>OX344721.1:9006300-10239884 GCA_947034835.1 Ballota nigra | reverse complement strand
TGAAAATAAAATTTTAAGTAAAAAAACATATATTAATCCAGGCTTTAAACTTTTGGCAGAAAATGGAAAAGTAGTTTTAATGTTCACTCGAATACATGATATGCATTTGGATTTTGAAAAAAACATCTCAAGCAAAATTCAGAAATACTCCAAGAAGTAATTAGTAAAATCCCAAGAAGACATCAGTAATACCGCAAGAAGGCATCACTAAAACCCAATTGCAAAAGAAAAAAATACGGTGTGTTTGAGTATGTTTAAAAAAAAATTAAAATTAAACTTAATATCCAAGTGTATGCTAGAATTTGTGAAAATGAAAATATATCATGCGATACATGGTTAATTACAAAAATTAAAAAAGTAACGACATTGTCAAAAGAAATATTAACAAAAGACCCATGCATCGCACGAGCAAAATCCTAGTGCGATGCACGGGGCTGTTGGGATAATTTTCGTTATGCATATGTGTGAAGAAAGCATCATTGCATTTGTCCATTAGTGTTAGTTTGACAAACTGTAGAGTTTGTCTGAAGAGTATAACTGTAGAGTTTGGTGATAATAGATGAATATCAACATCTGCAGGATTTGTTAATAGATGCAGAGTTTGATAGCTGCAGAGTATCAAACGTGTGCAGATAGCAATTTGAGGAGTGTATCAAATCCTGACAGTTATTTCCAAAACTGAATAACCGTTAATCTGTTTTGGGAATTGGCAAATTCGAAGCTGGCAATTCAAAACCGATACAAGGCCAACTCGGATATATATTGGGCATGTGTGTGCAAGGCAGATACAATAATAACAATTTTTTCTCCATCAATTCGACGAGAGCAGTTCAATTTCAAGAGTTAGGGTTCTTGAGTGAAATTCATCACTTGGTGAAGAAAGCTTCTAAATTGAGTGATAATATGTAATCATTGATATTGTGAATTGCATTAATAATGTGTTTTTTGTCCTCCCCGTGGAAGATTAAGGTAAAGACTCTATTAGTGCAACACGGTTTGGGGAATGCTTTCCATACGGATGAACAATGGGTGAGTGCGCCTAATCTAAATTGAAAGGTTGAAGTATTGGAAAGGGCTCACAGCGCCATAATCATGTGTCTTTGTGATAAACCTCTGAGAGAGGTTTGCAATGCGAAATCAACTATTGAGGTAATGAACAAATTGGAAAGCTTGTATCAAACTAAATCTGTTTCAAATAAGTTGCTCATGAGGCAGAAACTTCTTGCCTTCAAGATGAAGGATGATAAGAATTTGAGTGAGCAGTTGTGTGAATTTAACGAGTGCATTGATGATCTTGAAGATCTGGGTGTGATTATGGAAGAAGATGACAAGGCACTAATGTTGCTTAACTCATTACCAAAGTCACTGAATCATTTCAAGGATGCATTGTTGTTTGGTAGGCAAGATCAACTATCATTTGATCAGATTCAAGCTGCAATCAAAACCAAGTTTCTACAGTTGAATGGGGACAGGGGTGCAAATGGCAAGAAATCCCAGAATGAAGCAGAAAATTTGAATGTTAAATTCAAGAACTAGAAAAAAGGTAACAAGTTCAAGAAATTTTAGAATCCAAAGGATGATTCAAAGGCATCCACCAGTTTTGTTGAGAAGAGAAAGTGCTTCTTATGCCATAAAGTTGGACATCTAAAGAAGAACTGTTCAACATATAAGAAGGAGAAGGATGAGCAAAAGGCTGATGTGACAGTAGCTGAAGATGGTTATGAAAGTGCTGAAGTTTTGACAATCTCAGAATCAAAGATAAAAAATGAGTGGGTATTGGATTCTGGATGTTCCTTTCACATGTGTCCACGTCAAAGTTGGTTTAAAGATTTGAAGGAGATAGATGGAGGACATGTATTGCTTGGAAATGATCAATCATGTAAGGTGGAAGGAATAGGATCCATCAGGACCAGAATGACAAATGGCAATGGCATTCAAATCACAAAAGTCGGGTATGTACCTGATCTCAAGAGGAATTTAATATCCCTAAGATCTTTGAATGTTGCTGGGTGTGAGTTCAACACTAAAAATGGTTCTATGCTGGTTACCAAAAATGGAAAGGTGGTAATGACAGGGAAGAAAGTGAATTGGTTGTATATACTGATGGGAAACTCTATATCTGGATCCACTGATTATTCCATGGATCCTAAAGAAGCATTATTTTGGCACAGGAGGCTAGGACATATAGGTGAGAAAGGAATGAACAAGTTATCCAAGAGGAAGGTGTTTGTGACTGCTACTGAAATAAAGTTACAGTTCTGTGATCATTGTGTGCTTAGGAAGTCCAAGAAGCAACCATATCCTAAAGGGATACACAAGACTCAGGATTTTTTGGATTACATCCAATCTGATTTATGGGAGCCAGCTAGAGTTGAAACCCATGGAGGTGGCAGATATTTTATGACCTTGATTGATGATTTTAGTAGGAAAGTCTGGGTGTACATCATGAAGCACAAGAATGAAGTCTTTCAAAAGTTCAAAGATTGGGTTGTCAAATAAGAAAATCAAAAGGGAAAGAAGATAAAACATCTTAGAACTAATAATGGACTTGAGTATCTATCAGAGGAGTTCAATGACTACTGCAGACAGAGAGGAATCACAAGGCATAAAATAGCACCATCAAACCCACATCAAAATGGTCTTGCAGAAAGAATGAATATGACCATACTTGAAAGAGTGAGATGAATGCTGGGAGATGCAAAGTTGCCAAAGGCATTCTAAGGGAGAGGCAGTAAGCACAGCTTGTTTCTTAATAAACAAGACACCATCATCAGCTGTAGACTTCAAAACTCCAGATGAAGTCTGGTATGGAAAGCTATCCAACTACTTAGATCTAAAGATGTTTGGACGCCAAACTTTTATGCACATCAAACAAGATAAGCTAGAGCCTAGAGCCTTGAGGTGCATCTTCATTGGTTATCCTAAGGGAGTTAAAGGTTACAAACTCTGGTGCTTATGACAAGGAAATAAGAGATTTATTGTTCGCAGGGATGTAATTTTCAATGAAGATGTGATGGGTTATGAGCACACTGGAAATGCTCAGGATCTGGATGGAGACATAACCGCTATCATCACATTAGTGGAGCTAGAGGAGGCAGGCACAGATCAAGCACAGCCTCAAGAAGAAAATGAGCAAGTCTCTGATTCTGAAGAAGATCAAGAGGAAGATGTTATTGAAGATCATGATCTTAGGAACTATAGTCTCACAAGAGACAGAGTTAAGAGGGAGATTCATCCACCAAACAGATTTGGTCATGTTGATATGGTCTCATATGCACTGGTAGTTGCTGAAGAAATAGAATATCATGAACCACAGAGTTTCAAAAAAGTTATTGCAAGCAAGGAAAAGGATCAGTGGATGATGGCAATGATGGAGGAACAAAAATCACTTGAGAAAAATGGAACCTGGAAACTCATGGATAAACCAAAGGGGAGAAGATTATCAGTTGTAAATGGGTGTTCAAGAAGAAGATTGAATGTGCTAAAACTGAGCAGATAAGATACAAAGCAAGGTTGGTAGCTAGAGGTTTCACTCAGAAAGAAGGTATTGATATCAATAAAGTATTCTCTCCAGTTGTTAAACATTGTTACATGAGACTGTTTCTTGCAAAGGTGGCTCAAGATAATCTGGAATTACAACAATTGGATGTCAAAACTGAATTCCTGAATGGAGATTTGGTTGAAGACATCTACATGAGACAGCCTGAAGGTTTTGTACTTCCAGGAAATGAAGACAAGGTATGTTACTTGAGAAAGTCTCTATATGGACTTAAACAAAGTTCAAGACAGTGGAACATGAAGTTCAACAGTTTCATGAATGAGATTGGTCTTGAGAGATGCAGGTATGATAATTGTGTTTACTTTGAGAAACATGGGAATCATGTGGTTACTTACCTATTGATCTATGTGGATGACATGCTCATTGCTAGTAAGAGCATGAAAAGAATTGACATACTGAAAGGAAAACTGAGTTCTAATTTTGAGATGAAGGACTTGGGAGATGCAAAGAGGATTCTGGGAATTGACATTTATAGAGATAGAGCAGCTGGAACTTTATTTTTATCTCAAAAGAATTATCTAACCGAAGTTCTCAAGAGGTTTAATATGCATGAAGCCAGAGCTACGACTGTACCTTTGGGACAACAGTTTAAACTTTCAGTGACTCAATCACCAAGGAACAATGATGATAGAAAGAAAATGGCCAAGATATCATATGCTAGTGGAGTTGGCAGTATTATGTATGCCATGATATGTAGTAGGCCTGATTTATCTCATGGAATATTTATGGTAAGCAGATTTATAGCAGATCCTGGTAAGAGCCACTGGGAAGCATTGAAGTGGGCTTTTAGGTACTTGAGAGGATCACTCAATACTGGATTGATGTTCAAGAAATCAGAGGCATGAAGAAATCCGCTTGAGGGGTATGTTGATTCAGACTTAACAGGGAACATTTACACAAGGAGGTCATTATCAGGATATGTTTTTACACTATATGGAACAACAGTAGTGTGGAGAGATGTACATCAGTCAGTGGTAGCTTTATCCACAACTGAGGCAGAATATATTGCATTGACTGAAGCAATCAAAGAAGCAATGTGGTTGAGAGGCATACTGAAATATTTTGCATCATTCAAGGCAGTGTTGAGGTGTTTTGTGATAACCAAAGTGTCATTCATCTGGCTAAACATCAAGTTTTTCATGAGAGATCAAAACACATCGATATTAGACTTCATTTTGTTAGAGATATGGTTGACAAATGTGTTGTGATTGTCAAGAAAGTTACAACTGAAGATAATGCAGTAGACATGTTCACTAAAGTTCTTTCTAGCTCAAGATTTATTCATTGCATGAGCTTAATGAACTTAGTGACATGGATGTTCCTTGATTTGAATATGAAATGGGAGGAAGTGATGGACATTATGCATTGGGGAGGAAGATTGTGAAGAAAGCATCATTGTATTTGTCCATTAGTGTTAGTTTGACAAACTGTAGAGTTTGGTTGAAGAGTATAACTGTAGAGTTTGGTGATAATAGATGAGTATCAACATCTGCAGGATTTATTAATAGATGCAGCGTTTGATAGATGCAGAGTTTAACAGATGCAAAGTTTGATAGTTGCAGAGTATCAAACGTGTGCAGATAACAATTTGAGGAGTGTATCTAATACCGACAGTTATTTTCAAAACTGAATAACCGTTAATTTGTTTTGGGAATTGGCAAATTCGAAGCTGGCAATTCAAAACCGACACAAGGCCACCTTGGATATATATTGGGCATGTGTGTGCAAGGCAGATACAACAATAACAGTTTTTCTCCATCAATTCGACGAGAGCAGTTCAATTTCAAGAGTTGGGGTTCTTGAGTGAAATTCATCACTTGGTGAAGAGAGCTTCTAAATTGAGTGTTAATCTGTAATCGTTGACATTGTGAGTTGCATTAATAAAGTATTTTTATCCTCCCTGTGGACGTAGATCTTTGAGATCGAACCACGTAAAATCCTCTATACAATTTAGTTTCGATCCTTTAATTGTGTTGTACTTGTGCGTATTCAATTATTTGTTCCCAACAATATGGATAAATATGTGTATATTTGTGTGAGTGTGCCGACAGATTGATGTTTCCTTTTTAGGTAGTGTGCAAATTGATGTGAGACGTCCAAATGAAAAGGTGTGCAAATTCCTATGAGACGGAGGGAGTACTTAATTTGTAAAAAATCATTTAAAATATCACATAGGAGGGGAAGCATATAATTACATATGTATTTTAAGTGGTGTTCTTTTTCGCATTAGATGGATATGAGTGGAAATAGGCTAGCCACCTGACAGGTGCCTATGACCTAACTTATTAAAGATCTGACGTGACCTGGCCTATTTATTAAATGAGTTGGGTAAAGACTTATTAAAAAGCCTATTTAATTAAATATGCTAGCCATAGGCTTCGTAAAAGACCTTAAAAGCCTAATAAGTCAACTTATTTAAAATGATCCACTATTTATATATATATATATATATATATATATATATATATATATATATCTATATATATATATAATGTATTGTAGATAGATATTTATTATCTATATTATTTGTGTATTATATTGTATGATATGATTATGTCATATTAAATAAAAAATAAAGGATTGATAATAATTCCAAAGCTACTATTCTTTGACTTCTATATTTTTCATTAAATTTTTATTAAAAAATATTTCATACTTTTTGAGCCGAAGCTAACAACCTCGATTCGATATGGCAGTAAAAATAGACTAAAATAATTTTAGAAAGTTTTAATAATATGTAGAGAATTATCCAGGATTCTTGAGAATCCATCATCACTCTTGAATATAAAAATATCCACCGACCATTGCAGGAGTGAATTAATATATATAATATATGCAAAAGTTTTTTTAAAGAAATCAAAAAACAAAATACTTTAACATAAATATTAATTTATAATATTAATATTATTTATTAAATATACTTTTAAAAAATGCTTTAATACACCTTAATTTGTGCAATATAATTTTTTTGGAGCAAGTATACCTTGTGCAATGTAACTTTTTTTTTTTTTGGAGCTGGTGCAATAGTAAATTTTAAAATTATTAATATAATAAATGTTAATGAAAAGTATGTAGTGCAATAATGATTTCTTTTATGAAAAAGGTTATAAAATAAATTTTCATAAAATAAATTGGTGAAATTTAATTAAATATTGAATGAGTATATATCAAGTTTTAATAAGATCTAAAACGCTCGAAGTTTGGGTTTGTAGTTAAAAGACTAGCTCAAGTCTATGAAAAAAAAAAAAAAAGTTATTATAGATAATAGATTAGACTCAAACCTACCTTTATAAACTAAGATTAAACTTTTCAATGTATGGTCTAAATTTGGCAGGGTGGGGCAGTAGCTTCGAGACAAGAATATATGCACCTTATTCTAGGTGAGTACATGCATCCTGATAATGATCAATAACTAACACAATGGAAAGAGAGAGAGTATGCAACGTCAATTTTTCTTGTGCATTAAATGTTTTTTTTTCTTGTGCATTAAATGTACAATGTAATTTAAATGTATTTTTATTGTACTTTTTATGTAGCACAAATTGTTAACCAACAAGTGTACGGGATTGTATCTAGCAAGGGTAAGTGACCCAAGTTTTACAATTATCGAACCCAAAGGACAACGAGTTTAGCATATGGAAATCTCAAAATTGACATGCTTACAAAAGAAAATTGCTGAATTAAATGTTCGGTTTTAATATTCTACAATGACTCGTTAACAAATACTTCAAACTAAAGAACTAATCTAACTTCTTGATGAAGTGCAAAGGTTGGGAGTATGCTTCGGGTGATTTAGAGTATGCAAGGATCAAAGCTAGCTTTAACATATGCCCCTTTTATGTTTCCTCTTATGATTAAACTAGGTCGACTCAACCTCATCTAATCAACGAACTCTAGTTTCTATGACTCAATGCCCGATACGGAGTGTTCTCGACTTTATAGCGTGGGATGAGGGGTATTTATAGTGTGGGATAAGGGAATTATGATGAAATTGCAATTAAATCCCTAAAAAAGAAATAAATTTTTGGATTTTAATTAACTGCCGAGTCAACCCGGCCTGACTCGGTCAAACTCAGTAGAAATAGGCATGAACTCAATCAACTCGCCTCGACTCAGTGCCAACTCGGTCAACTCGGCCGGAACTCGGCCGCGACCCACCCAAAAACTTCACTTGGGCTTCTTATTTCACTCGGCCGAATTGGTATCTCGTTACCCAAGTGAATTCAACATAACCCAAACATATTTCCACTCACTCGGCCGATTGGATTCATTTTTGGCCGAGTGATTTCAATAGAAGCAATCACTCGGCTTTCCTACCTCACTCAGCCGAGTCCTCTTTCTTCACTTGGTCGAGTTATTCATTTCCGAAACAACTTCGTAACCTTCTCTGCTTTAATCCAATTCCCGGCATGTGGCTTTTCTACTTTCTAGTTCGTGAAACTTTCCGGTGCCGATGGCTGCTGCTACAGGAGGAGCAGATTTCAGGTGCGGCGGCTCTGCATCTCCGACGCGGCTTTGATTCTGTTTCCATGGTGGATTCTTCAATTTCCGGCCATGGCTGCATTCGAAGCTTTTCCGACATCGAGCTTCTTTTTCGGCACGAATTGCTTTTGAGTTTCGGCTTGGGCTTCGAAATTCCGGCAGCTTTGCATCCTATCTTCCTCTCTCTTCGAACTTACTAGGAGGTTGAAAGCAATTTTTCCTCATTCTCTCTACACGATTTAAGCACGAAGGTGACTTTCCTTTTTTATAATGGACATAGGCCTAGCTAGGTCTGTTCACGGAGTTCGGAGATTATCGAACACGTACCGAAATCCGCATCGAAAAAGAACCAAACCAAAAAAATTGTGGACTTTTTTATTTTAACCGTACCAAAATCGAATCGAATATTTTTTCGGTACGGATCTGGATATTACCAAATTAACCGTACCGAAAAACCGTATGTGACCGTACCAAACTGAACCGAATAACCAAATTAAATATGTATTGAATTTAATTATTTTTATTTTTTATTTATCAAATATTATTATAATATTATTGAATTAAAGTACAACTATATGATATCATAATTTCTCCTCCTTTTCAGAATACAAACACTATACTCCCTTTGTCCCATAGTTGTTTTCTACAATACTGTTTGCACAGGTTTTGAGAATTTTTTTTTTATTAGTATATATTTAAAGTGATAAAGTGTGTGTTTTTAGTTAGGAGTGTATGAGGAATATAATATTAAAAAGCACTGTTGATTTTTTTGCCAAAAATAGATGTAACAATTGAGTATGGAATAAATTTTTTTGACAATGTAGCAAATAACTTTGGGATAGAAGGAATATTATTTATCTTATTAAGTTCTTAAAACGTTAACTTATATTTAGGTGTATATAAAAATGATTTAAATTAATTTTTTATTTTTTTAAATTTAATTTTTCATGTATATTCATTTCTTATAAAAACTTGGATATGGTGTACCTTGTGTCAGGAATTACGACCAACGTGAATTAAATATTGCACTTACCATTCACAAGATATTTCAAAAGAATTTTTTAAATAGATATTATATGAGTATGTATAGAGTGAAATTGATTCATACAATAATCATTGAAGGGTATTAGTTGTTTTCACTAAAGAGTATTAGTTGTTTTCACAGAAAGATATTAGTTGTTTTAACTGAAGAGTCTTAGTTTGTTTTCACTGAACAACTAAGACTTTTCAGTGTAAATAAGTACTCCCTCCGTCCACCAAATTTTTACCCGCTTTCCTTTTTGGTCCGTCCACAAAATTTTTACTCATTCCTCTTTTGGCAAAAATTAACCCACTAACTTATTTCCTAAACCCACTAATTAAGTGGGCCCAACCAACTTAAAACATAACCCACCCCAGCCCACCCCACTTAAACACCCCAACCCAGCCTAAAAACCCTATCACCTACTCTTGCGTCCCCTCACTTCTCTCTCTCTCTCTCGATTGTTCTAGGGTTTTTCCACCCTCTCTCTTACCCGCCTCCCTCTCTCTCCCCTTTTACTCGCCGATCTATATCACTTTTCCCCTTATTCCATGGATTCGGGTATTGAATCCTTTGTTCCCGAATCCGATATGCCCGACTTTAATGGCAATTTGGGGTGTTTGGTGGTGGCCAATTCTTTTGATGATTCGACTCTTGGTTCTCCGACGGTGGGAGATTTTGGCACCGATTCGAGTCTCTATTCTCCGCCGTTGGTCGATTGTAGTGGAGAATCGACCTTTGATTCTCCATACATGTCTGATATTGCTCGATCTGAGTAACCCTTTGTCGATTTGCCCCTCTTTTCTCAGAAAGTGGCCGATTTTGCCGCTTAACTGACGGTAGCAATGGGTGCTGCTTCAGCGACGGTGGACGATGGTGGTTCTCCGCCATTGGTGGCAGCTCTTTTGCCTTGGCTGAAAGATGATGATTTTGCTCGGATTTTTGGAACTCGGTGTACTTGTGCATCACATGAACTCCGTCAGTTTGCTGCTGATTTGTATTGCATGTGGATTCCAGGAGCTAAAAGCTTGCATAAAAGGTCTTCTCTGATATCCCTTTAGATGTATTCTGATTTGATTATTGCATGTTGGTTTAGTTTCTTTAAGTACCTATCTGAGGAATTCCAGTGATGATTTTTGTGATTTTTGAGGTGAAATGTGAGTTTTGTCATCACTTTGAGCATGATCTTTGTTTGGAGACACTTATACTCTTATGCATGAACTGTTTTGGTAAAAAATTGGGGCTGTTTCCATTTTTTTAGGAATTCCAGTGATGATTTATGTGATTTTTGAGGTGAAATGTGAGTTTTGTCATCACTTTGAGCATGCTCTTTTTTTGGAGACACTTATACTCTTATGCATGAACTGTTTTGGTAAAAAAATTGGGGTTGTTTCCATTTTCTGAGGAATTCCAGTGATGATTTATGTTATTTTTTAGGTGAAATGTGAGTTTTGTCATCACTTTGAGCATGCATATTGTTTGGAGACACTTATACTCTTATGCAGCATGAACTGTTTTGGTAAAAAATTGGGGCTGTTTCCATTTTCTGAGGAATTCCAGTGATGATTTCTGTGATTTTTTAGGTAAAATGTAAGTTTTGTCATCACTTTGAGCATGCTCTTTGTTTGGAGACACTTATACTTTTATGCTTGAACTGTTGTGACTGAAAATTGGTGATTCTTATGCTAGCTGAGGAATTCCAGTGATGAATATTGTGATTTTTGAAAACATATGCATGAACTTTATACAAAAAGATGATTTCATTCATATAGAATCAAATACAAAAAGGATGACTTAACATGTTTACATCTTAAACAGCCCATCTATCTGTGATTTGTTTAACTGGTAAACATCAAAATATTTCCAAAAGGTGTTACCTAACTACCCTAAAACTTAATACCCCAATTATGAAATGAGTGTATTAACATCAAATGGGGATGCAGTTTCATTCTCATTTTGCCTCAAATAGTCAATGCATTCTTTGACAAGGACTTCTTCAACTTGTAGATTTTCTGGTAGAATCTCTTGTCTAAGTAGTCTTTCTTTGTTCATATGTGGAACCTTGTAGTCATTGTGGCCCTTGCATTTTATGATCTACACCAAACATCCTTGTAGGCTTAAGAAAACATTGTTTAAAGTGATGTGTGTTAGTGAATCAAATGCATTAGTAACATTCATAACAAGATCATCACAATTGTAGGAAGATGTCTCATCTTGTAAACTCTGAATAGCTCTAAAGAAGCCCAAGTCATTAATGTTAGTGTCTGGTGAATTTGGTGGCTGACAAACTAGTTCAATGTTGAATCCATCAGCTCTTGCCACAGCCCTAAATTCACTGTCACGGTCTTACAAATGGGGTTTGACATTATCTTGCTGAATATATATGTCCTTGCTTGCATTTGATGGCCATACACTTTTAATCCTTGGTATAATCTGCAAAAAGAATGTAATGTAACCAACAAAGTAAATAAAACACAATCTTTGTTATGGATACTTACTATGTTTACAACTACATGATGAATATTTTCTGATAGTTTGTGCATTTGTGATCATACCTTGTTGATTAAGCAGTCATTTATCACCTCTTTGGTAATTGAGTCTATGGGTTTTGTCTCCAAAGTCCCCTTGCTTCTGTTCTTGTTGTTTCTTTTGGCTGCCACACGTGATGTGAAGGAAAAAATTTCAAATTTTCCATCAAAAGTGCATTCACCATTACTTGCATACCTTGGGCTAGCCACTACACACATGAACATGAGTTTGGTAATGTACCATTTAATCTTACAAGTTCTATATGACTCTATTTCACCTGGGAGCAAGTAGTATCTCTCATTCTCTTTTGTAATGTAGAACCACTTCTCATAAATATGAATTGTGTTGTACATGGACTTGAATTGTATGATGTTAAGTGCTCTATCATAAATCAATGCATTGAGGCTGTAAGATAGTCTAGCCAACTTGTTTGCAGTTGTTAATATAGGTTTGATGACATTGGTATTGTTGGAGTTATACGTGAAAGTATACTTTTACTTTGTATAACTCGTGTATCAAACACTTGTTTTATGAGAATAATTCTTTTATCTCATTTGCTTTAGTTATGATTGAATGTTGAATATCTATTGCAAACCGTTCAATATATGGTACTAGTTGCATTGAGTTAATGTGGTGATACCCGATCACGGAAGACAACATTAACAATCTCCTTGTAACTAAACGTACATTTTCACGACCTAGGTGGAATTGAACAATCCGCCGTGAAAGGTCGATGTGTAAATCTCAGATTGGTCTGTCTTGACTAAGAGATTGCACTAGCACATTTAGTATGTGTTGAAGAGGACCTACAACGAGGATAAATTCTTCTGTTCTGAAATATGAAGAATTAGACCTCAGTGGTTGTTAATTTCTTAATCTCCGTCACTTAAATAGGACCGTGTGTGCTTGATGGTTACTGCTTTGATTCATGTTGGGTGAGAATCATTGTGACTTCGAACCTTGTGCTTTGGGCAGTAATATTAATCATACGACGGTTGCTAAGATTTAATACGGAGAAACGCGTGCGAGTACGGCTCGTGTGATTAGTCCCCTTGGTGGGCTCAGAAGTTTTATCGTACCAAATCTTGCAAGTGAAGAATTAGTTTCTTCGGTACGGATAATAATGTTGAGCTGTCTTTACTCCAAGGTGAAATATATTAATTAATTTAGAGCTATTCAGAGGCTTAATTAATTAATGGACTTGATAATCTTAAACGCGGGAAATAATAACCGGGAGCCTATATTATCGTAATATGGATTAAGATGGATAGTGCAATATTAATTTATTAGTGGTAATAATTAATATTAATGGATTGAATTATATTGGGGCTTAATATTGAAATTCAGAAGTCCATTAGGAGGTTCAATCTTAATTCTCCTTAAAGGCCCCTCATGTAGCCCAATAATGATAAGGTGATTAAAATAAAAAGATAATATTATGCTGATTTTTTCCTTAAATTTTCAAAAATAGTGATTCAAGGAGAGAGAAGATTTTGTTGATTTTCTTGGAAAGATATTATGGAAGATATGTGTTCTTGGAATACAAGAATATCTCATATATTCAAGAAGATCCAAATCTTGGGATCTCTTCATGAAGTTTTCGAAAATTACCCTATATTTAGGAGAGTGAGATTTTTGTAGAATATTTTACTATGGAGAAAAGAATATATGAGATATATTCAAGATTTCTTAAAGTCTATGAAAAGATTTTCTCCAAGGTCCAATATTCCTATAATTTTCGGACATTACTCTCTAAAAATAGGGGATGATTATATCATCCCCAAGGACATAATTCCATGTGTTGAAAAAATCAAGAGCATAGATATTTTTCTTTTTCCTTAGTTATTTAAATTATTCGAAAGCATCTCCCACCGGTGATCGAATAGGGCGAAAGGGAAATACTTGAGAAGGCTTTTGGGTTGATAAAGCGCGTACGTGTTTGTCCCGTTTTATTCAAAGGCCAAGTTCTACGAGAAGTACGTAAGTCACATATTTTCTTGTTTATTCCGCCATAGATTATATGTGAATTAATTCAACATGCATGATGTTAAATTGGTTGTTGGAATTATTATTTGAATTAATTAGGATTAATTCATGCTAGTAATAATTGTATTTAAATTCCATCCCGAATAGATTCCGGGCACCCTTATTTTCCCAACAGGTATGGGGTTTGATCAACCCCCTTCTAACCCAAAGATGAACTAAGCTCTTGCTCACATTCATCTCTCTTGCAATTCTTCTATAAGTTGTTCTCATTTTCAATGGTATGTTATTCATCTTCTCAACATCCATCTCAAGTTTATCTTTATGCATGCTCCATTTTGTTTTGTGAAAAATAACAGCCTTACCTTAATTCATTTTGACCTTTGTTGCAGACCAAATTCCACCAATGGTCTTTCTTGTGACTCCAAAGATGGCAGTAGCCAGGCCGATTGAGCCCCTCTGTAATTCACTATCCCTGATGTTCCCAATAAGGAATTGTGCAATCCTTGTTCTCTCATCAATAAACAAATTAGGCTTGTTAGTTTTCATTTATGGAAGTGTAGAGTATTGAATGCTGATGAACTGTTAGAATTTGTGTATTTATTGAACTCAAAAGTGGGTGGGAAAACTGAAATTTGTATTTTTGGGGGGATTTTTTGATTTTGATCACATCATTGTACTGTTCACTGTCAGTGAACTTTTGTAATACCCCTCCTTGGCTGAAAATGGAGGGAGTACTTAAGTGAGGGTTATTTTTTCTTAATTGCATTTTATGCTTTTTGATTATTTTATTATTATTCCTTAAATACCGTGTTGAACAATATATGGGTAAAATTATTGTGGACAGAGGGAGTAATATTTTTCAGTAAAAATAATTAATATTCTTTAGTGAAAACAACTAATCATTTAATGGTTCATACATAAACCAATTTTACACTATACCTTGTCATATTATATATAATGTATTTTAAATACACTATTGGTGATGATTTGCATTAATTTTTTAACCATTCATTATCATATAATTTGTTATATTCAAGCTAATCATGATATATGTTTGATTGTGATTGAAGTTGTGTAGTATTCGTGTGAGTGTGCATGTATCAATATATTTTTTTTTAAATTAAATAAAAAGGGAAAGAATTATAAAAAAGAAAATGGGTAAAAAAAATCCGCGTCTCCGCTCTGTTCCGTACCGACCCGATCTGGTTCGTTTGTAACCGAAAATCCGCTCCAATCCGCACCGAAAAACAAAATATCCGTACCGTACCATATCGAAATTTCGGTATGAACACGGACACACTAATTTTAAAATAACCGAACTTTGGTACGGACCCAACTGATCTTTCCAACTAAAAATAGATGCGGGTCCCACGAGAGATGCATTTTCTTTCCTTTTTCCCTAAGTAATCACGTGGAATGCTGCTGCTATTTGGCACAAATGGGCTGCTCAAATAGGCCTTCTCTCCATTTTGTGCCATTAAGTGGGCTGCCAATATTTATCTTTTCCTCGGGCCGAATTAATGCATTGGGCTCAAATAATAATTGCTGCAAATATTAAATTGAACCCAATTAATCCTCCAATTTTACCTGATTCACTCACGATCCTTGATCCCATTCTCGGCTTGTTTCTTCAATTTTACTCCACAATTTATTTGAGGTGTGTTTTACTTTTAAAAAGACAATTTCCTGCATAACTAATAAAACACTACCCTTCTCGACAATTAAGCACATTTAGTCGATTTAATGCAAATAATCACACAAAATTCAATAAAATAGGCAAAACAAGTACAAGAATATCGAGCAATTATCACACTAATCATATTTTTAAATAGTATTAATAGTTTTATTAAAAATTGTAGTTTCTTTCAATAAAAAATATCATTGTTTTAATTTGTAATTTTAGTGAAAATACAAAATTTAAGTAAAAGAAACACTTAAATTTCAATCTGATGCATACAATATCTTGTCTTGTGCAATTATGCATCTTCACCATAAATACAAAATATAGAATTCTAATTCTCAAATATTTAAAATGATCTGAATTTAATGATGGAGTGATAAAAAAAATGGGCACTTACTTAAAAAAAATTAAAGGAATATTTTTTTTTAGTTTTAATTGACTTTTAAAAATCGTTTTTTGAATTCAGTAATTTTTCTTTTAAATATAGAGAATTTTAAAATGAGTATGTATAGAGTGAAATTAGTTCTTACAAGATCATTAAAAGATATTAGTTGCTTTCACAAGATTATTTGATGTTTCCACTGAAAAATATTAGTAATTTCACTGAAGGGTATTTAGTGAAACAACTAATATTCTTAAGTGAAAACAACTAATATTTTTTAATGATTCATGTATAAATTATTTTCGCTCTATACTTCGTCTTTGTTTTGAGTTTTGAGTAGGGTATAATTTAACTTTATGATGTAAGAGTTGTATTATTATTATTATTATATTATTATTTGTTGAGTGTGATTAAAATAATTTGATGATTGTTATTATTTTGAATTATGAGAGAGTGTGTAAATTGATATTGGATGAAGATTCGGATTATACACGGTCTCATATCCATAACTATATAATACAAACAAGTTTGCCAATTATAGGTTTGGGCGGGAAACGTTTTTGGCCGTTGATTGTTTTTCACTGATTCGATCTCGGCCGTCCATCTTTTATTAATTGGTTAATATGGCAGGTTTAGACTTTAGGGTGGATTGATTGATTCCCCATTTTTTGCTACCGTTTTTTTGTTTATGATTGACCATTTATAGTGGATCTTCCTCTTCACACCCAAGCATCATCTCAATGCTTTGTTCTCTCTCTCCCGAATTATTCTGTGGATCTTCCATTTTATTTTTTTTATTTACGAAGCACGTGATTTCGGCCGTGTCTAATTTTTTTGGCCGGCTTTTTCTTCATCCACCTTTTATTTTTTTGTTGTGCAGATCGTGGGTCACATTTGCTTCTCTGTTTGTGTTAATTGGACAATATATGATCGTGTATAGTGGTGGACAATATATGATCATGTATAGTGTCGTATATCTGGTTTTAATCTCAGTTGTGCATAATTTATGATCGTGTATAGTGTCGTATTTCTGGTTGTTATGTTTATGATTAGTGTATATGTATAAAGTGTATTGTTTGGAGTAAATTTGGGGTTTTTTTGGACGACCCTCTTTTATATTATTGCCGCTTATTTTAGTTTATAGCATTTTCGAACCAGATAATCACAAACCTCAAACTAATAAGAACATCATTGTGAAGCAAGTTACATTCGACAAGTAATTTTTTAATTCCACGCGCCATGTGGGAACTCTAACGTCCATAGCACCACCTCCAATCGAACATTCTTTCGAATTCTGAGTCTTCGTTTCATTCACATAAATAGGTACGTGATATAAAAAATTTCAAGACAAATCAAAAGGTGGAAAGATAGAGAAGTGGAAGAGATTATAATGCGATTGGTAACTGATATAAAAAAAATCGACGTTAATATGTACGCATTTGGAGTTTTTTTGTTAACTTTATTAATTTTTATTGATTTTCCTTGGTCAAGATTTTTTATGAATTTCCTTAAATAAATAAATTTCACCGGAATTATCGTACCTTATATGGTGTGTGTACCAATTTTCCCATGATTGTAGGAAATCAAGATATTTTAACCAGTTTTTTTAGGAATGAATTATAATTTTATAAACATTTAAAATTAAAATTTTAATGTAATTGTGATTAGTTTATGACATTTAAAAAAAAATCGAATCTATGAATTTAAATTAACTATATTTTAATAAACTTCGAGAACTGAACTTTTAATGTAGAATGCGTTTAGTTTTTTAAATGAACTTTTAATGAAGGTGTGATTGGTTTCGATATTTTAAAATATTTGAACCTATTAATTTAAAATTCTTTGCAGTCAATGATATGCGTTTAGTAACTGATTTATACCGTGTGTTTCAACTTCCCCATAATTCTAGGGAATACTGATATTTTAATTTTAATTTATTTTCCTTGGTCAAGATTTTTTATGAATTTCCTTAAATAGATAAATTTTCCCGGAATTATCGTATCTTATATGGTGTGTGTACCATTTTTCCAATGATTCTAGGGAATAGTGTTATTTTCACCAGGTTTTCTAGGAATTAATTATCTTTTAATAAACTTCTAAAATTGAAATTTTAATGTAATTGTGATTAGTTTTTTACGTTTTAAAAATAAATCGAATATATGAATTTAAATTAATTATATTTTAATGAAATTCAAAAATTGAACTTTTAATGTAAAATGTGTTTAGTTTTTTACTTTTATTGTGATTATATTTCTTCCAGATTAAATGTATCAATACAGTGAGTCTTATGGCTTGATTGTTAATTGTTGGTGTAATTTTTTGTTGAGGTGAATATTCCCAGAAAAAAAAAAGGAGAAAAATTGTATACAATTCCTGAAATTGTTTATTTGTGCAAAAGTTTAGTAAATTAATTATTTTTTTGGTTTTCGATCTTAAATTCGTGGTAGTTGCTTTTGTCTTTTTTGTGTGTTTTAAATTTTGATGGGCACATATCATTCTTATTATATGATATATTGTTTGAATGCGGACTAATTATCCTTGGTGTAATTAGTTATGGTGATTCAAATTATTTCTGGTAATATCCGAATTTTGGCACACGTTTGTATAATATAATTAATTGAAGATTGAAGATATTTAAATCAATTAAATTTATTGCTCTTCTAACGGAATTTAATTATTAATATTGGTAATTGGAGATTGAAGAGATTTAAATCAATTAATCTTATTGTTGTTTTAACGGAATTTATTTTAGTGTGGTTTGTCAATCCTTCTGGTCAACTTTTTTTGCTGTGTCATTTATCCTTTGTTAATAATATAATATATAATATGGGTCTAAATTTGACTCTGAATTTAGGATTTAATTTTTTTTTTATTAATTGAGGACAAATTTCTATATGTTAGGATTAGTTATATTTTATATTAACTTTTACTCTTCATTATCTTTATATTAATCATTAGATACCTATAATTTTAGTCCTTTATTTATATTGACTAGGGAATAGTGAGATGTTCATGAAAAATTATTGATCTAATCATGTTTGCAATATCATCAGAGATAAAACATTCCCAAGAACTTAGGGATTTATGATTTGATTATATTTTATTTTAGATTTTTATTTTATGATAAATTAAATTTTTTATTAGTATTATAGAATATTTATAGGATCTATAATCTATAATCTATAATCTATAACTATATAATACAAACAACATTGCCAATTTTAGGTTTTGGCGGGAAACCATATTGGCCATTGATCGTTTTCATCTGATTTGATCTCGGTCGTCCGCGTTTGATTGTGTGGTTATTATGGTATGTTTGACTGTTTTTGTTCAATTCAATTCCCTAAATTTTGCCGCCGTTTTGGTTTAGGATTCATTATTTATATTCCCAAATTTCTCTTGGATTCTACTCACATTTTATTTTACATTTTATTTTGCATCATCTCTGATGTACTGTGGTTCTTGCTCTTCGAATTGATTCTTGGGTTTGTGCAGATCGGCCAATGCTTCTTTCATATATTCGTCCTGAAACCTCTACTTCTTTAGCACCGTATACAGATTACACTTTTTTATGTTGCCGCCGCCGCCCTTCCATTGCATAGGGCACTGAAATTTAATTGCCACGGCCACTAACTCAATCCGATCACGCACACATAAGGGAATTTTGGGAATTTGGCCACATAAGAAATTACGATTGCCGGCCCTTCCCTTTGTTAGTGATAGATAGTTTTTTTTAATTGAATCAAATTTTTTACATTATATTCTTTCGATCTGTAAAGACTTCATCGAAGATCTAAAGACGTTGAAAGATGTATTATTGTATTCAAAATATTATGATATTTTTATGAGTGTGTATGATTCATTTTTCCATCTTGCATGTTTGAATAAATTTCATATGTTTTATTGAAAGTCTACCAAAAAGAGAGAAATAGTAGTACTGAATCTTGCTGGATGAGATTGTGACAACCCATTGTTGTTACCACATAAAAGAAATTATTAGGGTTAGCGTACCGAATGTTTGCCCACAAGGTTAATCTTCAGAGTGAGAGAAAGACCCCAACTTACTTGGAAATTGCAAAATAAATAGAGAGGTGTCGATAAAAAATATCAGAATAAAGGGCTGATTTCTCTGTGATTTTATTTGGAGAGAAAAGAGTCTGAGTATTAAAGATGTGAGGATCATATGTTTTTGTTAAAAAAATCGCAGTGGAATAAGGTTGGGAATATGGGAGAGATCGTGACTTCCTAAAGAAACTAACTTGAGGACCAAGGCTTATCATTATATTTTTATATTATTAAATATTTCTTTTTTTAATAATAAAAATAATATTTAATCTACTCAACAATCCTTATACTAAAATAAAGCTTCTAGAAAATATGGTAACCAATATTTTACAAATTTAATTCAAGAATACTTTTATGTATGCGTATCTTATATATATATATATATATATATGAAAATAATTAATATTAAAATGAAATTATATGAACTAATATAAAATTACACCCATATCACCTAATTGCAGTTATTGTTAATTTAGATTCATATTTTTATCTTATACGTTTGATTAAATCTCGTGTGTTTTATTTAAATTTATAATGTACAATCTGAAAAGTTTTATACAATAAATCTAAAGATGAAATTATCACAACAGAATTGTTTTACTGATTCCTCTTGATAATGTTTATCTTCTAAGATTTTATATTTAAAAAAATAAAAAAATCTAACTACTTTCCTTCCCATTCACGTAATTATGTAAAGTAGTTTACTTATTAACAAATTAACCATCAAAATTTCACATCATATTTACAATTTATCTTAAAATATATAATATTTTGTGTATTAGTTGTCTATTTAATTCATTGAAAGAAAATTGTTTAAATTAATATATATGAAATTAAAAGCAATAAATTTGCATTATTTTATTTATACCAAATAGATATGATTGAGGATGAAAGAATATATTTGGTGTATATATTTACGGAATATCCAATGGTATAGTAGTATGCATATTTAATTTGTTTGTTGTAGATTAGTTCCTTGATTTATGGAGATTCTATTTAATTTCCGAGTTCTACATTGTTATTTCGCTATTATTGGAGATAATTAAGGAGATAAATGAAGGCGGTAACAATTGAAATTAATATGGGTTAATACTAATGAATATAAAATTAACATTTGTAAAACTTGAATTATTTTCGGTATTTTTGTAATTTTTTTTTTAGTAAATTTGACTATTAATTATATAATATTTAGGTAATTATGTTCCATTCATTATTAATTTATGATATTTTTACCTAAATTATGGAGTGGCCCAAAATTGACATATATATTAGTTTATATACAGAATCAAAATATTTAATTCTTTCTTAAATTTGGTTGTATTTATGAGGAAAATTAGTATAAATATTTACACCTTAAAAGTTTGAGTTGATCATTGTTTTATAAAAAATACACATGTTAAGTCATGCAATACTTCTATTAATTTATAAAATACTCATCTTGCACGTTTATAATTTATTTAGTTATAATAATTGAATAATGATTCAATTACATTTGTTAATAATAATAATCTTCTTAAAAAATACTATCTAATTCTTTTAATATTAATTCTAATAAAGTATATATACTGATTATTTTTAAATACACTCACACACAAACGCAATCATGATGTAGATTTTCACCGACCTACTTTATAAAATATTCAAAAAAATTTATTACATATGTTTTAGATTATATAGTTATCACTATAGTATTTATTTGTATATAGACAGATTCAGTTAAATATCGAAATTGGTCAAATCAATTTATCATTGGAACAATATAAATTTATAAATGGATGTTATAGTTAAGTTATAAATCTCTAACTTTTAAATTATATTAATAATTTGTATTGATCACAAAATCAATTAGATATTCTTATCATGGTATAATGTCATAATTTATTAACGAGTAAATCTTGTGTTAAACCGTTTCATTCCATGAGATGACGGAATGATGCATAAATGTGCATGATACATTATTAATATGTGTTATTTTGTGTTGTTTCATACTATGAGACGATTTCACACAAATTTTTGTCTTTAGTTACATAATTTCAAGATAAACATGACAATTGCATTTAGTCATTGTTGCAAATATAACAGTGGATTTTTTTTTTTTTATTATCGTTGCATAATTAACCAATGAATATTGCATCACTTAACTTTACATAATTTTTTTTGTCTCAATTAACAAAGTCAATGTCTCATATGCACCTGGTACATAATGCACTCACTCAACAATTGTGGTTGTTTATGCTGAAAAGTGTGAGCCGATTATATTGAAAAATGTAGATTGATTTCACTAAAAACCAATAACAGTGAAAACTTTTCAGTATAATCAACCACACTTTTCAATGTAGTAGCTCATACATTTCAGTGTAAATAGATTCCAATGTTGAGTGAGTGCACTATACACTAGATGCACAAGAGACTTACTCATTAACAAATGATCAAAATATATCCCTAAAATTGTGGTTTACGATTATTTATTGCTATAAATTCTTAACTGATAATTAAAATTAACGATTATATTATTTAGTTAAAAATCAAATAATGAAATTAATAATTTTTAAAATAAAATCAAATATGAAATTGTTTGTGGATAAACATTTATTATAATGTCAGCTTTGGTCCACCAAATTAGTTGTTTCTTTGAAAGGATGATGAGTTATAAAAAAAAAAAAAAATCATAAGTTGCATCTATTTATACCCATTATTATACTAAGTACACTCACTTCATTTATAATTTTTACTAAACATGCCCACTTTAATATTATAATTTTATCCAACATATAATACTTACACTCATATTTCTAAACCTACTCATACACCAATCTCATTCAATTCAATACAACCAACATACATACCCACTTCCCCACTTCTCTAATCCTATGGTAAAAAAGTAGGATTATCGTCTTTGCAAAAGAGTGTCTATTAGACATAGAAACTTATAATTGGGTGTGAAAGAAACCAACAAAATAAAGTAGTTGCATATATCCTTTATGTTTTATTATTGAATCTTAATGTAATACTCCCTCCATCCCCTAATAACTTTCATACTTTCCTTTTTGGAACGTCTCACAATAACTTTCACACCTCAAATATGTAAATAAAACACTCTTACATTACCTACTTTAATTCAAAATACTATTCATTCATTGATTTAAAAAGACAATAAAGCAGTTTTTCTTAAAATCTGTGTCACTTCACATATGAAAGTTAAGAGGGGGCGGAGGGTGTAGTAATTTTATCTGTCTACTATTTTATATTTCTTTGAACGCATACCTATTTTGAGTGATAATTAATCAGTGTCAAGATTCTTATGGATAACAACACCGGTGAATTAACATTGATACTCATAGTTCACTTAATCCTTCTGATCCTAGGTTACTGTTAAAAATTACGTGTAGACAATTCCCACTAACTGTTCCAAATGTCATGTCAAAAAAAAAGTTAAGGTAAATCATTTTTTCATGTTTGAGTATTTCTAAAAGAGTATGTATTTAGCCATGGTCAACAATATATGTTGCAGTTTTGAGGATTACAGGTCAATTGAGCGTGAAAAAATTATTGTTTCATAAAGATAATCATAATCGTAAAACTACAAACAATATATGTTGCAGTTTTGAGGATTACAGGTCAACTATGCATGTTTACTATTTATTATACTACTAACATAATTATTTTATTTTACCTGTTCTGGAGAATGTTGGTTGTTTCCGTTGAGGTATTAGTGTATTACACTAAAGAGTATTAATTGGTTATACTAAAAGGTATTGTAAAGTAGTTCGTGTATGAAAAAAAAAAATTCTATACATATTCTTATAATATATATTTTTATAATTTAATTTTTGAATAGTGATAAAAAAAATTATAATTGACCATATATAAACAATTTAAGTTTTTTTTTTTTTTTTTCATAAGTGTTAATCAACTATGTATAAACAATTTAATTTTTAAATTTGGTTGTATTTATGATGAAAGTCATATAATTATTTACACCCTAAATAATATTGTGGTTGTTTTTCTTTTTGGTTTTTTAGCGCATAATAATCGGGTGTAAACTTTTTGGAGAAGAGTCATGTTTGAAGTATTTCGGAACAAAAGAATTTTTCCTATTTAGTATGAATACAAGTTTATTGATTACACAAATCGTTGCACAATTCATCTTACTAAAGCTTCATTTGAATTTGTAATAATTATTGTATTGCATAAAATCTTTAATTTTTTAAAGAAGTATAATGGTATTCGTAAGGACCATAACTAGGGGTGATAGGAAAACTAGGACTTTAAATTTTTGGCTGAACAATTTAAGGACATTAACTTTTAAAAATTGAGATTTGAAGCCAAATCAGACTGATTTGACCTCAATTCATGACTTTTTTTATTGTTTTCTTTTTTTAACAATGATGAAAAATTATATTTGATCATGTATAGACAATATAAATTTTTCTCTAAATATTTTTGGTAAAATCAATCTCATTCAATTTCAATTACATCAAACATATTTATTTCTCCACCTTTTCAAACCAGCAACAATAAACATTATTAGTGCCATTATACAAGAATATTAATAAATCAGAAAGACTCAAAAGTGGATGTGAAATAAACCAACAAAGAAAAGTAATTTACTCATACGTATTATATTTTCCTTTTCAAAGTTAATGAAATTACCTTTTTTCATTTTATTTTTAATTATTTTCTGTTTGATCAGAGAATAATGTTATTGGGTCATTTATAGACAATTTAGGTTTTTCTCCAAATGTATCAGTTGAAGATTGAATTGATCATTTTTAGACTTTTTAAGGAAAATTAGGACCTGTGAAGATTGGTGAAATAATTGAGTTTTCTGTAAATGCAATAATGTTGTATTTAAACATTTTCCGGTGAAATTTAAATTTCTTTGTTGCATTTTTTTTAATTTCTTCTGTAATTGTAAGTTTAATATGTTTTCTTAGCACATACAAGTTTCGGGTGAAAAGTTAAATGGACTTGGGTTATTATAAACTGGAGATTTATTCCCAATTTATTATGAATCCAGGTTCATTAGTAACATGAATTATCAAATATTTTGTCTAACTAAAGCTTGATATAAATTTATTAGAAATGTTGGATTGTGTAAAGATGATAAAATTATTTTGAAGATATATAATGATATTGATGTTGGAGCAAGATTGATTCGTTATTTGTGAAGCAAGGTTGAATACTTTATATTGATTTTTTTTAATTGAGTTTATTTGTTGGTTATTTTATTTGTATTGTTATTTCTCTTCAATGTATCAAAAAAATATTATTTATATGGATTTTAAGGTTTAGAAACAGTTGACTTTTGAGTTACAGAGGTTTGAATTTAGCAATTTTTATTATGATTTGTGATAATTATTTTTGTTATATCTTACTTAAGTAATTTGATATTTAATTTTGTTTGTGTGTTTGTTCTTTTACTAATATAGAATTGTTGTTTTTTCAAGTTTGAAAATAAAAATAATTTATTATTATGTATATGTTTAAAAATACACTAATTTGGGTTGATATGATAAAAATACACTACTTTTAAAAGTTAATAGCCTTAAATTGTTAGCTCAGAGAGTTACAATCCCTATTTTTCCAGCCCAAAGAGTTTTTTTCCTCATTTTACCTTTTTTCCCAGCTAAATAACATCTCCAAGAGTTAATGTATATCACTTAATTTTCAAGGTGAAAGTTAATATATTGAAAATATTTTTTAAGGTTCGTAACTTTGGAGTTGACAATTTGAGGACTATAATTTCTAAAACAAATTATTATATTTAGAGTTTTAAAGTTTGAAATATTTCTGAATGGTTATGTTTTGATGATAAAATAATTTAAGTAAGTCTATATTTAAAATAAATTTAAAGTTATTTAATGTTTGAAGTAATATATTATTGTAACACATAAAACATAAAAAATATAAACATAATTTATTGTGGTTGGACTCATATGCACCAGGTGCACGGTGCTTTTAATCAACAATTGTTATTATTTACACTGAAAAGTTTATGTTGATTACAGTGAATTATATTGAAATTTTCTGTATTGAAAATATTTAACCAAAGTAAAAATTTTCAATGTAATCTAACATTATTTTTTCTATAATCAAATCATAATTTTTAGTGTAAATTATTTCAACAGATGAGTGAGTTCACCATGTATTATGTGTACAATATATTTATTTCTTCTGTATAGCAATAATTAATTTATGCATCTATTAAAGTATTTATTACGTTTATTATTAATTAACTTTATTCACAATAAACTGTTATTTTCAATGTTATTCATATTAAATTAGATTCTTATTATTAGATCAAAAAAGGCTCATGTTACAAACATGTTAGGTTATATTCTTAATTTCTTATTGAGACATAAATTTTTCATACACTGAAATGATGGTAATCCTTAAAAAAGGGTTGATACAATTGATTTGATTGTATTAATATTTTTTTTAAGTATTTATATTAGTGTCATTTCATTCTTTTAACCAATAAAATCAATTATTCCAAATATTCAATAAGTAATAAATTACTATTATGTAATTGATCTTGGCATAAGAAAATGTTTTTTTTTTAATTGTTATATTGTTAATTATTGTTTAAAGTATTTTAATTATAAGTTAAACTTGCGTGGGATTGTCTCATGATATTAGACAATATAAATTTAAATAGACCTATGTTGAAATATTAATGCGACAGGTCCAATTTATATCCTATTACAGGAGTAATTTTTTTATGAAAATAGTTAATGATAAACTTATCATGAAACTATTTTAAAGTATTGAGTATTATAAATAGAATATAAAAAATTAATGAGAAGTATCGTTAATTTGAGTCCAAGAATTTTTTAGTTATATTTAAAAAAAAATTTGTAGATTTTCAGTTTTATGATTAAAATGTGTTAATTATTATTGTTTAAACAATGTAACAAATTCTGGTCGTGCGAAGCACAGGTTTTACGATCACTAGTTTTATTAATACACTTATTTCAAAACAATGGTGGGGAAAAATACCCAAAAAAATTTAACAATTTCAATTTTTTTTATAAAAATGAAAAGAAAAGGTAAAAGAAATCCAAATATATATACTTTTGGATTTTTTATTTTTTTTGAAAATTATTAAATTTTAAGCGCGCTTTTTTTTTTTTTTTGGAACACTTTTTGGATTATTAACAAAATATGAGACCGTAATCTGGTCTCCTCTAGAAATATACCTTTAGTTGGATGGGTGAACTCGCCCGATGAGCCTACCCATTTTAACCGCTCCACAGTGGAATGTATTTAGAGTAGGGGTGGCAATTGCGAACACGACACGATAGCACGATACGAATCCGACACGAAAATTGCGGGTTAGTGTTGATCTTATTGGGTTAGTGTCCTTATCGGGTCGACACGATAAGAACACGAAAATTTCGTGGCGAGTTAGTGTCGGATTAGTGTCAACACGTTAAACACGATAAAACTATCGGATAACTCATTAACCTGTTAACAACCCGTTAAGCACGAACACGATAGTGACACTAAATAACACATAGCACGATAGTGACACGAAATATATTTTAATTATATTTTTACAAAAATAATAATATATAACTTGATCTTTTCAAGCACATTAAAAATTTAGTCTCAAATCCCTAACTAAAAAACAGGGAGAGGAAGCCCAACTCCCAGACCCATCAATTTATAAACTAAGTATACTATAAGGACCAAATTAAGAATAAAAATTACTTTTGGTTTGTAATCGTTTTGGATAGAATATGCTTTCTATTAACATTTGTAGTTTTTTGTGTTGAAATTTTAAATTTAGCCATCTTTTTTATCAAGTTTATATTGTGTTCGTGTCGACACGGAATGAATCGTGTCATTATCGTGTCGTGTCGACACGGAATGAGTCGTGTCATTATCGTGTCGTGTCGACACATAATGAATCGTGTCGTTATCGTGTCGTGTCGACACTAACACGAAAAATATCGTGTTATTATCGTGTTCGTGTCAGCACGGATGCTTATCGTGTTGTGTTAGTGTCGGGACTTATCGTGTCGTGTCACTATCGTGTCGACACGAAACACGATCCGTTAGCACGAATTGCCAACCCTAATTTAGATGAGATAAAAGTGCAAACAAACTGACCCTTTTCCATTTCCCGCGCTTTACTTGAAAGTTGAAACGCCGGAAAGAGACAGAGAGAGTGAGAAAGTGGAGAGTGCGTATGGAGGAGATCGGAGAAAATTGGCTAGAGGAGATCGGAGAAAATTGGTCAGAGGAGCAATTGAAGTCTCAGGCTGCAATTCGTTGCGCAAAAGCTGCGTTCCTCTTGTCCTCCCTCAAAAACCCCACCAAATATTCAACCGCCTATCTTCCTCAACTCCAGGTTAATTTGCCACACACAGAATTATGAATTTGAAGCGATTTGTAGTGGTGATTGTTCAGTAATGTTTCGTTTTAGAGATTCTCGGTTGAAATACCTAGCGATACGCCTTTACGAAGACATACACTTGCCTTTAAGTACAATTTCTCAATTAAACTCGATGAGAATGGCTGATTTATGGATTTAATCTGGAATTTGGTTCGAATTCCAAACTGACACAGTCATGCTGCTATTCTAGGTTTATCCTTTTCAAAATTAGTCCGTGTTTTGAAATGTTTGGTTGATTAATTTGATTTTAGATCTGTTATATCTTTAGAACCACGAACCTATGATAAATGTCGATTGAGTTTATGAGCGGTTAATTGAGTTCAAATGTTTGCATCTTCATAATCGGAGCTGTTTTTGCCCAATTAGGCAGGGCATAATAAGAATCTGATATTAAATCTGTATATCTTTAGAATCACGAATATATGAGAAATGTTGATTGTGGATTGAGTTTACTGGCAGTTAATTCTGAGTTCAAATGTTTGTATCTTCATAATCTGGGCTGATTTTGCCCAATTAGGCAGGGCATAATAAGAATTAACAGCCAAGTGTTGGTCTCAGGATGATGAGAAGATTGAGATGCTGAAGATAGAGTTGGTGAAGGAGAAACAGAAGCTCAAGAATGCAAGGCTTTGGATTGGAGTGTTGCTACTTCATTACATGTTAGTTGTGCTCATCTATCTTCTTCTCCTTAGTTCTCCCTGATTTCTGTATCCACAAAATGGCTGCTTAATTACCATCTCTATTATATGGAAATTCGCACTTTTATAGTGATCTTTATACACATTTATCATTACGGCCTCAGTATTACTAGATGCACGAAGTTTTCTCTCATGTTAATTGCGAAGTTTGGAAGAATTTTTTGAAGGTTTTTTGTAGGTCAATATTGATTGTTAGCAAGATGATTTGTTGTGAAGTGTTTGTAATGCTGTGGAGATTTTGATGATGTAGTGTACTGGATTGGTGTTATCTTTTTTTTTTTTTAACATTCAATTCATTATGATTTTACCGTGTTTCCTTAAGATATTTCATTGCACAATGCTTTTGTAGTATAATAATATGAGATGAGGCGTGATTTTATTTAATTTGGTATATAATTAATTCATTATGATTTGATGAGACTACTCCGAAACTCTCTTTTTAGGATGATTTTGTAACCTTCACTGTTGCAACTTGATGATTGAAATTCGGCTTGTGCTTGTTTAAATTGTTTATGAGGATTTCTTTCTCCTAGGACTAGGCACTAATTTATGAAACATGCAACTCCCATGTGTACGTCTTTGCGCACTGTGTTCTTCACTGCTCAACTTAATCGTTTGATATTTCACTCGCTAATTTCATTGGCAAAGAATAAAGAAATATTATCCATCGAATTATGTAAACAAATAAGTATGCATGCATGATTGTATGTTATTTGACACGTAAAAGTCATTATATAGGATTTAAGTTTTTATTAAGTAAAAGTCATTGCTCATATCAACTTTTAAAAAAAAAAAATTTGATAATAATAATAATATATCACCATTACCTCATACAATCTCCACCCCATACTTTCTATTCATTACATTTTTTCTTAATTTTGGTGCCCACAAAAGTAGTGCAGACTTTTGTGGCCGTAGATAATATTTTATAAATTGTGTATCAGCCAAAAAAAATGTCTATTATATATATGAATATGAGCGAGACTTGTGAAACCGTTTCACCGTGTGATCAATATTTCTTTTGAATAAAAATATTATATATTTCAAGATATATTGTCTTACTTTTCAAAATATTTAAATTTGCAAAGTGATATATTTTACATTAAAAAGTATTACTAATTTTTATTAAAATATGATAATACTGTGAGACAATTTCACACCATTTTTGCCATTATATATAACTAGTTCATATATTTTCTGGTAGTCGTGAGAATCAACTGAGCCATAAAACTTGGACCAAGCCCATCTGGAAGGTCTAAACCAATGGACTTGCAAAACCCGAACGAATTGTCTTCAGGCCCAAATTAAATACAATATCTTTTTTAGTTAATACACTCCATTTATTTTAAATGGAATTTTTTTCCAAAAATTTATATATATATATATATTTTTTTTTCGGATTAATTTTTTGGAACTTTTTTTTCAAACAATTTTTAAATGGAGTGTATTAAAAAAAAAACGACTGCAAGTAACTTGACCGTCCTTTATTCACAGTACAAATCAATACGCTACAAAATAACTTTGTGAAAAAAAAAAATTGTATGAAACCATTTACATATTAAAAATCTCAAGCAAAGACTTACTTTAAATTTTACTTTTTTTAATAAGGGAAATTATTTCCAATTTTGAAGCAACATGTGAGACCAGAGTAAATTTTTATTTTGGACAATAATTCTTTTTTTTTTTTTAACTAGACACAAAAGTGAGAACCATTTTACTTATAAATGTTAAATCTTACTTTTATCTAAAGCCAAGTTCTCACCGTCTGATGTGGCACACTCATTTTCTTCCATTTCAAAATTCTTTATTCTCCTTAAAAGTTGGTAATTTTTTAAGTTTGTACAGTTTATCTTCTACCATCAAATCTATGTCGTCCATTGAGTTAATATAGTTTTCTTTACAGTTAACTTTTTTACAATTTACATTCCCTTTTTTATTTTCTCATTGAATTATATCTCCCCAATATTCTCCCTTCCTGGTTTTTCCCACTTCCATTCTAAACTCCGGCGTTCGGTCCTCCACTGCGCCTCCGCCATCTGATTCCGACAGTCGTTGTTGTTCCTCCTATGATGTCCTACCCTCCCACCGCTCTCAGGCACTTTTCGTTTTGATTTATGGTTATCTCTCCCCAATATTCTCGCTGACGGTTCTTCCCTCTTCCATCCTGAATTTCACCGTTCGGACCTCCGCTGCGCCTCAACCATTTGATTACAACAGTCGTTCCTCCCGTGATGTACTACTCTCTCACAGGTACTTTTCTTCTTATTTATGCTTCAATCCTTCATTTGGATTTAGATTACTCGACTTATTCTGAGAGCGGTGGGAGAGTAGGACATCGCAGGGGGAACGACAACGACTGTTGGAATCATATGGCGGAGGCGCAGTGGAGGACCGAACGCCGAAGTTTAGAATGGAAGTGGAAAGAACCGGCCAGGGAAAATATTTAAGAGATATAATTCAATGAGAAAATAAAAAAGGGAATGCAAATTGTAAAAAGTTAACTGTAAAGAAAATTGTATTAACTCAATGGACGACATAGATTTGATGGTAGAAGATAAACTGTACAAATTTAAAAAAATTACCAACTTTTAAGGAGAAGAAAGAATTTTGAAATGGAAAAAAATGAGTGTGCCGCATCAGACGGAGAGAACTTGGCTTTAGATGAAAGTAAGATTTCTTTGATATGATGAGAATAAACAAAAACCCAAATAATCATTTTAGAATTATAATTAATCTAACAGTAAAATTCTTTTGTTTTACATAGGGAATAATTAGAAGTGGGTCACATGTGAAACTTGTTTATAATATATAAAACTGGTACCATTATATGCATTTACTAATATTATTACATGTATTCAGTATTCACTATTATCATAACATTTTATATTTTGATTTCTGTTTATAAATCTAATGGTAATGCATGTAATGATATCTCGGTAAATATAAATGGAGTAGGTCTTGTATGAGACAATGAAAATGAGTGTAACTAGGGCATTGACTCATTAACACTTTAATAGGGTAGGTGTTAATTTGTGTGGTCTCATGCCATGAAACGGTCTCATACAAGTTTTTGCCATAAAAATAATAGTATATATTCTATACTGTGAAACTTGTTCATTGAGGATTTTGTGGGGGAGTGATATATTAGTTCTTAACAAAACGACAATCTTCTTTTCGACAAAGTATAGAGTGAAAATGATTTATATATGAACCATTGAAAAATATTAGTTGTTTTCACTGAAAAATATTAATTGTTTTCCCTGAAGAGTATTACCTACCTGTTTACTAAAAACAAACTGAAACTCTTCAATTAAAATAACTAATACTCTTTAATGTAAACAATTAATAAGTTTCAATTATTTTTGTATGAATCAATTTTATTGTATACATGCTCGTTCTTTTCATAGGCTGAATCAATTGTGTTGTATACATGCTCGTTCTTTTCATAGGCCAAGGTTATATACCGTCCTATATTTTGTGAATATACACTACTCTCCCAACTATCAGAGTTAGCTTAAAGTTTTGCCTAATATATATTATACATTAATTGAGATATTTAATGCTAGTTAACATACATATGTAATTTTCAAGTGTTTTTTTAATTATTTATATATCATATTTTCTTGAACAAAACATGATGATGATGAGCTGAAAAATGGTGAAAATGGTGAAATTGCAGTGGAGATTTTCTAAGGAACTAAAAAAGCATCATTTCAACTAATGGTGAAAATAGGCCGAGCCGAGCTAGGTTTCTCGTTGGACGGTTTGGGCCTGCTATTTAATATTTGGGCCTAAGCCTGGCCTGCTAACTGTTATAGGCTTTTTTCAGAGCCTTGACATGACCTTTTTAATAAATAGGTCTGGTCTGAAAGCCTTTTAGGTCCCTTTTTAATCATGTTTACAAAATTATATTCAATAATTTTATTATTATTAAATCATAACAATTAACTTTCTAAATCTTAAAATGAAGAATAAAAGCAATTTACCAAAGGATTGTCAAATAATAGAATAATAACAAATTCAAATAATATTTTAATTTATATTTAGCAATATTCTTACACATATATATATTAAATATTTATTATATTATATTATATATGTATTGTATTATTGTATATATATATATATATATATATATATATTATATATATATATTAATATAGTTAAATAGGTCGGCCTGTTGGGCTTATAAGAGATACAAAAAAGCCCAAGTTTGACCTATTTAAATAAATAGGCTTCTAAAAAAGCCTGAGTCTGGCTCGTTTATTAAACGAGTCGAGCCGAGCTAGGCTTTAGGTAGGCCGAGCCGTAGGCCCCTGTCGGGTAGCCTGGCCTATTCCCACCCCTAATTTCAACAGCAAGAATGGTAAATATATAGTACATATATATGTGTGCATCTAAGTTTAGTAAACACTCACTAGGTTTTATAAACACACACTAAGTTTAGAAAACAATCACAAAGATAGTAAACATTCATTAAGTTTAGAAACTAATCACCAAGTTTAGGAAAGGCAAACATTCACTAAAGTGTCACTAAGTAGGTTCAGGGAAATATCTCCTGGAGATATGAAATTTGGGTTTCAATCGACATTTTGAGCCATGTACGAGCGCTTCCAGGAAATTCCGTGAAGTGTATGCAAGCTTTGGTAATTGTCGTAAAACTCAAACGACGCATATCCGCAAAATAGGCTAGGCGCTTAGCTACGTCATCCCCTGGAACGATGTTTAGAAAGAAAGATAAGAAATCAAATGTGGGTAAAAATCCAAGATTTTAGATCTATAGTCTACCTAAAGTTATTGCCCTCCTTTTCCTACTAGAGTGGTTGGATGAGTTCCTTTGACTCATGTCGTCGAAAGAGAACGAAAACGTAGGAGTGATGCGGCATGTATCACACTTCAGCGGCTTCTCCGTGCATGTATCACAATCTTTAAAACACTTCTCGTACGTAGCAAAGTTGGCCAGCAAGTAAGGATAATTCTACAAGTGAAAATTATATACAATCAATATCATATTATCATTTAGTAGAAATATAACGAGAATGAGCTGCAAAGTAATGCCTTAGATTTGTGGTAGAGGCTCCTCAACTCCTTCCCATGCTTCAAAACCGCCATTGGTTCAAAACCTACGAACTGAGGTTCAACTGCTTTAATACGGTTGTTCAGCTCCTCTGCAAACAGTTCCCAGTATACCCTCTTTCTTGCATACCACATGGGCTTTGCAATATTCGCTTCAAGGAGTTGTAAAAACTTGGTGGTGTAAACTTCAGTCCACGTCTACATCGAATATACATGAAAACAAGTTATCAGACCGAGAAAACTTTGTAAAGGAGTTTGTTATTAGTGAAATTTGATGGCATAAAACAACAGCTAATAGGTGCAATCAAACCTAGTCTTTACAGATGCAAATAAGGTGCAAAGGCGCAAGTACAAATTACATTAATTGGAAGCTCACAGCCATAACAACAAATTCAAGTTTCAGACCATGCACAATATGCAGATTCACATAGATAAGAAGTGGTTCTACTTGATAACCGAAAGTGAGACAAGTTACAAATTGGAAGAGAAAACAGATCCTTACAGGTCATGCAAAAGCAAGAGGTTTATTACCAAAGTTATGTTTATGCGTGCAGTTGCAATACCTCATATTTACACCATTTCGGTGTCCACAACATTTATGAGTTCAAATTCCAGTGCATTCAATTCAATGGGGAAGAGGGCACTTACGTCACATTTCAGAACTGAAAATGGCAACATTCAAGTCAAAGGGACTGCATGTGACACTTTTCAACTAAAATTGATCACATATGGGTGGATAAATGTGTAACATACAAGCAACCCTCCTAATATAAGTGAATCAACCCAAATGGTGGTATCATGTGCACTATCTCACTCTTAGAAACAGATTTTAGGCACACATTACCCCTCAGAAAAAGGTCTTCATAGGGGATAGCAAAAAAAAAAAAAAAAGCTCCCTCCGTCTTTGAAAAATAGTCCTACTCTTTTACACGTAGTTTAATACAAAATCTCGAAGGGTATTACGGGATTTTCTGAGGTTCATTTTTTGAATAATATTATTGTTAATGGGAAGTTCTTTTCGCATACTTTCCATAAATGAACATTTTATTAGAAAACGGACTTCGGACCCTCCGACATAACACATTAAACCACGTGCAAAGGAACAAGGACGGAGAAGGTGGTACAAGCAAGCCTCATATAATAGGTGAATCAACTAAATTGGTGGCATTATGGTCACATTAACACATCTTTCAATTACACCATAACTGATCAAACATTTGAAAAAGGTTTATAACAACAGCAACGGAAGATAGTAGCAGTAGAAGGTACCTCTTTCCGTGAGCCAATTGAACTAGAAGAAGAGCTACTTGAAGAAGAGCTCATTGAAGAAACCTCTGGAAATTCTCTCTTCAAATTCTCTCTTCCTGTGCACTCTTGTGACATGTTTGCTGTTCAAAAGATATGGAGAGAAACATCTTATAGTTGAGTCATGAGTGTATTAAAGAGTAGTGGATACGCTAATTCCCTTCTCATATTGTGAATTCCCTAAAACACCCTCTCCCACTATATATATTTCCTCTTTAATTTATTTTTCCAGATATAATACCCTTCTCGAATACGCTAATTCCCTAATATACCCTCTCCCGCTATATATATATATATATATATATTTCTCTTTAATTTATTTTTCAAAAATCGAGTGAATAAACCCTCCTACCATCCACAAGCACACGACGCAGCTTCCCGTCACCCGCGGCGGCGCTGCCTTCGCCGCTACGCCTGCTCTGTTCCCGTCGGCCAAATGGAAAAAGGCAAGTAATCCTCCGTTTCCTCAAATGGTGGGCAATGATCAGTAATTGGTCACACAGAATTAACTGTTTTTAGCACTCACTTCTAATATCTAAAGCTACTGATTTCTTATAGTTAAAGCTTGGTAGAATACAAATCTGTGGCCTCAGTCTAAATTTGGCATCACAACAAGCTGATGTACCAAATTCATGGTAATTGCGAAATTCAAAATTAGTTTTGTCTTCTTTTCTTTACGAAAAGTTTTTCTTCAATCGTTCTTCTTTAAAACTTGATTTGCTTAGATCGAATGTGAATTTGTGTTATTTCCGAATTGAACTGATTTAAATTGGTTCAATTGTCAGTTTGATTGGTTGAACTTTTCCAAATTCAGTCACTTACAGTGCTCTCCTAAACATGTCATTATTTCTTTCTATACTGTTTTGATTTTTATTCATGGTGGATTTAAATGTCGAATATCAGTTTCTGTAAATGGAATTTGGTCATTTTGAAATGTGTATGAAATTATTTGTAGGGTTTGAACGATAGGACATGACAAGTGCTTGTTATTTCACCGTTTTTAAGGCTTTGTAAGTTCCATCACTCGCAATTTGCTACATTTCTACTGTATAGTTTTACTACCGCTTGGTTTGACTCTTTTATTCTGAGAATAAATAATTTTTGGCATAAAAGCTGGATGCCCACAAGCTGCTTGTTAAAATGTCTTTATGATATTCCGGCTTAAAATTATGTTATTTGTCTCTGGATAATTTTTTTACAAAAGGGAAAATACCATATCATTTTGCAATCTAAAATACTTTAATAAATATTTACTTGTGTGTTTTGTATTTCTATTTTGAAGTCCAATCTATTGGAAACTCTCAAGGGAGTGACTTTGCCATTTTTTAGATTATATTCAATTATGTCTTCTATCTTCCAGAAATTTTACTAGAGTAGGCGTGCGACAATCGCAGAATTCTCGTGGCAATATAGTTTTCCGGCCCAAGTGCTCATTGAGAAATATCCACATGGAAAGTAGTAAGCAAAGTGATTCAAGGGGTGCACTAATTGTTCTAGAAGGTTTAGATCGTTGTGGGAAGACCTCGCAATGCAGCAGATTGCTCTCTTACCTAGAAGAGTCGGGACATGCAGTTGAGTCATGGAGATTCCCTGATAGAAACACAGGTGTTGGACAAATGATTTCGTCTTATCTAGCCAACGATTCTCATTTAGATGATCGTGCAATCCATCTGCTCTTCAGTGCAAATCGTTGGGAGAAAAGGTTGACATCTTCTGAACTTCTTTTTTCAAGTAAATAGAAACCTTAACATATCTGACTAATCAACTGGTCGAAATAATATTTAAGCATTTAGTCATTTAAATGAGGGGCGGGGGGAATTGACTTATCTTTTACTCCCTCCGTCCCGCTATAACTTTCTTGTTACTTTTTGTTGATTTGTTTAAGAAAGTGTATTGTTTATTAATATATGGTGGGTCATATGTTAACTTTTGTGTAAAGTAGTGGGGAGTTGTGAAAAAGTAAAGAGGAGTTGTTTAAGAAAGTATTTGTTTATTAATATATGGAGTGTTCATTTTTGCTTTTTATGGAATAGGAAACTTATAGTGGGACATCCAAAAAGGGAAAGTAGGAAACTTATAGTGGGACGGAGGGAGTATAATTTGCTTTTTCATATGCGTTAGGACAGCTTACAACAGAAACACTGATGCTTCTTTGCAGAACAGTATAATTCAGAGAGTTTCTTATAAACACTGAATAGTTTCTCCCCTTTTTTTGTTTCTCTCTGCTATTCAGCTGATATAGGATTGTTTTGCTTTTTGTGTGGTTATGTGAAAAATTTCTGATAAAACTAAACAAATTGATGTTCCAATCATTTGCTTTTCTAATTTTAATGTATTTGCGATGGTTTTCATTAATTGGGTTATGCTTATTCCGGTGAAGAGATAATGTTGGCTTTTACCAGTTTCTTATATATATTTTTTTATGCCCGCTTGTTAGAGAACAAGGATTTATACTTACTTTGGGAAGACTCAAATTCATTGTGGGTATACCAATCTTTTGGTTGAAGAACACATTTTTTTCAAAAGTGGGTATAAAACGTGTTATCTTATGCCATGGGCTATGGGGTACAAAGTCTATTGCCCCTCCCAAAGAATTGGAACATATGTTCATACTAATATTTAGTGTTCAAATACTGATGTTGGATCACTGATTTTGGTCTCCGTAGATCATTAATGGAGTCTAAGCTTAGGAGTGGAACCACTCTCATCGTGGATCGCTATTCCTTCTCTGGGGTTGCTTTCTCATCTGCCAAAGGACTTGACGTGGAGTGGTGCAAGGTGGAGTTTGCATATATTTTTTGGTTGTTGAAACTATCACCAGACTGTAATATGAGACTGATTATTCTTCACTTATCTATTGATTGCAGGCGCCAGATGCCGGATTGCTAACACCAGATCTAGTTGTATACCTTGACATATCACCAGAGGTGCATTATGTTTTATTCACACTTCTCCAGAACTGAATGTCGTAGCATCACATTAGATTCGTCTGTGATATGCAAATATGGTGTCTTATTCGCTATTCCGTAGCATCTGGTCCAAATTGTTATCCTCATATGCAAATATTATCAGTTCTATCACATATTATATGATCAGAAACCGGCTATTCATTTATCAAATGCTCTTATAATTGAGTATACAGAACATTGCATCAGTTATGCTTTCTCTCTGATTGAAGCCCCTATTATATTTTGCTGTTTCAAGTTCTATTTCCTAGCTGAACTTGAACTATTGTTAAAAATATACAGAAAGCTGCTGAGAGAGGAGGTTATGGAGGAGAGAGATACGAAAAGCTTGAGTTTCAGAAAAGAGTTTCTCAATCATATAAGACGCTTCGTGATGATACATGGAAGGTAGTGTGCTCAGACTATCTTTTTTTATACTACCATCTTCGTATTAGCGAACCAAAATTTTATTTGTACATGCTTTAGTACAATGATGCTTTAAAACAAATGATAATTCATTAACTAATATTTAGATGCTGAGTAAGCAGTCCATCTTGCCGATGATGTTGAACAACTCTTTTTTAGATGTTTAGATCTTTTTATATCTTTTTGGTGTTAACTTGGTCAAGCTTGCTAAAAAAGGTAAAAATACCTCTCTAATGACTTTATATCCTAAAAAGTGATGTACATATTCTAAAGGTTATGCCTTTCATTTTATGCCAATTTTTCGATTTTGAAAATGGTATCAGAACCTAGGTTTGTTTATTCCACTTTGAGAGGGGATTAAAATGAAAGATAATTTGGAAAATATTAGTGGATTTTTTAGAATATAAACTCATTCGAGGGGTAATTTCGAATTTTTAGTAGATTTCACCAAATGATGGGTGAATGACTGTACCTATTTTCACTTCATGTGTACCTACCGAGTTGATGTTTGCCTTTTGCCTTGTCAATGATGAGTTAGGACATTCTTGTGTCTCAATCTGCTGAATGCCTTTTGCCTTGTCAATGATGAGTTAGGACATTCTTGTGTCTCAATCTGCTGAATTAGAGAACGCCAAATTATTGATTTCGATTGTTTTTGGAATTCTTGATTGTAGATAGTAGACGCAACCCTTCCGATGGAAGATGTTGAGAAACAAGTGCAACAATTTGTAATGGAGTGTGTGCAGACATGCCTTAAAGGGAAGCCATTTTCGGAGCTGTGGCGGAATTAGTAGTTTACTTATTTATCCTGTTGCTGGAATAGAACTCATCTATTACTTAGGTTTCACATGGTGATGTTGCATTATAGTTTTCCTAATAGAATTGAATCAGTGTTACATATTATGTTGAGTATAAGACCATCACCAATCGTTTACATTCCGCACTAAATATGTTATTCTTATTTTTGCATTAAGATTTACACAAATTTAAACTTAATAATTGCATTCTTTTTTATATATTATTGAATGTTAGTTATTTAAAATAAGTGATTCTAGGATTTTGTCCCCAATTTGAAATCAATTTTGACCAAAACTTAAAATTCGCGGGTCACTCTAACCCGGTAAAAACTCGCGAGTCTGTTATTGGGTCGATCAACAAACAGGGACAAACCGATGCAGAGGGATCTCTATATCAATATCGCGCCGACGATTCGGATCAGAGTTGAATTGTGGTGTCTTCATCTAAATCTGTTTTTCTTCCATCAATGATGGTGGTTTCATTTTTCTCTTCTTCTGGTGACTACCTCTGCCCTTCCCTGCAATTTTGCTTCGTTTTCGGCCATCAATTGCTTCATTTCATTCAACAAATACGTATACATATAAAAAATATGTATACCTTTGTCCATAATCGGCTTCAATAATGCAACATTCTTGAGATATATATTACTCATTAATATATATACAACTACTTAGTTTTATTAGTGGGACAAGTTAGTTACAATTAATTAGAATATAAATAGGAGAATTAGTCAAATTGTATTATCAAGGGTCATTCTTATCCCTTCCTCTGTTAGCAGGAAGCAAAGCGGATCGAGTAATGCCGTGGATATATGTTATTCAGTAATTCAGGACTTGGATAACAGTGACCTGTTCAAGGTTATCACAGTATTTATTATTATTTCAAAGGAAGGTAAATGCAGCTGTCATTCGTTATTTCCATGTTTTATTAAATGTTGTTGAGGAAAATAAGGGGTTGTTTCCTATGTGATGGATTCCCAGGTGTAAGTTGTTTTATGACAATCTAACAGAGTATGAGTGCAAGTTTTGAATATCTCTTCTTATTCTTCCTCATTGAACTCCTCTCTATTGCTTTTCACTCGGGATTCGTGACAATTGTTGACATATTGGATGCTCAAATGCATTTTCTTTTAATTAATTGATACAAATGATTCCAGCGTATATGTCTTGCTAAATACTTATCATTGACTTCACAGGTTTTGACATTAGTTTTTCTCTTAAAATCCTCATTTAATAGGGATTGTTGATTATAACTTGGGTATTGGTGATTAAGTTTTGGGGTAATACTGAATAATTATTTGGGATACTAATATTGAATAATTCTTGGGGTATTGATGATATAACTTGGGGTATTGATGATTATTACTTGGGCTATTTGTGATTAAGTCTTGGGGTATTACTGAATAAATTATTATTGGGGAAAATTGGTTTTTTTGTCCTGTAAGTTTGGTCAACTTTATTTTTCGTCCTCTAACCTTTGACTTTATTTTTTAATCCGATAACTTTAAAAAAACTAGCATTTTCGTCCTAAAACCGGCTACCGAAGGTCACCCAACCGGTGACGCTGACGTGACATGATTTTTTATTTTTTTTAATTTTATTATAATATATTTGATATATATTAAAATTAAATTAAAATTTATATTAAATATTAATTTAAAAAATCTACCCCAACCCACCCCCAAACACGATTGCCCCCACCCTCCCCCAACCCCAATTTAACCCACCGTCCTCCTCTTCCAATCTAACCCCCGCAGCCGCCGCTCCACTCCCCCACCCCAATTTAACCCTCCCAGTCGCTGCCCCCTCGCCCCACTCCCCCACCCCAATTTAATTTACCGCCGCTGGAGCATCGTCGCGGAAGTCTTATTTGGGAATTGGAACAGGGCCAAGGCAGTCAGTGTCGCCGCGAAGTTCTCGGGTTGGTGAAAGGACTCCGAATCCGTAACAGGTGAAAGTGGGTCACTTCAATTGATGCCAAATTCATCGAAATATGGGTGAGTATTTGCGAAGATCGAGTTTTGATTGAAATGCCCTGTTTAATTTACTTTTTTGTTCCAGTCGGATTTTTCTGGGATCTGTGAAGATCGAGTCTTGATCGAAATGCATTGTCTTCATCGAATGTTTTAATCTGGGATTTGATGATTCCTTTTGTTGATTTCTAATTCCATAATTTTTTTTAAAATTAATTTGAGTTTTTTTTTTTTTTCCACGGAATAATTGATGAATGGGGATTGAGGATTCCTTCAAATTTTGTGTTAATTTTCAAGAATTGTGTTGATTCAAGGATTCGTAAATAATTGATGAGCTTTGTGATTTCCTTCAAAATTTTGTTCTGCGTTCCAAATCCGGCCGCTGGAGATCCGCTTCTTTCATAATAGGTATTTTTTGGTAATTCTCAATTACGAGTTTGAAATTTCCATTTCAGTACTTCATTCTTCATGTTTTGTGTTCGATTAGGAGTTGAAGTGGCTGAGAGGTTTGCTTATTATGGAATTAGTTCGAATTTGATACCACCGGAAAAGCTTGAAGCTTGAAGCAATTCGCCGGAAACGACATCGGAGCACTGTGAGAAGAGAGAGGAGATACGATTGAATGGTGGATTTGATTTTGAGGGAATGGGAGTCGGGAAATTAGAAGGCGGGGGTCCGGCGCCGAAAGCGGCGAAGGTGGGGATTCCGGCGAATTGCTTTCAAACTTTAAGCTTCAAGCTTTTCCGGAATCGATCGAAGCGCACAAATTTTATTATTTTCGGCGTCGACCGAAGCTTTTTCGGTGCGAATTGCTTCCATATTTTTTAAATTGCGGGCGGTGGAGGGTTGGCGGCGGCGGGCGGCGGATTGGGGGAGGGGCGTCGCGGGGTCGTTCTGGTTGTTAAAGGGCGAAGGGGGAGGGAAAGGGGGTTGGCCGTGTTTTTAGGGGTGGGGGGTGGGTGGGGGGGGGGGGGGGGGGGTTTGATTTTTAAATTAATATTTTATATGATTTTTAATTTAATTTTAATATATATTAAATATATTATAATAAAATTTAAAAAAAATTCAAAAATCGTGCCACATCAGCGTCACCGGTTGGGTGAACTTCGGTAGCCGGTTTTAGGACGAAAAAGTTAATTTTTTGAAAGTTATCGGACTAAAAAATAAAGTCAAAAGTTAGAGGACGAATAACAAAGTTGACCAAACTTACAGGACAAAAAAACCAATTTCCCCTTAATATTGAGTAATTCTTGGGGTATTGGTGATTATAACTTGGGGTATTGGTGATTATAATTTCGGGGTATTGGTGATATCACTTCGGATATTGGTGATATAACTTCGAGTATTTGTACGAAGCGCGCGCGACCATTTGCGACCCGGTTTGTTGCCAGACCCGCGAATTTTGGCCGGATTGAGCCTGACCCGCGAATTTTTGTTGGATCTTAATTGGTCAAAATTAATTTTAAATTAGAATCAAATTTCAAGTGCATATTATGCACTTGGATGCACCCTAAAAATTAAAATTTGCCATTTAAAATTAATATGTATATAAAATGACAAAAATTATAGCACAACGTTAACTTTCAATTCCGTGATACAATCATACATATGTATAATGGATATTTTACAAAAGGGTTGGAAAGTACTCTCAAAGATTATTAATTGGGACGTTTAAATTATCGTATCATACTTCTTTTTAGCTCAAGGACCGTTCTTTAGTTGTTTTATGTTTGTTGTAATTTTATGCATTTTAATCTGATGTGTTTTAATTTAATGTATTTTGTGGTTTAATGCATTCATTTTACCAGTAACTCGACCACTCGTGCGTTGCACGGAAGCTAATTTTACTATAAAGAATTAATTGCAAATAAATCTCAACTTTTTTATAAATTGCAATCTAATTTAAACTTTTGAATCGTTACAAAGAAAACCTAAATTTAAAATTTGTTTGCAATTCTAACCAAAAGTTCGGTTTCAATTTGCTCGAACATAATGATTAATTTTGTGTTGTCATCTGTACAATTCTAAACATACTAATACGCTTAATTATTCTTTGTATAGTAGGTGAAAACTTCATTTCGGACCGTAAAGAATTTGCTTGTGTTCAAATTGCAACCAAATATTAAATTGGAGTTTTATTTACAAAGATTAAAAAATTTAGATTAAATTGCAATTTGAGAAAATATTGTGATTTTATATGCAATTAATCTTATTATAAAATAGATGTTTATAAAGAATAACAAATTTTTTTATAAATCTTACCATCAACTCATCTTAATATAATATTGTATTTGAAATAAATCTTAAATGTAATCAAAACCTGTATAATTTAAAATTATTTATATATTATTGGATTACCAATGTAGACATTTTAACATATATTTTCTATAATCATATTTTCTGAGATGCTGGAATAGAGAACTATTGGAAAATGGTATACATTAAAAAGTACAGGATACCAAGTCAATTAATATTTACCAAAATAATTGGTTAAAAGGACTCTGTAACGACCGACTCAAATCAAGGGTGACAAATTAAATTGGGAACAATCTCTAGTTCATAATAACCTGAGTTCATTTAACTCTTTATTCGATACTTGTATGTGCTAAAAAAGATAAAAAAATATATTAAACTTTCAATTTCTATAAGAAATTTAGCAAAAGACAGCTCTTACCAAACAACGTTTAAATGCAGCATTATTACATTTTCAATTACTTCACCAACTTTCACCAACCTTCCTTGGTTCTAATTTTCCTTCAAAAAAAAATCTTCAAATGATCAATTTGACTTTGAGCTGATACATTTGGAGAAAAACTTAAATTGCATATAATGGTCCAATAACATTCTTCACTGATTAAACATAAAGTAATAAGAAATATAATATAATAAAAATAAAAATACAGACAATTTCATTAACTTTAAAAAATAAAAATCATATGTCTAAATAAATTGCTTTTCTTTATTGGATTATTTCCCACCCAATTTTAAGTCTTTCTGACTTCCAGACACTCTTGTACAATGACACTAATCATGTTTCTCACCGCTGATTTGAAGAGGGAGGGGACTTGATATGTTTGATGACATTGAAAAATGAATGAGATTAATTTCAGCAAGAACATTTAAAGAAAAACTTAAATTGCCTATACATGATCCAATATAACTTTTCATCATTGTTCAAATAGAAAGTAATAAAAAAAGTTACGAATTGAGGCCAAACCAGCCCAAGTCAACCCAAATCGGGATATGCTACATGACTTGGTTTCGGTTGAACTCAGCCGATTTTCCCTGAATGCGTACTATAATCAATCCCAAGTTAGGTATATTATGGATGATAGTGCGTAAATTCACGATTCTTAAAAATTACAGTCCTTAAATTTGTCATCCCAAAAAGTAACAGTCCTCATTTTTTGTGCCAAAAAAGTTACGGTTCTTTCGTTGTCAGCCCCAAAGTTACTATCTTAAAAGTATTTTCAAAAACCAAATTTTATTAATAAGGGAACAAACACACAAACAAACTAAAAAAAATCTAATATTTAAGTAAAATAAGAAGAAACAAAATCTCATATCATAATTTTTTTTCACTATATTCAAATCTCTGTAACGGACTGAAAATTATTTTTAAACATTAACATCCACATAATTAAAATAATAAATCTTCGATACAATAAAAAAATTATATTGTTGTTAAAATACTGCAATACAAATAAAAGTTAAAACAAATGAACTTAATTGAAAAAATCAATATAATACTCTAACTTTGTACACAAACAATGAAAATCAATTTTGCTCTAACATCAATACCATTATATTTCTTTAAAAAAAAATTATGCAATCCAACATTTCTAATAAATTTATACCAAACATTGGCTAGACAAAGGATGTGATAATCTGTATCACCAATAAAATTGAATTCCTACTAAATTGGGAACAAATCTTAAGTTTTAACATACTTAAATATAATATAACCCGAGTCCATTTAAATTTTCACCCAACAATGGTATGTACTAAGAAAATAATAAAAAGATAAAAAAAAAACATATTAAATTTACAATTTCAGTAAGAATTTAAAAAAGATGCATCAAAAGGAATATAACTCTCACCAAACGACGTTTAAATTCAGTATTATTACATTTCACAGAAACTCAATTACTTCACCAACATTCACTGGTTTTATTTTTCTTTAAAACAATCTTTAAAATGAACAATGTGACTCTCAAATGAAAAACTTGGAGATAAACTTACATTACCTTTGAATGGTTCAATAACATTCTTCACTATTCAAATAGAAGTAAAAAAAAAAAAATTATAATACAATTGAAAAAAAGACAATTGCATTAACTTAAAAAAAATATGTTTGAACAAATTACTTTTCTTTGTTAGTTTCTTTCACACCTAATTATATGTCTCTTTGACTTATAAACACTCTTGTACAATGACGTTAATCATGTTTTCCACCGTTGGTTTCAAGAGGTGGGAGAGTTGATATGTTTAATTGTATTGTAATTGAATGATATTGATTTCAGCAAAAAAATATTTTGAGAAAAAATTAAATTGCGTATAGATAATTCAATTGTATTTTTCCCCACTGTTCAAACAAAAAGTAACAAAATATATAATACTCCCTCCGTTCCAATTTTATTCACAATTGACTTTTCTTGACTTTTAATGTGAGACTTGATTGTAGTATTTAAATGGATAAAACATTTTTTAGATGATTTCATATTATTAAATTTAAGTGAACGAAACAAAATAAAGATGTTTTTCTTGGTAATTATTAGTGGATGCGATGTAATTTAGAAGATTTTTAAGGATGTTGAATAGTGGGATGGGAAAACAAAGGGGGTATAATACAAAGAACAAAAATTTATTACTTTATCATTAGAAACACATAATATATATCAACAAATTACCTTGTTTTGTTGGTATTCATACCAAATTCTCAATTCCTTTACCTAATAACAATAGATAGTCTTGGCAAAGACGATAATCATTTTATTTTTCATGCTAGAGTAAAGAGTTGAGGGAGTAAGTATGTTTGGTAGTTGTATTGAAATTAAAGAAGATTGGTGAATGAACATCTTTAGAGACGTGAGTAAGGGCAAATTATATTATATGTTGGATAAAATTATAATATTAAAGTTGTATATTTACTTTAAAAAAAAGTGGAGATTGAATTAAGAAGTGGGTGAACTTATTAAAAAAATATGAAAAGATATCTACATTATAAAAAAATTATCTATAATTTTTTTTATTTAATTTGATTAATAATTAATAATTTTCATATTTGTTTTGTGATGTATAAAACAAAAATAATGTTATTTATTTTTTAAATCTATAAATAATAATAAATTTAATGTTATTTATAAGCAAAAAATCAATTTTATGACATAATCGTAAAAGACAGATAAAAAAAAATGATTAAGACAAATATAACAAAAATAAGTATCTCAAGTCATGAGGAAAGATGTTCTTTAAAGACTATAACTTAGTGGATGTCAAAATGAGGAACATAACTTTTGGGATTACAATTAAGGACAATATTTTTAAAAGTCACAAGTTGAGGCCAAACCATCCCAAGTAAACTAAAATTGGACTATGCTACGTGATTCGATTGACCTGAATTCGATCTGAATTTTAGGCTATTTGACCTGATTGTGGGCTGAATTCGAGCCTAATTTAGGTTTATCAGGGCTGATTGTGCCTAAATTTGCAACTCTTAAAAATTATTGTCCTTAAATTGCTAGCCCCAAAGTTACGGTCCTTAAAAAATATTTTCTAACTCTCACCTTTAGGATTGAGTGATAAACATTAACTCTTCATGCTGATATTTTATTTAGTTTGGGGGGGGAGGCAAAATGAGGACTGTAACTTTCCGGGCTGGAAAAATGAGGACCGTAACTCTCCGAGCTCGGAATTCAAGGACAACAAGCGAATCTATGTCATATTAACCAAAATTAGTTAAAATTGGGTCTAAATTCAACCCGAGTTCAAGCCAAATCGTGCCTCTAAGCCAAAATTTTAGGCCAAGTTGGGTCAATTATCCCTATTTGTTTTTATTCAAGCTGATTTGGCCTCAACTCGATTTTTTAAAGCTATTGTTCTTAAATTATCTGCCCAGAGATTGAAAGTCATAATTTTTCTAATCACCCCTAAGTCATCCCTACGAAAATCATTCTTGCTCCAACATGAATACGATTATACTTCTTAAAAAAAAACTCATTTTTATAAAATACAACAATTATAACAAATTTAAACCAATCTTCAGTGAGACTAATTATGTGACGATCCCTGCCACAAATAAACTTGTATTCATAATAAATAAGGGAAATTATTTTGTTCTTAAATACTTCAAATATAATAAAATATGAATAATCTCAAAAAAAGTTCACCCGACACTATTATGCGCTAAAAAACCAAAAAATATGAAAAATAACCGGAATACTATTTAAGATGTAAATACTTATATGACTTTCCTTATAAATACAAACAAAATTAAATTCTTTATACATGGACTATTAACATTTTGGAGGAAAACTTAAATTGTTCATATACAGTTTGTTTAAAAAAATTATACTGTTAAAACAAAAGATTATATAAAAAAAAGAGTATGTATAGAATGAAACTGTTTCATACATGAACCACTTTGCAATATTTTTTTGTGTAACCAACTAATACTCCTTAGTGTAATCAACTATACCCTTCAGAACTAATACCTCTCATGAAAACAACTAATACCCTACAGAACTAATACTCTTCATGAAAACAACTAATACACTTTAGTGAAAAATAATTAAGACTCTTCAATGATTCATGTATGAACTATTTTTACTCTATACATTATGATTTAAAACGAAATTTATAGATAATAATCTAACACAATAATATAGAAAGAGTATGTAATCAAGTTTAAAATAATTTCCATAGTCTGGAATAGAGTTGTAAACGAATAAATAAATGGTTTTTCCTATCGATTTATAGTTTGGAAGATTGAAAACTACTAATTTGAGACATGAAAGCTATGAACTATTAATTTAGGAGTCACTAAGTTTAAGATCATGTTTGACATCTTATAATTTTTTTGATATCAAATTATATTTTTATAAAACACAATTTTAAAAAATTAAGAAAAGATATATTAATTTCATGTGGTTAGAAAAATAAATAAATAACTAACAATTTTAAACAATTAGATGCCTAACATTTTATTTTATTTTATTTGTTCTATATATCTTTTAGGTCCGTGGTTGATCAATAATTTTCTACCTTTCAGGTTTTAAATCAATAGGAAAAATGTTAAGTTTTAAATTGATAGTTTTACTATCTTTTAGGCTCTAAATTAAGATTATTCATAATTAAAAAGATCAATAGGAAAAATGTTAAATTTTAAATTGATAGTTTAACTATCTTTTAGGCTCTAAATTAAGATTATTCATAATTAAAAAGATCAATATCAAGTACTCAATTATGGTACACAAATAACGAAAATCATTATTCCTCTGATAACAAAATTATTATAATTTTAAGAAATAATTTTATCATTTTACGCAATTCAATAAATTCTAACAAAAATTTATATCATGCTTTAGTGAGATGGAACATGCAACGATCCGTTCCACCAATAAAAATATTTTAAAATAAATCAGGAACACTTTTTCTATTCTGACTTACTATGTATAAATTCTGCATTATTGATAATAACTAATATTATAAAAGAAAAAGGAAAACCTAAAATCATAAGGTCACATGTAAAACCCTTGCTAAGGTAAAACATAAAAAATATGATAAAACCCCTAGTGCAGGGAAAAGGGAACTCCTCTAGAAGGTGTAATAAAATAAGATCAATATCAAATACCGAATTAATTAAGGTTCATATCTGATTAAAAAAATATTTAACACAGTCTCTCATCCAAGGATATTAAAAATAATTAAATATGAATATACATTTTTAACAATATTTAAAATATACAAATTAAATATTTTTTTTCAATTTAATTTTATATACTGAGTTTGATTGTCCGGTAGAATTTAATAACCTGCAAAAAAATTATTATGCTTGTCCGGTAGAATTTAATAACTTGCAAAAAAATTATTATGCTTAAATGATATTCCCTCCATCCCAACTCTATCTTCACACTTTTCATTCGATCCGTCCCAACTCTATCTTCACACCCTTAAAAGTAAACAAAACTCAATATAAAATTCATATTTGACCACGTTATACACTAAAAAACAAAAACATCCACTTTCATTTGTTGGATACCAAACAATTTTTTTTCTTAATATGTGTGCCCACACAAGTATGAAAATAGAGTTGAGACGGAGGGAATAGTAGATCAAATATTAAACTCAAATCACTCTTTAATAAATTACGGACATCGTGACCTTCAATGGTTCCGAGCCATTTTCACTCTATACTTTGTCCAAAGAGCATATGCACTTGGAAATTAATATAGTAGGCTAGTACGTTTAGAAAATTCATAATAAAATTAAATTAAACACACAATTAACTTTTGGGAACTAACACATTACACATGTTAATCATCAGTAATGTATAAGTCATATGTTTCAATTTATGATGTATAAATATTTTCACAATTTAATGGTTGAATAAAAGATATAGTATATAACATTTATGAATGAGATTATAAAATTCCTAAAAGACATGTTTTACTTTGAAATTATACTTAATTCCAAAATTTATGAGTGATGGAAGATTATATTCGTGCTCAGTTTAAAATCCCCACTGATATGTTTTGAGTAAATCTGGGTAGTCATAATATTATCTATATATATTCAATTTAAATATGATTCATACATTAACTATTTTGAAGGGTATTAATTGTTATTATTATATGATTTACGATGTATAATTGGTAAATGTAATCAATATAATTTTTGTAATGTAATCATTTAAATAATATAATTGACCGAGTCTTTTGTTATTGATAATTTCCTTGTGTTGAGGATTTGTAGATCCAACACATCTTTTTAAGAATGGCGTGTACATATTGCAACACTCAAACTGTAAAACTTAAAAAACAACAACATAAACTTGCTTGACCATTCTACAACCAACCCAAATTGAAAAAAAATGAAAACTTTACATGAACTCTCCAAATACATACAGTAATATAGTACTAAAATAAAAAAATAAAAAGCACCTCCCATTTGAACTCTTTAAAGCTCGAAATCGCATCTTTCTCCCCATTTTCTAAAACCCCCCAAAATTAAAATCATCCTTAGCAAAACCCCACAAAATTAAAAACCCAATCTAGATTAAAAAAATTTAACCCGGATCAGATGATGGAAGAGCAGTGGGCTTGAGATGCGAGTTCCACCAACACAAGGAAAATTTCGAGCAGCATCTCCCCCATTTTAAGCAGATTTTTTGTAAAGCGTTTTGCAGAGCATGCATTATAAGCATGGGTAAGTGTAAATTACATGGGATGAATACAACAAAAAATATCATCATTATTATGGGATGAATACATGGGATGAAAAGAATTCGTGGACTGTGCATCTCATCTATCAACTGAGCATTATATATATTGGAAAAAAATTAAAAACGATTGCTAAATCTAAGCTCCTAAATTGACTACAATATAATGAGCACTAATAATAACCAAAATTAATAACAATACAAAGACAAAAACGAATGAACACGATGCAATGACATAAAATGTGTTATATAAAATGTAACGCCCCGAATCCAGAATATATTAATTATATCGGATTCGAAGTGTTATTGTGATCACAAGTCCGAACTATAAAATTTTTGAAGGAAATATAACAGAAATGAGGGATGATGAGTCTTTATGCAGCGGAATAAATGAATAGAATAATTTTAATAAGTATCTCACACACATATATGTGTACATAAAGCATAGCATTATCAGTAATGTTTTATTTAAGTGGGGAACTCCGTGTCGTCTCTATTACTGTCATTGCTCCACGAAATCATAATCTGCAAGGGTTGGGAAAAAATGGGGCGTGAGAATTGAATTCTCACATATGGGTGATTTGCAACATCATGGGATTGGTAAATCCGAAATATATTAAGTTATACTCATTAATAAAGTGTTTATTTTATTTAATCAGTTTCATATAAAATTTAAACGGGATTTAAACATATTTCGCATAATATAATTGAAATAGCACAAGTTGGTTCACATTAAGGCAAAGCCCAAAGTCATATCACATATTATCACAAACTGACAAACCATAAACGTACAATCATTCCACTTCCAACAAAGTTACTCTTTTCAACTCCAACCAATCAACAAAGTTACTCTTTTCAACTCCAACCAATCAACAAAGTTACTCTTTTCAACTCCAACCAATCAACAAAGTTACTCTTTTCAACTCCAACCAAAACTTACTTCATCCAACCACACAAGCTCACATCATCCAACCTTATACATCCCTCAAAATAAGCAGATATCACTGACCTTCTTCCCAGTGCGTCAAACGACAGCTGACCGGGGACCAGATCTACTTGATCAACAACCTTGATTCCGAGGGCGTCCCCGACAGCAGCCCTGGAGGTCGGATTTAAAACTCGATCCCGACTCCGTACATACTGACCTTCCACGAAACTGACTCAATAAACTTTACAAAGAATAAATACTTGACTGACAACTGAACTGATTCATGCTCATAAAAGGTGTTCACTCATGCAGTGGTGATCGATTCACAAAACAACAGACTAAATATATAACATATATAGTTATATCACATAATCCAAACAGTTATATAGATAGGTGTTACATTTATGTTGGATTAGATATTTTTGATTTGATTTAATCGTGTTCAGGAAATACCGGCACGACGTTATTATAAGCAGATCAATCAACAGATCATCACCCACCTGTTAACTCCGGGTCCCGTGAATGATGTACAAACAGATGGTCGAAAACCTCGTGCGCGTTCCAACTAGTACCGACTCCTAGTAAGAAACCATTTGATTAAAAGTTGACCTTTAAATCGTTTAGGAAAACTTGAGAGTTTGTGTTACGAGAATCGATAAAGTTGTGGTCTTATAAACTCAAAAAGGACTTGTTTAAGAGTCACACCCTATTTTGGTAAATACACCACTTCTAAAAAGGTGAGTGTATTGAGGGAGTGTATTTACTAGTATACTTGTGGTATGACTATTTCGATTACTACAAAATAATCTTTTGATAAGTACACCCCTTTTTAAGAGGAGGTGTATTAGGGGGGTGTATTTACTAATTTCTGTTGTGTCCTTAACAAAAGCCCTTTATAAAATTAAAAGTATAAGAATTTATATTTTATAAAAACCTCTTATTAAAACTTATTAATAACTTGATTTTTTTCTAAGAAATTTATATTATAACTAATATAGTTTATAAAAAGGTATTCTTCTTTTCTAATATTAATATTACTTCTAAAGTTGATTAGTGACACTTTTAGGAAATAAAAGGATTATATTAATTTTCCTAAAAATACTCTTTTCATTTGTTATTAATTTGGAATATTAAACGACTTATCTTTTCGTTCCTAATTCTCTAACAGTCGCACAAGGGGAAGACGAGTTTCCCTTTGTCTCCAAAAACTCAACTAATATTACTAACAACTAATTTCATCACCATATCATCAGCTAACCAAACCAAACCAAACCAAACTAATTCATCCATCTAATAATATCACCTAACTAATCCAATAAAACTAGTTCATCAATCCAATAATACCAAACAGCTTAAACAACAATACTAAACAATAAAATACCAACAGTCCATCTACAAGTCTCAAAACCAAAATAATTATCTTAAAACTTACAACGGCTCAACGGGAAACAACTCAATTCCTAATCCAACTATTACGAGAGATAGAAATAAGGTAGCAATTCTTACGAGTCCGGTTCGGGGTGGTAAACGAACGGCCTAACGGCGTCCTAAAAGAAATCGGTTATTTGTCGGATTATTTGGACAGCCTAACGGCGTCGTTCGAGGTTTCCAAAAATTCCGGCAACAGCAATCCGGTTCAACGGCGTCATATCGATCAGAAAATTAAACGAATAAGGTTTAGGATCGATCGGAATTAAATATCTTAAGGATAGAAATTGAAAGAGGGCTTTGTAATTATCTTACTGGAAAAGAAAAGAGGAGGCGGCGCGGCTGTACGGTGGCGCTTGGCTGAGGCACGGCCGCGGTCGCTGGGCAAAGAGCGGCAGTTGGCTTCGGTGGATACGGCGGAGAGGATGGCGGCGCTTGGAAAAGGGGCAGCGGTCACGAGGCTGGTGGCGCAACGGCGACGGGCGTCGCTCAAGGGGAGGACGGCGCCGATTGGCGGAGGCGGCGCTCTGGCGCTGGGGCGGTGACGCGGGGGCGTCGTACGGCGGAGAGAGGGGAAGCGACGCGAGGCGGCAACGGACGGAGCTGGGCGGCGCGTCGTCTGGCCGGAAAAGAGAGAAGAGAAGCGGCGGTTGAGCTTCGATCGGGAGATGATGGCCTTGCGTCGGACTCAGGGCAAGGCGGCGTTGCGACGGCAGGCGCCGCTGTTGATCGGAGGAGGACAGAGGCGGCGATTCCAGAACTATTGCGAGAGAGAGAGAGAAAGGGATTTGGGTTGTGAGGGAAAATTGAGAAAACTGAGAGGAGAAAGGCGTATGCGTATTTGGGATGGGGTAGTTTATAGGGAAATATCTTTTAATTATTTAATTAAATTAAAGGAAGGAAATAAGTATGTGGGTGAGAATTAATACTTTAATTAATTTAATTCAAAAAGGAAAGTAATTTACGTGGCTAGAAATTTACCCCCTTTAATTCGGATATTTTCGTTCCCACTTGATACGGTTTAGGGATCGTTTGGTTCACGAGATTAATCCCGATTTGAAAATTAATACAGTTTTAAGATTCGGTTAATATTTTATTGTATTTTAATTATTCTCAATAAATTATGCGGATCGAAATCCTGATTTCAAACTTGAATATTTAATTTCTCGTAATCCTTTATTCGTTTGAAAGATTCGATTCTTTCTACGAATTTAGAAATTTGTAAAAAGGGTATATATTTAAATTACACAAAAGCACACAAAATAATAAAATAAAAAGAAACAAAGATAAGAAAATAAAATAAAGGTTCTAGGAATATAAAAGGTATAAAACGGGACGGGGTATTATATCCTCACCCCCTTAACAGGAATTTCGTCCCCGAAATTCAGCTCTTAGGTACCACTTAAGTATTGAGGGTATTTGGTTAGGACTTCATCCTCTATTTCCCAAGTTGTTTCTTCTTTCTCGTGTCAGCTCCACTGGACTAGAACTAATGGTATCTCTTGATTCCTTAATAAGTGTAACTTCCTTCCTAGGATAGTAACTGGAACTTCTTCATAAGTTAGGTCACAACTTAAATCTAAATCTATACGACTAATAACAGGGTTTGGATCGCTTATGTACTTCCTGAGTGTAGATATGTGGAACACATCATGCACTCGTGATAACTCTGGTGGTAGTGCTAAGCGATAAGCCACATCCCCGATTCTATTCAGGATGTCAAATGACCCATTGTATCGCGACTTTAGCTTACCTCTTTTATCAAAACGGATTAAACCTTTTATTGGTGCCACTCGGAGAAATACTTTATCGCCAATGTCGAATTGTAAATCTCTTCTCCTAGCGTCCGCATATGACTTCTGACGGTCTTGAGCCGCTTTGATTCTTCCTTTAATCTTTGCGACTATCTCAACCGATCTTTCAACTAGTTTGGGTTCGAGAATCTTTCTAATTCCGACTTCATCCCAACAAACTGGTGATCTACACCTCTTCCCGTAACGTGTTTCGTACGGTGCCGTTTGTATTGTCGCCTGATAACTGTTGTTATATGTGAACTCTACAAATGGCAGGTGACTCTTCCAACTTCCTGCAAGATCTAGAGCGCAAGCTCTCAGCATACCTTCGAGTGTCTGGATAGTTCCTTCCGATTGTCCGTCAGTCTGCGGGTGGTATGCGGTGCTGAATTTCAATTCAGTCCCTAAGGCTCATTGCAGACTTCCCCAGAACTTAGAGGTAAAACGGGGTCTCTATCGGACACTATCGAGACTGGTACACCGTGCAGTCTAACTACCTCTGCTATGTATAGTTAGGCGAGCTTGTCCAACGTATACGTCATTATAACAGGGATAGAGTGGGCAGTTTTCGTAAGTCTATCTATGATAACCCAAATGGCATCGTGATTCTTCACCGTTTTTCGAAAATCCGGTGACAAAATCCATAGTGATGTTCTCCCATTTCCACTCTGGCATCTCCAGAGGATGCAACAACCCTAGAGGTCATTGGTGATCTGCATAATACTGTGTGGAGAAATTCTAGGTTTAGGATGAACTGGTACTATATCTTACTCCACTCAAAATAGTTTTGTCTAACTACTTACTCTAAAACTTCTGGTTCAAAAGAGGTGGTAAACCTTAGTGGGGAGGTTTGATTTTTGAAAGGTCCTCCATTAGTTAAAGCCAAAATAACTTCTCGGTTTTCTTGGTCGACTAAGTTTGTTGTCACTCTACCTGATCTAAGGCTTAGAAGGTTTTCTAGTCCTCAAGCATGCAAACTTTCCTTCCTACATAGTTGCAAATTTTCCTCTACTTCGAAGTCCACTATGTATCCCATAGATAAAAAAAAAAAAATCAATTGTCCTTTCTTTTTCAACTAAAGTATTCCCATAACATATAAATGTTAATCTTAACACGTAAGACTTAAGATCACATCTAGCTTACTCATTCCACAAAAGGCTCTACTTAAGCTTAAAATCATATGTTATCCCAAAAGAAAGTAACTATGCCCATGTTTCATATCCCTTCTTATGCATAAAACTAGTTTATTTTTCAATAACGTCTAGCTACTCAACTTAAGAACGTGTAGTTCAGTTTCTCTTTAATGTTCATCCAAGTCCATCTCCAATCAATTTACTCAGTTTAGGTTCTCATTGTATTCCTAAAAAATTCACTTTCACTTAAGGTCTATTCTTCTATACTCTATATCCTCAAATTTTCTTAAATTCTTAGACACAAGGGAGTGAGATGCTCTAGTACTAATCGATACATAAGCAGTTGATCCAAAATTCACACTTGCTGAATTTGGAATACAACTTCTCTCGTCTCATTGTCTTTAAGACTGCCTTGAGATGTTCTTCGTGTTGCTCTTTGTCCTTAGAGTACACAAGAATGTCGTCGATGAAGACGATGACGAATTAGTCCAGGTACGGATGAAACACTCTATTCATTAGATCCATGAAAATTGTCGGAGCATTTGTTACTCTGAAAGGCATCATGGTGAACTCGTAATGTCCATACCGAGTCCGGAATACTTTCTTCTGGATATTCTCGCTCTTGACCTTTAGCTGGTGGTAACCAGACCTTAGATCGATCTTTGAGAATACCGTAGCATTCTTCAACTGGTCGAACAAGTCTTCTATCCTCGGAAGAGGATATTTGTTCTTAGTGGTCAGTTGACTGAGACCTCGATAGTCTATGCACATACGGAAAGTTCCATCTTTCTTCTTCACGAACAACACGGGTGTTCATGGTGATGCACTAGGCCTGATGAACTTCTTTTCAAGCAAGCATTGCAGTTGTTCCTTCAGTTCTTCCAATTCCTTTGGAGCCATTCGATAGGGTGTTTTAGATACTGGTGCTGCCCCAGGTATCAAGTCGATGGAGAACTCTATCTGACGATCAGGAGGTAACCCGATTAATTCCTCGAGAAACACGTCAAGATATCCATCCACAATTGGCACCTTGATGCGCAACTTGTCGTCTTTCTCTCCTACTGAGATGTGGACGAGGTAAGCTTGGCATTTCTCCTTTCGTAATATTACTGCAGCTTAGATTGCTGATATTACTCGGGTTTCCTTCTTGGTCTTGATTTCACGAAAGGTGAAATGTTGACCATTACGAGTTTCGAGGTTGATCTTACGTTCTGCGCATTTTATTATCGCTTCGTCCTTTGTTAAACAGTCAATGCCTAAGATTACGTCAAAGATTTTCATCTTAAGGATGTAAAGATCGGACTCTACAAAGTGATCGTTTAGCGTTAGGGGTAAACCCATAATTCGGCCCTTAATTTCCATAGTAGTTCCAGACATTTCTTAGCGCGGCCTGCTGAGGTGGCTTAGGTTCAGCCTGAGAAGGTGAGTTCTGTCCTATAGGATTCACTGATATAGTAATGGGGTTAACGTGGGGTCGTCCACGTCTACGTTCTGGTGCCATTCTAAAGGTGGTTCAAATCGGAAAAGAATAATATTGTTACAATATGTATAGGTGCGAGAAAGTTATAAAAACATAACCGGATTAACCAAATCAACACAACGCTAGCACTGAAACACGTGTGGTACATAATTCACCAGCTGCGTATTAGGGCCCCAATGGTACAGTGCTCACATTCGCACAGTATTCTAGGAACTAGTAATGTGTCATTAAGTGATAATCAGATAAAATATGACATTTAATATATAAAGCAAGTAAAACACATTGACAAGTAGTGAGCACATAATAAGTATATATATATCTAAAAGTTTTGGTCCTACGGAGGTCAGTCTCCTTACATTACGTCATAGAATTCAAAAGGCTTCTAAGTATAATTCTAACGCATCGTATCCTTGCATCAGTACCGACCACGAGCGACAAAAGGAGTGGGTTAAAGCTATGGTGCTATGGTCTAAGTAAAACGGTCATACATCTGACTACTACTATATGTCAGGAAAGAGTGGCACATCTATGTTGTATGTATTTGTGACTACATCAAAAGGATAACTGTCTAAAAGGATTTGATCACTCTGACTGATCATTACTATCATACGGAAATACCCATTGTCAACTTCTTCTAGGTATGTCTCCAAGTGAATGTGGGGTCATTGAACTGGGTCTTCTATTCTCGTCCGTTCGAGTAGTCTTACAACGATAGGACGAAGAACAACTCAGTAACCCTTCTGGCAGAACGAATCACGACTGTCAAATATGTCTCCTCGTAGGATATCGGAGTGACTCTTGCCTTTGCACGCAGTCTCGTGAACTGAGTTATAAACACACTGATAGATTCTAAGGTTAGCTAAGTGTCTTCTAATTATCAGGATATAACTATCTTAGGTGGATTCTTATATGGGAAGGAAATTCCTAGTCAAAATTTTAGTTATGCTGAAACATAATTTAAACAATTAAGGCACATAGTTCAAATAATCATATAACATCATTTATGAAATTTATAGATTTACACAAATATATTTATTTTTATCTTTTACTAATTATCTGCATTTCCATAGTATTATAAACGACATTTCGGGGTTCTTTCTACACCTCGTAGGTGTTGTTTCGAGTTCGCGATCTTTTGATTGGAGTTTTGTTATGAAAGTCAAGTTGTCGTAATATCATTAACTTTTAGGCAATATAATAAGAACATACCTTCGAGGAGCTTCTGACGGTAATAGGAGACACATTTCCCCCCAAGTGATTTAATTAGTGATCTATACTTACATGATAAGAAAATTTTAATTAAAGAAAAAAAAATTTGGCTCGATGAAAATAATGATTTGGGTTTTGGTCCGAAAGTTTTGAACATAAGCTCTGATACCACCTGTAACGCCCCGAATCCAGAATATATTAATTATATCGGATTCGAAGTGTTATTGTGATCACAAGTCCGAACTATAAAATTTTTGAAGGAAATATAACAGAAATGAGGGATGTTGAGTCTTTATGCAGCGGAAGAAATGAATAGAATAATTTTAATAAGTATCTCACACACATATATGTGTATATAAAGCATAGCATTATCAGTAATGTTTTATTTAAGTGGGGAACTCCGTGTCGTCTCTATTACTGTCATTGCTCCACGAAATCATAATCTGCAAGGGTTGGGAAAAAATGGGGCGTGAGAATTGAATTCTCACATATGGGTGATTTGCAACATCATGAGATTGGTAAATCCGAAATATATTAAGTTATACTCATTAATAAAGTGTTTATTTTATTTAATCAGTTTCATATAAAATTTAAACGGGATTTAAACATATTTCGCATAATATAATTGAAATAGCACAAGTTGGTTCACATTAAGGCAAAGCCCAAAGTCATATCACATATTATCACAAACTGACAAACCATAAACGTACAATCATTCCACTTCCAACAAAGTTACTCTTTTCAACTCCAACCAATCAATAAAGTTACTCTTTTCAACTCCAACCAATCAACAAAGTTACTCTTTTCAACTCCAACCAAAACTTACTTCATCCAACCACACAAGCTCACATCATCCAACCTTATACATCCCTCAAAATAAGCAAGTATCAATGGCCTTCTTCCCAGTGCGTCAAACGACAGCTGACCGGGGACCAGATCTACTTGATCAACAACCTTGATTCCGAGGGTGTCCCCGACAGTAGCCCCGGAGGTCGGATTTAAAACTCGATCCCGACTCCGTACATACTGACCTTCCACGAAACTGACTCAATAAACTTTACAAAGAATAAATACTTGACTGACAACTGAACTGATTCATGCTCATAAAAGGTGTTTACTCATGCAGTGGTTATCGATTCACAAAACAACAAGCTAAATATATAACATATATAGTTATATCACATAATCCAAACAGTTATATAGATAGGTGTTACATTTATGTTGGATTAGATATTTTTATTTGATTTAATCGAGTTCAGGAAATACCGGCACGACGTTATTATTAGCAGATCAATCAACAGATCATCACCCACCTGTTAACTCCGGGTCCCGTGAATGATGTACAAACAGATGGTCGAAAACCTCGTGCGCGTTCCAACTAGTACCGACTCCTAGTAGGAAACCATTTGATTAAAAGTTGACCTTTGAATCGTTTAGAAAAACTTGAGAGTTTGTGTTACGAGAATCGAGAAAGTTGTGGAATTATAAACTCAAAAAGGACTTGTTTAAGGGTCACACCCTATTTTGGTAAATACACCACTTCTAAAAAGGTGAGTGTATTGAGGGAGTGTATTTACTAGTATACTTGTGGTATGACTATTTCGATTACTACAAAAACAATCTTTTGATAAGTACACCCCTTTTTAAGAGGAGGTGTATTAGGGGGGTGTATTTACTAATTTCTGTTGTGTCCTTAACAAAAGCCCTTTATGAAATTAAAAGTATAAGAATTTATATTTTATAAAAACCTCTTATTAAGACTTATTAATAACTTGATTTTTTTCTAAGAAATTTATATTATAACTAATATAGTTTATAAAAAGGTATTCTTATTTTCTAATATTAATATTACTTCTAAAGTTGATTAGTGACACTTTTAGGAAATAAAAGGATTATATTAATTTTCCTAAAAATACTCATTTCATTTGTTATTAATTTGGAATATTAAACGACTTATCTTTTCGTTCCTAATTCTCTAACAGTCGCACAAGGGGAAGACGAGTTTCCCTTTGTCTCCAAAAACTCAACTAATATTACTAACAACTAATTTCATCACCATATCATCAGCTAACCAAACCAAACCAAACCAAACTAATTCATCCATCTAATAATATCACCTAACTAATCCAATAAAACTAGTTCATCAATCCAATAATACCAAACAGCTTAAACAACAATACTAAACAATAAAATACCAACAGTCCATCTACAAGTCTCAAAACCAAAATAATTATCTTAAAACTTACAACAGCTCAACGGGAAACAACTCAATTCCTAATCCAACTATTACGAGAAATAGAAATAAGGTAGCAATTCTTACGAGTCCGGTTCGGGGTGGTAAACGAACGGCCTAACGGCGTCCTAAAAGAAATCGGTTATTTGTCGGATTATTTGGACAGCCTAACGGCGTCGTTCGAGGTTTCTAAAAATTCCGGCAACAGCAATCCGGTTCAACGGCGTCATATCGATCAGAAAATTAAACGAATAAGGTTTAGGATCGATCGGAATTAAATATCTTAAGGATATAAATTGAAAGAGGGCTTTTGTAATTATCTTACTGGAAAAGAAAAGAGGAGGCGGCGCGGCTGTACGGCGGCGCTTGGCTGAGGCACGGCCGTGGTCGCTGGGCAAAGAGCGGCGGTTGGCTTCGGCGGATACGGCGGAGAGGATGGCGGCGCTTGGAAAAGGGGCAGCGGTCACGAGGCTGGTGGCGCAACGGCGACGGGCGTCGCTCAAGGGGAGGACTGCGCCGATTGGCGGAGGCGGCGCTCTGGCGCTGTGTCGGTGACGTGGCGGCGTCGTACGGCGGAGAGAGGGGAAGCGACGCGAGGCGGCAACGGACGGAGCTGGGCGGCGCGTCGTCTGGCCGAAAAAAAGAGAAGAGAAGCGGCGGTTGAGCTTCGATCGGGAGATGATGGCCTTGCGTCGGACTCAGGGCAAGGCGGCGTTGCGACGGCAGGCGCCGCTGTTGATCAGAGGAGGACAGAGGCGGCGATTCCAGAACTATTGCGAGAGAGAGAGAAAGGGATTTGGGTTGTGAGGGAAAATTGAGAAAACTGAGAGGAGAAAGGCGTATGCGTATTTGGGATGGGGTAGTTTATAGGGAAATATCTTTTAATTATTTAATTAAATTAAAGGAAGGAAATAAGTATGTGGGTGAGAATTAATACTTTAATTAATTTAATTCAAAAAGGAAAGTAATTTACGTGGCTAGAAATTAACCCCCTTTAATTCGGATATTTTCGTTCCCACTTGATACGGTTTAGGGATCGTTTGGTTCACGAGATTAATCCCGATTTGAAAATTAATACAGTTTTAAGATTCGGTTAATATTTTATTGTATTTTAATTATTCTCAATAAATTATGCGGATCGAAATCCTAATTTCAAACTTGAATATTTAATTTCTCGTAATCCTTTATTCGTTTGAAAGATTCAATTCTTTCTACGAATTTAGGAATTTGTAAAAAGGGTATATATTTAAATTACACAAAAGCACACAAAATAATAAAATAAAAAGAAACAAAGATAAGAAAATAAAATAAAGGTTCTAGGAATATAAAAGGTATAAAACGGGACGGGGTATTACATAAAATGTGGGTAATGGATTTAAAGATAGATTAGACACTTCGCTATCTTTAAAGATATTAATTCCTCCCACTCAGGTGTAAATGGTTCACAAGAAATTGACCTTCCAGGATACACAACCTATTTCACGGAAATTTAATAGTTACACTCTACCGAATTTCAGAAGCAGAAATCGCAAGTGTTTTACAAAAAAAATTGAAAATATTTAGAAGGAAGAAGGATTAAACACAAGAGAAGAGAGGATATTAATTTTTCAGTGATTTCAATCTTCTGGAATGCAAAGTATTTATAAGCACTCAAGAGATTTGATCCAAGAGTTGCAACTTTTTGGAAAAAATCCTTTTTTGAATTGAACCGTTACATATGTGCATATTTACAATTGAAACATAATTCAATTCAAAACCGAATCAAACCGTTGCGGCCATTGATGTCAAAAGGAACTTTGCTTCATTTTTTCTCATTTTCGACTGTTAACTGCCCTTCTTTTCCTTTTAATTTAATATTATTTTTATTCCTTTCCTTCTTTAACAATTAAATAAATAAATATTATATATATATATATATATATATATATTATATAAAATATATATTCAAGTTTTGTATTTATCTAAAAAAATATTTAATTATATTATGTAAATATACAACAATCCCCCACTTATTTACAAATATAATATGAAAATAATAACACTTGCTTTACACAACGAATAACCATTAAGTGGACTAAGCCTTTAACTTATGGTTGAACATGAAACCAATGGAATCAAGTTCTCGTCGAGTATTATTTCTTGCTTCTTTGTTTTTAGCAACACCAATTCATAACGGGCCTTGTGCTTATCCTGGTCTCGCAAGTACTCTAGGATCTTACCGATATAATCCCTAAGAAGTGGCCTCTCACTTCTCTACTTGCATAGGTAGACTTATCATGAATGTCCACGACACATCCCATATAGCTATAAGTCTATTAAGGATTAAAAATCCAACCTTTACTTGTTGTGGTAAATAAAAGTGCATAGGTCAGATATAGAGCTTTCGAAATAGTATCACCCCCACTATTTCCAAGTTTATGCACTTTGAAATGTATCCAAGTTTCCATTTCGCCGATGTCTAATATTGAATTATCTTTTTAACTCTATGTTAAGGTGCCAATATTTCACTTGTACCTTAAGATGGAGTTGGTTTCAATCAAGACACCTTATTTAATCGGTAATAGCCCCATATCTCTCACGGCCTTTTTGATCTTATCTCCCGATAAAGGTTTTGTTAACGGATCCGCAAGCATTTGTTTTGTTGGGAGATACTCAAGTATGATTTTCCCTTTTTTTTTATCATACTTCTAATATGATGGTATCTCATAGATTGTTTACTATGATTTGATACCCGCTCATTCTTTGCATTGTAAATAGCAGCTTGATTGTCACAATACAAAGTTGTGGGACCTTTTTTAGATTCTATAAAAGGATTTTTTCTTAGGAATCTTCTAAACCACACAAGCTCTTTCCCAGCATTGGACAAAGCTATATACTCAGATTCCATAGAAGATAAGGCAACACAATTCTGTTTCTTTAATGTCCAAGAAACTATCCCACCTCCAATAGTGAATAACCATCCACTAGTTGACTTAGAGTCATTTGCATCTGATGCCCAATCTACATCACTAAAACACTCAAGTGTAGATGAATTGCATTTATAATGCAAACCATAATTCTTTGTTGACTTTAAGTACCTTAGTACTCGTTTTAGTTCCTTCCAGTGATCTTCTCCTGGATTGCTAGTAAATCTACTCAATATGCCAATAGAACACGCAAGATCGGGCCTTGTGTGATTCACCACATACATAATACTACCAATTATTTTGGCATGTTCTTCTTGATTTATAGCTTCTCCTTTGTTAGGAACTAACTTCACGTTTAGATTTATAGGACTTGTACTATCCTTATAGTCAAAGTAGTTGAACTTCTTTAACACATTCTCAATGTAATGAGATTGTGTCAAAATATAATTTCCACCTTTCTTAATTACTTTGACACCCAAAATAACATCCACAAGACCTAAGTTCTTTATGTCAAAAGCTTGCTTTAAAAAATCTTTGGTCTCATTTATTCCTCTCTTGTCAGAACCAAAAATTAGCAAGTCATCAACGTACAAAGTCACCACTACTTTATAATCAGGAGCAACTTTAGTAAAAACACATCTTTCTACTTTGTTACACTCTTAAATCCAAACCTTTTAATTTCTTGCTTAAATTTTATGTACCATTGTTTTGGTGCTTGTTTAAGCCCATGCAGAGACTTCTTTAATTTGCATACTTTATGTTCTTCACCTTTAACAACATAACCTTCAGGTTGATGCAAATAAATTTCTTCATACAAGTCTCAATTTAAAAACGCAGTTTTAACATTCATTTGATGAACCTCCAATCCATAAATAGATGCAATTGCAAACATGGTTCTAATAGATGTAAATTTAGAAACCGAGGAGAATGTCTCAAAATAATCAATTTCCTCCTTTTGACTATAGCCTTTGGCTACTAATCTCGCCTTGTACTTATCATTAGTACCATCAGTTTTGAGTTTCTTTTTCAAAACCCACTTGCAATCAATAGGTTTAGTCATAGGAGGCAAATCAACAAGAACCCAAGTTCGATTATCGAGTATGGACTTAATTTCATCATCCATGGCTCGTTTCCACATATCAGAATCAGGCAGCAACATAGCTTCTTAAAAAGTTTTTGGATCCTGTTCCAACATGTATGTAAACATATCAGGACCAAAATTCTTTTCAATTCTACGTCTCTTACTTCTCCTCAATTCGATTATTTCATCATTCTCTCTCTCTCTCTCTCTCTCTTCTAAATTTTCATCATTTACAATTTCATTATTGGATGCATGCTTATTATCATCAAGTTCACCAAACAAGTCATTATTTATTTCCATTTTATCAACATCTCGAATATTCAAATGTTCATAAAATATAGCATGTGCAGCCTCAAATACAGTATTATCTTAAAGTCTAAGAAATCTATATGCTTTACTCATAGCAGAATAACCAATAAAAATAGATTTCACAGCTTTACTACCAAGTTTTGACCTTTTTAATGTAGCATCTAAAATATATGCAATACAACCCCAAACTCTTAGATGTTTAATACCAGGTATAAGCCCAGTAAACAACTCATATGGAGTTTTCATATGTTTCTTGCTCACAATCCTGTTACTAATGTAACAAGAGCTCAGCAGTGTCTCTCCCCAATAACTCATTGGTAATTTTGAATGTATAAGCATGGCACTTACCATTTCCATTAAGGATCTATTCTTTCTTTCGGCTACTCCATTTTGAGGTGGAGTATTTGGTGCTGGAAATTCTCTAACAATTCCATTTTGTAAACAAAATGATGTGAATTCATTAGATAAGTATTCACCACCTCTATCCGATCTCAACCGCTTGATCCTTAAATTGGTTTTATTCTCAACTTCCTCTTTGAAGATTTTAAATTTATTAAAGGCCTCATCTTTGGTTCTAAGCAAATATACATAGGTGAACTTAGAATAATCATCAATAAATGTTATAAAATATCTTTGACCACCTTTAATAATATGCCCTTTATTATCACAGATATTTGTATGAATAAGTTCAAGTAAACTAGTTGATCTAACAACAGTTTTAAATGAAGTTTTAGTCAACTTAGATTGAGAGCAACATTCACATGTATTTGTAGTAAAAGTTTCAGAAGATTTAGGAATTAATTCATTTCTTATCATGCGACACATAACATTTATACCGATATGTCCTAATCTATAATGCCAATTAACATGCTCATCAACATTAAGTAAATAATCAGAAAAGTAAGCAGAAGATGTAGTATTATTATAGTCAACATTCAATAAGTACGTATTATCTTTCATGTAGCCTTTTTCCACAAGGAAAAAATGTGAGAACTCTCTCTGTTCTCTCTCCTAGGGCACAGTATGTTCATCTTCCCATGGCGGATGATTTATGCCTTTTTCCCGAGTTACTATTCAATTCTGATACCAATACCTTTGACCCCTTCAAGAATTCAGTCCCCTTGCCTACCTCCACACATGATTCAATTCGGGTTCTCTCAACCCAGCAACAAATTGACGCCGCCTCGTCCGGCGGTCCACTGGCTTCAATGCTGCCTCAACATACGGCTATCCCGTTGGTCGATTTACAGGCCACCGCTCCACCGCAACAGAAGGGCTCGAGCGCCGCTGCTACGCCAGCAATTGGGCCTCTGCCCGCCTCTGATCCTGTCCAATCTACCATGGCCCGATGTTGGTTTTGCCACAGCGGGCCTTTGACGATCCTCTGGCATATCGGGCACCTCTTGTTACGAACACAGGTTTGACTCCTAGACCCGTTGATTTCCCCCCTTTGCCTTCCCAGCCTCAGGCGAAGCCAATGGCTTCCGATGGGATTCGGAAATCGTATGATCCGAGCATCCTTCCTTTTCTGCGACAGTTTCACAGTCTCTATCGAAACCTCCACCGCCTATCTCGGTTCCTCTACTAACAGGTAATTTTCCTCTCCCTACTTTGAAAGGACAATCTTTGTCCATTGCGATTGATGATGAGGTATATCAGACTAGAGTAGCAGATTGTAGTGAATGTTTGATTGGCCGTTTGTCTCTTCCGGCCGGTGTGAAGCCGTGGAACCCGGATTACCTCTCTCGGCAATTACTGACCTTGTGGAGATTACAGGGCATATGTTCCCCTGTTCCTTTGGGATGTGGATTCTTTTTACTCAGATTTGCGAGTATCATTGACAGAGAACGTGTGTTTAAACAACTTGTTTGGTATTTGAAGCCTGGGGTGCTACGGCTTCAGAGGTGGACTCCAGGTTTTAACCCATACAAGCTTACGTCCTCTACTGCACAAGTTTGGCTGCGTATTTTTGAACTCCTATTTGAATTTTGGGATCTGACTTTGTTGTTGGGGGTTGCCTCTTCGGTGGGCACTCCGCTCCGGATTGATGATCGAACTGCAGCTTGTGATATGGGACATTATGCCCGTATTTTGGTCGATGTTGACTTCCGAAATGATATACCGGAAAACATTTTGGTCGAAGGCAAGGGGCGGAGTTACCTTGCATCCCTGAAACTAAAAAATCCTCCCCTTTCTGCCCTATTTGTATGGCGGTGGGGCATTCGATTGGTAATTGTCAGAACAACAACAAGGACTTTGGGAGTGTTGGGGTTAAGCCCCCAAAAGATAATAATATTGTTGATGGTCACTTTACTGGGGATGGTGATGTCCTTGGTAATGATCCCTTGGTTTTAGAGGTAGCTTGTAGGGGTAACCCCACAGGTGGTGTGTTTGATACTTCTGAGGCAGTAGAGCAAGTTAATGTTGTTTGGGATAGCATGGTAGCAGCAGATACATGACCCGATGTTCACTCCACAGATACACCTTCCCCACAGGGCGGTGTTGCTGCCTTTGCCACTCATGATGCGGGTGTATCTCCCAGCAAGGGAGGTACCATGGCTACCTCTCCCAATGGTGTAGATCTCCCTATGGTTATACATGAACCATCACATTCCTCTTTTAATACTTTCTCAGTATTACAAGGGCGGAATTGGGGAGATGTTCAGGATAATGAGGACATACAAGACTTAGTGAATCATATGGAAGAGATATCCAAGGACTCTCTTGGGGATGGAGTTGAGATTAGTGAAGATGAGAGGATGCAAGTTACACCAGAATCTCTATTTGGGGATGATGGGACTACAGAGCAATGGGAGACCCAGGCGAAGAAAAGTACTAAAAAGAAAAAGAAGACTAAAAAATAGGGTACTGTAACTAGTACCTACAACTTGAGGAAAAACTTTGATCGTGAAAAAAGCGAGGCGTTAAACACCATTAAATTTAGGATGGGTGCTCAGAACGAGCTGGATAATGTAGTGGATTGGTTAAAGTGTGACGAGCCAACTTAGTTTTGCACAATAGATTAAGAGTTTTATTGGGTTACTTATTATTACCTTCGTTCGATTTTCCCCAAGGTGGGTTTTGCGGCGAGGTTTATAATGAGACTCATAATACTTCTTACTTTTGTTTTGTACCTTGCCCCAGGGTATGGGGCCTCCTATCTTTTTTCTTTTTCTTTTAATAAATTTACCATTATTTGCCTTTTTCCACAAACTTCCCATTTTTAGTGATAGATACCTTTTGAGAATCAAAAGCTACTTTGAAACCATTTTTGTCTAACTTAGTGACGGATACAAGATTTTTCCGCATAGCGGGGATATGATACACATTTCTCAGAGTTAATGTATTATCTGATGTGAGGGGAAGAACAACAGTGCCTACACCAAGAACTTCGCTTGAAGAAGCATTTCCCCATGTAGACGGCTTTGGCCTCTTTCACCATTTCATATGTCTTGAACAAACTCTTGTTTGGAGTGACATGACATGTAGCGCCTGAGTCTAACCACCAATCAGTAGTCCCATTGTTAACTAGACATATCTCAGACATTACCGCAACAAAGTTCTTGTCAACCATGTTGGTTTGTTCTTTTTTATCTTTTTTTTTTTCATTTTTCCCCTTGCGGTGATAGCATTCCCTAGCATAATGATTAGGTTTGCCACACACCCAACAACAACCTTTCTTTTTCTTGTTGTTGTTCTCATCGTTCCCATTTTCCTTTGGATTTTTCCTCTTCTTGGATTTTCCTCGGTTTCCCTTAGAAGTTCCATGAAGATTTTTATCATCCACATGATTAATACCATCTTTCTTAGAAGAAACTGAATCATCTCTTTTGAGACTTTCATTCTCCATTTGAATACCCTGAAGAAGTTTATCCAAAGAGATAGACTTCTTCTTGTGTTTCAGTTTCTTTTGGTAATCTTTCCACGAAGGCGGAAGTTTACCAATGATGGTAGAAACTTGAAAAGTTTCAGAAATGGATTCACCAACATCAGCACATTCAGTTGCTATATCATTTAACTCATTGACATGATCGATGACCAGCCGAGTGTCCACCATCTTGTACTCAACATACTTGCTAACAAAAAATGACTTATTACCAGCATCTTCATTGACGTACCTTCTTTTTATAGCATTCCATAGTTCTGCAGCAGTTTTGTGAATGTGAAACACATTGAACAGTGTGTTGTTCAGCGACTGCAGAATGGTGTAGCGACAGGTGAAGTCATCATTCTTCCACTTCTTTGCCTTCTCTATTGCTTCAAGCTTTTGCGCCTCAGTTGCGTTCACATCATTGACTTCCTCCGGACAGCTTTCAACTAGAACATAGAATACTTTTGCAATTGTCAAAAGGTACTCCATCTTCATACTCCAGCGTTTGTAGTTAAGCCCGTTCAACTTCTCGAGCTTGTCTACATCATTTAGTTGTGTCTTCACTAATACCGACTCCATTGCAGAATTTTAATACTTCATATAAAATATGGGTAATGGATTTAAAGATAGGTTAGGCACACCGAAAAATGATGCTATCTTTAAAGGTATTAATTCCACCCACTCATGTGTAAATAGTTCACAAGAAATTGACCTTCCAGGATAGAGTTGTTAAACGAAACGAGCCGCTCGTGAGCTCGGCTCGACTCGGTTCGTTAAGGCTCGACTCGGCTCGACTCGTAGGGTAAACGAGCCGAGCTTGAGCTCGAATAATACTCGATTTCTTAACGAGCTCGAATGATAAGGGTACATATGTAAATTACTTAATTAGGTTACAACACAATATATTTTCATTTCCCTCTTTCCCTTTACTCACGCTCAGCGCCGCTCACGGCCTTATCCCCAACCCCAAGATCCCAATTTCCCCAAACCCTTCTTTCCCGTCACACCCGACCGCCCACCGCCGCCCAATCACCACAGTTCGACACTCAACGCCGTTTGACGCTCAATGCCCGATCATTCAATCGCTCGACGCCGCCCAACCGCCACCGCTCGACGCCGCTTGACGCTCGACGTCTTTACTATTCGACACCGTCTGACGCCTGTCGCCCACCTCCACGCCCAACCACCTCGAGATTTAGATCTAGTAAGTTTTTCTTTTTTCTTCAACGAAGATAGTTGAGACTTGAGATATTTAGTTTGATGTTCAATGATGTGTTTTTATTTTGCTTCTAAATTTTTTTCTGGTCTTAATATTGGAATTGTTTGAATGGATAATATATATCAATTTTATCTTGGATAAATGCTTCGGTATTTTGCCTCTCTATATTGCTTTTAATGGCACTTATGATTATTAGGATAAATATTTTTTCTTCAATTTTCTGGCTTTCTTGTTGATTAATCTGGTTATTTGCTTGCTGACTTTTGTTTTCTTGTGTTCAAACACTACTAAGTAAACACAACAGTAAGTTAAAGAGACACTATCTTCACAAAAATCATGGAAAGAGAAAAGAAATAAAATGGAATAAACACATTCTGCATTACAAATTCTTTTCATCTCTCAACCATATTTGCTCTTAGTTGATTATAAACTTGCAAGATATCTAATATTAGGCTTTTAAATATCTTGAATCTTCTTGTCATTATAGTATTTAAGCTTCTGATTTCTTATTTATAGTTTATATATAATGACTTATTCGTTTATCTTTTTTAGGATGCATTGGATGAACTTCCGGATCAAGATTGAATCAAAAGTTTGAGACTGAAGTGAGGTTGATGTTATTCGAAGTTGTGTTATTATAATTTTGATTTTGATGAATTTGCTAAGTATGTAATAGTATGGATTTGTACTTTGCAGAATGTATCTAGTATTCTTTAGATTGTGTAGATGAATTTTCTTTGTATTTTAGTTGATGAAGATGTCGTAGAGGCTGTTGGTGTTGATGATTTACTTAAATATGTGTTTTTTTAATAATTTTAATATTTGAATTAAATTTGTCAAAAAAAAAAAAATCGAGCTCGAGCTCATTCGAGCTGGGCTCATTTCATTAAACGAGTCGAGCTCGAGCTCGAGCCTAACCATCTAATTTTCGAGCTGAGCCTAACCATCAATCGCTCGATACAGGTTTGAGCCGAGCTCGATACAGGTTCGAGCCGAGCTCGAGTATCCACTACTCGGGCTCGCTCGGCTCGTATAACAACACTATTCCAGGATACAAAACCTATTTCACGGAAATTCAATAGTTACACTCTACCGAATTTCAGAAGCAGAAATCGCAAGTGTTTTCAAAAAAATAATAATTTGAAAATATTTAGAAGTAAGAAGGATTAAACACAGGAGAAAAGAGGATATTAATTTTTCAGTGATTTCAATCTTCTGGAATGCAAAGTATTTATAAGCACCCAGGAGATTTGATCCAAGAGTTGCAACTTTCTAGAAAAAATCCTTTTTTGAATTGAACCGTTACGTATGTGCAGATTTGAAATTGAAACATAATTAAATTCAAATCCGAATCAAACTGTCGCGGCCATTGTTGTCAAAAGGAACTTTGCTCCATTATTTCTCATTTTCGGCTGTTAACTGCCCTTCTTTTCCTTTTAATTTAATTTTATTTTTATTCCTTTCCTTCTTTAACAATTAAATAAATAAATATTATATATATATATTATATAAAATATATATTCAAGTTTTGTATTTATCTAAAAAATATTTAATTATATTATGTAAATATACAACAATGATCAACAGATGTGAAGCAATCCCGCCAAAACTCAAATATGGAAGGTTAGTGCTATTATATATTATTATAAATAGATTATAGATATAGATGAATGTAATAAACAATAAACAATAATTAAGATTGGAGTGTAAGATGCTTATGTATCCTCAATAATTTTAACAAACATAAGTTAAAATTATGAGTGATATTTTTTAGATTGATATAAGTGTAAAAAGGGAAAGAATGTAAACATTAGTTAAAATATCAAATAATTTGGATTAAAATTTCTATCCTAAAACATCAGGTGTTGTGAAGTGGAGTGATTAGGAAGGAAGCACAATAATTAAGAAAATATGTTTTGTTGGCTTTGTTGACCAACTAAAGAAGTGCAATTTTTTCTTTATTGTGCTTTGTATTGACTTTGTTGTATTGATGGATAGAGTTTAATAATGGATAAAGTGAGCCCAATCACGACGACAATTTCAGCATATTTATATTAAGTGGTGTTTTTATTTTGAGATACGAAAATTATTACGAGACACATGAAAAAAAAGTGTGAAAATGGTGTGGGAGTTAAGTTGGAGTAGGGAGCTTAGGGAAAGGGAGAAATCACAACTTAACAATTTTTTATTACATCTTAACAGGTATAAGATTCAACGAGAGGGGAACGATGGTTGGCGATGGATTCACTCTCCAAATGGCATTTCTCAAGGATGAAAAAATTATGGGCCAAAGAGGTTCCAAATTATTGCATGGAGACTGATCAAGCAGAAACTGGCTGACTAAAGACAATCTCTTAAAGAGACACTTGATTCAAGATGGAGAAGAATTAAAGTGTATCCTTTGTGGGGAGGAAGAGGAAAATACTTCTCATTTGTTCTTCGACTGTAAGTTTGCTAACCAAATATGGTCTTGCTATCACGAATCCGGTGATGCACTTTGTTCAACATGAATCTTTGTTTAGGAATGAGGAATTGGTGAAAGTCGCGGTTGGTGCATGGATATGTATCATTTGGCAATTATGGTAAAGGAGAAATGATTTGTTGTTTAACTCTATCATGCCAAACTCTTTTAAAATGTTTGATGAAATTAGATTAAGGTTGTGGTCTTGGTTGTGTATTAGGAGGAAATTTAAAGATAACATCACTGTAGGCATGGAAATGACAAGTCCTAGGTTGTGTCTTGTATCGACGTAGAAGGAAAAACAGTTGTTTCTTTGTTGCAGTTTAGATGTTAATTGGAACTTTAGGCTATGTTCTTTTGGAGTTTTAAGTGATTTTTAAAAATCGGATTTTGAAAACTAGTGGATTTTATAATCCATGGTGTTTTTAAAATCTGTGTTCTTTTTTAGTTTTGAGTAGGGTAGTTTTTAACTTTGTTATGTAAAAGTAAAGGAATGTTGTATAGGTTATTTATAGGGTTGCAGGATTAGAATTTTATAAAACTAATTGTAAAACCCAAACTAAAATGAGTTTTAGATTTCAAAATTCAAATCCTAGTTCTTAAAATCCAAAAAGAACATAGCGTTAATGTATGCTCGTCATTTGTAAGGGTTGGAGGACAGGGTCTTTCAATTATTATAAATGAATTTTATTTCCTAATAATATATATATATATATAATAATAATAATAATAATAATAATAATAATAATAATAATAATAATTAATCCATCCATTAGTAAAAATAATAAAATAAAGGAAGGAGGGAGGGAGGGAGGGGAGGGGGGGGGGGGGGGGTTGTTTGAGTGGTAGTATTTGGGGTGTGTGAGGGGTGTGGGCCATCTGAGCAAAAAATATTTTTGTAACAAGGGAAACATTTACTTTCAAATGGGTAATAAATATTTGTTGCTATGTAGTTGGGTAAGAAATATTTTATTAAATGAAATTGAGTATTTTTTATTTTCTCCCTAACTAATATCCTTTAAAAACAACAAATATAACCAAATATGGTCTTGCTATCACGAATCCGGTGATGCACTTTGTTCAACATGAATCTTTGTTTAGGAATGAGGAATTGGTGAAAGTCGCGGTTGGTGCATGGATATGTATCGTTTGGCAATTCTGGTAAAGGAGAAATGATTTGTTGGTTAACTCTATCATGCCAAACTCTTTTAAAATGTTTGATGAAATTAGATTAAGGTTGTGGTCTTGGTTGTGTATTAGGAGGAAATTTAAAGATAACATCACTGTAGGCATGGAAATGACAAGTCCTAGGTTGTGTCTTGTATCGACGTAGAAGGAAAAATAGTTGTTTCTTTGTTGCAGTTTAGATGTTAATTGGAACTTTAGGCTATGTTCTTTTTGGATTTTAAGTGATTTTTAAAAATCGGGTTTTGAAAACTAGTGGGTTTTATAATCCATGGATTTTTAAAATCCATGTTCTTTTTTAGTTTTGACTAGGGTAGTTTTTAACTTTGTTATGTAAAAGTAAAGGAATGTTGTATATGTTATTTATAGGGTTGTAGGATTAGAATTTTATAAAACTAATTTTAAAACCCAAACTAAAATGAGTTTTAGATTTCAAAATTCAAATCCTAGTTCTTAAAATCCAAAAAGAACATAGCGTTAATGTATGCTCGTCATTTGTAAGGGTTGGAGGACCCCTTGTTTTCCAATTATTATAAATGAATTTTATTTCCTAATAAAAAAAAAATATATATATATAATAATTAATCCATCCATTAGTAAAAATAATAAAATAAAGGAGGGAGGGGGGGGGGGGGGGGGGGGGGGGGTTTGTTTGAGTGGTAGTATTTGGAGTGTGTGGGCCATCTGAGCAAAAAATATTTTTGTAACAAGGGCAACATTTACTTTCAAATGGGCAATAAATATTTTTTGCTATGTAGTTGGGTAAGAAATATTTTTAAAAAAATGAAATTGAGTATTTTTTATTTTCTCCCTAACTAATATCCTATAAAAACAACAAATACTCTCTAAACTCTAAACTTGATCACACAATATTTGTCTTTTACTTAATTTAGAAGTGGTGACTGGGAGTAGCATAACGCTGTCGGCCACGATGTACTAGAATCTTCCCCCACTCCCTTTCTTATTTGTCCAATTTTATCCACTCGCACAAACTAATTTTATAACTTATTATGGTATCAAATGACACTTACACCCTTATTTATTAATATTTTCGCAAATTGCAATATAATCTAAAATTTTGAATCTTTGCAAACAAAACCTCGACTTAACATTTGATTGCAATTCTAACCAAAGATAAATTTCAGTCTGTTTGGAAATGATGATTAATTATGTATTGTCACCTGAACCGATCTAAACATGTTAGTACAATTAATTATTCATTGTCAGGTAAGTGAAATATTATTTTTGAACAATAAAATTTTGTTTGTTGGCTCGAATTACAACCAAATGTTAAGTTGGAGTTTTAGTTTCAAAGATTAAAAAATTTAGATTAGATTGCAATTTGCAAAGATATTGTAATTTTATTTACAATTAACCCTTAAAAAAAGTAAGTAAAAATATGCATTGATATTAGTAAAATGGGTATTAAAAAAAAGGCCTAATTGCACAAAATCCACCAAAATATCAGCGATTTTGCACCTAAACCACCAAACTATATTTCTTGACATTAATACATACAAACTATCAAATTTTGGCGCATGAACCACTAAACTTTAAGTTTTGCCAAAAAAAGAAAAATCGATTTTAATATACAAACTAGGTGGCTTAGCTCACCTGGCCACTGGGTTCCTCACTTTAGTGAGTGACCCAGGTTCGATTCCCTTTGAGAATGAATTAAGGGAGTTATAAGGTGGCTTGGAGAATTCTTGGAGTGCTTGGGGCTTGGTGAACTAACTTCCAACTACTAACAACTAACATTTACCGATCATAAAAATAAAAATATATGAGGGGTATTTTTGTAAATAAAAAAATTAATTAAAGTCAAACGACACGAAAAGGTGGCCCATGAGACGGAGAACGACGTCAAGAGGCGGACGCACGAGACTGTGTATACCGGAAACGGTAGATGACAAAAGTGATGATGAATTTTGTGTATTCTTCGTTCCAATTGGAATGAAATTACGAAGAGTTTTGAGATTTTTTTCATTTTCTAAGGCACGTGTAATATGTTGTTTTTCGAAAGATTGGTCAAAAGTTAAGTTTAGTGATTTATGTGCAAAATTTTGATAGTTTGTATGCATTAGTGCTAAAAAAAATAGTTTGATAATTTAAATACAAAATTGCCAATATTAGTTTGATGAGTTTAGTGGAGCTTATTCCACTTTTGGTCCCACATGACATCTACTAATTTTAAAACAGTCTCAATACTTTTAAAACTGGTCCCAAACATTTTTTTATAGCAAGTTTAGTCCCACCGTTACGAAATCCGTTAAGTGTCTTGCAAATTTGTTCCTACGGGATTTAAAAATTAATTAACAAATTTTTGATAATTTTCAGTGGGGAAAAAAGTTGCAATATGGTCCCATAGGAAATGAAACTTAAAATTACACCTATTTATCAATTTCAGCGGAAATTTTATTATAAATATTGTCCTATATAATGTTTTTCTGGTCCTATATTTTAAATTTTAATAATTTAATGTGCTTGTTATTTAATTTAGTATAAATATAAATTATTCTCACTTTTGTGCAAATTTTTTAAAAGTAGTAATAATTTACTTTTATGTTTTATTTAATTAAACATAAAATAAATTAATTTTTGTGTTAAAAAATAGAAAATTTTACTTTGTTTTTTATTTTCTTAAACATAAAAATATTACAAAAATTATAAAGTTTGGAACAATTCACTTTAAATTTTATTTAAATAATTATAAAAAAATTACAATAATTAACACTATAAGAATTTATGCAAGGTGCTAGAAAAATATTTACAAAAAATATTATTAGATAAGTTTTGTGCTAGACAATTGATTAGACGTGAAATTGTTAGGTTTTATAGCTCGATTTGTCCATATTTTGATTGATTTTGATGAGTATTTAGAGTCAATTGAGTACTATTTTCATGAACTAATGAATTTGTCTCTTTGATGCTCATATATGGATAGAGGGCAAAAAATGGAGTTCGTAGGACTTTGAATCGACTCAAACGGATGCCCGGATGAGAAAATACGGACGAAATACAAAAAGTATTAGTTCGAGGAAGCAAAAGTATCACTGGAGTACTCAAGCAAGGAGTACTCGAGTACTTGGTACTCAAGCACTCGAGTGTAGTGCTCGAGGAGTGCTTGGTCGAATACTCACTACTCAAGCACTCGAGTATAGTGCTCAAGCTGAAGGTGGTCGAGTACTCACTACTCAAGCACTCGAGTATAGTGCTCAAGCTAAGGTGGTCGAGTACTCATTACTCAAGCACTCGAGTATAGTGCTCAAGCTGAAGGTGGTCGAGATTCACTACTCGAGCTCGAGAGGTCGAGTATTTTTCACTCTCTGGAAGATTTTAGTGCTCGAGCTACATTGCTCGAGTACTATCTACTCGAGCTATACTCGAGCGAATGTGATTTCGGCCCATGAACGCCCAATTCGACCCGTTGCCTATATATACCCATTCCGAACACGTTTTTGGACACCAGTACACATATATAGATAGATTTTAGAGAGAGAGAGAGAGGCACCAAGAGTTCGAGCAAGCATATTTTACTTTTGATCGAGGTTTTAACATTATGAATTCATAGTTTAGATTTGGATTTTGTTATTTTTATCTTTCGTTCTTCGATATTTGACACTTGAGACTTCTGAATTTCTTCTTAATTAGATTTTTGTTCTTAGATTTAATTTCTTTCTTCAACACCCTAGTTTATGCTTTATAATCTTTTACTTCAAATCGTCATGTTTATGTTCGTTGCTTATTTAATTGCTTTTGTTATCGTTAAAACCATGCCAGACTAAAACCCTTGTATGCTTGGGGTAGGATGAACTCGTAGAAGTAGGACGTTGGTACATAATTAGGGTAACTTGTGATGTTTAGTTTTAATTCTCTTAATTAATGAATGCTTAAAATAAATCCTAGAATTATCTTAGAATTAAGTACGAAAATTGTTAGAGAGAAGACGACCATATCACTCTTTAATAACTAATAGGCTTAACGAGAGGGTTTTAGAAGGGGTTTATCATAAACCGGTTTTCTAAGGAGGACGACCGCATCACCTTAGTTAAATTAGGGTCTCAATAATTAAGCACAATCCATATAACTTGTTTAGTGGGTTGTGAAGTAGGTTGATATGATGAAGAATTAGGGTTAATTCTTGAGTTTTTAGTGTTTCATTATGGTGCTAGATTAGGGAAGTTGATTACCTAGTTTTAGTACACTTAGGATTAATACTTGCACATCACGATTATTTTAATTATCGTACTAGCTCCGTTAGTATACGTAGGGATTTCTATACTGAGTATCACCATCTTATATTTGCATACACTTAGTTATTTATTCCGTTTAATTCAGTTATTAGAATATAGAGTAGTTTATTATAATTTTCAATCCCCAAACATACACTCATATTAACTACGACGCGTAGATCTTCAGGGCTCTATTCGCATACTTACCTTCCCTTGGGTTCGATACTACTTGGTCCCTATACTTGCCCATACTACTGTGATCCCATACTCTTGTGGGGTAACTACTAGTAAAAACTAGTAAAGTTCGGTTCAAGTCAATAGTATGATGTTAAAAATGCAAACATAATTTCACGGACAAAATAAATTAAAAAGGACTTTAGGAGAAAAACTGGTTTATACATGAAACACGTTGAAGGGTATGAGTTGTTTCATTAAAAGATATTAGTGATGTTTCACTAAAGAGTATTAGTTTTGGGAGTAGGTCTCTTGTGAACCTGAATTCAAGTGATTTTTTTCTTTCGAATATCATTGTTATTTATAAAATTATCATTATTCTGCATATCAACTATCACTGCTTAAAAGATGAGCTTGGGTTTTAAATAGTGATAGTGCACATGCATAACAGTGATAGTAAAATATGTATCACAGTGTGTTGGGAAAATGTATAAGACTTAAGTTTTGATTAGATGCCAAAATGTTCCTCCTAAGTTCTTTTGTAAGTAAATTATTCAGTAGAGTTAGTGCTTAGTTAAACAGTTCAACTGTTAAGGAACTGAAGTTCAGTTAGTAATTTTTAGAGTGTATTTAAGAATGAAGTCTGCTGAAGATGAAGTCCACTGAAGTGAAGTCCGCTGAAGACAAGTGATCTGAGAAGAAGTCTAAGTCTTGAATGTTTTCTAAGTACATTCTCACTAAGACTAAAACCATCAGGAGAGGACCAAGGTCCACTGATGAGAACTAACAAAGTACATTCAATGCTAAGCACATTAAAAGCTGTTAGTTAATCTGGTTGGAACAAGGCAAAACGAATTACATTGAAGCTTACAATAAATGAAGGAATAAGAAGGTTCTCTCAGAGGAGTTCCACCTTAAAACAAGACAAGAATCTGGGCATACAGACTAAAGATCCAATGAGAAGGTGACACGTCAGTGTACTTTACTGACAGCCGACCTGCTCCGAACTGACAAGTACCAAAAGTATTTCCTTAGCAATCTACAGAAAGTTGGTGAACAGGCATGGTCTTTCAGCCGTTTCTTGACAAGACTTAAAGCTTCAAATAGAGCCGTTTGAACCAATTAGATACAATAAGACTTACTTGAGAAGATTCAAATCCAACGGGAAGATTTTCAAGGAAGCCTATAAATACAGAAGGACGTGCTCATTTCTATGCACGGGAAACTCACAAGATCAAAGTTATCTCTACATTCATAACAACTAGAAGCACTCGAAATTACCTTTGTTTCCCAAGTGTTTCACATTTGTAGAGAGCCTAACAAACCTTCTGTAACCAAGCTTAAAAGCTATATCCAAATCTTAGAAAGAGATAATCCAATCCTAAGCCTTGAGCTAAACTTGTAAGGATTATCTCAAAATAGTTGGAACCAAAACCCTACTCAAAACCCTACTCAGTGTTTAGGTTGAGAGCTAGTGTTAAGTGGTGTTAGTAAGCTGATTGTTGTATAAGTCTGAAAGCTGGTTTATTTTGGGAACTAGGACCTGGAATTTCCTAGTGATCAATCATCTTAAGAGAGGATTAGTTGATCAGTGCACCTTGGCACTATAACACAAGGAAATCCAAGTGAAAGGAATTCTCCTGTTTGATCAGGACAGTGGACGTAGGAGATTCATCTCTGAACCACTTTATACCTTGTGTTCTTATTATCTGCTTTCCTAAGTGTGTGTTAATCTCCAAGTTTATCAAAGTAAAACGAGTTTTCTAAAGGGCTCACTAATCCGCATCTGAAAGCTAATCAGATAGTAGTTCAACTGAAAGTCTTGAGCTTTCAGTGGAGGTATTATCTCAGTAAGCTTTCACAAAGTAACTCTCAGCAGACCTCAAGTCCACTGACGAGCTACTGTCTTAAGTAACCTTATAAGTTTTATAAGAAGTTTTAATTTGTAACCACAGGTGTATTCCCTCCCCATACACCTGTTTACTCGTTTCGGGACCAACAATTGGTATCAGAGTAGTGGTTCAAAAGATCATTGTTCTAAGTATACCTTGTGCTTAAAGGTATTCTTCAAGGTCACCTGAATTGATCTCTTGATAAACTTATTTTTATACTATGGCTGACAATGCATCTAGGGTAGCACCACCAGCAGAGAACAACATGGGAGTTAATCCCTTGAACCATATGTCTCATGACAAGCTTCCACAATTCTCAGTGGAAAACTATGACTTCTAGAAGATAAGAATGAGAGCTCATCTTGCCTGTGTGCATGATGAAATGCTGAGGGTTATTACTAAAGGTCCATTTGTTTTTATGATACCTAACCCCAGAACTACAGCTGAAACTATTGCAGATCCTAGAGAAGAATGACCCAAGGATGAAGATAACTTCACTGCAGATGAGAGGAGGAGAAACAACCTCAACTTCATAGCCATGAACATTCTCTACACCACCATTCCAGATTCTGTAATGGGAAGAGTGATCCACTGCAAGACTGCAAATGAACTATGGGACACTCTTGCTCTCATGTGTGAAGGAACTGACAAGATAAAGGAGAACAAGCTCTCAGTGGCTGTTCAAAAGTATGAGCAGTTCACCATGGAGCCCACTGAGACCATTGACCAGCTTGATGGGAGGTTCACTGACATCATGAATGAAATAAATTCTCTGGGAAAAGTCTATACCAAAAGAGAGGTTGCCTTAAAGATCCTGAGAGGTCTAACCTCAAGATGGGATGTGTACTCTGTGATGATGCAGAATACCAAGGATCTATCCAGCATGTCTATGCAACAGGTATTCTCTGAACTCAAGGCTTATGAGTTTGATCTGAACAGGAAAAGGGCTCTTGATGAGACCTCAGCTGAGAAGGGAGTAGCCTTCAAAGCCAAGGAGTCTGAGCCAAAATCCACAAAGCCTCAGAAGAGTACAAAGGCAAGCAAGTCTCAAAGTAAGGCTGAGATGCATGAGGAACTCAGCCTGATGGCTAGAAGGTTTGAACAACTTAACAGCCGGTTTGGTAAGTATAAAAGATTTTACAGGGATAATAGGGAAGGTAGAAGTTATCCACAAAAGATCACCAGAGAAGGAGAGAAAAGCTCATCTGAGCTGGAAAAGAAGAAGGAATACAAGAATTACACCAAGGCTGAAGGATCATCATCAAAGACCAGAGAATCCACTGAGGAAAAGAATGATGATGCCAACAGGTGTTTTTAGTGCAAGAAGATTGGGTACTTTCAATATGATTGTCCTCAACTGAGCACAAAAGAAAGAAAGGAAAGACAAGCCAAAAGAGACAGAAGATATGGAGAAAGGAAAGCCATGATGGCTGAGGATGTGGATGAAAATCTCGAGTCATCCGATGGACTGTTCTCTGACAGCAGTGATGATGACATGTGCCTCATGGCAAGAGAAGAACCAGAGGTACAATCTAAACCATCCATTTCTCTAGAACACACACCTGGGCTAAGCTCAGAGTCAACTGAGGAACTCAATCTTCAGTCCGCTTTGGAACAATTGATGATTGATTTCTCAAGGTTGCAAGAAGCAAGTTTCTGTCTTCAAGATGAAAACAAACAACTCTTGAGTGAAAACTCCAAGTTAATTGAGTCTGTGAATCAAGCAGATCTGAACTCAGCCAAATCTACCATTGAACTGACAAAAGAGGTGGAAACCCTCAGGAGTCAAGAAAATGGTAGAGATCAACTGATAAAAGATCTCAATGAATCTAAGACAAAGTTAACTGAAGAGAATTTAAAATTGGTAAGCCAAATAAAAGATTCTTTCCTGAAAATTGATGTCTTACAAAAATCTGAAGAGACCTTGTTAAAAAGGATTGATGCTCTAAACAAACCCTCTCTTGCCATAGAGGAGATTCAAAATTTTCAAATCAATCCTAATAACAAGTGTGGGATAGGATTTATTCCAAAACCTTCAGAAGGCCCTCTGAGTGTTGCTTCTTTAAGTAGCACAAAGAGAGTTTTTGTTAAGTCTGTGACATTTCAATCACAGACTGTGGATAAAGGAAAAAGACCAGCTGAGATCACTCAAAAGAAAAGTCAATCTAAGCCAAAACCAAATGGAAAGGCTCAGGCGACTTATCAAACTAGATCTCAGCAGAGGTACTATTAGCCGAGGTCTTCACAGATGAAGCAACCTCAGCTGAGAGCACCCAGGCATGAGCAGTCCTCAAGGAATGACTCATATGGAAGACCTGTTCCTTTTGTGCCTAAAGGAAAAGGTCCTTCATACCTTTATCAACAAAGACCAAGGCCAGGTGCACCCAAGCCGAAAAGAAAGAATGTAAAGAAGGTTTCTGTTCTTTCAAAGGCTGACACCCATAGAAAGTTTACTCCCAAGGCACCAAGGGAGATAACAATCTATGTAGATTTTTATGGAAGACAAATTAGCCAATCTAAAATGATTAGAACTGTGAGGCAAATTTGGATTCCGAAAGGTACAGCTAACCTGGTAGGACCCAACACCAAATGGGTACCTAAAGCTTGATTTGTGATTGCAGGGCTCAGTGGACCTCAACAAAGGAGATGCTCTTAAATCTTCAGTCTGGTACTTGGACAGTGGATGTTCTAGGCACATGACTGGCAACAAAGATCTCCTGACAGAATTTGTTGAGAAAGAAGGTCCACAAGTCACCTTTGGTGACAACTCACAAGGAGCCACTAAAGGTTATGGTACTTTAATCATTGGCTCAGTAAGAGTAAGCAATGTATCCTTTGTCAGTGGACTTAAGCATAATCTTCTGTCCATAAGTCAATTCTGTGATAAAGGATACAATGTTGAATTTTCATGTAACCTATGTTTTGTCAAGAATATATCTTCACAACAGGTACTACTAACTGGGTCAAGGAAGGGAATATCTATCTTGCAGATTGGAAGTCTTGCACACCAAATGCATGTCTTATTGCTAAGAGCTCAACTGATAATAATTGGCTGTGGCACAAAAGACTAAGTCATCTGAACTTCAAGATGATGAACAGGATAGCAAGACATGGACTGGTAGAAGGAATGCCAAATGAAGTATACAATAAAGAACATATTTGCAAAGCCTGTCAAGAGGGAAAACAAGTAAAAGCATCTTTCAAGAGCAAAATAGCAACCTTTACTGACAGAATACTTCAACTGTTACATATGGATCTCTTTGGTCCAGTAACCCCTGTAAGTATCAATGGGAGAAAATATACACTTGTTGTTGTTGATGATATCTCCAGGTACACATGGGTGATATTCCTAGCAAGCAAAAATGAGACTCAACTGAGGCTGCCAGAGCTCCTGAAGAAATGTAGCAATGAAAAGAGCCTAAACATTGTAAAGATAAGATCAGATAAGGGCACTGAATTCATTAATTCTATTATACCTGATTATTGCAAAGAATTAGGTATTACACATGAGACATCAGCTGCAAGAACTCCACAATAAAATGGAGTAGCTGAAAGAAGAAATAGAACTCTCAAGGAGGCAGCAAGGACAATGCTTGCAGAAGCTCAAGTTCCTAAAAGGTTTTGGGCTGAAGCTATCAACACTGCCTGCCACACTCAAAATAGATCCATGGTAACCAAACATCAAGGAAAAACTCCATATGAATTATGGAATGGCAGAAAGCCACAGGTATCCTATTTTCATATTTTTGGTTGCAAGTGTTTCATTCACAACAATGGGAAAACTCAACTGAAAGCTTTTGATAGCAAAGCTGATGAAGGAATTTTCTTAGGATATTCCCAAATCAGTAGAGCTTTCAGAGTTTACAACTGTAGAACTCTTGTTGTGGAAGAAACACCTCATGTGGTCTTTGATGAATCTACTTTTGAGTCCAGGAGTAAGGAGAATGAGGAGGTAATAAGCAAAAGACTAACTAGACTAAGTATCAAGTCTAAAGGCTATCCTGAGAATTGTGTTGACTCATACATCCCAACCTGGGATAATTTAGAAGATCAACAATTAAAGGAGGTCACTCAAAGTCAAACCACTCCTCAAAGCTCACCTGAGAGCTCTCCTGAACAAGCAACTGAACTGATGAACACTATCCCAGTTCAAGAGGTAAGTAATGTCAATGAAGATGTGGTCACAGCTGAGACATCCACTGAACCCATCATTCAAGGGGGAACCAATGAGATTACCATTGAGAATGAGAATACCTTGAATGATGACTCAGGACTTCAACCCTCTGTTTTATTTCCTGAATTTGATTTTATTCCTATATCTAGTGACTCAACTTCAGAAGAGTTAAACTCTACTGAAGGGCATCAACCTAGGAGAACATGGCTCTCAGATCACCCTGTTGAGCAAATCCTAGGTGATCCTTCCTCAGGGGTCAAAACTAGAAGTTTTCATGGAGAAAGTGCTTTGTTTTGTTGTTTCTTATCAAACCAGGAACCAAGTTCCATAGAAGAAGCACTTCAAGATTCCAACTGGATCATTGCCATGCAAGAAGAGCTCAACCAGTTCACAAGGAATCAAGTTTGGGAGTTGGTGGACAGACCATATCACTGCAATGTGATAGGAACCAAGTGGGTATTCAAGAACAAGAAGGATGAAAATGATATCATAGTCAGAAACAAAGCCAGGCTAGTTGCAAAGGGCTACTCTCAAGTTGAAGGATTTGACTATGATGAAACATTTGCCCCAGTAGCCAGATTGGAGGCAATAATGTTATTTCTTGCATATGCTGCTCACAAGAAATTCAAAGTGTACCAGATGGATGTTAAAAGTGCCTTCTTGAATGTAGTACTCAATGAAGAAGTCTATGTGGAGCAACCCCCAGGTTTTGAAGAAAGTCACAAAGTATATAGACTGAGAAAAGCTCTATATGGACTGAAACAGGCTCCAAGATCTTGGTATGATACTTTGTCACAATTCCTTTTGGATTATGGTTTCATCAAAGGGAGAGTTGATAGAACTCTATTCAGGATCATAAAAGGAGAGGACACATTACTTGTACAAATCTATGTGGATGATATCATTTTTGGTTGTCCCAACCAAGTCCTCTGTGAAAAGTTCTCTCAACTGATGAAGGGAAAATTTGAGATGTCTATGATGGGAGAAATAAATTTCTTCCTATGACTTCAAGTTAAGCAGTCTCCTGAAGGAATCTTCATCAATCAAGCCAAATATACAAGGGAGCTGATCAACAAGTTTGGATGCCAGACCAGCAAAGTAGCAAGAGTTCCACTCAACACCAACACCAACACCAAGATGGAACCAGATGAAGATGGTGAATCAGTAGACCAGACTCATTACAGAGCCATCATTGGATCTCTACTGTACCTCACAGCAAGCAGGCCTGATATCACATTTGCAGTTGGGATTTGTGCAAGATATCAAGCCAACCCCACGAAAAGTCATCTGGAAGCTGCTAAGAGGATTCTCAAATATCTTAAGGGTACTGTGAATATGGAATTGTGGTATCCCTCAGATGACAATCTGGAACTCACAGGATACTCAGATGCTGACTATGGAGGATGTATAATTGAGAGGAAATCAACCTCAGGTACTTGTCAATTCTTAGGAAGTAGGCTGATCTCTTGGTTCTCCAAGAAGCAAAATTCAGTAGCCACAAGCACTACTGAAGCTGAGTACATGGCAGATGGAAGTTGTTGTGCTCAAATTCTTTGGCTAAGACAACAACTAAGAGATTACAATATCTTTGCCAATGAAGTCCCTATTTTCTGTGACAACAATAGTGCAATTGCTATTTCAGAAAATCCAGTTCTCCACACAAGATGCAAACATGTGGACATAAGGCATCATTTCATCAGAGATCATGTGGAGAAGAAGGACATCAAAATGCTCAAAATCCACATTGACAAGTAGAAGGCAGATATCTTCACTAAACCCTTGGCTGAAGTAAGGTTTCAAGAGTTGTCAGTGGAGCTTGGACTCCTAGATCCAGGAGAGTAAAGAAAGGATTTAATCTCAGTAGAGTTACCTTCAACTCAGTGGAGGTTCATATTCAGAAGAGGACCTCTCTCAGTAGAAGCTCCTCATCTCAGAAGAGGCCTGAATATCAGACGAGGTCAAACCTCAGTGGAGGTCAAAAGTTTATACTTATGATTTTCTCAAATCTAAAGCCTACTAGTTTTTAAAATATATATTTTGATTCAATAGAATTACTAATGAGTGCTTTCTGAAAATTAAATCTTTCTTACACTTTTTCGAAGAGATTTTGGTATGGCAAGCATTTAATGCGCGTTGTACAAGTCAGGTTTACTTTTACAGTTACCTATCTCACGCGCCTTAAAACCCGGACGATGTGACCTTCCGGCTACCAACCCTTTCAATCCATACCTTTCATTTTAGGCGGTTCTTTTCTAACCGTCAAGACATCTTAAAAACTCCCTACTAAACTCTTGGACTATCCACGATCTCAAACCAAATCAATCTCAGACGTTGATTTTTCAGTCAATCTCACCGTTCATTACTCATATAAAAAACTCCAAACTTACACTTGTAAACTTTTTCGAAATCACTCAAGCAAAACTCCATTCTATCTATCCTATACACTATGCAAATTTTCTCTCAAACCCTTTTCGTTCAAATGGCAAAACTAAATCTTAGTTTCCTTACCAATAAGGAAAATTTCTGGTATGAACCCATCGTGGTTTTTGATAATCCTGAGATAGAATCCAAACCAGAATTTGCTCATATCAAAGAAGCCCTAGAGTTGCTTAAAACTGCTGGGTTAGAGAAGTTTTTGTCTGTTCATCCTAAGAACTGCTTTGACAGGCAGGTTCTTGAGTTTTTCAATCATATATCCAATTTTGATTCAAGGATCAGGTCTCATCTAATACTCCAGAGAAAGAAGAAGGTGATGAGGGATGACATGGAAATAGTTGAACACCAGAAGATAAGGAAGGAGATCCGTGTCAGTGGTGATGACTTGAAGGAGTTGTTTGATCTCCCCTCTGAAGGTCCGAATCCAGATACTGGCATCGCGGATGAAGAGGAAGATGGGTCAATACCATTATGCAAAGGAAGGTGAAATACAGTCCAACAATGAACAGAAATGTGCTCTTGCCAGTATATAATGTTCTCTGTGAAGTTGTTGGAAAATGTATACTGGGAAACCAAGGAAGCACAAAGCAAGTGAGCAAGCCCAAGCTCAGGCTGATGAAGGCGATTGTGGAAAGTAAGGAGAAAACATACAACTGACAACAGTTCTTTTTGAGGGCATTGAATAAAGAGCACTCAAAACTCCAACCTGACAAAACTCCCCAACTATCAAGTAAGCTCAATTTTGCAACAAAAATCTCCTATCTGATAGAGAATGTAGATCTGGGAGTGGACTGGATTCCAGACAGGAAGTGGAGTAATCTTAATGCCTTGTTTAAGTCTGGAAAGACTCTAGAGACAAGGATGATCAAGCCTGCTGAGGAGAGCCCAGAGGCAGTTGAGGAAGAGGAAGCTAACCCTACTGAAGGGAAGAAAACCAAGCTAAAGAGGAGGCTGGTTAAGTTGAGTGACAAGATGTCGCAGCACAAAGAAGCAGAGGCAGAGAAAGCTTCTAAAAAAGAGAAGAAAAGGTCTACTGAGGCGGAGAAGGACAGTGCCTCCAAGAAAGTCAGAGTCTCCAACTCTACTGATGAATCTTCATCGGGTAACCCAGACTCTTCCCCTAACATTATCTTAACTGAGTCTGACTCAGATGTCCCTGCATCCACTCCCATCAAACCCAAAACAACTAAACCACACACTCCTGCCAAAACCAAACGCATCTCCTCAATAACCAAAACCCCCACTGAAGGCTCTCAACAGCCAGAAAGTGGATCCCAAACAACCCCCACTGAACCCATCTCAACCCCTACTGAAACCATTCCTTCAACCCCTACTGAACCCATCCCCTCAACCCCTTCTGAAACTACATCCTCAACCCCCACTAAACAAAACCCAACATCCACTGATACTCAAAACCAAACCTCTTCTGAACCAAACGTTCCTGAATCACACTCAACTCACCTGGAGTCTATCCCAGAGGAGCCAACAGAAAGCAGATCCCCTACCCCTTCCCTTCCTTCAGATGATGAAGAAGAGTACTCATTCCTAGACACTCTCAAGGATGAGGTAGCTTACTCTTTGGAGTCTAAATACCCTGAACTTGACAACTTTCCCACACTCAAAGCCATGTTCTTGAGACTGAGACTCATTGTCCAGCTCAAAGATAGAAGACTTGGTGAAATCCTTCTGGCTGTCAGAGGCAGCAATGCAGAGGACTGGAAGAAGGAGGAGGTGGAAGTAATGCAGTTTGCTGGGATGCACAAAACCAAACTTCTCTGTGATGAGAAGATCTTTGAAAGTCTGGTTATGGAGAAGATAGCTGAGGCCAGGAAGGATGTAGAGGTGGAAAAGGTTGCTGAAGGAGAGACAGAGAAGAAGCCAGCTAAGCCTATAGCAGAAGGAGGAGCTGAAATTGAGCAAACTATTGAGGCAACTGAGAAGGAGAAGGAGAAAGAGAAGAGTGATGAGAAGAAGGAGGAAGAAACTGAACAAGGAGTAGGTGTTTCACCAAAGCAAGGTGATGGTGAAGCAGCCAAGGATGTATCCATGGCAAGGGATACTGAGGCACAAAATTTGCCACAGGAGAGCTCAGTAGAGGTGTCTACTGAAGCTCTCCCACAACAGCCCTCAGTGGTGGCTAAGGAGTCAACTGAGGTGTCTGGTTCTGGTGGAGTTGAAAAATTGAATGAGAAAGAAAATGAGGTGGAAATAACTGGAGTAAAGAGTGGAGAGATAAGAGCAATGATCCCTGTAAAGGGTGAATTGGCTGAGAAAAATTTAGTTGAAAAAGAGAGTGAGGATGAGAAAAGAGAGAAAAATGAGGAGGGGGGAGTTCCTATGGAGGTAGAAGCATCAGGAGACTTAGGTGGTGAGGCTGAGGGAGTTAAAGCTAACATTATTTGCCATGCAGGTACTCAAACTGTTGAAATTCCCCCAGCAGAGGTCAACCTATCTCCTCTGAGTGATGCTGTTCACTCACTCAAAGAAGAAAGCCTTCCCTCTCTCCAAGCACAGCTGAGGGATGTCCAGGAGATTGTTCAAGAAGAAGTGGATGAGATGGTTATCCTCTCAGACCACGTTGATGAACTCATGGAATCCACAACAACATCACTTCAAAATCTCACTCTAAAAGTTAAAGACTCTCAGCAGATGGTGATTGATGTCGTTGAAGGACAAAGCGTGCTGGTCATAAATACCCTGAAGAAGCTGGAGCAGACTAAAGAAGAGGCCAGAACTAAGTTTCTCAAAGACTCAGTGGATAACGTATCCATCAACCTAAAGTCCTCAGTAGAGGCTTTCTCAGCGGACCTACTTGGGAAGGTTGAAGGGTTATGGAATTCTAAGCTGACTGAATTCGAGGCCAAACATGCTGAGTTAGGAGCCAAATTGGGAGAAGTTCTGAAGAAGGCAGCTAAAGACTTCCTCACTCAGGAGAAAACAAATGTGCTGATCGATGAGAAGCTGGCACAATTTGTTCAATTTGGGCAGACAGCTGAAGCGACCCTGGAGAGGCTTGAAGATGAGGTAGATCATTGCTCAACTGAGCTGAAAGCTTTAGCCCATGATCAACTGAAGCTCAACATCACTGTGGCTGAGTGCATGATTAATACCGGAAAGGGGGAAAAGAGGATAAGTGCTAAGGATATGAAGCTTGATCCAAAGAATAAGATGAACATTATCCTTGAAATCCCTGACTTTGAGAAAGGCCAACAGGTGAAGAGCACTCTGAAAAAGGTGGATGCTAAAGCACAGAAGATTGCAGAAGCCAAGAAGGGCAAGGAAACCTCCTCAGCTGACCTATCAAAGTTCAAAGAAGATCATCTGAAGGAGAAGGAGGAAAGAACTGCAAAGAAGGGGGAAACCACAAAGAGAAAGACATCTGATGCCCTCTCAGCGGAGGTAGCCAAAAAGACAAGAACCTCAGGGAGGTTGGCAGTTAAGTCCATAACCTCTACTAATGAAGTTCAGGTACTCCCCATTCTTAATCCTGAACCTTTGTCATCTGAACCTCCTAAGTCTGCACCCACAAGAGTCACAGAGCTCACTGAGCTAATCAAAGAGGCTGGAGGGATGAACGAAAGAGCAAGGAAGCTAACAACTCAGCAGCAGGAAAGGAGAGACAAGGTGGTTGGGAAGATGGAGACAATTGCTGAGCTAGCTGAGAGGAAAAGGAAGGAGAGGCTGGCCACATTTGATAAAACTACTTCAAAGAAGTTCAGGAGTGGTTATCAAAGGTGGGCTGCTAAGCTGAAAAGAGACAAAATTACTCCATCTCAGAACAGATTTCCTCACCATGATGCTTGGGTCCCTAAGAAGCTCAATGATGCTTGGGAGACTGCTAAAAGGGAATTTGTGTATTCCTTTTATGTCAGTGGAGAGTTAGGAAGAGATAATGCTCAAGAAGTTTTCAACTCATGGTTGTTTGATGCCTATCCTAAACTCTATCCTGAGATCAGTGATGCTTGGAATGATGCCTTCCCAGATCAAGCCCTGAAGGCCCCTGAGCAAATCACCTACTGGCCTCCTCAAGATGCAACTGGTGCTGTTGATAGAGAAAGGATCACTGAAGAGTGGACATCCTTGTGTGAGCATCTTGGACTCAGAGGACATTCAAAGGAGATGATGAAGAGGAAGAACGAGCTAAAGATAAGAGTATTCAAGCAGTATGGACTTGAACCCATTTTCAAATCCATCTGAGAAGTTAGTATCTTTTGCTGGGCATTTGTTTATAAGTCCCAGGTGTCTTTAAGTTTGAAAACTTTTGATAGTAGACTTCATGTAATATGTACTTCACCATTTATCAATGAAATGAACTCTACTGATGTTTTGCCCAAGATAATATCTCATTATCATTTAGGCTTATGTACTTGAATGTTTTTACTTACAAAATCTGTGAACTTTGTATGTCATCTGAAGAATCTCTCTGAAAGAAGATATGTAATAAGATAGGTTCCGACATAATCAAAAAGGGGGAAATTGTTGGGAAAATGTATAAGACTTAAGTTTTGATTAGATGCCAAAATGTTCCTCCTAAGTTCTTTTGTAAGTAAATTATTAAGTAGAGTTAGTGCTTAGTTAAACAGTTCAACTGTTAAGGAACTGAAGTTCAGTTAGTAATTTTTAGAGTGTATTTAAGAATGAAGTCTGCTGAAGATGAAGTCCACTGAAGTGAAGTCCGCTGAAGACAAGTGATCTGAGAAGAAGTCTAAGTCTTGAATGTTTTCTAAGTACATTCTCACTAAGACTAAAACCATCAGGAGAGGACCAAGGTCCACTGATGAGAACTAACAAAGTACATTCAATGCTAAGCACATTAAAAGCTGTTAGTTAATCTGGTTGGAACAAGGCAAAACGAATTACATTGAAGCTTACAATAAATGAAGGAATAAGAAGGTTCTCTCAGAGGAGTTCCACCTTAAAACAAGACAAGAATCTGGGCATACAGACTAAAGGTCCAATGAGAAGGTGACAGGTCAGTGTACTTTACTGACAACCGACCTGCTCCGAACTGACAAGTACCAAAAGTCTTTCCTTAGCAATCTACAGAAAGTTGGTGAACAGGCATGGTCTTTCAGCCGTTTCTTGACAAGACTTAAAGTTTCAAATAGAGCTGTTTGAACCAATCAGATACAAGAAGACTTACTTGAGAAGATTCAAATCCAATGGGAAGATTTTCAAGGAAGCCTATAAATACAAAATGACGTGTTCATTTCTATGCACGGGAAACTCACAAGATCAAAGCTATCTCTACATTCATAACAACTAGAAGCACTCGAAATTACCTTTGTTTCCCAAGTGTTTCACATTTGTAGAGAGCCTAACAAACCTTCTGTAACCAAGCTAAAAAGCTATATCCAAATCTTAGAAAGAGATAATCCAATCCTAAGCCTTGAGCTAAACTTGTAAGGATTATCTCAAAATAGTTGGAACCAAAACCCTACTCAGTGTTTAGGTTGAGAGCTAGTGTTAAGTGGTGTTAGTAAGCTGATTATTGTATAAGTCTGAAAGCTGGTTTGTTTTGGGAACTAGGACCTGGAATTTCCTAGTGATCAATCATCCTAAGAGAGGATTAGTTGATCAGTGCACCTTGGCACTATAACACAAGGAATTCCAAGTGAAAGGAATTCTCCTGTTTGATTAGGACAGTGGACGTAGGAGATTCATCTCTGAACCACTTTATACCTTGTGTTCTTATTATCTGCTTTCTTAAGTGTGTGTTAATCTCCAAGTTTATCAAAGTAAAATGAGTTTTCTAAAGGGCTCACTAATCCGCATCTGAAAGCTAATCAGATAGTAGTTCAACTGAAAGTCTTGAGCTTTCAGTGGAGGTATTATCTCAGTAAGCTTTCACAAAGTAACTCTCAGCAGACCTCAAGCCCACTGACGAGCTACTGTCTTAAGTAACCTGATAAGTTTTATAAGAATTTTTAATTTGTAACCACAGGTGTATTCCCCCCATACACCGGTTTACTCGTTTCAGGACCAACACAATGTGTATACATAAGAGTGATATGTGAAAATAATTATGGTGCGCCCAAATAAGATAAATTTAAAAGTAATTGCGGACAGAGTCAGGGGGAGTATAATTTAAAAAAGATCGGATTAATTCAAAATATTAAAATTATTTTAAAGTACAAAACATTCGTGCTGAAAATTTTGATAAATCGGATATTACATTTTAGGTGTGATATGCATAATAACTTTAATAATATTATTTTTATAATAATTTTTAAGAACTTAAAAACAAAAATAAAATATAAATATTATTTTTATATATTAGTTATTATAATTTTATATATTTCTATAGATTATTTTTTTTTAAAATTATTATGGTTTTTCAACAAACAATTCTATAATTCTTATTTTATAAAATTTGATAAAATTAATTAGAAAAATATGAATTTTTTTTTAAATAATAAAAATAATTATAATAATTTAAAATATCAACACATAGTTTTTCCTTATTCGGATATTAACAAAAATACAATATATTATTAATCATAAATGATATTGTATCATGTATTTAAAGTGTGGTATATACAAATTCAATATAATAAACTTCTTTATTATTTTTCTATTAATATAGGATTTTTGTAATAATATAATATAAAAGTCAATTTTAATACGATGATATTGTTATATTTTACTTTATTTTAATTTTATAATGATTTATACAAATTCTATATTTTAATATAAAAAGAAATAAAAATTTTGCATTTTTGTACCGTTGGACGTATGTTTGGGACTAAATAAACAAACTTAACGTGCAATTAAAATGTCCATTTACTTCCGTTAACCCATAATTCTATTGCCCTAATCGAGAGCACGACCCGGTGATTCATCCTCTTCCACAAGCGCCGCGATTTATCAACTTCCACGAGCGCCGGCGATTCATCCTCTTCCACGAGTGCCTTGCTTTTTCTCTGCGCCACCGCCTCTGGCCCTAGCTACTAACTGCGCAAGGCGACTACAAATTGGCTGCGTGTAAGTCTACTATTTTTCTTGGAGAAAATTACTTAAGTAATGCTACAGTTTGTTTACTTATTTTCTATTGTGTTTAGATTGTGTGGAACACTCCAATTTCATCAAAATTCGCTTTTTCTTGACGCGATTGCTCCTTTCTTCCCCAATACCACAACGCCATCTAAATAGAGGTTCCGACTTATGCTTTTCTTGTCCTAAGGATTTTCTCACTTTGATTTTGATAATGTAAAAATATATATGTGTATTGTGGAAACTAACATTGTAGGTACAAAGAGATATGAAGAGTTTAAAAGACAAAGTCTACATCTGCAAAGATGAATTCAGACCCTACAACTAGCTCAAGACAAGTCTGCATCTGAAGAGTTGAAGACAAGTCTACAGCCGAAAAGTCTACATCTGCAGAGTTAAAGACAATTAGCTGTAAACTTGAGATTAGTAGGATTAATTAAGTGTAGTACATTATGTACACTCACTTATTTAGTTTGAAATATCTCAGTGTTTACCAGAGCTAATTACTAGCCTGTAGAAATAAGTATCTCAGTGATTAATAGCTCTTTGAGTAGTCATCACTACAAGATAACTTGTACTACTCGAAGGACAATGCTATATAACAAGAAGCTTTAATTAAGCTGAAGTCAAAGCTGGAGGTGAAATTATTTTAAAATTACAATCCCTCCAACGGCTTGAGGACCCCTGAAGACTCCTATAAATATGAGAGGAGACCTCAGAGGAAAATAACAACAACCCCAAGCTCTCAAGCGCATCTGCACAATATCTACAGCTTTCAAAGTCTACTGTTCTTCAAAGATTAGAAGTTTAGGACTTAGAAGCTTGGAGTATTGTATTTGTCTTTGTTGTTGTTCCCTCACTATACACACCCCTGTATTCTACCTAGAGTAGATATTTTTCTTAGTGAGTGTAGCTCTGTGTGAGATTAAGAGAGAGTATCTGAGTGAACCTGTGTTTCTGCCTAGACTAGAGTGATCTTTGAAAGAATTCTTGGGCTGAGGGGGGGGGGGGGGGGGAGGGGGGGAACTACTTTGTGACTGTGTGGAGATTCTTAGTGAATTTGGTACCTTTGTGGTGTAACAGTGGACGTAGGAGGATTACATCACCTCTGAACCACTATAACTCTCCTTGCTCTTTTATATTATGTTCATTTTTACAGCTTTAAGTTATTTGTGTATCTATTATCTTTATTTATTTCAGTTCATCTTATTTATATTCTCTGAGTGCTAAATATTCTTACAAAGCTATAGCTATAGATTCTTTGAATCATTTAGCTAAGACTTTGTTCATTTGATTTTTCACTTCACATACTTTACTTATTTCCGCTGCACAAGGTGTTGAAAATACTCTATAGTATCACAACATCTACTTTGATAAGTGTTTGAGTCTTTTTATACAGACTTTGCATTTTGAAAGTCTGCAGCTGCAAACCTTTTGTTTTAAACTCTACAGCTGCAGAGTTTGATCTGTATACTTAGAAAAAGTTTTTAAAGCAAAGTTTTTAAAAATTCAAGGTCTATTCACCCCTCTAGACCTTGATACACCTTTGAGATCAACAAGTGGTATCAGAGCAGTTGGCTTGCCACTGCTTTAACCAAGTTTCAAAAGTTTTCAAGCCAGATCCAAAAGTATTTTTGAAAAATCATATCTGCATACTAGTATGGCTCCTAAAATGATGAAATCTAAAGTGCCTATATTTTCTACAGATGAATATGACGACTGGAAAATAAGGATGCAAGCACACCTATCTGCTATGAATCATGAAATGTGGTCCATAATTGAGGATGGTCCAATTGTGATAGAAAAAGCTAACACTGCAGGTGAACAGACTGATTTAGCCTAAATCATTCCAAAGCACAGAAAGGAGTGGAATGAAGAAGACAAGAGGAGAGCAAACCTCGACAATGTTGCAAGAAACACTATTTATCACTCCCAAGATAAAATTGTGTTCAGCAAGATAAAAAGTTGCAAAACTGCTAAAGAGATATGAGAGAAACTTGAGATGATCTGTGAAGGAACTGATCAAATTAAAGAGAACAAGCTCATGATAGCTGTCCAAAAATTTGAGAACTTCAAGATGAAATCTGGAGAAACTCTTGAAAATTTTGATTCAAGATTCATTGAGATTCTCAATGAGCTTGAGCTACTTGGAAAAGAGTACTCTCAAAGGGAAAAGAACATGAAAGTTCTAAGAGCCCTATCATTTGAATGAGACATGTAAGTGGTTGCTATGAGGGAATCAAAGAACTTATCCAAAGTCTCTACATTTGAATTGTTTTCTGTCCTCAAAGCCTTTGAGTTTGATATTGACAGGAGAAAAGACAAGGACTCAACAAGTTCAAAAGTTACAGCTCTTGTGGCTGCAGAGTCTAACCCAACTGCAGAATCAGATTCAGAAAGTGATGAGATGGCCTTGTTGATCAAGCAATTTAGGAAATTTGCCAAGAAAGCCAATTGGAAGAAGAATCCATCTAAGCAAGAAGGTAAGTCAAGTAAACCAGTTGCTAACTCCACTTATCTTTCTTATAATTGCAGGAAACCTGGACATTTTATCAAGGATTGCCCCTACCCTGAAGCAAAGAAGTACACTGAAGAGTAGAAAGTTGCAAGGATGGAAAAGAAGAAAAAGTTGGACAAAGAAAGAATAAGAGCACTACTGTCCGAGTTTGAAAAGACTCAGGAAGAAAGTCCCTCTTCTTCTTCTCACCCAACTGCAGAGTGTGAGTCCACATATTCTGAGGACAATGAAGCACTAATTTGTCTTATGGCAAAAGATGAAGAGGTACAATCCTCATCCTGTTCTTTAACTGAAAAGTATTCTTCCAGTGATATGATTCACTTGCTCCAAAATGGTTTTGAAGGATTGCTTCATATAAGAAGTGACTATGATGAACTTTTAGTGGAAAATAAAAAACTTAAGCAAAGAATTGAGGAACTGCTTGCTGAAACCAATGAAAACAAAAACAAGATATCCTTAATGAGTAATTTGCAAGAAGAATTTGATTATCTAAAAATGAGTCATGAAGAACTTTTTGAAGAAGCTACATGCAGAATTGCTGACTGCATAGATCTCAAGAATGAAGTTGCAAAGAAAGATATCATTATCTTAAATGTTGAAACTGAGAGAGATTATTTCATTAAAAGATTGGAATGCTATGGTTAATCATCTAGAAAGTTAAAGGCAATGCTTTTACATCAAAGACCTTCTGGAGATATGACAGACATCTGATACAATCCATGTGATTGGATGGAATATCTTGAAAAATCTGTTCCTACATTTGTGAAACAACAACAAGAGTTCAAGAGAGAAATCATTCTTCTACAAGAACTTGAGGAACCAACTGTTCAAAGATTAGTAAAAAATCTATCTGATGAGAAACAAAAGAAGATTATTGACATTATCTATGGAAAGATTGAAAATGAACAACATTTGGAAGAAAAGATCATTCTGTACACAGACAAGATCAAATCAATCTGTAAGGAAGAGACTTCAAGTCAAACTCTACAGACAACAACTGTGCAGCCAGAAGCAACTGTAGACTTTAAGAGAAAAGAGAATTTTAACAAATTCTGGAATGGATAGAAGTCTACAAGTGATAAGAAAGTTGCTCATGAAGTTCCATACAAGAAAGGCAAAAGACCAACTATTGCAAAACCAACTTGGGTGGTTAAGAATGTCACTGGAGGAGATCCAAATCTTTGGATACCTAAACACTAATTCTTCATGTATTGCAGGGACATTTGTCAACCACTCCAAAGGAAATATGGTATATTGATAGTGGTTGTGCAAGGCACATGATAGGTAATAAAAAAGCACTTTCCAACCTTAGAGAGCTATATGGACCTAGAGTAGTTTTTGGTGACAATGTCAGTGGTACTGCCAAAGGTTCAGGCTCAATAAGAAGAGGAAATGTTCAAATCAATAATGTATATCTTGTGGATGGACTAAAACATAATTTGCTAAGTGTGAGTCAATTTTGTGACAAAGACTACATTGTAGACTTTACACTAAACTCATGCATGATTAAGGATGCTGGAACTAAGCAAGTCAAACTTTGTGGTACTAGAAAAGGAAATGTGTATATAGTCAAATGGAGCTCAGCTAAAGAGAATGTTTGTTTTATAGCAAACAACTCTACAGATACAAGCTGGCTTTGGCATAAAAGACTGAATCACATAAATTTCAAAACCATGAATGACCTTGTAAAGAACAGACTTGTAAAAGGTCTACCATAGAAAAAGTTCAAGAAGGATCATCTTTGTGATGCGTGCTAAAAGGGTAAGCAAACAAAGAAGATTTTTAAGAACACAATCTTTGATGGGTCAAACAAAGTTCTGGAACTGCTTCATATGGATCTTTTTGGACCCATAGAACCAGTTAGTATTAGTGGGAAAAAGTATACCCTTGTGGTTGTAGATAACTACTCAAGATTCACCTGGATTGTGTTCCTAAGGAAAAAGAGTGAAACTCTACAAAGGTTACCTGAACTTATGAGAAAAATTCAGAATGAGAAAGGTTTGAAGATTGTAAAAATCAGATCTGATAGAGGAACTGAATTTACAAATCATGTTATTGAGGAGTTTTGTTCTCTCCATGGAATTCATCATGAATATTCAGTAGCTAGAACACCTCACCAAAATGGTGTGGCTGAAAGGAAAAATAGAACTCTGAAAGAAGCTGGTAGAACCATATTAGTTGAAGCTCATTTACCTAAAAGGTTTTGGGCTGAGGCTACCAATACTGCTTGTTACATACAAAACAGGTGCTTAATCAACAAAGTACATTCCAAGACACCTTATGAATTTGGAAAGGTTTCAGTCCTAACATATCTTATTTTCATATATTTGGATGCAAATGCTACATTCTGAATAATGGGAAAGATTATCTAAAAACATTTGACCCTAAGGCAGATGAAGGATTCTTTCTTGGATATTCAGTAGTAAGCAAAGCATTTGGAGTGTTTAATAAGAGGACAATGCTTGTGGAAGAGTCTACACATGTTGTGTTTGATGAACCACACAATGAAGACAGAGAGAGTCAAAAGATTATTAAAGATTTGCAAAAAGATGAAAACTCTACAGATAGAACTCTACAACCATATGTAACAGTTGAAATTCCAATAGAAATAACTGAACAAGGCAATGGAGAATCTACTATGGAGTTACCAAGGATTGAAGATCATGAGAATGAAACCTGTAAAGACAATCAAGATAATATTCCATCAGTGGAAGAGTTAACTAAAAGACTCAATGAGTCTACAGTTGATAACTCTACAGCTGAACATAATATTCATCATGATCCTTTAAACATGAAATGACTTTAAAAACCATCCCCCTGAACAAGTTATTGGAGATGTAACTGATAAAGTAAGAACCAGAAGACAACAACATGAAGCTATGTTTGCAAGTTTTCTATCTGATATAGAACCATCAAACATAGAAGAAGCTCTTATGGATGTCAATTGGATACTTGCCATGCAAGAAGAATTGAATGGATTTGAAAGAAATCAAGTTTGGGAATTAGTTTCCATACCTTTGCACCAAAAGGTTATTGGAACTAGGTGGGTATTTAAGAACAAACTTGATGAAAAAGGAGTTGTTACAAGGAATAAAGCCAGACTTGTAGCACAAGGATATTGCCAAGCAGAAGGGATTGATTTTGATGAATCTTTTGCACCAGTTGCAAGACTTGAGGCAATAAGGATATTTTTGGCTTATGCTGCTCATATGAAGTTTACTGTATATCAAATGGATGTAAATAGTGCATTTTTAATGGACTTTTATCAGAAGAAGTCTATGTAGAGCAACCTCCTGGTTTTGAAGACTCTACAGATGGAGATAAAGTTTACAGGTTAAGAAAAACTTTATACGGATTAAAGCAAGCCCCCAGATCATGGTATGACACGCTATGTGATCACTTGATTAAGAACGGTTTTAAGAAAGGAATGGTGGATAAGACCCTATTTAGACTCAAACATGGTGAATACATCTTACTAGTTCAGATTTATGTTGATGACATTATCTTTGGATCAACTAATGAAGAATTGTGTAGGAAATTTTCACATCTTATGCAAGAAAAGTTTGAGATGAGCATGATGGGAAATCTAAATTTCTTTTTAGGATTGCAAGTAAAGCAAATGGACAAGAGAATCTTTATAAATCAGGCCAAGTATACTCAAGAACTAATCAAGAATTTTGGAATGAGTTGCTCAAAGCCTACATTTATTCCCATGTCACAATCAACCCTGTTGGATAAAGATGAGAATGGAAAGAGTGTGGATGTTACAATGTATAGAAAATTGATTGGATCTTTGCTCTACCTTACAGCTAGCAGACCAGAAATCATGTTTGTTGTGGGTGTATGTGCTAGATTCCAAGTCAACCCCAAGGAATCACACTTGAATGTTGTGAAAAAGATAATCAAGTACATTAAGTCTACCCAAAATCTTGGTTTATGGTACTCAAAAGAGGGTGTAATAGAACTAAAAGGGTACACAGATTCAGATTTTACTGGAAGTAAAGTTGACAGAAAAAGCACTAGTGGGATATGTCAATTTCTTAGACAAAGATTAGTTTCTTGGCATAGCAAGAAACATAATTCTATTGCACTGTCTACAGCTGAAGCAGAATACATTGCTGCAGGAAGTTGTTGTGCACAAATTCTTTGGATGCAATACCAGTTGAGAGACTATGACATTGAGTCAAAGAACACTACTATATTCTGTGATAATACAAGTGCAATTGCTATCACACAGAACCCTGTTCTACACTCAAGATCTAAGCACGTTGATGTGAGACATCATTTCATTAGAGATCATATTGAAAAGAAAGATATCAAAATGGTAAAGATCCATACAGATCTTAATCTTGTAGATATCTTTACCAATCCCTTATGTGAATCAAGATTCTCTACCTTGAGAGGAGAACTAGGAATGTTAGAATTGTGAGAAAATCACTCAGAGGATAAGTATACAGTTGAAAAGATTTCATTAGAAAAATCAAAAAGTTATGAAAGGTTACTCAAATGTAAATTTAAAGAATGCAGATGCAAACTTAAGTCTACAGATGTAAACCTGAATTAACTGCAGACTACTCTAACTGAAGACTTCCAACTGCAAACTTCAAACTGTAGATTTTCAAACTTGACTTGTACATTCTTGGTTATTAAATGCGCACACTACTAAATTCCAAATGCCTGTACTCAGTCGTGCACAAAATTTTTGGATTTATTGTACCAGGTTTTTAATTGATAAAAATGTACTGGACAGTGTACATTTATACATTGACTTTCAAAAATTTGGATTTTATTTACTTCATTTCTAAGCCTTTGATCTTTTAAATGAGTAAATAACCCAAATATTTTAGACCGTTGATTTCCAAAATATAAGGAAACACCATTTTCTCAACGTTAACATTTTCCTTGAATTTTGTGCAAGTATAAATAGGAACCCTTAGCACAAAACTGGTTCAGTTTCATTCACTTGAACCCCTTTCACATTCTATCTGAAAACTTTGAACCAAAAGTTTCTTTCATCTTAATCTCTCGTAAACATGAAAATCCTTTTTGGTTCATTGTTTGATTTTAATGCCCTAATAGAAGCTCTTGATAAATCTGAAGTAATGGCCCGTATTTTTCACCGGATAAAGACTCAAGGTTTATAATTCATTCTAACAAACAAACCTGAGGGATACGATGATGTTGTGCCTCGTAAATTTTATGAAACTGCATCATATACATAAGGGAAAAATTACATTTCTGCTCGTATTGATGATATGGACATCAAGATCACAATTAAAGTCATTAGTGAAGCACTGAAGATACCTAGCGGAGGACTTCACTTTACGGAATTCAAGTTTAAGGATGAAGACATCGTGTACTACAACAAGTTCACTGGTGGATTGGATTTGTCGGGGAACTGGAGCAGACATTTAAAAAAGAACCAACTATCAAAGGAGTACGTCTATCTTTATGAGGTAATGGACAAATCTCTTCTCAATAGGACATGAAGTCATGATGATGGTCCTGAGATTGCATGGGATTTGATGATTGCATTTGATAAAAACATTAAGGTAGATGTAAGTTCATTGATTTTCAACAGGATTGCTTATAATGTAACCAAAGGTGGAAACACTAAAGGTTTTGGTCTTTTCTTGAATTATATTTTAAAGCATCTTGGTGTACTTCAGTTTCAAACCCGTGGTCCTGTACCTATTTTCGTGCATAGAATTATTGGGTTAGGAAAGTTTAAGAGAGGTTCTGCTGATGCACCATTGATTGCCAAGAAGAAGAAGCAAAAGAAATTCAAGGAAGTGCAAGTGTCTAAGCCCCCTGTTGTTCATCAATAAAAGTCTAAAGCTAAAAGAAAGTTGGAATTGGTTGAAGATGAAGAAGAAAACACCGTTATTCTCAACAACAAAGAAATTTCTAAGGAGATGAGGAGAAAGAAAAGGCATTCTAAGGAAGCAACATAATCTACAGCTCATATGACTAAGTCTACAGATGCAGACTTAGAAACTGGAACTAAGACTGGTGAGTTAAAGGAGACTGTATCTAAGGAGACACAAGCCATTGTGTCTTCTTCTGCAAAGATGTCAAGCAAGGACTTTGAAGAAAGAGTGAAAGAGTTGGTGGAAACTGAATTTGGAGACATTGAACTTGATGATGAATAGCTCTCTGCAGAGCATGTTCAAGAACTGCAAAGATATGAGGAATGGAGAGATCTTAGGAACAAGCTGGAGTTTCTTAAGAAGAAGGAAGCAGAAGAGTTTTTTATGGATTTAGGAATGGAGTAACACCTCTTATATTGAAGTATTGTTGGACAATCAATTTTTCTTCAAGAAGATTGCTGAGATGAAGAAAAAGCAAATTGAGGATAGAAAAGCTTTGGAAGCTAAGAAGGGAAAATGGAAAGAAATTGTCACTGATAGTACTAAAGGGAAACCATTGAGCAAGTCTGCAGCTGATGCTTTGAGGGTAGTTCTTGCTAATAAGACTGATGATCAAGCAGTCATCCCTGGATCAGAATTGTTGTCTGCAGTCTGTGATGAAGAAAGTACTGATGAGGAAGATATGCCTCTTATTGAAGGTTTCTTGAGTGGAGAAGGTGGAAGCTCTGATGTGCACCTAGCCCTCCAATGGAAGATCTATCTAATCTGAATACACTTGTAGAAGGAGTACAGATTGCAGCTGAAGTTAGCAAGTCTGCTGTTAATCAAGAAGAAGTACCAGATGAAGGAAATCCTGAGAAAGAGAAGGAAGATAAAGATGGAAATGATGGAAAATCACCTTGCAATGATGAAAATTTGAAGAAAGGTGATAATGATGATGAGGATGGAGATGGAGGTTTACCACCTCAAGGAGGTCAGCCTGTTGGAACTCAGCAGCGGCTATCTACTGGCAATTTAGGTAAGGATTTAGAAGCTTTTAAAGCCCAATCCGCCTTTATTGTTTTATATTCTGCTGACCCATCCACTCCCTTAGGTGATGACATAATGAACGAGAAGGAGTTCGATGATTATTTAAAGGAATTGGCTTTGGATCCACATCTTCATCTGAATCATACCTCTCAGGGCTTTGTGGAATGATTCCTTGGGCTATCAGGGCAGCATTTCTCATTTCTTCTTCCTCATAGGCCTTCAACATCTCAAATTCGATCCTGGCACTCTCAGCTTCATCTTCTTCCTTTCTTGCTTTGGATCTTGGCGAAAGGGTCCTTGGCATCTTCTTTCTTCTAGTAACCTGCTTCTTCTGAACTCCTCCATCACCTAGCTTCTTCAGCAGTTTAGCATTGTCTCCGGAATACAAAGTACCTTGGCCTCTCAATGTTTTGAACAACTTAAACCAATCAGATAAGCTTGCGTGCTTTTTTAGCAGAGGGTGTAGAGGACCAACTTTTTTGAATTCTTCCATCAAGTTCTTGGTCCCTTCCACCAAATTCTCCTCTTCCTCTAGAATAGTGACTGCAGACTCTTCTGTTGGGAAAATAGGGGTGCCCGGAATCTATTCGGGATGAAATTTAAATACGAATTTAAATACAATTATTAATAGCATGAATTAATCCTAATTAATTCAAATAATAATTCTAACAACTAATTTTCATCATGCATGTTGAATTAATTTCACATATTAACTATGGCGGAATAAACAAGTAAATATGCGATTAACGTACCTCTTGTAGAATTGGTCTTTGGATAAATGGGACAATTACGATCTCGCTCTATCGACCCAAAAACCTTCTCAAGTATTTCCCTTTTCACCTCACTTGATCACCGGTGGGAGTTGCTTTCAAGTAATTTAATAAACTAAGGAAAAAGAAAAATATCTATGCTCTTGATTTTTCCAACACATGGAATTACGTACTTGGGGATGAAATAATCACCCCATATTTATAAGCTTGAGTGGCCGAAAATTAGTGGGTTATTGGGCTTTGGAGAAAATCTTTTCTTAGACTCTAAGAAATCTTGAATATATCTCATATATTCTTTTCTCCAAAATAAAATATTCCACAAAAATCTCACTTAGCTTATAAGCTTTAATATTTTCGAAAATTCTCAATAAAGATCCTAAGATTTGGATCTTCTTGAATATATGAGATATTCTTGTATTCCTAGAATACATATCTTCCATAATATCTTTCTAAGAAAATCAACAAAATCTTCTCTTGTCTTGAATCCTTATTTTCGAAAACAACAAGAAAAAATCAGCAAGATATTATCTTTTATTTTAATCACCTTATCATTATTGGGCTACTTAATGGGCTACTTGAGGGACCTTTAAGGAGAATTAAGATTGGACCTCCTAATGGACTTCTGAATTTCAATATTGAGCCCCAATATAATTCAGCCCATTAATATTAATTATTACCACTAATAAATTAATATTGCACTATCCATCTTAATCCATATTACGATAATATGGGCTCCCGGTTATTATTTCCCGTGTTTAAGATTATCAAGTCCATTAATTAATCAAGCTTCTGAATAGCTCTAAATTAATTAATATATTTCACCTTGGAGTAAAGACAACTCAACATTATTATTCGTACCGAAGAAACTAATTCTTCACTTGCAAGATTTGGTACAATAAAACTTCTGAGCCCACCAAGGGGACTAATCACACGAGCCGTACTCGCACGCGTTTCTCCGTATTAAATCTTAGCAACCATCGTATGATTAATATTACTGCCCAAGACATAAAGTTCGAAGTCGCAATGATTCTCACCCAACATGAATCAAAGCAGTAACCATTAAGCACACACGGTCCTATTTAAGTGACGGAGATTAAGAAATCAACAACCACTGAGGTCTAATTCTTCACCTTTCAGAACAGAAGAATTTATCCTCGCTGTAGGTCCTCTTCAACACATACTAAATGTGCTAGTGCAATCTCTTAGTCAAGACAGACCAATCTGAGCCTTACACATCGACCTTTCATGGCGGATTGTTCAATTCCACCTAGGTCGTGAAAATGTACGTTTAGTTACAAGTAAACTGTTAATGTTGTCTTCCGTGATCGGGTATCACCACATTAACTACAATATAACATGTACTATATATTGAACGATTTGCAATAGAAATTCAACATTCAATCATAACTAAAGCAAATGTGATAAAAGAATTATTCTCATAAAACGAGTGTTTGATACACGAGTTATACAAAGTAAAAGCATACTTTCACGTATAACTCCAACAATCTCCCACTTATACTTAAAGTCTGCTTTTTAGTATACATCACGCATGTCTTAGTGTAGTAGCTCTCCGTGACATCTCATGTCAACCTACACTAACCTAATAATTCCTCCCACTTATACTTAAAGCAGATTGGCAATAGTCTTGACTCCCATTCCATCCACATGTCTCTCGAATGTATTCAGAGGCAGACCCTTTGTGAATGGATGTACTAGGTTGTCCTCCGACATTTATCTTTGCCACCTCTTTATCTCCTCTCTTAACGATTTCTCGTATAAGATGATGTTTTCTTTCAATGTGTTTGCTGGCCTTGTGGGCTCTCGGTTCCCTTGAATTTGCAACTGCTCCGACATTGTCACAAAAGACAGTTATCTTGTCGGGCAAATTTGGAACAACGTCCAAGTCCACTAAGAAGTACTTGAGGCAAACCGCTTCTTTCGCTGCTTCACAAGCAGTTACTTATTCGGCTTTCATGGTCGAATCGGCGATGCATTTCTGCAAATCGCTTCTCCATGTCATGGCTCCTTCTCCCATGCAAAACACACTACCCGAGGTAGTTATTTTGGAATCTATGTCTGATTGGAAATTTGAGTCCGTGTATCCCATGGGAATTAGATTGTCTGATTGTTAAATCAGCATTCCATACCAAGTTCTTTTCAGAAACTAAAGAACGCATTTAATTGCAATCTAATGTGCCTTCCTGGGGTTACTTTGATATCTTGCCATCATGTCCACGACAAAGCAGATATCTGGTCTCGTACACAACGTTGCATACATAAAACTTCCTACGTCCGAAACGTACGGAACGTCTTTCATGTCATCTATCTCCACTTGCGTCTTAGGGCATATTTCTTTAGATAGATGGATTCCGTGCCTAAAAGGTACAAAACCTTTCTTGGAATCTAGCACGCTGAAATGCTTCAAAACAGTGGCTTTGTATGAAACTTGCGATAAGCCCAACATCCTCCTCTTGCGATCTCGAATGAACTTGATCCTAAGGATGTGACCGGCTTTCCCTAAGTCCTTCATATCAAACTGATTTGACAGCCATACCCTTACGTCTGACAATACCTTTACATTGTTTCCAATGAACAGAATATCGTCTACGTATAATACTAAGAATACCACCGCAGTTCCGTCACACCTTTTATACACACAACTTTCGAACTTGTTTTGATCACAAACCCATAAGACTTAATAACTTGATCAAAACACTGGTTCCAAGTACGCGATGCTTGCTTAAGTCCATAAATGGATCTCTTAAGCTTGCATACGAGGTGCTCTTGGCCTTTTTCAACGAAACTTTTGGGCTGTTGCATATAGATCCCATCAAGACTTCCGTTAAGGAAAGCTTTCTTGACATCCATTTGCTAGATCTCGTAATCTAAGTGCGCAGCGATTGACAAGAGAATACGGATGGACTTAAGCATAGCTACAGGCCACAGGCCACAAGCCTTGCTTTGAAGGTCTCTACCCTTCCGTCCGGTCCTCTTTTTCTCTTGTACACCCACTTGCATCCAATGGGCTCTACCCCACTAGGTGGATCAACCAACTCCCACACTTGATTATAATCCATCGAACCCATCTCGGCTTCCATTGCCGTTTGCCATGACTCTGCGTCTTTGTCTTGGATTGCCTCATCGTACGTCCATGGGTCCGATTCATCGCCGGGAACCAAATCTAAAGATTCTCCTATCCCCATGAATCTCTCGAGTTGCCTAGCAATCCTCCCACTACGACGGGGTTTCGGTTGTGAAGGTGTGACTTGTGGTATATCATCTTGTATACTTGGTATAAGAGTTTGCCCTCTTAACTTGTCTAAGGTAATCTCACTTCTGGGCTTTCTTTTGTTCATATAGTCTTCCTCCAAGAGTTTAAAGTGCGAACTAATCACGGTCTTTTAATCCTTGAGACTATAGAACATACACCCTTTCGTTCCCATGGGATATCCTATAAGCAACCTTAATTCCGAACGTGGATCCAACTTACCGGCTTCCTTGTCTAGCACGTATGCCGGACAACCCCAAATCCGCAAGTGTCTTAGACTGGGCTTGCGCCCGGTCCACAATTCCATTAGGGTTTTAGGAACCAATTTGGATGGCACCAAGTTTAGAATGTAAGTCGTTGTTTCCAAGGCGTTACCCCAAAACGACTTGGGTAAATCCGAATAACTCATCATGGATCTGACTATTTCTAAAAGAGTCTGGCTCCTTCGTTCCGCCACACCGTTCTATTGAGGGTTTCCCGGTGCGGTCAACAGGGATACAATCCCTTCGTCTGATAGCTAGTCCAAGAATTCATCGCTAAGGTATTCGCCTCTACGATCAAATCGTAGAAACTTGATACTTCTTTCCCTATGCATCATAAGGTAGATGTATCCATATCTCGAGTAATCATTGAAAAAGACAATTTACTCATACCCCTTCTTGCTATGATTGTCATTGAACCACACATATCGGTATGAGCAAGTTCTAACACTTCCGTGGTTCTATTTCCTTTGGCTCCAAATGCCCTCTTGGTCATTTTACCCTCTAAACAGGATTCACAAGTTGGAAACGGTTCGACTTGGAATGATTCCAAGGATCCGTCTTTCACCAATCTCTCTATCTGCTTTAGATTAATATGACCTAGTCTAAGATGCCACAGAAGTGTTTCGTTCATCTCCGAAGAACGCTTTCTTTTATTACTCGAAATAATCGATGTGTTATTAGATTCAATTTTGTGAGTGGTGTGCCCAAAAAATGGTATAAAGATCATCCATTGAAGTTCCGGAACAGATAAACTCATCGTTTCAAGAAATAATAACATCATTATTAAAAGAAACTGAGTATCTATTCAAACAGTTTAGAAACTGAAGGTTGAGTTCTTTCTAAACTAGGAACATGAGGAACGTCTCTCAAGACCATAACTCTATCTTCACAAGATAGGCGCACTTCTCCCATTGCTTCAGCTTCCACTCTCGTAGCATTGCCCGATGTGATGGGGATCTCACTTCCGTTAAGTCGTTAGGTTAACTTAATCCCATGAAATAAATGTGATCAGTAGCTCTCGTATCCACTATCCACGAATAGACAGCATACGCCACTTCACAAGTTTCGACGACTAAGGTGTGTGAATTACCTAACTTTCCTAGCCTCTTAGGCTTGGAACAGGCAGACCTCCATTGTCCTCTCTCACCGCAACTAAAACACTTCCCCTTCGATGCTAGCCTTTGCATTTGCCTTTCGCAACAATTGGATTTGCTTGGATCCGGCCTTTGGTTCTCTTCCTCTTTTTCCCTCCCTTGGGACCAAAAGAGGTAGACGGACCATTAGCCACCATAGCACTAGACTGGTGCTCCATTTTCACCTCCACCGAAACTAAAGCTTGCAAGAGCTCGGGTAAACGATTTGTCCGTTCATTCATCTGACAGTTCAGACGAAACTGCTCAAAGCTTCTCGGTAGAGAATGGTATATGAAACCAATCAAAATCCGCACCAAGTACTTCCAACTTGTTAAGGTATGCCATTATCTTGAGAACGTGCTCCCTCACGGGCGTTCCCTCCACCATTTCCAACTTGACCGAGTCATATCTGGTGAACTGATTAGTCATGGGTTTGATGTGAAGACATCTCTTCAAGGTGTTCCATGATTTCAACAGCGGATACAATGTCTCCATGAACGCGCCTCAAATCCTCAGACAGAGATGTCAAGATGATGCACTTCATGTGTTCATTATCACGCTTCCAATCATAAACTGCCTCTTCCCATTGCTTGACTTATCATTAGGCTTGCCGGGTATATTAACATAAATAACCCTATTGTGTTTTCGTGTAGTAAGGACAAATTTAAAAAAACATTTCCAATCGATATAAATCACTCCAAAAAGTTTATTAACTTTAAGTATATTAAACAGTGGATTAAAAGGTTGCGACATGATGAAATGAGAATAAAACATACATTCATATCAATATCTAGAAAAATATGAAATTATCACATAATTCGATCACATCAATTATATTGAAACCTTAAAACAATATAATCATGCATCAGCCAACATCTCGAAACAATTTAAATGCGCCACGAGGGGTGGTCTATACATTTAAACAAATTCAAGCGGATTACAAACTTAAAAGTTACAAATCCTTAATTCAAAATTAATAGTTGGCTCCCACTTTGACCACATAGAAACTGACAGGGACTCCGAGGGGAGTAAGTTAATATCAATTTCCTATGCCTAAGTAATAACTATAATTAAATACAGGATTATTATTTCTCTTTGAGCAAGCCACTCGGGGTGAGGGTCAATACCGCCACTAGTAATAATCCACAATCATCCTTTCGGAATTTATTCATGTGAAATCCGTTCATTTGGCCGATCCGAGGGGGAAATGTATTCCAAAAGAACTTCACAAATAAATAAATTATGGAGGCCAAATTAATCCAATTTTAATATCTGGAATAAAATTGCGATAAAATAAACATACTTAGTAATTTTCGAAAGTAAGGTTTTTCTTGGACAATTAAATTAATGCAAACACATATTAACAAATAATAATAGGTGCACGAAATAAAACATCCATCAAAACAAAATTAAACACATTGGAGCACTCAAATCCAATTGTCACGGTTTAATTTCTTCACGTCTTGATGCGAAAAATCGTCCTTGTTACTTTCTGAAGTTCGTCTCGACACGCTCCCACTCGAACAGCAACACTTCATCAAAAACAACATCGTTTGGGGTTCAGGACGACGTTTAAAGTCACACGGAAAAAAAATACGAACCGAAAAATTCCACGGCCCGAGATACGGCGCGCGTCGGCCCACGAAGTGGGCCCGCGCGCCTCTCGGCCAGAAGCGCCGAAGCACTGCAGGAGGCGCGCTGAGGCGCAGCACCGAGGCGCACCCGAGGCGCTGCACGGAGGCACGCCGAGGCGCCGCCCGGAGCGCCCCAAGGCGCCGCAGGCCGCGCCCGAGGAGCGCGCACGCGTGCGCACGCGGCGCCGGCCTCCCGTCGCTCCCGAATCGTGCGCCGTGCACCCCGTGTGCCGTTTTTCGACGTTCGTCCTCGTTTTCTTCACCCCTTGCATGATTTACGTCTATACACGCGCCGCGCTTGTATGCGTCGTCCGGGTACGCCGTTTTTAATTCTTCGTTCTTCGTCACGATCCGGTTACAATTTATTTTTCAAAAAAAATACTAGATCTAGACTAGTCTATTACAAACGAATTCGAACGAATCGAATTAAAACAATTAATTCACACGCATGAAATTAACAACATTAAAACCATGACAATTGGATACCTGCAAAAAAGATCTAGCAATTCTACTATCCAATTTCAATTTAATGTTAAACAATTTAAATTCCAATTTAAAGATCAGAGCCCGAAACCGTGGCTCTGATACCAGTTGTTGGGAAAATAGGGGTGCCCGGAATCTATTCGGGATGAAATTTAAATACGAATTTAAATACAATTATTACTAGCATGAATTAATCCTAATTAATTCAAATAATAATTCCAACAACTAATTTTCATCATGCATGTTGAATTAATTTCACATATTAACTATGGCGGAATATACAAGTAAATATGCGATTAACGTACCTCTTGTAGAATTGGCCTTTGGATAAACGGGACAATTACGATCTCGCTCTATCGACCCAAAAACCTTCTCAAGTATTTCCCATTTCACCTAACTTGATCACCGGTGGGAGATGCTTTCAAGTAATTTAATAAACTAAGGAAAAAGAAAAATATCTATGCTCTTGATTTTTTCAACACATGGAATTACGTACTTGAGGATGAAATAATCACCTCATATTTATAAGCTTGAGTGGCCGAAAATTAGTGGGTTATTGGGCTTTGGAGAAAATCTTTTCTTAGACTCTAAGAAATCTTGAATATATCTCATATATTCTTTTCTCCAAAATAAAATATTCCACAAAAATCTCACTTAGCTTATAAGCTTTAATATATTCGAAAATTCTCAATAAAGATCCTAAGATTTGGATCTTCTTGAATATATGAGATATTCTTGTATTCCTAGAATACATATCTTCCATAATATCTTTCCAAGAAAATCAACAAAATCTTCTCTTGTCTTGAATCCTTATTTTCGAAAACAACAAGAAAAAATCAGCAAGATATTATCTTTTATTTTAATCACCTTATCATTATTGGGCTACTTAATGGGCTACTTGAGGGGCCTTTAAGGAGAATTAAGATTGGACCTCCTAATGGACTTCTGAATTTCAATATTGAGCCCCAATATAATTCAACCCATTAATATTAATTATTACCACTAATAAATTAATATTGCACTATCCATCTTAATCCATATTACGATAATATGGGCTCCCGGTTATAATTTCCCGCGTTTAAGATTATCAAGTCCATTAATTAATCAAGCTTCTGAATAGCTCTAAATTAATTAATATATTTCACCTTGGAGTAAAGACAGCTCAACATTATTATTCGTACCGAAGAAACTAATTCTTCACTTGCAAGATTTGGTACAATAAAACTTCTGAGCCCACCAAGGGGACTAATCACACGAGCCGTACTCGCACGCGTTTCTCCGTATTAAATCTTAGCAACCGTCGTATGATTAATATTACTGCCCAAGACATAAAGTTCGAAGTCGCAATGATTCTCACCCAACATGAATCAAAGCAGCAACCATTAAGCACACACGGTCCTATTTAAGTGACGGAGATTAAGAAATCAACAACCACTGAGGTCTAATTCTTCACCTTTCAGAACATAAGAATTTATCCTCGCTGTAGGTCCTCTTCAACACATACTAAATGTGCTAGTGCAATCTCTTAGTCAAGACAGACCAATCTGAGCCTTACACATCGACCTTTCACGGCGGATTGTTCTATTCCACCTAGGTCGTAAAAATATACGTTTAGTTACAAGTAAACTGTTAATGTTGTCTTCCGTGATCGGGTATCACCACATTAACTACAATGTAACATGTACTATATATTGAACGGTTTGCAATATAAATTCAACATTCAATCATAACTAAAGCAAATGTGATAAAAGAATTATTCTCATAAAACGAGTGTTTGATACACGAGTTATACAAAGTAAAAGCATACTTTCACGTATAACTCCAACATCTTCAACCATATCAGCTGCAGGGTTCACCCCAGCTGTAGAAACCGTGTCTTTATCCACAAAGGAAGTATCATCTGTAGGTTTAGTAACTGTAGGATTCTCAATAGCTTGAATTTGAACATTTCCCAACAGTTTTTGTGTAAACACTGAAACTGACTGTAGTTTCTTATCTTGCAATCTTGCTTCTTGAAGTCTTGCTTTCCTTCTCTGATTAACCTTAGCTTCCCAATTTTCCACAAATTTTTTATTCTGATTCTGGGGAATCTTGACAATTCTACCTTTGTACATTTGTCCTCTAGCTTGCGGCTTTTCCACAGGTTTGGCAAACAGAGAAACTCCACCTACTGGCTTATCAAATCCACTCAATCCAGATTTGAATGCTTGATCCAGTTCCTTCTCAAAATTTCCTTGTAACTCTTGGATATTGGACAAGGTTTTATCAAAAGCCTCCTTCTCATCAGATTTTACCATAACACCCATGGATACAACATCTTTCCCCTTTTTTCCATCACCAAATTAGCTTAGGAGGGTATCCACCTTGCTAGATAAGTTGGATTCAATCTGATTCGAATTTGCGGTTAATGATCTCATGTTCTTGTTAATTCCTTCTATAGAGTCCTTTATAAGCTTATTTTCAGCCAATACATTCTCTAAAGAATTCTTCAACTCACCAATCATTTAATCCTTTTGTTGCAGTTCCTTCTTCATTACAATATGCATGCTTACCAAATTTTCTATTGATTCCTTGAATTTCTCCTGAATCTGTTGCTTTTCTTCCTTTGCTTTTTCAAACAACTTGGTCAACATCTCTTGAATTCCTTCCTTAATTTTCTTGGAAATGATATGTTCAGGAACCCTTCTCAATTCTTCCTTGATGTTGATAGATATATTATCCACAGTAGTCTCAATGGAAGTAATTTTCTTCATTGTTGACTTACTCTTCCTCAAAGACATCTTCTTCACCTTCTGACATCCTCAACACAATCTCAGATTTTCCTTTCCATAAGCTTGGGTCTCTTAGGATCAGACATAACGGGATCAGGTGTTTTTCTCTTCAGGTTGTAATAGATCAGTAAGTTTGTACTAATCTGCAGTTGAATAAAATTCTCTCTATATTTCCTAGACTTGGTTTATTTTATCTTTATGCAATTTTTAGTTTTCATTTATTTTGCTTGATAGGTTTTGGCATCATCAAAATAGGGGAAAATTGTTAGGATATTTTTGTCCTAAGGATTTTCTCACTTTGATTTTGATAATGTCAAAACATATATGTGTATTGTGGAAACTAACATTGCAGGTACAAAGAGATATGAAGAGTTTAAAAGATAAAGTCTACATCTGCAAAGATGGATTCAGACCCTACAGCTAGCTCAAGACAAGTCTGCATCTGAAGAGTTGAAGACAAGTCTACAGCTGAAGAGTCTACATCTGCAGAGTTAAAGACAATTAGCTATAATGTTGAGATTAGTAGGATTAATTAAGTGTAGTACATTCTGTACACTCACTTATTTAGTTTGAAATATCTCAGTGTTTACCAGAGCTAATTACTAGCTAGTAGAAACAAGTATCTCAGTGATTAATAGCTCTTTGAGCAGTCATCACTACAAGACAATTTGTACTACTCGAAGGACAATGCTATATGACAAAAAGCTTTAATTAAGCTGAAGTCAAAGCTGGAGGTGAAATTATTTTAAAATTACAATCCCTCCAACGGCTAGAGGACCCCTGAAGACTCCTATAAATAGGAGAGGAGACCTCAGAGGAAAATAACAACAACCCCAAGCTCTCAAGCACATCTGCATAAAATCTACAGCTTTCAAAGTCTACAGTTCTTCAAAGATTAGAAGTTTAGGACTTAGAAGCTAGGATTATTGTATTTGTCTTTGTTGTTGTTCCCTCACTATACACACCCCTGTATTCTACCTAGAGTAGATATTTTTCTTAGTGAGTGTAGCTCTGTGTGAGATTAAGAGAGAGTATCTGAGTGAACCTGTGTTTCTGCCTAGACTAGAGTGATCTTTGTGAGAATTCTTGGTCTGAGGGGGAACTACTTTGTGACTGTGTGGAGATTCTTAGTGAATTTGGCACCTTAGTGGTGTAACAGTGGACGTAGGAGGTGTTGGTGATCGGTTCTAATTACGTGGATTAGTGGCTATTTTTAACCGGCTTAGGGATCACCAAACAAGAACGTGTGATTGATTACCACCATAAATAGTAAATTCGATAGTTCAGGTTATAAAATCGTAAATACGAGTATTGAAGTGGTATTTATTTCGTGTGTGTGTACGTTTAGGTGTATGAGTGTGTGTATTTGGAGTGTTTTTTAATTTGAACTTAAAATTTATTACTGGAGAACAACTATTTATACTAATCCACCAAGTAGGTGGTGTACATGACTTTTGGACTTCCAAGCTTGCATGCTTGACATGTGTCCTTTGACCTTGTTTGACCTTATCTAAGCTAAAACTTAGTTACAAAATCTTGTGTTTGGTCTTATCTAGAATTCATTGTTGTTCGTTTTGGTTGGCTTGGTTGGTCCAATACGTTCTTTTGGTAAGAGTTGTTTGCCTCTTGAGGTTGTGGTTCATAAGTTGTTCGCCTTTGTGTTCCTTGTAGGCAGGCTTCGGGATCTTTGTCCTTTGTTAGTCATGTATCTAGCCGGTTTGTTATGAGATTTTGTGTTGTACACCTCTTTAGCTGGTAGATGCACTACCTCTTGACAATGTTGTTCGTCATTTATGACCTAATATAGGATTCATATTTAGCCTCAGGCCTTTGGACTTGTTCGCCAAGGAGCTGCTCGTCAAGAGTGTTGTTCGTCAGTTAATACACCTCCCGAATTGATAGATGCACTTCCATTTTGGCTATCCTTGTTAGCCATTTCTGGTTAGGATATGTTGCTTCATAATCTTCATTTAGGCTTTAACTATTGTTCGCCAAGTAGTAATTGATGTTCGCCTATCAACAATTGCCCTCTATCCTGGCTAGATGTTGCTTTAGACGAGCAACTTTATGGCGAGCAACTCTAGTTAGGATACTATCTTGGTAAGGATTGGGTCGAACAACTTCTCTTTGGCGAGAAACTTCGGGGCCACCATTTCATCTTCCCAAGATCTGGGAATCGCCCAATGATGACGTGGGCGACATGATTATGCGCTGCCCACGCGCGATCAAGCCCGAGGCCACGCGCCCCTATAATTGCATGTAGGTCCTTTAAAATTTGAATTTGTTCGAAAAAGGACCCCGCTTTCTATCATTTTGACCCCTGAATTTTGAGGAAATGACGGACTTTACCCCGTTTTTCACTTGGGTATATAAACGAGTGGGAAATGAAAATTTTCCCATTCTTCATCCTTTGCTACAGAAAATTCCGGCGAAATCCACCATCTCCGGCGACTTTCGACCTTTTCCGGCGTACTTTCTTCGTGTTCCAAGGTAATTCGAGTTATTTTTCTTCCTTTTCAACTTCGTTTTCTTTTCTTTACTCTTTTCTCTTCTCGACCACCACCGTGTGAGAGTTGTGTCACCGTTAAATTGAAGACATTGCCACCGAATTCTGTCATTTAACCAATTTCTCACAAATTCTTCTATCTTGACCCATACTACATTTGAAACCCATGTCCTCTCATTCAAGTAATCGGAATTCCGAGGAGAGTTTGGACCCTTTTTTTTTCCAATCGTGGAATATCAATCGCCTTTTGAGGCTTCGTCAGTGACTCCCTCTGACGTCAATTCAGTAGTTAGATCGGTAGAGGGTATCGGTGCCCATCAGCCTAGCGAGGAGATCACGGCTACGGTGAATAAGGATTCGGACGAAGAATCTTCTTTGAGCTCAGAATCTGAGGATTCGAACCCCGAATTCGATGAACTAACTCGTGAATTCTTGGAAGGGATAGACTTCCCAAGCCCTAAAATGCTGGAGAATGGATCCCTTCTGGAATTGCTCGCCCCTTTGATTGACGAGCATACGCCTCCGAGTTTGCAAACAACTTTCCCCCTACTGAGCGTCAAGTATTAGATTTGGTGAGAACCGATTATCAGGCGAGCAGGATTCAGAGCGTTGTTCGCAAAGACGAACTTAACCTAATCAGGGAGGTGTATCAAATTCCATACGACATCCACATGTGGGCCCCGAAGAAGAAGGAAAGAGCTGATCGGCCTCCACCAGGATGTACGGCGATCAATATTGACACACTCATTGCCGGGTTAAGGTTGCCACTGCCCCCGGTTGTTGGTCGCTTTTTAGAGGGGACCAACCTTGCCATCACCCATATTACACCAATAGGGTGGATAATCTGCTCGACATCATGGGATTGTTCGCCCTGGAAGGGTATGTTGACCATATTACGTCCGAAGAAGTCAACTACCTGATGACGATTACCAAATGTCCAAGGGGTGAAGAGGGCTACTATTATTTGAAGGCCCGGACTGGACTAAAAATTGTTGAAGGAGTGCCGAACAAAATCAGGAACTGGAAAGAGTACTTTTTCTTCATCTGGGGTGATTGGCGAGCATCTTCTAGTCCACACGGTGGTGCTGGGCGTATATACTCCCTCACAACTTACGGGAAGATTAGACGTAAGCCTATTTTTGTTCGTCTTTAAACCAAATTGTTCTAATTTAACTTTTCTTGTTTGCTCGCAGGTCCTCGATTGCTCAAGTGGAACACTGAAGAGGAAGAGATTGGCTTATAGTTCCTCTTCACCTCGTATTTGGTCGCCCTCCGAGATAGAGCTGATAGGACTATCGAGCATGTGAACAAGGAGAAGTGTAAAAAAACTGCTCGCCTATTCACGTAGCCCCACCACCTTGAAGCACAAGTTGAGGTGCCCCCAGGTATAAAGAATTCCAACTCTTCAAGGTGAACTTGTTCGTAAAAAATTCTTAAATACAAAACTTGCTCGTCTAACATGCTCTTTTTTTAGTCGAGCAAGTCACTGTAGCAGTCCCTCTCTGTTTTGGTCTTCTGGAGCAAAGAGTTCACGAAATGCCGCCCCCAAAGGAAGGAAAGTTAAAGGAGACCCGCCCTCCAAAGTCCTGGCGATGACGAACAAGCCCTCTGAGTCCTTTATTGCTCGGCAAGTTGCCCATCCTCCATCGGCCACCCCGCCATCTCCCCCAGTTCTTTCTCCTCATGGATCAAAGCGATTAAAGAAAGGAGATGGGACTTACGTCTCCCAGGCTGCTCCCGCTGGTAACAAGGGGAAAGAAAAGGTGGGAAAAAGTCATGCCCACGCCCCCATGAAGGAGAAGTTGCTCGCCATACTTCAATTGAGCCTGTTGAAAAGGCGAGCAAGTCGGGAAAAGATTTTACTCCTTCCCGAGGTCCGGAAGATATTACCCACCTTGGCTGGGATGAGAAGAAATTCGCCGAGTAAGTATCCTTTATGACTTAATCTCTTTGAACAGAGTATATACTTTTGAAATTTTTCTAAGTGTATCTTATGTTCTTGCTCGCAGATACCGGGCAGAGAGCCACCCCGGGCGAGCAAGCCCTGTTCACCAATATGCCTGCTCAAAAACTCTGGTGAACATAAGGGAGATTCCAGGTGAGCATGTCTGCAGGGCCACATAGTTGATCGCCCGGGCATGGACCAGGCCCATGGATAAAACCATCTCCCTGCAAGGAGTGACGGACAACTTCCACTATTCGATGATGCAGGCCACCAACTCCCTGGTCACGGCTTAAAAAGGGATGGCCCAGCTTGCCGAGCTGGAAGATGCTGCTCGACGCTATTCAAATACTGCTCGGCAGCTCACCGAGGAGAAGGATGGCCTGGTCGGTCAGTATGAGGCCAGGATTGCTCGCCTAAATAACCAACTCAAGCTCGCCGATGACATCGAGAAGAAGCATGTTGAAGACTATCAACTGCTCTCGGCCGAGCTTAAGAGTAAGGATGCTGAGCTTGAGGAGGAGAAGAAAGAAAAGTCTGCCGTCGAACAGAAGCTAACTAAATCTGAGGCTGAGGTTGCTCGCCTCAATGAGGTGATTAAAGACATGTTTACTCCTGAGCAGTTGGAGGCCGAGTTATAAATTCGATCAGGACCCATCATCAATCTGGGGTACATCTGTGCATACGCCGATTGCATCCGCTTAGCCAACTCGTACGAGACGCCCGACTTGATTGAAGAGATGGGAAAAGATCTAGCGGAGTTTGTCGACACTATCCCCCTCCTAACAACATTGAACTTCAGCTCGGGGATATGGCCGACTATTGGGTCAAGATTGACAAACTTGACCCGAGCATCATTGTTACCCGCCCCCTAGCTCCAGACGATGAAGGTGAGCAGGCTGTTGACGACGAATTGACTGTCGCCGAGCAAGAGCAGAAGGTGGCTGAAGACTTGGCTAGTGACATGATTGTCGATCCTTCCGCCAACCAAGCCCAAGATCTTCCTCAAGGCGAGCAACATCACGAATAGGACTTGTATTCTTTTACTAGAACTTAGAAATTCTTGATGTAATCTCTTGTAATAGTTGTTCGTCACTTTTGTAGTACTCTTCCAGAATCCTTGTACTATTTTTTAGGCTTAAAGCCTTTTTATCAATGAATATGTCTTTTGTTCACCGATTTTCTTCTGATATGTTAATTACTTTTATATTATTGTTCAATGCCTTTATAATTATAACATATAATATTGGGCTTTGTTCGATTTGAACTTTGCCTTAATGATAGAATATGGGTTTAGCCTTAGGTTCTGCTCATCCTATAAGACGAACAACCTCTAAATGGCCTTGATCCTTAAAATTGGACTTATACCTTGAGCTTTAGACTTATCTTCCAACGAACAACTATATTTACATCATGAAAATTTACAAGTGTTTTAAGACTGTTCATCATTAACATATACAATCTGACGAACAACTTTAAACACTAACACGAAAACTCTTGCTCGCTTATAATATTCTTGCCAAGCAATTCTATTAAGAACCAAAAAATTCAAACAACACCAAACTATACAATGTGCCGAACAACTTTTCATTCTATAATTAACAAAATTTTCAAAAAATTAGGCAAATTTTTGATTCATTTGGTCCACTTGCTCCCGTAAATATTTGCTCGCCCAAGGACTGAACTTGTTCGTCCTATTGATAATAATTCTCTAGAAGTACCGCATTCCAGGAGTATCGGGCCGGTTTGCCTTCCATATCTTCGATATCGTACACACAATTAAGGAATTTATCCGTTATACGATACGGGCCCTCCCAAGTCGGTCCCAATACACCTGGAGGTTGGGCGATCAACTTTCTTAGTACCAAATCTCCAACTCTGAATTCCCTAATTTTGACATGGGAATTATAATAACGTTCTGCTCGCTGTTTGTATGTAGCATTTTTTAGCTCGGCATTTAATCTTTTTTCCTCGAGCAAATCCATTTCAGTAGCTAAAGCAGAGTTGTTCGCCTGTTCATCAAAGTTGGCCGTCCTGATTGTGTTGGCCTTTAACTCAATTGGTATTACGGCTTCTGTTACGAAAGCCATTGCAAAGGTGTTTCTCCGGTGCTCGACCTGGGAGAAACTCTATATGCCCACAAGACTTCCGGAAGTTCTTCAGACCAACTGTTTTTGCTTTCCGCCAATTGTACTTTTAATGTATGCTTGATAATCTTATTAACAGCTTCGACTTGTCCATTTGACTGGGGATGATAGGGAGTAGAATAATATTTTTTGATCCTCCACTTTGTACAGAAGTCTCTCAATTATTTTCCGTCGAACTGCGGACCATTGTCTGTCACAATTGTTTGTGGAACTCCAAAATAACAGACAATGTTCTTACATATAAAGTTAATCATCTTCTGTTGTGTGATTTTTACCATGCTTTCTGTTTCTGCCCATTTCTTATAATAATCGACTGACACAACGACAAATCGAACATTTCCAACTCCTGTTGGAAAGGGACCAATAATGTCCATCCCCCATCTTGCAAATGGCCACGGGTTGTAAACTGATACGAGCTCTTGAGCTGGGGTGTGAATGTTCGGGGCAAAAATCTAGCATTGGTGATAAGTTTTTACTTTCTTGATTGCATCCTGACGTAAAGTCGGCCAATAGTAACCTTGTCTTATAGTTTTGTATGCCAAGGCTTGCCCCCCAGTGTGATTTCTGCATACTCCGGCATGTATTTCTTCAAGTATTGCTCGTCCTTGCCCCCTAGGCAAACATTTGAGGAGTGGGATTGATATTCTTCTTTTGTAAAGCTGCTCGCCTACCAGAGTATATCTGGCGGCTTGCTTTGTTAGCTTGGCAGCTTCAAAAGAGTTGTTTGGTTTTTCTCCACTTTTCAAATATTTGACTATGTTTGTTCTCCAGTCTTCTTCTTCATTAGTTTGCTCGTCTAGCTGGTTAACAGTATAGCTTATTGTTGACGGGTTGTTCATCTTCGTGATTATAATGTCTGCCAACTCCGCATGTCCTTCGCTTGTTGCTAGTCGAGCCAATGCATCTGTTGTGTGTTGCTTGTCCTCGGGATTTGTTCAATGAAAACTTGATCCAGTAATGACATTAGGTGAGCAATAATTTGTTGATATTCGATCATGTGATCATCTTTTGCCTAGGACTTGGTTCACGATCAATTGTGAATCGCCGAATATTTGTAAATGTCTGACACCTACCGCAATGGATAAGTGGAGACCAGCAATAAGAGCTTCATACTCAGCATCGTTGTTGGTAGCCATGAAACCAAATCTGATGGCCGAGGTAAAGACTTGTATGTCAGGGCTAATAAGAACCACCCCTGCCCCTGAGGCCATGTTGGTAGAAGATCCGTCGACATAGAGATGCCAGTGATGATCTAGTCCTCTCGTCGGATGTGGAGGGAAAGTCAGTTCAACAATAAAGTCGGCCAACGCTTGCCCTTTGATCGTTGTTCGAGGAGCATAGGTCACCCCAAACTTGCTGATCTCTAGTGACCATCTCAGTAGACGATCAACTGTGTCTGGGCGATGGAGAATTTGTCTGAGTGGGAAAGTTGTTAGCACCTCAACTTGATGGTCGAAGAAGTATGGTCTTAACTTTCTTACACTCATAACAAGTGCATATGCCAACTTTTCGGTTGGAGAATATTTGATCTCCGTTTCATGTAAAGTTTGGCTGACGTAATAGATTGGCTGATGAAATTTGCCATCCTTCTGCACCAGAATAGAGTTGATCGCCACTTCCGAAGCTGCTAGGTTCAAATAGAGCTTTTCACCTGAGATTGGTTTTGATAGAATTTTGACATCTCCTAAGTATTCTTTAAGTTGTTCGAATGCACTCTGGCAGTTGTTCGTCCATGTAAATTTTCCTTTCTTAATGGCTTCGAAGAATGGACGGCATTTGTCTCCTGATCGGGATATGAACCGGTTCAATGCTGCTAGGCATCATGTAAGTCTTTGTACCTCTTTTACTGAACGTGGAGGTTGCATATGCACAATGGCTTTGACTTTTGTTGGGTTGGCCTCAATTCCCCGTTAGCTAACAAGATGTCCCAGGAACTTCCCTGAATGAGCTCCAAAGCTGCTCTTCTTTGGATTTAACTTCATGTTGTAGTGTCAAAGAATTTCAAACACCTGGGTTAAATATTGGAGATGATCTTCTTTTCGGGGGCTTTTGACCACGATATCGTCTATATAGACTTCCACTGTATCTCCAATCTGTTCGTCGAATATCTTGTTCACCAACCTCTGATATGTTGCTCCCGCATTGATGAGGCCGAATGGCATTCTTTTCCAGTACAACATATTCTTATTTGTATAAAAGACCGTATTTTCTTGGTCGTCGGGATGCATCGGAATTTGATGGTATCCAGCAAATGCATCCATGACTGTTAGCATCTCGTGCCCTGCAGTGCTGTCCACCAATTGATCGATGTGTAGGAGAGGAAAGTTGTTCTTCGGGCATGCTGCATTCAGATCCGTAAAATCTATGCATAGCCTCCAGGTTCCGTTTGGGTTTCGCACAAGGACTGGGTTTGCTACCCACTGTGGACAAAGTGCCTACCGAATTAGATCATTGTCTAACAACTTCTTCACCTCTTCGTTTAGAGCCTGATACTTGTCTGGGCCATATTTCCTTCTTTTTTGATGGACTGGCCTTCTTGCTTGGTTGATATTGAGTTTGTGGCAAACATGCTTTGGATCTATTCCCACCATATCTGCATGAGACCATGCAAATACATCTAGATTTTTAATGAGGAACTCTTCCATTCGGGATCTGTATGGCTCAGGGAGCTCAGATCCTATGTACTATTCTAGGTCCTTATTTTCAGGGCTAACTTTAATGGCCTCCAATTCTTCAACTGGAGTTGCTCGTGTTTTTGCCCTTTCCAACGAGGGTCTATTATTGGTTCCTCTTGGTCGAAATCATTTTCGATGTTCATTGGGTCCGCATCCAGACGGGGTTCAAGATCGTCTGTTTGCCTTGGCTCACCATTGTTTGCTAGATTGCGGCCCTCCAAGTAATCGGTAGCAAGTTGCTCGTCGCCACCCCAATGTTATTTGTCAGGTGAAGGTGCCTCCTTGGTGGTGACGAGTTGCTCGCCCAAAAGTTGTTTGTCAGCGGGCAAGAGTTGCTCGTCCAAATCCATATGATCCTCTCCTGCCTTCATCATGTCTTCCAGCACTGATGGTTCATCAATTGAGTAGCGGTGGTGGCTTCCATCATGGAAACTCATCCCTATTTTGATTGCATTTGTAGGAGACACTCACGAGCTTTTCTTTGGTCTCCCTTTATTGAGCCAGCTCCACTTGCTGTTGGAAATTTTATGCAATAATGGTAGGTTGAACATGCAGCCTTGAATTCATTCAAAAAGGGTCGACCAAGAAACCCATTATAAGTCGACTCTTGATCTATGACCAAGAAATCTACCATTCTTGTGATATTTTTCTCGGGTTCCTCGGCCGTTACAAGTTGCACAGACAACATAATTATTCCAAGAGGGATCGTTACAGCATTTCCAAAGCCTAGGATACGATGATTTGAGTCTCGGATATAGCATGCATAATCCCCCAGTTGATCGAGTGTCTTTTTGAAGAGGATGTTAGTGTAAGCCCATGTGTCCACCAACAAACGATGTACCTTGGTCCCCATAATCTTAGCACAAATTACAAGAGAGTTATTATGGGGGGTTAATATTCCCTCCAAGCCTTTTTCAGTAAAGGTTAATCCTGATGTTTGTAGGACGGATGGATTAACCCTCATTTCTTGTACATGATCAATTGCTCGTAATTTTTCCTTTCTCTTACGATTAGATATTGATGGTTGTCCATCAGAACATCCTCCAGCAGGTCCTACGGATTCCATCATATACAAATCTTCTACCGGGCGAGCAACAATGGTGGGAACTGGACGCCCGGATCTATTGTTTCTTGGAGGTTGATCGTCAATTTTGTCTCCTGAGCTGCTCTCCCGGCCTCTTTTCCCAGGTTGCCTTTTGACGAATTTGGAGAGTTTTCCCTCCTCGTAGAATCGCCATAATTGTTTGAGAAAATCTCTACACTCACTCGTAAAATGCCCCACACTTTGGTGGTAGGCACAATACTTGTTTGGGTTGAGTTTGCCGGTCTCTTGACGAATCTTCCGAGGAGGGGAGAGCAACTCTTTCTCTTTTACGTTGTTGTACACAGTATCGATGGATACTGTTAGCACCTGGTTGATTTTTTCTTTTAGCTCTATTCCTTTAGTGAACACCTTCATGTTTTTAGGGACCCGATAGCCTGTTCCCCCAGGCTTTTTGTTGTTCTCCTTTGGATCAGCCTTGTTGTCCCCCAAGTTTGCTTGTAAAGCTTCATGCATGGATACGAATATGCCGGTTTGATTTCTGAACTCGGCATTACTTTTTGGGCACTTCAGACGTACCTCCTTCCATAGGTCTGACCCTTTTTTCAGCCCGGCCATGACAGCTACGATCTTTGTATCTTCACTAACCGGTTCTCCCTTCAGTAATACTTTATCGAACCTTTCCATGAAAACCCGGTCTGATTCGTCATCATTTTATGTTAAATCTGATAGTCGGTGCTTCTGGGAAAGGTACGATCCTGCAGTTGAAAAGTGAGAGAGGAATTCCCGGCTTAACTGAGCAAATGAGTGGATGGATGCTGGTGGCATTGCTAAAAACCACTTATGTACTCTGTCCCCCAAAGTTAGGGGAAAGTTCCGACATTGAGTTGCATCGCTTGCCCCTACTGAGATCATGTAATCTGAATACTTTGTTAGATGAACACGGGGATCAGCAATGCCTTCGTATTGTAAGGTTGTCGGAAATTGTATCTTTTTCTGGATTGGGGCCTTCAGAATGATTAAAGATAATGGTGAGGAGGGCATGCTGGTCGCCCCAATTCCTCTTTGTTGGCCAAGTTGTCCCTGCATGCTCTCCACAACTTTTCTTAAGCTTGACAATTCATCAAGAGATGCCCCCTGATGTGGAGGTTGTTCGGCGAGCAAGGACATTTGCCCTTCTGCTCATCGCAGTCCCTCACTTGGGTGAATCTCTTGAGGCTGCCTCCTGAGGTTACTCGCCGCACGTGGCCCAAGGCGCCCAAAGGTTGACCTTGTCAACTTTTCATGCACTGACGGGCGCCACTGCCCTTGCTCTGGGCGAGCAACATCCAGCTGGGGTATGGTTGGCCTAACCTGTCCTGTGCGCTGGAACGAGATGTTCCATGGCTTGACACTGTAGTTCTCCCATGGGCAACTCAGCTTGTCCTTCTGTTTGGTCGACCATTTTAGCTTTGCCTTTGTCCCCTTGATTCTGGGCACTGTTGACTTCATGTTGTTCGCCACGAACATACCTTGCTCTCACTATTTCTAGTTGGAGAGATTTAGACCTTGCTTGTAAAGGTCTATGCTGTTGTTGCTGCTTCTGAATTACCTGGAGAGCAGCTATTGTCTTGGCTAATTCCTGGGGGTTTCTAGCCAAGCCTCTAAATCTGGAGACGTTACGTGAGCTGCCCCCGAAGGTTGAACTTTGTTCGCATTGCGTGGATCACGGTCTTGATGATCAGTGGACGAGACCCAGGTCGGGGAAACTCCCATCGAGGGATGTGAAATCCTAGTTTCCTTGGATTGAGACATCCTAATTTAAATTATCTTCTCTATCTTTGAATCTTCAAACAATATGTTGAAGAACACCAAGAACACTATTGTTTGAATATTTAAGAATTTCTTGAGAGTTTCTTCAAATCTTCAAGTTTTAGACTTGAAGTTCTTGTTTAATCATACTAAACCGGAGGTTCGAACCCTCCTTCTAGCGCCAATTTATTGGTGATCGGTTCTAATCACGTGGATTATTGGCTGTTTTTAACCGGCTTAAGGATCACCAAACAAGAACGTGTGATGGATTACCACCATAAATGGTAAATTCGATAGTTCGGGTTATAAAATCATAAATACGAGTATTGAAGTCGTATTTGTTTCATGTGTGTGTACGTTTAGGTGTATGAGTGTGTGTATTTGGAGTGTTTATGAATTTGAACTTAAAATTTATTACTGGAGAACAACTATTTATACTAATCCACCAAGTAGGTGGTGTACATGACTTTTGGACTTCCAGCTTGCATACTTGACATGTGTCCTTTACCTTGTTTGACCTTATCTAAGCTAAAACTTAGTTACAAAGTCTTGTGTTTGGTCTTATCTAGGATTCATTGCTGTTCGTCTTGGTTGGCTTGGTTGGTCCAATACGTTCTTTTGGTAAGAGTTGTTCGCCTCTTGAGGTTGTAGTTTATAAGTTGTTCGCCTTTGTGTTCCTTGTAGGCAGGCTTCGAGATCTTTGTCCTTTGTTAATCATGTATCTAGCCGGTTTGTTATGAGATTTTGTTTTGTACATCTCTTTAGCTGGTAGATGCATCACCTCTTGACAATGTTGTTCGTCATTTATGACCTAATGTAGGGTTCATATTTAGCCTCAGGCCTTTGGACTTGTTCGCCAAGGAGCTGCTCGTCAAGAGTGTTGTTCGTCGGTTAATACACTCCCGAATTGATAGATGCACTCTCATTTTGGCTATCCTTGTTAGCCATTTCTGGTCAGGATATGTTGCTTCATAATCTTTATTTAGAGTTTAACTATTGTTCGCCGAGTAGTAATTGATGTTCGCCTATCAACAAGAGGATTACATCACCTCTGAACCAGTATAACTCTCCTTGCTCTTTTACATTCTATTCATTTTTACTGCTTTAAGTTATTTGTGTATCTATTATCTTTATTTATTTCATTTCATCTCATTTATATTCTCTGAGTGCTTAATATTCTTACAAAGACTACAACTATAGATTCTTTGAATCATTTAGCTAAGACTTTGTTCATTTGATTTTTTACTTCACACACTTTACTTATTTCTGCTGCACAAGGTGTTGAAAATACTCTATAGTAACACAGCATCTATTTTGATAAGTGTTTGAATCTTTTTATACAGACTTTGCATTTTGAAAGTCTACAGCTGTAAACCTTTTGTTTTAAACTCTACAGCTGCAGAGTTTGATCTGTATACTTAGAAAAAGTTTTTAAAGCAAAGTTTTGAAAAATTCAAGGTCTATTCACCCCCCCTCCCCTCCCCTCTAGACCTTGATACACCTTTGGGACCAACAATGATGCTAAAATCTGTTGTACATATGGGTGAAAAATTTAAGGCTTTGCTACTTCTAGAGTGTGTGATAATGATTGCAAATAAGGTAATTTTATTAAAGGAAAAAGAAAAGGAGAGGGGGTCCCACAACCTGGGACTAAGGTGTAAAAGAGGATGTACTGTACAACATTAAAAGTATCGCCCTAAGCCCCCTTGGGCCTAATGGACGAAAGTTTCTATATGTACGAAGAAGAGCCTCCCATTAAAAAAGGAAGGACAAAGCCTCAGGGCGGTTTATAAGTTCCCCTGAGGTTATAAGTACTGACCGCAAAGTTATTCTTATTGGTTTTCTTGATTTTTCAAAAATTCTTCTTTCGTTGTGTTTCCCAATGCATGTCTTCACTTTCCTGCTCAAAGTAATTGGTGCCCTTGGTTGCACTTAGTTGCTTGTGAAAAACCTTTATTCTCCTCCGTATGAAAGTCCTTGGAAAGAGAGTTATGAGAAATAGCATTCTTGGCCTTGTCACCAACTGTAGTGCCTTTATTAATAGAACCCTCTGCATTAGCAAATACACCTGTAGGAGCTGATTCACCTCCAGAGTTAGTAAATACACTTCCTTTGGAATTTTTGCAAGGCTCCAACGGCAGAAATAGCATTCTTGGCCTTGTCACCAACTGTAGTGCCTTTATTAATAGAACCCTCTGCATTAGCAAATACACCTGTAGGAGCTGATTCACCTCCAGAGTTAGTAAATACACTTCCTTTGGAATTTTTGCAAGGCTCCAACGGCATGACCAAACTATCAGCTTGTTCATCAACAAAAGCTAAGTTTCTAACAACATCTATCTCAACTCCTACATTACTAAAAAAACAATTTTTTGAATAAAAAAGTAATTTTTATTAGAAATGTAATCCTTAAGCTAATTTACACAAAATTGGTGTTTTAATAATACTAAAAATGCAATTTTTAGACTAAAAAAACAATTTTTATTAGAAATGTAGTTTCATCCTTAATCTAATTTACACAAAATTGGTGTTTTAAGACTAAAAAAATAATTTTTATTAGAAATGTAATTTCATCCTTACGCTAACTTACAAAAATTGGTGTTTTAATACCAAAAAAACAATTTTTAGACTAAAAAAGCAATTTTTATTTGAACTGTAGTTTTATCCTTAATCTAATTTACACAAAATTGGTGTTTTAAGACTAAAAATGCAATTTTCATACTAAAAAAGTAATTTTTATTGGAAATGTAGTTTCATCATTAACCTAATTTACACAAAATTGGAGTTTTAAGACTAAAAATGCAATTTTTAGACTAAAAAAACAAATTTTATTAGAAATGTAATATCATCCTTTAGCTAATTAACAAAAAATAGGTGTTTTAATACTAAAAAATAATTTTTAGACTAAAAAAACAATTTTTATTAAAAATGTATCCTTAAGCTAATTAACACAAAATTGGTGTTTTAATACTAAAAAAGCAAATTTTAGACTAAAAAAACAATTTTTTTTTAGAAATGTAGTTTCATCCTTAAGCTAATTTACACAAAATTGGTGTTTTAATGCTAAAAAAAATAATTTTTTATTAGAAATGTAGTTTCATCCTTAATCTAATTTACACAAAATTGATATTTTAAGACTAAAAATACAATTTTTAGACTAAAAAGGCAATTTTTATTAGAAATGTAGTTTCATCCTTACGCTAATTTACACAAACTTGGTGTTTTAATACTAAAAAAATAATACTTAGACTAAAAAAGTAATTTTTATTAGAAATGTAGTTTCATCCTTAATCTAATTTACACAATATTGGTGTTTTAATACTAAAAAGGCAATTTTTAGACTAAAAAAGCAATTTTGAGTAAAAAAATAATTTTTATTAGAAATGTAGTTTCATCCTTAATCTAATTTACACAAAATTGGTGTTTTAATTCTATAAAAGCAATTTTTAGACTAAAAAAATATCTTTTACTAGAAATGTAGTTTCATGCTTAATCTAATTTAACACAAAATTTGGTGTTTTAATACTAAAAAAGTAATTTTTAGACAATTTTTTTTTTATTAGAAATGTAGTTTCATCCTTAATCTAATTTACACAAAATTGGTGTTTTTAGACTAAAAATGCAATTTTTAGACTAAAAAAATATTTTTTATTAGAAATGTAGCATCATCCTTAAGCTAATTAACACAAAATTTGGTGTTTTAATACAAAAAAAGCAATTTTTAGAGTAAAAAAGCAATTTTTAGACTAAAAAATCAATTTTTATTAGAAATGTAGTTTCATCCTTAATCTAATTTACACAAAATTGGTGTTTTAAGACTAAAAAAACAAATTTTATTAGAAAAATGTAGTTTCATCCTTAAGCTAATAGGGGGGAGCCTCGCTTTTTCCATCGTACTTCTTCCATTTGGTCCGGAATTTGCGTTCACCTGCCGAGACTTCATGAAGGTTCCAGATGGATTGTTGGTCTCCATTCCACTATTAATTTTTGGAATGATAATTGGTTGGGGTTTAAGATTGCTGAGAAGGTTGGGGTCCCGGTGGATATTGCGAATCAGCTTCGTAGTGAGATTCGTGATTATTATTATGATGGGATTTGGCATTTTGATGAAAGATTTTTTCTTTATTTCCCTAAAATCGTGATTACGATTCTTAATTTAGGAGTTGGTCGACAAGATAAGAGGATTTGGCCCGGTACTTCTTGTGGTGATTTCACGGCAAATGTTGTTTATGATTTTCTTAGAGCTCCCTTTCTTCGGGTTAGTTGGGCGAAATGGATTTGGGCAAACTTCATTCCGCAATGCCGGAGCACCACCATTTGGCGAGCCATCTTAGGGAAGTTGCCTTTCTCTTTTGATATTTGTCATATTTGTAATAACGGTATCGATGATATTAATCATGTCTCATTGATTGTTTTTTTTTGGCGTGCTCTTTTCATGGAAATCATGCAGATATTTGACATTTGTATTCCTTTGGATAACAGTTTTTAGGATGTGCTTATCCAGGCTATGCAAATAAAGTTTAGTGCTCGGGTGACAAATGTTTGGAGACTTACGGTAGTCTCTCTCGTGTCTGTCATTTGGAAAGCTCATAATTTAGCTAGGCATCAAGGCATGCTTCCGACGATCTCTGGAGGCAAGGTTCGGCTGTTGGCGTTTGTGAAGGAGGCCGAGAGTTTCTCTCTTGGATTTTCTGATAATTCTGCGACGGATTTGATGATCTTGAGGCGACTTAGGTTGCCTTTGTGTACCAGGCCGCAAGTTCGAACAGAGGCTTTTCGGTGGCAACCTCCGGATCCAGGATGGCTAAAGGTTAATGTTGATGCTAGCCTTAATACTGCTGATGGGAAATTTTATGTTGGCGGGTTGTTTCGCAATTGCCGTGGCTTTTTCGCGTCTACTTTTTCTGCTCACCAAATGTCGGCACGGTCTTGGAGGCGGAGATTTTTGCAGGCCTTTTTGCAATGGATTTTGCTTTCAAAAAGGGTTGGCTACATATTTGGTTGGAGTTTGATTCGGCCCTTGCTGTTGCAGCTCTTAGTGATGAACAAGCTCGTGTACCTTGGAGAGTTCGACCATTTTGGGAAGCATGCTGGTCTTTTAGAGGGGATATGCAGATTCGTATCTCACATATTTATCGAGAGGACAATGCTCCTGTTACACACTACTGCTACTTATGTGGGGGCTTGTCCCCCTTTTATTGAACATATCTTGTTTTCGGACATGAACCACGATTTATTTCGTACGATTTCTTCTTAGAAGAATTCCATTTTCCCTTGATTAGCAAGGGTTTTTTATCAGGTTCCGGCCGCAGACTTGACATGGGAATGACATTTGTTTCCCATGTCATTCTGCGGCTTTAAGTGTGTTTAGGTTAGGTTTCTTTTTACGTTAATAAAATAGTTATTAACTAATATACACAAAATTGGTGTTTTAATACTAAAAAAATCAATTTTTAGACTAAAAAAACAATTTTTATTAGAAATGTAGTTTCATCCTTAATCTAATTTACACAAAATTGATGAGATCCACTGGCCTAATTTACACAAAATTGGTGTTTTAATACTAAAAAAATAATTTTTCTTAGAAGTATAGTTTCATCCTTAAGCTAATTTACACAAAATTGGTGTTTTAATACTAAAAAATAAATAAATTTTAGACTAAAAAAATAATTTTTATTAGAAATGTAGTTCCATCCTTAATCTAATTTACACAAAATTGGCGTTTTAAGACTAAAAATGCAATTTTTAGACTAAAAAATAATTTTTTATTAGAAATGCAGTTTCATCCTTAAGCTAATTTACACAAAATTGGTGTCTTAACACTAAAAATGCAATTTTTAGACTAAAAAAGCAATTTTTATTAGAAATGTAGTTTCATCCTTAAGCTAATTTACACAAAATTGGATACGTGTGACGACTTTCGCCACGATATGGAGCTCCGGGTTAGTCACATTTATCGAGAAGGGAATACAGCGGCCGACACTCTTGCTAAGACGAGGCCATGCAATTTTTATATGGGCGTTTGCCCGGCTTTCATTGAGCCTATTTTGTACTCAGACATGAACCACAAATTATTTCGTATTACACACTCTTCTTATAGGAATTCCGTTTTCCCTTGATTAGCAAGGGTTTTTTACGGGTTCCGGCCGTAGACTTGACATGGGATCGACATTTGATTCCCATGTCACTCTGCGGCTTTAAGTTGATAGGTTGGGTTTTCTTTTAAAGTTAATAAAATAGTTATTAGCTAATTTACACAAAATTGGTGTTTTAATTCTAAAAAAGCAATTTTTATTAGAAATGTAGTTTCATCCTTAATCTAATTTACACAAAATTGGTGTAAAAATGCAATTTTTAGACTAAAAACCCAATTTTTATTAGAAATGTAGTTTCATCCTTAAGCTAATTTACACAAAATTGGTGTTTTAAGGTTAAAAATGTAATTTTTAGACTATAAAAACAATTTTTATTAGAAATATAGTTTCATCCTTAATCTAATTTACACAAAATTGGTGTTTTAAGACTAAAAATACAATTTTTAGACAAAAAAAGACATTTTTATTAGAAATCTAGTTTCATCCTTGAGCTAATTAACACAAAATTAACATAGAGACTGATGATTTGTCAAGACAACATGACAAAGAATCAGTGGGAGTATTCAACGACTCTCATGGTGGAAGTTTATCACTAAGTGATCCTCTTTCAGCCAGTGGGAGCGTAATTGGAGTTGCATTGCCTTCGCAACAACCTCCAAGTGGGCTGAATGAGAATAACATAGTTCAAACTCCCGCCCAAGAGGCATATGAAAGTGTCGATCTTGAGGACTCTCAAGTCAACGATGAAGTCGCTGCACCAAAAAATTTTCACGATCAGAATGTACAGCCTGCACAACCACAACTCCGTAAGTAGACTAGGATTCGTAATCCACCCACAAGGTATTATGGGTTCCTCGTGGAGGAACATGATAACGTGGAGGTTCCGGATAAAGACGAATTTAGAAATTATACTGAAGCAACATCTGGTCACCTCATCTGGTCACCTCCTCTGGTCTGCACAGATTTCTTCCCCCTTAACCAAAGACCTATTCTAGACCAAGACTAATCTGTAGCTGACTAACAGGTTCAGCTAGTCCTATTACAAGTTCTTGTTTTAACATCTTCAAAACATCTAATCTATATCCTAACAATAATCAATGCGAAGGCATTGACTATGACGAGACCTTCTCGCCAGTTGCGAAGATCAAGTCCATTCGAATTTTACTTGCGATAGCAGCACACCACGATTATGAGTTTTAGTAGATGGACGTCAAAACAACTTTGTTCAATGGTAACATTGATAAGGAAGTGTTTGTGACTCAACCGGAGGGTTTTATGTCTAAGCCAAAATCTAATCTTGTGTGCAAACTTAAACGATCCATTTATGGATTGAAGCAAGCTTCTAGGAGTTGGAATATCCAATTTGATGAAGCTGTCAAATACTTTGACTTCATCTGAAATTCGGAAGGTCCTTGCATTCATTGTGAATGCATCAGGAAGAGTATTGTCTTTATAGTCGTATATGTCGATGACATATTGATTATAGGAAATAACATCACGCCAATGTAGTCCGAAAAAGATTGGTTATCAAAGACCTTCATGATGAAGGATCTTGGTGAGGCATGCTACATCTTGAGGTTAGATCCAAGAAGATGGTAGGGCTATCACAATCCACCTACGTAGATAAGGTGTTGAAGCGTTTTGTGATAGAGAACTCTAAGAGAGGGTCTCTACCGGCAAATTATAGGATAAAGCTGTCGAAGAAGGATTGTCCTTCTAGCGAAGCTGATGTCGAGCACATGAAGGACATTCCATATGCATCTGTAGTTGGGTTCCATCATGTACATCATGACTTGCACGAGGCCAGATGTGGCCTACGCTGTCAACATCACTGATACCACTTTTGGGTTTTAGAGACACGAATACCATGTTCGGCGCAACGGAAGAACACGATTCACCAACAACGAATCTTAAACATGGTTGTATAACATAAAAGCAAAAGGATAAATAATAACATATAAATCCTTACATCGATTTGTATGCGGAATCCTCAACTATGGTATCCACGTAACGACTTTCCACCAACCCGCATCGATATGCCAGCGTTGAATCTAGAGACGAATTTGCTAGGAAAATTCAGACAGAGATTTTATGGAGAAATTATATTTCTTGTATTGTTTCCGGAATTCCCATAAGACTCATATTTATAGGGATTAACTTGACTTAATTCCTAAGCAAGATATCGGGCCTAGCCCGTAATATAATCTCTACGGATTATATTTCCCTAGATATGTTCCTACGAATAATCTCTATGGATCCAGTCACAGTGGTACATACCAGCGGAATCCAGGTGAGCCTCACCGGATTGTTGTCAAGAATGTTATGAAGTACCTCAGGCGTACTAAAGAATATTTTCTTGTCTACGGTAGGCAGCTACAGCTAGTCGGTACAGGCTATGCTGATGCGAGTTTCCAGTTAGACTGTGAAGACTACAAACCACAGTCAAATTATATTCTCAATCTCAATGATGAGGCGGTAAGTTGGAATAGTTCCAAGCAAGATCTGACCGCAGATTCAACAAAATTGGTGTTTTAATATAAAAAAGCAATTTTCAGACTAAAAATGTAATTTTTATTAGAAATGAAGTTTCATCCTTAATCAAATTTACACAAAATTGTTGTATTAAGACTAAAAAAGCAATTTTTATTAGAAATGTAGTTTCATCCTTAATCAAATTTACACAAAATTGATGTTTTAAGACTAAAAATGCAATTTTTAGACTAAAAAGGAAATTTTTATTAGAAATGTAGTTTCATCCTTACGCTAATTTACACAAAATTGGTGTTTTAATACTAAAAAGACAATTTTTAGACTAAAAAGGTAATTTTTATTAGAAATGTATTTTCATCCTTAAGCTAATTAGCACAAAATTTGGTGTTTTAATACTAAAAAAATAATTTTAAGACTAAAAAAAGCAATTTTTATTAGAAATTTAGTTTCATCTTTAATCTAATTTACACAAAATTGGTGTTTTAAGACTCAAAATACAATTTTTAGACTAAAAGCAATTTTGATTGGAAATGTAGTATCATCCTTAAGCTAATTACCACAAAATTGGTGTTTTAATACTAAAAAAACAAATTTTAGACTAAAAAAACAATTTTTAATAGAAATGTAGTTTCATCCTTAATCTAATTAAACACAATTTGTGTTTTAATGCTAAAAAACAATTTATATTAGAAGTATAGTTTCATCCTTAAGCTAATTTACACAAAATTTATGTTTTAATACTAAAAAAACAATTTTTAGACTGAAAATGCAATTTTTATTAGAAATGTAGTTACATCTTTAATCTAATTTACAAAAAAATTGGTGTTTTAAGACTAAAAATGCAATTTTTCGACTAAAAAACAATTTTTATTAGAAATGTAGTTTCATCCTTAAGCTAATTTACACCAAATTGGTGTTTTAAGACTAAAAATGCAATTTTTAGACTAAAAAAACAATTTTTATTAGAAATGTAGTTTCATCCTTAAGCTAATTTACACAAAATTGGTGTTTTAATTCTATAAAAGCAATTTTTAGACTAAAAAAATAATTTTTACTAGAAATGTAGTTTCATGCTTAATCTAATTTACACAAAATTTGTGTTTTAAGACTAAACAAGCAATTTTTATTAGAAATATAGTTTCATCCTTACGCTAATATACAAAAAAAAAAAGGTGTTTTTTGTACTAAAAAAATAATTTTTATTAGAAGTATAGTTTCATCCTTAAGCTAATTTACACAAAATTGGTGTTTTAATACTAAAAAAATAATTTTTACACTGAAAAAAGTAATTTTTATTAGAAATGTAGTTTCATCTTTAATCTAATTTACACAAAATTGGTGTTTTAAGACTAAAAATGCAATTTTTAGACTAAATAAACAATTTTTATTAGAAATTGTTGGTCCCGAAACGAGTAAACAGGTGTATGGGGGGGGGGGGAATACACATGTGGTTACAAATTAAAACTTCTTGAAAACTTATCAGGTTACTTAAGACAGTAGCTCGTCAGTGGACTTGAGGTCTGCTTAGATTTACTTTGTGAAAGCTTACTGAGATAATACCTCCACTGAAAGCTCAAGACTTTCAGTTGAACTACTATCTAATTAGCTTTCAGATGCGGATTAGTGAGACCTTAGAAAACTCGCTTTACTTTGATAAACTTTGAGATTAACACACACTTAGGAAAGCAGATAATAAGAACACAAGGTATAAAGTGGTTCAGAGATGAATCTCCTACGTCCACTGTCCTGTTCAAACAGGAGAATTTCTTTCACTTGGAATTCCTTGTGTTATAGTGCCAAGGTGCACTGATCAATTAATCCTCTCTTAGGATGATTGATCACTAGAAAATTCCAGGTCCTAGTTCCCAAAACAAACCAGCTTTCAGACTGATACAACAATCAGCTTACTAACACCACTTAACACTAGCTCTCAACCTAAACACTGAGTAGGGTTTTGAGTAGGGTTTTGGTTCCAACTATTTTGAGATAATCCTTACAAGTTTAGCTCGAGGCTTAGGATTAGATTATCTCTTTCTAAGATTTGGATATAGCTTTTAAGCTTGGTTACAGAAGGTTTGTTAGGCTCTCTACAAATGTGAAACACTTGGGAAACAAAGGTAATTTCGAGTGCTTCTTAGTTGTTATGAATGTAGAGATAGCTTTGATCTTGTGAGTTTCCCGTGCTTGGAAATGTGCACGTCCTTATGTATTTATAGGCTTCCTTGAAAATCTTCCCGTTGGATTTGAATCTTCTCAAGTAAGTCTTCTTGTATCTGATTGGCTCAAACGGCTCTATTTGAAGCTTTAAGTCTTGTCAAGAAACGGCTGAAAGACCATGCCTGTTCACCAACTATCTGTAGATTGCTAGAGAAAGACTTTTGGTACTTGTCAGATTGGGGCAGGTCGGCAGTCAGTAAAGTACACTGACGTGTCATCTTCTCATTGGACCTTAAGTCTGCATGCCCAAATTCTTGTCTTGCTTTAGGTGGAACTCCTCTGAGAGAACCTTCTTATTCCTTCATTAATTGCAAGCTTCACTGAAATTCGTTTTGCCTTGTTCCAACCAGATTAACTAACAACTTTTAATATGTTCAGCATTGAATGTGCATTGTTAGTTACCATCAGTGGACATTGGTCCTCTCCTGATAGTTTTTAGTCTTAGTGAGAATGTACTTAGAGAACATTCAAGACTTAGACTTATTCCCAGATCACTTGTCTTCAGCGGACTTCACTCCAGTGGACTTCATCTTCAGCAGACTTCATTCTTAAATACACTCTTACAATTACTAACTGTACTCCAGTTCTTAACACTTTGAACTGTTTGACTAAGTACTAACTCTACTGAATAATTTACTTACAAAACAACTTAGGAGGAACATTTTGGCATCTAATCAAAACATAAGTCTTAAACATTTTCCCAACAATTTCCCCCTTTTTGATTATGCCGGAACCTATCTTATTACATATCTTCTTCCAGATGAGGTTCTTCAGATGACATTCAAAGTTCACAGATTTTGTAAGTAAAACATTCAAGTACATAAGCCTAAATGATAATGAGATATTATCTTGGGCAAAACATCAGTAGAGTTCATTTCATTGATAAAATGATGAAGTACATATTACATGAAGTCAACTCTCAAAAGTTTCAAACTTAAACACACCTGGGACTTATAAACAAATGCCCAGAAAAAGATACAACCTTCTCAGATGGACTCGAAAATGGGTTCAAGTCCATACTGCTTGAAAACTCTAATCTTCAGTTCGTTCTTCCTCTCCATTATCTCCTTCGAATGTCCTCTGAGTCCAAGATGCTCACACAAGGATGTCCACTCTTCAGTGATCCTTTCTCTATCAACAGCACCTGTTGCATCTTGAGGAGGCCAGCAGGTGATTTGCTCAGGGGCCTTCAGGGCTTGATCAGGGAAGGCATCATTCCAAGCATCACTGATCTCAGGATAGAGTTTGGGACAGGCATCAAACAACCATGAGTTGAAGACTTCTTGAGCATTGTCCCTTCCTAACTCTCCACTGACATAAAAGGAATACACAAATTCCCTTTTAGCAGTCTCCCAAGCATCATTGAGCTTCTTAGGAACCCAGGCATCATGATGAGGAAATCTGTTCAGAGATGGTGTGATCTTGTCTTTCTTCAGCTTAGCAGCCCACCTTTGATAACCACTCCTGAATTTCTTAGAAGTAGTTTTGTCAAATGTGGCCAACCTCTCTTTCCTTTTCCTTTCAGCTAGCTCTGCAATGGTCTCCATCTTACCAACCACCTTATCTCTCCTTTCTTGTTGTTGAGCTGTTAGCTTCCTTGCTCTTTCATTCATTCCTCCAGCCTCTTTGATTAGCTCAGCGAGCTCTGTGACTTTTGTGGGTGCAGACTTGGGAGGTTCAGAAGATAAGGGTTCAGGATTGAGAATAGGAAGTACCTGAACTTCATCAGTAGAGGTTGTGGACTTAGCTGCCAACCTCCCTGAGGTTCTTGTCTTTTTGGCAACCTCTGCTGAGAGGGCATCAAATGTCTTTCTCTTTGTGGTTTCCCCCTTCTTCGCAGCTCTCTCTTCCTTCTCCTTTAGGTGCTCCTCTTTGAACTTTGAAAGGTCAGCTGAGGTGGTCTCCTTGCCTTTCTTGGCTTCTGCTATCTTCTGAGCTTCAGCATCAACTTTCTTCAAGGTGCTCTTCACCTGTTGGCCTTTTCGAAGTCAGGGATTTCAAGGATAATGTTCATTTTATTCTTAGGATCAACCTTCATGTCCTTAGCACTTATCCTCTTTTCCCCCTTTCCGGCATTAATCATGCATTCAGCTACAGTGATGTTGAGCTTCAGTTGATCATGGGCCAATGCCTTTAGCTCAGTTGAGCAATGGTCTACCACATCTTCAAGCCTTTCCAAAGTAGCTCCAGCTGTCTGCCCAAATTGAACAAACTGCGCTAGCTTCTCATTGATCAGCACATCAGTTTTCTCTTGTGTTGGGAAGTCTTCAGCTACCTTCTTCAGTACCTCTCCCAGTTTGGCTCCTAGCTCAGCATGCTTGGCCTCGAATTCAGACATCTTAGAGTTTCATAATCCTTCAACCTTTCCAAGTAGGTCTTCTGAGAAGGTCTCTACTGATGACTTCAGGTTGATGGATACGTTCTCTACTGAGTCTTTGAGGAACTTGGTCCTGGCCTCTTCTTCAGACTTCTCCAGCTTCTTCAGGGCATCAATGACTAACACACTTTGTCCCCAACTACATCAATCACCATCTGCTGAGAGTCTTCAACTTTAAGTGTGAGATTCTGAAGTGATGTAGTTGTGGACTCCATGAGTTCATCAATGTGGTCTGAGAGAATAACCATCTCATCCACCTCCTCTTGTACAATCTCTTGGACCTCCCTGAGCTGAGTTTGAAGAGATGGAAGGCTTTCTTCTTTGATAGAGTGAACAACATCACTCAGTGGAGTTAGGTTGACCACAGCTGGGGGAATTTCTATGGTTTGAGTACCTGCATGGCAAACAGTGTTAGTTCTAACTCCCTCAACCTCACCACCTAGGTCTCCTGATGCCTCTATCTCCATGGGGACTCCCTCCTCCTCACTCTTCTTACTTTTCTCTTCCTCATTCTCTTTTTCAACTACTATTTTTTCAGCCAATTCACCCTTTACAGGGATGATTGCTCTTATCTCTCCACTCTTGACAACAGTGATTTCTACCTCTTTTTCTTTCTCACTCTGTTTTTCAACTCCTTCAGTGTCAGACACCTCAGTTGACTCTATAGCCACCACTGAGGGCTGTTGTGGGAGAGCTTCAGTAGACACCTCTACTGAGCCCTCCTGTGGCAAGTTTTGTGCCTCAGTATCCCTTGCCATGGATACATCCTTGGCTGCTTCACCACCACCTTGCTTAGGTGAAGCACCTCCTTCATGTTCAGACTCAACTACCTTCTCCTCTGCACTCTTCTCCTTCTCCTCCTCCTTCTCAGGTAAGGGTTCAGCTGGCTTTTCTCCATCAGCAGCCTTTTCTACCTCCTTCTTTGCCTCTGCAATCTTCTCCAAGACCAAACTTTCAAAGATCTTCTCATCACAGAGAAGTCTGGTCTTGTGCATCCCAACAAATTGCAGCACTTCAGCTTCCTCCTTCTTCCACTCCTCTGCATTGCTGCCTCTTACAGCTAGAAGGATTTCACCAAGTCTTCTATCCTTGAGCTGGACAATGAGTCTCAGTCTCAAGAACAAGGCTTTGAGTGTGGGGAATTGATCAAGTTCAGGGTATTTAGACACAAAATGTAGTATCATCCTTAAGCTAATTAACACAAAATTTGGTGTTTTAATACTAAAAAATAATTTTTAGACTAAAAAGACAATTTTTTTAGAAATGTAGTTTCATCCTTAATCTAATTTACACAAAATTGGTGTTTTAAGACTAACAATGTAATTTTTAGACAAAAAAAAACAATTTTTATTAGAAATGTAGTATCATCCTTAAGCTAATTACCACAATATTTGGTGTTTTAATACTAAAAAAACAATTTTTAGACTAAAAAAATAATTTTTATTAGAAATGTAGTTTCATCCTTAATCTAATTTATACAAAATTGGTGTTTTATGACTAAAATTACAATTTTTAGACTAAAAAGCGATTTTTATTAGAAAAATGTAGTTTCATCCTTAAGCTAATTTACACAAAATTTATGTTTTTATACTAAAAAAGCAATTCATAGACTAAAAAGGTAATTTTTATTAGAAATGTAGTTTGATCCTTAATCTAATTTACACAAAATTGGTGTTTTAATACTAAAAAAATAATTTTTATTAGAAGTATAGTTTCATCCTTAAGCTAATTTACACAAAATTGGTATTTTAATACTAAAAAAAAATAATTTTTAGACCAAAAAAATAAGTTTTATTAGAAATGTAGTTTCATCCTTAATCTAATTTACACAAAGTTGGTGTTTTAAGACTAAAAATACAATTTTTAGACTTACAAAGCAATTTTTATTAGAAATGTAGTTTCATCCTTAAGCTAATTTACACAAAATTGGTGTTTTAAGACTAAAAATGCAATTTTTAGACTTAAAAAGCAATTTTTAGACTAAAAAGGCAATTTTTATTAGAAATGTAGTTTCACCCTTAAGCTAATTTACACAAAATTGGTGTTTTAATTCTAAAAAAGTAAATTTTATTAGATATGTATTTACACAAAATTTGTGTTTTAAGTCTAAAAATACAATTTTTTGACTAAAAAAATAATTATTATTAGAAAAATGTAGTTTCATCCTTAAGCTAATTTACACAAAATTGATGTTTTAATGCTAAAAAAACAATTTTTAGACTAAAAAAGCAATTTATATTAGAAATGTAGTTTCACCCTTAATCTAATTTACACAAAATTGGTGATTTAATATTAAAAAAATAATTTTTATTAGAAGTATAGTTTCATTCTTAAGCAAATTTACACAAAATTGGTGTTTTAATACTAAAAAAACAATTTTTAGACTGAAAAAGCAGTTTTTATTAGAAATTTAGTTTCATCCTTAATCTAATTTACACACATTTGGTGTTTTAAGACTAAAAATGCAATTTTTAGACTAAAAACCCCAATTTTTATTAGAAATGTAGTTTCAACCTTAAGCTAATTTACACAAAATTGATGTTTTAAGACTAAAAATGCAATTTTTAGACTAAATAAACAATTTTTAGACTAAAAAATAATTTTTATTAGAAATGTAGTTATATCCTTAAGCTAATTTACACAAAATTGGTGTTTTAATTCTAAAAAAAAAAACAATTTTTAGACTAAAAAAGCAATTTTTATTAAAAATGTAGTTTCATGCTTAATCTAATTTACACAAAATTGGTGTTTTAAGACTAAACAAGCAATTTTTATAAGAAATGTAGTTTCATCCTTCTGGGGTTGTGACAGCAGGGGGTGTATCTGCTGCACCTGGAGGTGTAGCTGTTGAGCAGTCATTTGTTGCACAATCCCATAGTGTTTCGCCGAGCAAAGCTGGTTTGGATTTAGTCCCTTATACGACTACGTCTAATTCATTCTCTGATCTAGGAAACACCAATTGGGGGGATGTTTCAAATGACGAGCCTCATATTTATAATTATAAGGAAATTATGGCCAGACGTCATAGCCCCGATGGGGATGGTTTTCTTTTCCCCTGACGGACATCTCGCCATAGTTCCTTATGTTCAGGAAACTATCCAGGTGGATGACTATCAAACGTAATTGGAGAAGTTGCAGGCAGTGCCTTCGTTTGCGCGTGAGGCTATTAACGAGGGGGCCTTATAGGTTACTTTACCTCCTAGTGCAACTTCTGATTCTACAGGATGGATCACTAAGGTCAAGAAGGGCACTAGGGTGAAAAAGCAGAAAAAAGGCCCTACCAAAAGCTACAATCTGCAAAGCAACTATGATCTGCGAAACACGAGCCTCTTAGTACTATGACAGCACAGGAACGAGCACAACAAGAAGCTTTGGATGTTTTACGTTGGGATAAAGGCTATTAGGACTCCGTTCTTTCATTATTTATAAAAGAGTTCTATTTATTGTCGTCCATTTTCCCCAAGGGGTTTTTTTTTGGCACGGTAATGAAAGAACTCTTTTCTCTATTTTATTTCCCTATTGCCTCGGGTTGTGGGGCATCCGAAACTTTTTCTCTTTTTTTTAATAAAAAACCTTTATTTGCTAATTTACAAAAAAAAAAGATTTTTTAATACTAAAAAACAATTTTTATTTGAAATGTAGTTTCATCCTTAATCTAATTCACACAAAATTGGTGTTTTAAGACTAAAAATGCAATTTTTTGACTTAAAAAGCAATTTTTATTAGAAATGTAGTTTCATCCTTAAGCTAAATTTACACAAAATTGGTGTTTTAAGATTAAAAATGCAATTTTTAGACTAAAAAAACAATTTTTATTAGAAATGTAGTTTCATCCTTAATCTAATTTACACAAAATTGGTGTTTTAAGACTAAAAATGCAATTTTTTGACAAAAAAAAAAAGACATTTTTATTAGAAGTGTAGTTTCATCCTTAAGCTAACTAACATAAAATTGGTGTTTTAATACTAAAAAGCAATTTTTAGACTAAAAAAAGTAATTTTTATTAGAAATGTAGTTTCATCCTTAATCTAATTTAAACAAAGTTGTTGTATTAAGACTAAAAAAGCAATTTTTATTTGAAATGTAATTTCATCCTTATGCTAATTTACACAAAATTGGTGTTTTATTACTAAAAAAACAATTTTAGACTAAAAAAACAATTTTTATTAGAAATGTAGTTTCATTCTTAATCTAATTTGCAAAAAATTGGTGTTTTAAGACTAAAAAAACAATTTTTATTAGAAATGTACTTTCATCCTTGAGCTAATTTACACAAAATTTGTGTTTTAATACTAAAAAAACAATTTTTATTAGAAGTGAGGAGTTACAATATGGTCCTTTTCGTACACTCTTATAGCAATTTAGTATTACACTTTAAAATAAATGCTATTTGGTTCATTTTTGGTAGACCCCACCAACCATTCTTGGGATGCAACACCCGCCCCCCAGCAACTCACCCCACCCCACCTCCCATTGCACAACCAATCTCACACCCTCTCTTTCGGCTGATGTGACTGGGGTCACTCAGCAACAACTTTTTTGATTTCTTCTTTCCCCATGCTAGATTTTCCAATTTCTTCATAATTCAAATTACCCAAGAGAAACAAAAAAAAATCCCTTTTCGTCCTTTTTTTCTCTCTCAAAGAAGAAGATCTTCTGGGGGAAATATTTGCAACACTGAAGGTAATGCAGTTGTTATCTTAGTTATGTGTTTAAATTAGGGTTCGATTTTTCAAGTTTCTTCTAAATATGTTAGCGATAACCCTCATTTTGAATTTTTTCTTGGCGATTTAGATGGGGAAACAGAGTAGTAAAACGAGAAAGAGGAAATATGATGACGACCACCACAGATATAAGACTAGAGGTTCGTTTTTTGGGTATCTACTGCAGTTATGCTTTGTATATGTGTTATGTGGTTTGTTTAAATGGGTATCTACTGTAGTTCCGGGATTTTTTGGGTATGCACGATTTAAACAAATTTGTGGACAAATCTTGTTAAATGTTTCGTCTTTACGAGACATATTTGCGGAAAAAGCTTGAAATTCGAGGGTCTGAGTCCCGTATGTTATTTGTGTGAATTAGCAGTGCAAAGTTTGTGGGGCCGCCTATCTTTTTCTTTTTTCTTTTATAAAATGCTTATTCGCTAAATTTACACAAAATTGGTGTATTAAGACTAAAAAAGCAATTTTTATTAGAAATTTAGTTTCATCCTTAATCTAATTTACACAAAATTGGTGTTTTAAGACTAAAAATAAAATTTTTAGACAAAAAAAGACATTTTTATTAGAAATGTAGGTTCATCCTTAAGCTAATTAACACAAAATTGGTGTATTAATACTAAAAAAGCAATTTTTAGACTAAAACTGTAATTTTTATTAGAAATGTAGCTTTATCCTTAATCTAATTTACACAAAATTGTTGTATTAAGACTAAAAATGCAATTTTTAGACTAAAAAAATAATTTTCATTAGAAATGTAGATTCATCCTTAAGCTAATTTACACAAAATTTGTGTTTTAATAATACTAAAAATACAATTTTTAGACTAAAAAAGCAATTTTTATTAGAAATGTGGTTTCATCCATAATCTAATTTACACAAAATTGGTGTTTTAAGACTAAAAATACAATTTTTATTAGAAATGTAGTTTCATCCTTACGCTAACTAACAAAAAAAAATGGTGTTTTAATACTAAAAAAGTAATTTTTAGACTAAAAAAACAATTTTTATTTGAAATGTAGTTTCATCCGGTTTGTCCTCAAGGGAGGTTTACGGGGAGGTTTTTAATGCGGCCCACCTTTTTCTTCGGCTTGTTTCTCGATCCAGGTGTGGGATCATCTTTTTCCTTTTCTCTTAATAAATTTAATTATTTCCTAATTTACACAAAATTGGTGTTTTAAGACTAAAAATGCAATTTTCAGACTAAAAAAACAATTTTTATTAGAAATGTTGTTTCATTCTTAATCTAATTTACACAAAATTGGTGTGTAAGACTAAAAATATAATTTTTAGACTAAAAAAACATTTTTTAATTAGAAATGTAGTATCATCCTTAAGCTAATTAACACAAAATTGGTGTTTTAATACTAAAAAAGCAATTTTTAGACTAAAAAAATAATTTTTATTAGAAATGTAGTATCATCCTTAAGATAATTAACACAAAATTGGTGTTTTAATACTAAAAAAACTATTTTTAGACTAAAAAGGCAATTTTTATTAGAAATGTAGTTTCATCCTTAAGATTCCACGTATTGTCCGCACTCCTCTCTATTTTCGCTGGATACCTCCACCTCCAGGTTGTATCAAGATTAATGTAGATGGGAGTTCTTGCGGCTCCTGGGGTGCTATCGACAGGGGCCATTTTCCGTAACAGCCGTGGTCTTTTCTTATCGGCCATATCGAACTTGAAGGGTTGGGGCTATCCTCTAGAGGCCGAGATTGCAGCCATCTTACTTGCACTACAGTTTGCTGCCAACCGTGGTTGGTGCTCCCTCTGGATTAAGTCAGATTTCATGTTCCCTATTCAAACGAATGAAGAGAGAGATCCCATTCATACCTTGGCGTTTACAGAGTTTATGGAGTCAAGTTATGTCCACCTCCTCCATGCTCTCGGTCCGTTATTCTCACATTTATAGGGAGGGCAATCAGGCGGCGGATGCCCTAACTTCACTTAGGCGTCCTTCTTGTTGGATTAGGGTTTGTCCCAGTTTTTTATTACATTTCTTGTACTTGGATATGAACACGGAATTTTGTCATCCTTAGGGGTTGTTTCACCTTTGCCTTGTATTCTGGGCATTTTGGTTTCAGACCAGTCTCTATTAATTCAGTCCTTTGGGCTGAGAGCTTAGTCTAAGATACCATTATTTTCAGTTCGCCGAGTTGGGAGTGGTATCTTTCTTTGCCTTGTTTTGGGCTTGTCCTACTTGGGAATGTTGGGAGTTGAGTGGTTGGCAACTCTTTTTCGCCTGCACCGGTTTATCCTCAAGGGAGGTTTACGGTGAGGTTTTTAATGAGGCCCACTCTATTCCTTTTCGTTCCTGACTCCGGGTTGTGGAGTTCTCTTTTTTCTTTTCTTTTTTAATAAAATTGACCTTTACGAGCTAATTTAAAAAAAATTGTTGTATTAAGACTAAAAATGCAATTTTTAGACTAAAAAAATAATTTTATTAGAAATGTAGTTTCATCCTTAAGCTAATTTATACAAAATTGGTGTTTTAATACTAAAAAGTAATTTTTAGACTAAAAAAGCAATTTTTATTAGAAATGTAGTTTCATCATTAATCTAATTTGCACAAAATTGGAATTTACACAAAATTGAAAAAAACTGGGGAAAAATGACACAAAATTGGGGGATGGAAAAATTCTCTCTCTACCAAAATTGATCGACCATGCCGGATTCGAACGCCGTCCATCTTCCTCCCACGCCGGCCACTCCGGCTGAGGAACGTGAAGTCCTTGCGCGCATCATGCAGTACTCCATCCAAATCAACAAATACTTGGATATCCCCCAGCATGTTCTCTCCTCTATTCCGTCTGCGCCGCCAAATCTCTACACACGATCGGATGGTATAATCGACACTATTTCGTTGGAAATCGATCGACGATACCCTAATTTCCTAAGATTTCTCGCATATGTTGCCCCTGCTCATGATTTGTTGACGGCCAATCCAACTTTGGTAAACCCTAGCACCGCAAACCCTAGTGGTGCATGGGCTGTGATGACCGCGATACCTTCTCCACCATTGTTCACGACAGATCCTGCGATCGTCTCTCTGCCAACGTTTCCTCCGGCGGACGCTCGGCAAAACCATATCGGGAATATGCAAGGGACCTCCGTCCCTAATGGCGCAACCTCGATTCCAGCCGGAAACGAGCCTTGTCCCGTTTTCGGCGCATATTGTAAGTCTATGATCCCTAATTTGGATAATTCGCCTCATAATACACATGCTGCTGTTGTGCACCATGATTTACAGGTTCCCGACGGGGCTTTACCTAGGGCTTCCACTCACCCTACGATTGTTAACGAGATCGGGAAAAAGCAAGGGACCTTTGTTCCTACTGGCACACTCCCGACTATAGCCGGAAACGCCTCCCACATTTCCGGCGCACTCGGTATGTTTCCTACTCCAGTGGATTCTCTCACTCGCCCTTTTGTGCAGAATGCTACTGCTCTTTCTCTTCCTTCGCAGGAGAACGATGATACGACAGATCGCGGGACTCTAAGTTCCTCTAATATGATCTTCGAAAGCGCTCAAGCACCCAACACTGATTCTGGAAAGAGTAAATCCTTAGCAGATATGACGAACACCCGTAGCAGGCCTACACGGTATGCACCGTTTAGAGATCTATTAGGCCCACCTCTCATGGCCAGCTTCTTTTGATTGACATTCCGGAGGAGGACTACTTGATGGGTGTGCGAGAATTTCAGAACTCGTTCATCAGCCGTATGATCACATCCCCCGGGAAACCACTGCTTACTCTCTTATCTCTCAAAGAGAGGCTCCGTGCCATTTGGAAGTTATCTGGATGACTCAAGATGATCCCCCTTGGCAAGGGATATTACACAGTTATGCTTGAGAACACGGACGACAGAGATAGACTTGCTACACGAAGGTCCTTCTCCCTTGATGCATGCACCTTTCGTTTACAAGAATGGGCTCCGAACTTTAACCCGAACACTGTTAAGACTTCTATTGCTCAGGTTTGGGTCCGTTTCACTGATTTACCAATAGAATACTGGCAACCACGTATACTGGAAGCCTTGGCATCAACTATAGGTACATTGGTCCGTCTTGACAACTCCACTTCCAACCGGACCTTTGGGTTGTACGAAAGAATGCTCGTTGAGATCGACCTCTCTAAGGACCTTCATCAACAGGTTCTTTATCGTAGAGGTGAGCACCTTTCCCACACTAACATCATTATGAACGCCTGCCACAGAATTGCAGAGAATGTTGTGTGATTGGCCACTCTTTGGCCAACTGTAAAAAAGCACAGGAGAAATCGAGGCCTCCCTCCAGAGGACGCAGCCAAAGCCGTTCACGCCGGCACCAAAAAAGACATGCTACTGGTCCGGATAAACTTCCCAAAGCTCCGAAACAATTTCAGAATAACAACTCAGTGACGGAGGATACCAACTTTGCCTTTACTAAAGAGGATATTTATGCCTTTAAGGCGGCGAATAATGGAAGTGAAGATGCTGCTGCTCTTTCAGCCGATATGGAACGAGAATTTCAGAACATGAATGATAGTGCAGACCCGGACTTTAACTCTTGTACGATGATGATTGTCCACTTGGGCGAAAATGAAAAAGTTGCAACATCAAACAAATTCGCTGCTCTCGATGGAGAGACCGAGCCTGAAACTCAAATGGAGTTTTTTATGAACGGTCCGACATGCAAGGGCACCTGCTTAGCCCTAATGGCAATCCTACGACTACAGTCGGAAACGTGAATAATGCCATTTTCGGTGCATCTTGTAAGTCGATCAAACCTAGTTTTGATGTTGGTGATACTTTGCAACGGATTTCTCCTGCTCCTTCCCTTCCTTTGCAGGTCCAAAAGTCCGCTGGCAAGGCTGCCAAGAAGCACGCTTGTATGGATGCCTTTATGCCTGTTGGTGTCCCAATTAAACAGGCTTTTCGTGGGAACCGGGTCTCCCCTCCTCATGTTGATTCTGGTGCTCTCAAACACTTATCAGAAGAATTAACCACCACGGCTAAAGAACCTTTTGTCGAAGATGAGAACGGGGCCAAAATCTCCGAAATGGTAACAGTGGGTAACCGCAGCTGGGCAGATGATCTTGAAGAGGAGGGGGCTGCTAATGGACCGCCGAAGCACGGTCTTCCCGAGCCTCAATGATCGTGTTCACATGGAATGCATAGGGCCTTGGCAATGAGCAGACCCGGGACTCGCTCGGGGCCTATTGTCATAGGCATAAACTAGCTGGGTGGTCATTCTAGAGCCCAAAGTCTTAGCCTCTTCTATACCAACCACTTACTGGACCTCCCTCAAACTCTCCTTTCTGGGGGAAAATATTCGACAAGGCATGTGCCCAAGTATTTGGGTTATTTGTAAAGACCATTACAGGTCCTCGACGATGGTTACTCTCGCCACCTCCCAATGTCTAGTTATCAAAGTTCAGCTTACTTCTCAAACCTGGAGCTTTGTTTTTGTGCATGCAAGCAACGACTACGTCAAACGTAGTGAACTTTGGTTTGATATTACAGCCATTCAGGACGATAAGATATGCGTTATGGGTGACTTTAATGCTGTCCGGGGTGCCCATGAACGAGTGGGAGCTTTGTCCTCTTCGACTCTGCATATGAGAGAATTTGATACCTTTGTTGAAAATGCTCTTTTGGTGGACCTGCCTTCCACCGAAAATCCCTATACTTGGTCCACGAGATGGAACGCTCAATTCCTTGTGGCTAGATTAGATCGCGTGTTAGTGTCTTCGGCCTTTGTGAGCACTTGGAAATCTATTTCTTTGGAGGTGCTCCACAGACTTTCTTCTGATCAACATCCTTTACTCCTCACACTTTTTGGACATGCCTGCTGCTATAATTTCCCCATTCCGATTCCAAAAGATGTGGATTCAACATGATTCCTTTATGGAGATGGTTCGCTCTTCTTGGACGTCCATGATATTTGGTGCAGATCCTATTCGGGTGGTCATGATGAAGTTGTGTAGACTCAAAGGGACGCTCAAAACCTGGAATCGTGATACTTTCCAGAACATATTCCACCAGCTTGAGGAGGTAGAGAGGGCGCTTAACCAAGTGCAACTGGACATCAATTTGCATGGTGATTCGGATATGCTCTTTGCTAAGGAAGTTGATTGCATGATCAACATCAACACTACTTTACGTCGCAATCATGATTTCTTCTCTCGAAGGAATCATTTACAATGGCTCAATTATGGTGATCGGAACTTCTCATTCTTCCATGCTATTCATAAAACGAAGGGGCATCGGTCGGGCATTCGTCGCTTGATGATTAACGGGATTGAATGCGACAACCCTGGTACGCTTGAGGAACATGTTATCTCCTTCTATGCGGAGCTTTTCACGGCTGATACGGACATCTCTCTGCCCCCACAATTACTTGATCAATTGTCATTCTCACAAGTTTCCCCAACTGATAATGATCTCCTTGTTGCTTTGCCGAGTGAGGAGGAGGTACGCACAACCGTATTCGGTATGGACCCGTCCAGCTCTCCCAGTCCGGATGGGTTCTTAGGTTATTTATATCATGCCTGTTGGGATATCATCTCTGATGATGTGATTTCTGTTGTCCGTTATTTCTTCACCCACCTTAATATGCCTATTGGTCTTAACTCTAATTTTGTCACTTTAATCCCAAAAAAAATTGATGCTAGGATCATTCAGGATTTTAGACCTATTGTCATGAGCAACTTCTTATTCAAAATCTTTACGAAGATCATCACCACTCGGCTCGGTAGTTTCGTTGGGCAGCACCTCTCCAGTTTCCAATTTGGGTTCGTTCCGGGGAGACGAATTCACACATGTATTGCATTGGCCTCCGAGGCTATTAACCAGCTTGACCGTGCTGGGGGTGGCATGGCTTGGAAAATCGATATGGTGAAGGCATTCGACATGGTTGATTGGGGTTTTTTTATGCTATGCTCGCCAGGATGGGTTTTTCCCCTAGATTCATTCACATGGTGAACACTATTCTCTCCTCTTCAAGGCTTTCCATTCTGCTGGATGGGCAGGCGAAGGACTTTTTTTGTTGCTCTAGGGGTGTGCGATAGGGAGACCCAATTTCCCCTCTGCTTTTCTGCTTGGCTGAAGAGGGTCTTGGCCGTATGCTCGATCATGCGATTGTTGGCAGACGGCTGGTACCGATTAAGGGGGTTGCCCCCTTTTTGTTTTACGCAGATGATATAATGATCATGATGAAGGCCACGGAGGACAACTTGCAGTCTCTGATGGACATTTTGGATATCTACGGGCAGGCATCTGGGCAACACTTTAGCCCCCCTAAATCTAGAGTGTACTTCGGCAATAAAGTTTCTGGTAATTTCCGCACGCTTGTCTCCAGGCGTAATGGTATTGTTGAAGAATCGTTGCCTTTTAATTATCTCGGTGTTCCGCTTTTCAAGGGTGCACCCAAGTCCCACCATTTGGCTTCTATTGTAGCCTCAATCAAATCCAAATTTGGTCGTTGGAAAGGTGCCTCTCTTTCCTTTGCGGGTCGGCTTTGCTTGATTAATTTTGTGGTGGCTGCCTCCACCGTTCACTCCATGATGGTCTACAAATGGACCGCTCCTCTTGTTTCGGATTTAGAGTCGGCCATGTGCAATATTCTTTGGACTGGAGATGTTAATAAGCGTAGTAGTTCTTATTCTATTGCTTGGAAGCGGGGTTGTACCCCTCGTGCAGAAGGGGGCCTTGGAATTCGTTCTTTGCACATCGTGAATGGCTCTTATGCTTACAAGCTTGCTTGGGATATTTTCTGTAACAACTCTCAGGATTTCACCAACTTGCATGGTCGGTTTTTAGGTAATGGCAGAGAGGTTCGCACACACTACTTCTCTTCGTCTATACGACCGGGTGTTCAGAGGCATTTAGCCGATTTGATAGATGATGCTAGATGGGTTGTTGGCCGTGATTCCAAAGTCAGTTTTTGGCACGACAATTGACTTGGTTACAGGATCGTGGATCGGCTAGCTATTCCGCCTCATGTGGCGGATACTCTTGTCACAACTGTTGGGAACTTCTTTTATGACAACTGCTGGGACTTTGCCCCCATATTTATTCTTCAGTGTACGGATGTGGTTAGAGACATTTTGAGCAACAGAATCTCTTGTGAGATGGACAGGGTTATTTGGTCGAAGTCGGTCTCTGGGGAGCTCACCTCTCGCCTTGCTTTTGACGTTCTCCGTCAGCCTATGCCTCGTGTGGGCTGGGGAAGCTGGATTTGGAATGAGCATATTCCGACAAGCCGCTCTACTTTACTTTGGAGGGTCATCTGGGGAAAAATTCCGACGGGAGATTGGTTGATGAAGTTTGGGATCGCTGGCCTCTTTGTCGTTCACACAGTGAAACTCGGGACCATATTTTTTCACTTTGACCTTTTTCTACTCAGGTGTTTACTTCCATTGCTAATATTTCATTTAACTTTGTATTATACGAATGAGTTTGATCACTTATTTCTTCAGGCTAGAGGCGCTTCGATGAGCGATCAAGTCGCTCGTATATGGAGGCTCACTTTCACGACGACGGTGTGGGCTCTTTGGACCTTTCAGAATTGTGTCGTCCATGAAGACCAAATAGTTTCTTTTCAGAGGTGTTTGGCTTTGACGGTGGCTCACATTCGTGAATCTGCGCCGTTGATGAGAGGTGATTCAAGCAGCACTCTCGCTGACCTCCTCACTACTCGAGCTTTTGGAGTCCCTCTTCGTCCGAGGAAGACTCGTACTCCGATGTACGTGTCCTGGAAGCCTCTTCTGCCGGGCTGGACTAAGGTGAATGTGGATGGTGGCGTTAAATCCCCACCAAATGTCCTCTACACGGGAGCGATTTTCTGTAATTCCAGAGGGTTTTTAATGGCTGCATACTCTGCGGCTGAGGGTTGGGGTTTTCCCCTAGAGGCGGAGCTTTTGGCTATTTTTGGTACAATTGAATTTGCTTTTGTTCGTGGTTGGAGCAAACTTTGGATTGAATCTGATTCGCTCTTAGCGGTTCGCACCTTACGTGGAGAAGTTCCGTTGATACCATAGCGGCTTCGAAGCTTCTGGAGTACGGCTATGGTGCTGGCTAATCAAATGGAGATACGGTACTCACATATCCTTCAGGAAGGTAATAGGGCCGCGAATGCCCTTGTTAAATTATATGGTAATTTTGCTTGGCAGGGTTCATGTCCTGCTTTTCTTTTATGTTTTCTTGCTCTTGATATGAACAATGAATATTGTAGGATTTGATTTTGTTTGCTACAGTTGGGGTTGCATCCCTTTTCTGGCTGTCTGTTTGGCCTACTTGTTTTTCATGCTTGTATGTTTACTTTGTTGGGCTAGTGACCATCCTTTCCTTGTTGGCTTTGGATTGGTTCACACCTGTTAGTCCATTTGTTTAGTGTTCTTACTTTCTCCCCTGGCCCCGGGTTGTGGGGTCCTCCTTTTTTCTTCTTATTAATAAAATAACCTAATTTGCTAATTTACACAAAATTGGTGTTTTAAGACTAAACAAGTATTTTTTTTATTAGAAATGTACTTTCATCCTTAAGCTAATTTACACAAAATTGGTCTATACCAACCTCTTTTTGGTCTTCAATTAATCTTACCCTCTTCACTGAGAATGATAGAACCCCCATGCGTTTGAACATTTGGGTCCTCTGTAAGCCTCATCATGCTCTTCTTGCTTCTGTTACTTTCTCCACTTCTCAATGTGTTGCTATCTAGACAACTAGCAACGACTCTTGGACCTTTGTCTTTGTTCATGCTCGAAATAATTATGTGTTGCGTCGGGATTTATGGATCAATATTTTTCTCTTACGGACAACCACCTTTGCATTATGGGAGATTTCAACGTTGTTCGGGGAGCTCATGAATGTGTGGATGCCTCGACTCGTAACTGCCTTCCGGCCCAAGAGTTTGAAGCCTTCATTGATGAGGCCACCCTTGTAGATGTCCCTGCTACTGGTCACTCCTTTACTTAGTCCACCAGGTGCGGTGGCACGCTCCACTCCGCTCGTTTGGATAGGGCTTTGTTATCCCAGGATTTCGTGCAGCTTTGGGATTCTGTTTTGTTAGAGGTGCTTTTCCGGCTCTCTTCAGATCATCATCTGCTTCTTCTCTCCCTCGATAAAACTCATACTGCTCGTACCTTCCCTTTCCACTTTCAAAATATGTGGACTCAACATGATACTTTTATGGATTTGGTGAGCTCCTCTTGGAATACACCTTTGTTGGGCCCTGACCCCATCCAGAGAATTATTGGTAAGCTTCGACGTCTTAAGGGCGCTTTGAAGACTTGGAATCGTACTACCTTCAGGAATATTTTTTCTTGCATTATGGACGCCGAAGCAAAACTCAATTCTATCCAGATTGATATTGAGCTGAATGGTGATTCTGACGACAAATTCACTAAGGAGGTTGATGCCATGGTTGATTTAAATCGCTTTCTTCGCCAAAAATAGGAATTCTTTACCTAACGTAATAGGTTGCAATGGCTTCGGGATGGGGACTGTAATTCAAATTTTTTTCATAATATGCACAATTTGAAACGTTCGAATACGGGAATCACTAACCTTTACATCCAGGAGGAGCTGAGTACTAATTTGCAGGACATCCACGAGTTCATTGTGGACTATTATGCCAATCTTTTCAGTCCTAATCATGAGGTACATATGGATGAGGGCTTTCTTGATAGCCTCCCCTTTGCGATGGTGTCTTATGAGCAGAATGGCGTTTTAGTTGCAACTCCTAGCGCCGAAGAAATAAGAGCTGCTGTTTTCGATATGGATCCTTACAACTCCCCTGGTCCTGATGGTTTTTCGGGTATTTTCTATCACAAGTGTTGGGAGATCATATCCTCTGATGTGAAAGCTGCGGTTCGTCATTTTTTCATGTACATTTCTATTTCGGTGGGGCTTAATTCCAATTTCGTCACTCTGATCCCAAAAAATCTGATGCTTTGCACATAAAGGATTTTCGACCCATTGTGATGGGTAATTTCATGTTCAAGATCATTACTAAAATTCTCACCACGCGTCTGGGTAGTTTCGTTAGCGAGCTCATTACCCCATTTCAATTTGAATTTGTTCCTGGACGACGGATACATACTTGTATTGCGTTTGCTTTTGAGGCGGTAAATCGCCTTGATTCTTACAAAGTGATGGTTGGTATGGCTCTTAAAATTGATATAACCAAGGCTTTTAACACCATTGATTGGTCCTTTTTACATGCGATTCTCCGGAGAATGAACTTCTCTTCCCGGTTCTTGTCTATGGTGGACTCGATTCTTTCTTCTGCCCGCTTATCCATTTTGCTTGATGGCCAAGCGAAAGGTTTTTTTGGTTGTTCTAGAGGTGTGCATCAGGGGGACCCTTTATCTCCTCTTCTTTTTTGCTTTGCCGAAGAGGGGTTGGGCCGTATCTTGGATCACGCCATCAATACTCAGCAAATTGATCTAATTAAGAGTGTCTCTCCTTATTTGTTTTATGCCGATGATATTTTGCTTTTGATGAAAGCTTCGGACAAGAATGTGTATTGCATTGTTGACATTCTTCGGCGTTATGGTTTGGCTTCTGGGCAGATTTTTAGTCCCCAGAAATCCCGTATTTTTTTGGGGATCGTGTTCCTGCTCCCATGTGAACTCGTGTCTTGAGGAATTCTGGTATCTTGGAGGGGTCCTGGCCCTTTACTTATCTTAGGGTCCCCATCTTCAAGGGTGCTCCTAAAATTCGGCACATTGCTCCGATTACTGATTCGATCAAAAGTAAATTCAGCCGTTGGAAGGGTTCTTCACTCTCTTTTGCTGGTCGCTTATGTTTGATCAACTCAGTTATTGCTGCGTCTACGGTTCATTCTATGATGATATATAAATGGCCAGCCACTTTGATTTCAGATCTTGAGTCCTCTATGCGGAACTTCCTTTGGACAGGGGATGTAAACAAACGTAGTAATTCTTGTACGGTGGCTTGGAAGCATTGCTGCACTCCTATTGCTGAGGGGGGCCTTGGTGTTCGCTCTCTTCGCCTTGCCAACGAGTCCTACACTAGCACTCTTGCGTGGGAGATTTTATGTAACAAGAAGCGGGAGTTCAATTCTATGCACGACCGTTTCTTGAGAAAGAATCGGAGTCCCCGAGTTTCGTATGTTGCTTCTTCCGTTTTGCCGGGACTGTGCACTCACTTTGCTGCTCTTATGGAAGACGCACACTGGATTGTTGGAAGAAATTCGAGAGTTAGTTTCTGGCATGATAACTAGCTGGGTTACAGGATTGTGGATAGGATTGGTATTCCTGAACATTTTGCCAAGACTCTTGTCGGGCAAGTTGGGGATTTCTCTTTGATGGTTGTTGGCACTTTGGTCCATTCTTTGTCATGAGCTATACTGAGATCGTTCGTGATATTCTTAGTCTTCAGATTTCTTATGATGAAGATACTTTGGTTTGGTCCAAATCTGTTTCGGGAGAGCTCACGTCTCGTCTTGTTTTTTATCAGCTCCGACAGCCTTTGCCTAAGCCTCCCTGGTCTTCTTGGATTTGGGGTGACTTTATCCCCATGTGTCATTCTACCCTAGTTTGGAGGGCAGCCTGGGGGAAGATACCTACTGGAGACTGGATTAGAAAGTTCGGCATTGCTGGCCCTTCTATTTGCCACCTTTGTCATGCGCACGAGGAGACGCATGATCATATCCTTTCTACTTGTCCTTTTACTAGATGTGTTTTCCATGCTGTTGGTCCCGGTACAAGACTGAGGAATACGTGTATGGGGGGGGGAATACACGTATACCAATTTTTTAAACTTAAAACTGACCGAGTCCCCTTTCTCAGAGTGGTAAAGAACTTAGGAGCTGATAACACACCTACTGACTGCACTTGGTGCGGGTCAGTTGGCTAACTATCAGTTCAAGTTCAGTGCGGAAATGTTTGAGCCCTGAAAGTTTAAAGTCTTGTTTAGTTTGCTTTCTGAAAAACTTGTTTTACTCAGTTCTGAATAGTGTTTAGTAGGGGAGAGCTCTTTTGAAGATCAGCCTGATTGATTCAGACCTGATAAACTTGAATGCAATGAATGAACAAGTAATATGGCAAGTATGCACAATATCAAAGCAGTAAGAACACAAGGAGTTTAACGTGGTTCAGAGTCTCAAGCTCCTACGTCCACGGCCTGACTTAACAGGAAATCCACTCAAGGGATTCTTGTTTTTAACGTGCCAAGGTGCACCAAGACCAGCTATCCTCACTGATCTATACAACTCCACTTACTAACACTCTAACTGACTTACTCCCAACAAGCCTAACTTAGGGTTTTGTTTCAGTTTGGATTCCAACTAGGTTGAGATTATCCTTACAAGGCAAAGCTATGCTAAGGATTGGATAATCTCTCTAAGCTTAAGATAATTCTAATTAGCTCTTGGAATACAGAATAACTCTCAATTGCTAAGAAACACTTGGGAAATTTAGAAGGTTTCGAGTGCTTCTCTTAAGGGTTGAATGCTTTGAATGCTTGAGAGTTTGAGTAATTTCTGGCTTGGAAATTTCCCGTAACCTTGAATGGGTTCAAGGTCTTCTGTATTTATAGATGATTTGAATAACTATCCGTTGGGGAGATAGCCTTCTAGTCATCTATGTAGAGTGGCTTCGAACGGACATATCTTCATGCAGCAGCCGCCCTTGCATGGATTTGGTATTTGCATTAAATGCACATTAAATGCTTGCCCGTTGAATATGCAGTCTGAATTCAGTCTTCATGTCAGGTTCAGTACGTGCGTGTCCTTCTCGGATTGGGCCACGTCATCAGGTTGGTGAGAATGTCAGAACTTATTCCTGAGCTTCAGGCTTGTCTTATTAAGTTCATTTTGTCTTGGGCTCACCGGTCTTGTCCTGACGCTGAAATTCCTTATGCATTGCTTGGCTCTACTCCAAGTCTTCCCATGAACTCAGTGACATCCTGTTCCCTTCAGGACTGAGTTAGTAATGACCTCAGGGTCATACTCTTCATCACTGACACTTACTCAGCCAACTTAGAGGACTGCCATAAGTTCAGGATGGTGCTCTTTGTCTTCAGGCTCTGAGTCTTGATTGTCTCCAGTGAGTTCTCCTCTCACTGAGTACCTGTGAAGTGTAAAATGACTAAGTACTAATCCTAACCAAGACTAGCCTGACAAAGGCATATTTAAGGCAAACATCTTTTCAGGGGCTTTGGGATCTTAATCAAAACTGACCATGTCCCAACAATTTCCCCCTTTTTGATGATGCCAAAACACTGAAAAGATCCTCAAAACACTTAGAGGAAATATGATAAACCTATCTATAAGATAAGACAGTGTTAGAGCTATTCTTGATAAAGTACAGAATTTTAAACAACAGCCAAAAAGACAATAAGTTTTTGTCTGTGGGCAGAACGTAATAGATTTCATTGATAGATGTGGAAATGATAACAATGAATCTAATCTATTACAACGAAGCCTTGTGAACACCTAGACTAATCTCATTTCAGGCTTGAGTCCATATCCTGCATAAACTCTTGCCTTTAGCTCGTCAAGTCTTCCAGGTTGATTCACATATCCTTCAGCTTTAGCTATCTTCAAGACTTCCATCATTATGGCCTTTGTGTCATGCTTTTGAGTTCCAGGAACCAAGGGAGGAGTTCGAATGGTGAACTCAGGAGCCTTCACTTGAACTTTGGCTGCATCAGCCTCCTCCAAGATCTTCTGGAATAGCTCAGGATGATTGTCCATCATGTAGTGAGTGAAGTGGGCATTGATATCGTCAGTGTCGCCCCACTTCTTCACAACATACCACAGTCTAACGAATTCATCCCTTGCATCATTCCAGAACTCCTTCAACGTTTCTGAGACGAACTCATCGACTAAGGCTTCCCTTGCTCCTGATTCTGGCTTACTGATTTGAAGAATTGTTGATTTCCTGACTGTTGGCTTCTTCCTGTACTTCCTTGGCTCAGGCTTCGCCTTCTTCCTCCTAAGTAGACTTATCACTGCATCATCGAGTTCCCTTTGTTGAAGCTCAGTGATATCAGTCAGCTTCTCAACCCTCTTTTCCAAGATGCGCATCTTCTCCTTCTGAGCGATTTCAGCTCTGCGCATAGCCTCAGATTTTTCAGAGTGATCTCCCCATGCTTCAGCACATAACTCCGCCACCAACTCCCCTGAGTAAGTGATGGGATTCTTCCTTGAGCTCATGGGAGACGATCTCTGAACTGGCTCAGGTTGTTACTTGGAAGGTTTATTAGCCTTTGCCTTTGTTGCCTTTTCCATCAGCTTGGCAACAATTTCCCCTCCTTCCTTTTCCACCGCCGCTAACCTAGCTGACTTCCTCACCCTTAGAATATTCCCTTCAGGATTGGCTTCAGGGTCAGCTAGAACGGTCTCACCTTGGTTGACTGCCTCCGATGCCTCAGGGCGGGATCTTTTCTTCTTCTTTTCCCCCTTTTTGGCATCATCATTGGCCTCGGATGGAAATGCGTCAGATCCGCTGTTGATTACGAAGGAGGCTAGGGAATGGACATCATTAATTCCCTCCTTCAATAATTCAACTCCCATCGAAATTCCAGTCCCTGCAAAAGAAACCGAACTGATAGCAGCATTGACCTTCTGTTCAAAGACCTCCATAGAGAGTTGGAGTCTTTGTTCAGCCTTGGTGATCCTTTCCTCCACCTTCAAGGACTCACTGCTGACTTTGCTGACCTCAGTCAGTATCTTTGCTGACTCCTCAGTGGCCTTCACCAAAATGTCCGCCACTGACTGAGAGGTGCGATCCAGCTTCCCTGACTCCAGCTCCAGTTTGGACGCTGAGTCCTTCATGGCCTGAGTGACGATAGCTCCAGTTTGAACTGCAAGCCTGTCAACTGCCTGATTCAGCTTCTCATCCCTGATCGCATCCCTCTCATCAAGTTTCTTGAGAGTGTTCCTGAGCATTTTCTTGGTGCGTTTACTCTCATTCCTCACTGACTTGGCCGTGTCAGTCATCGTTCTCTTTAACAGAATCAACTCCCTATTAGCAAGGGTGTTGTACGCTGACTTTGTCCACCTGATGTGTTTTGCCAGGGCCTTGGAGTCTTCTTCCTTCTCAGCTCGTAGCTTCATTACTTCCTCCTGAATTCAGCTAGATTTTATGTGGTTTTCTCCTGCTTGACCTCCACTATGCTTGTGAATTCAGCACGTCCGACCCCGGTGATTATCACATCTTCATCATCAACGGCCGCATCAGTGATTGGCTGCTTTCCCTTGTCAGCCCCTGCGTCATCAGTCCCTTCTTCAAGGTGCACTGAAGGCAGTTGTGAAGTAGTCAAAGCCGCCTCCTCAGGCTCAGCTAAGCTAACTTGAACCTAAGGAGCAAGTCCCTCGGAACTGAGAGTCTCCTTGGATGCCTCAACATCTTCCTATCTTGTCTCAGGGCAGGGAATCCCCTCATCGACAGATGTCTCATTGGCAGCTGAGATGTTCACAACATCCTCAGCCACTGGTCCACCCTTGGCACCAGTGTTCTTATCACCTTCCCCCTGAGCCTGAGGCTCAGAGTTCATCTCATCAACCTCCTGTGCAGTTTCCTCCACTGCCTTCTCCAGGTCTCCTCCCTGAGCTCCTTCATCATCCTCATCCTCCTTCTCGTCACCTGACAGGATGTCAGCCTTGCTCTTGGACATCAATTCAGCTACTAACTGCTTCAGGTTGTCGAAGTTCAATAGTCGAAGCCAGCTAGTTAGTCCAAAGAAAGAGCAAATCTTGGCTTCCTCCGCCTCCCAGTGCTCCCAGCCGCGAGCGTCCACTAGCATATGTTGCTCCTGCATGTTTGATTGTTTGAAGTCCAACCAAACCTTGAGCTCAATCACATACGCTAGCAGCTCAGTGTACTTGTACAGCCCAGGCCAACACTTCCCTGCCCATTCTGTGGCATTCCCCCTGAGTGTGTTCTCAAGAATCCCACCAGCCACATGCTCATCTAACTCCTCCTCCTCCAGTTCAAGGAATTCATCCTCTTCAGCTGAAATGGATTTGGGACAGTCTTTGGGATTAGGGTATGATGGAAAGTCTGCGGGGTTTGGAAGATTCAGCTCTGCTGACTGGTCAGGCTCATTCGTGTGTGAAGTTGATGGCGCTGACTCAGTAGGCTGATTTGGCTTTGAGGTTTGGGGTGGTTGGGGGGTTTGAGGTGTGGGGTCAGGGATGGAAGGTGTTTGGGTTTCAGGGTGTGGGAGTGTTTGAGTGGGTGCTGTCTCAGGCTGCAACGACTCAGCCGTCTCGACAGTCTTTCTCACTTCCTCCAAGTCAGAGGCTCCAGGAGAGCTTGACTTCTCCCTCTCACTCACTTCAGGCAGCTTCTTAGCAGGGGATTTTCTGGTTCCCTTCCTAAGCCTTTTTAGAGGCCTCTCACCCCGAGCACCCTCCTTCCTGACGTCATCGTCAGTTCCCTCAGCCTCAGACACGGCCTTCTTGGGATCAGACTCAGTCCCTGATTTCGTGTTCTTCCCTGACAGCACGACCCTTACCCTCTTCTTCTTCTCAGCCGCGTCCACCTCAGGCTGCTCCACCTCCCCAGCTGCAACCTCCTCACCATCCTTACTCCTCTCAAGGAGCTCATCTACCCTTTCAATGAGACTGGTTGCCTCTCTCTTGGCCTTACCAGCTGGCTTTTTGGCCTGACCCTTTGCTTTCGCATTGGGATCAGTCAGCCCTAGCACTGAATAGGTATCACTCAGTGAGGAAAACATTACCTTCTTTGAGGAGAGACTGTCCTCAAAATCGAAGGTATACCCATGGCAAGCATGAGCAATCAGGATGGACATCCTCGTGCCGAATGGCAAGATGGCACTGACGGAAATGTGCTTCTTCTCCTCGTCTCACGTAAGCTTTGTCCAACCCGGCCTGATGGAGTTGATCAAGGAAGAACTGCTCCCAGTTTGCCTCCACTCCATCAGCAATTGCTCCCATGAGCCTCAGCTTGGGCAGACTCAACTGCTCGTGAGAGCCAGTTGCACCCATCACTATCTTGGACACCAAGTCCACAGAGCTCTGTATTCAGGCTTCAGAGTATTCTTGTTCTGACGAGCCCTGAATTCTGATGACCCTGACTTGGTCCATTTCCCAAGAAGCTCTCCCTCTGAGTTCTCCTTGTAGGTTCTTGGGTTGATGCCTGAGAATGGCAGCTTGAAGACTTCCCTCACCGCCTGCCTGAAGTTGATAGTGACCACCTCTGTGTTGTAAAGAGGTTCGCCGTCGCCGTCCTTCTCTCCCGTCGGCTTCAGCGCAGTTACCTTCGTGAAAACTTCCCCTTTCCGTAAGAACATATTCAAGTATGCTTCCACAACTGTTCTTGGGAGCACAGAAATGGGGCGGGTGGTGAAGTATGTTTCCAACCCAGCATCGGAAATCCACATAAAAACGGGTTTGATTTCCTCAACTGTAAGACAGGTACCTTCCATGGAGATGACTTGCTCCATGTGTACCAGCTTGTTCTCGACAACGTCTATGATCTTGTCGGTTGTCCAGTTGGAATTAAAGAATGCCATCGTTTTGAAAAAGAAGAGATTTTTCGAAGTTATCTGTGTTTGAGCAAGAGAAAACTCAGTGTGCAGATTGTGCATTGTGTTTGCGTAAAAAACCTCAAATGGCACTCTTGATTGATAAGACTAAGTCAGTTACTCAAACGTGGGGTTGAGATTGATCCCTGAATTCGAAAGGTTTTAAATTGAAGGGCCAGGATTAATCTCAGCTTCATTTAAGCCCCATATCAGTCATATTCCGTATAAAGTGGACACGTATATGAAAAAGTAACTAGCATTAAATGCTCCGTGCGCGTGGGTTTTAAATATGAAAAGACGCGCTTTTAATGAAAACGGAATGCATTTAATAAACATTTTCAGGACGAAGGACTCAGAGAGACGCTTGAAATTCACAGGAGTCAGTTTAGAACTCATACCTGTCAGGGAGACATTGTAGCACCCTGATACCTCGCTGAGTCGAGTCTGGCCTGAGTTCCCCCTAGAACCCTACACTGACTGCTCTCCCGGATCTAAGAGTCCTAACTCCACTGACAGTTCCATAAACCTTGCTTCAGCCAGAGGCTTAGTCAAGATGTCAGCTCTTTGCCTGTCAGTGTGAATCTTCTCCATTCTAATATCTTTCTTCTCCACATGATCTCGAATGTAGTGGTGTCTAATATCCACATGCTTGCACCTTGTGTGAAGCACTGGGTTCTGAGTAATTGCTTTGGAACCTGATTAGCAAACACTTGGTAGTCCCTCAGCTGTTGCCTCAACCATAAAATCTGAGTGCAACATCTACCTGCAGCCATATACTCAGCCTCAGTTGTGGATGTCGCCACTGAATTCTGCTTCTTACTAAACCACGAGATCAACTTACTCCCAAAAAACTGACATGTCCCTGAGGTTGATTTCCTATCAATCCTACAACCTCCATAATCTGCATCTGAATAACCTGTCAGTTCTAAGTTGTCATGTGAAGGATACCATAGTCCCATATTGACTGTCCTTTTCAAATACTTAAGTATCCTCTTAGCAGCCTCCAAATGACTTCTCTTGGGATCGGACTGATACCTAGCACACACACCAACTGCAAACGTAATGTCAGGCCTACTTGCAGTCAGGTACAATAAAGAACCTATCAGCCCACGATACTCAGTCTGATTTACTGAAGTCCCATCAGTGTCAGGATCCATCTTCCAATTTGAGTTCATTGGGATCCTAGCTGGATTGCTGTTCTGAACACCAAACTTTTGAATCAAGTCTCTTGTATACTTGGCCTGATTTATGAAGATACCTTGATCAGTCTGCTTGACTTGCAATCCTAAGAAGAAGTTCATCTATCCCATCATTGACCTCCCAAATTTACCAGTCATTAGCTTAGAGAATTTCTCACATAGCTGATGATCTGGTGATCCAAATATTATGTCATCCACATAGATTTGAACCAAGAGAATGTCATCACCTTTAGTGATCCTGAATAATGTCCTATCCACAGTTCCCTTCTTGAACCCATGATCAGTCAGGAATTGAGAGAGGGTATCATACCAAGCTCTTGGTGCTTGCTTAAGTCCATAGAGTGCTTTTTTCAAATAGTATACTCTATCTCCAACCTCAAACCCGGGAGGTTGTTCAACATATACCTCTTCATTGAGTACACCATTCAGGAAGGCACTCTTGACATCCATTTGATACACCTTGAACTTCTTATATGTTGCATATGCAAGGAACAACCTGATAGCTTCCAATCTAGCCACTGGAGCAAAAGTCTCATCATAGTCTATTCCTTCAGACTGACAATACCCTTTTGCAACCAGTCTAGCCTTGTTCCTTACCACAACACCATTCTCATCCTTCTTGTTCTTGAAGACCCACTTGGTGCCAATCACACCTTGATGCCTAGGTCTATCTACCAGTTCCCAAACCTAATTCCTTGTGAACTGATTCAACTCCTCTTGCATGGCAATGATCCAGTTCGAGTCAGTGAGAGCTCTTTCAATGTTCTGAGGCTCTTGCTCAGAGAGAAAGCAACAGAACAATGCACTCTCACCATGGAACCGTCTGGTCCTGACTCCCTCAGTTGGATCACCAATTATTTGATCAGTGGGATGATCCTCTAACTATGTTCTTTTGCCAGGAGTTGTTCCTGAAGTACCTGCAATGTTAGTGTCTACAGGCTCATAAAATTCAGGAAATTGAACAGAAGGGGATGATCCCGAGTCTATACCAAAGGGATTTATAAGCTCAATGTCAGGGACATTGATTCCCCCTTGATTAGGTGACTCAGGAACCGTCTCAGCTGCAACAACATCTTCATAGACGGTGCTTACCTCAGGTTGTGCCTGTTCCTCAGTCTGAGGCTCAACAATCCCTGATGTGCTGGGCTTAGGAGTGACACCTGATTCATCATCCTGATCGTCATCATCATCCCATCTCGGAATTGGCACAGTCTTGATCTTGGGATCAGGTTGATTTTTCAAGCTCAGCCTTGTCACACTCCTTGTGACCTCCTCAGTGTCAGGATTCAATACCTTTGCCCTAGACTTATTAGTAGATTCATCAAACACAACATGAGGTGATTCTTCCACAACTAGAGTCCTACAATTGTAAACTCTGAAGGCTTTACTAATTTCAGAATATCCTAAGAATATTCCTTCATCAGATTTGCTATCAAAGGCTTTCAATTGGGTTTTCCCATTGTTGAGGATGAAGCACTTACAACCAAATACATGAAAATAGGAAATACGAGGTTTCCTTTTGTTCCATGTCTCATATGGGGTCTGAGCATGTTGTTTGTTCAGGTTCAGCATGGATCTGTTCTGAGTGTAGCATGCATTGTTGATTGCCTCAGCCCAGAATTTCTTGGGCAATCCTGACTCAGCTAGCATGGTCCTTGCAGCTTCCTTCAGTATCCTGTTCCTCCTTTCAGCGACAACATTCTGTTGTGGGGTTCTAGCTGCAGAAGTCTCATGAGCTATACCAAGTTCATTACAGAAGTCAGAAATATATGAGTTTATAAATTCAGTGCCCTTGTCGGATCTGATCTTAGTAATGGACTGATTCTTCTCATTGCTGAGTCTTCTGAGCAACTCTGGAAGCTTCACCTGTGTTTCCTTCTTATTCAACAAGAAAATAACCCAAGTATATCTAGAATAATCATCAATGACCACAAGGGTATACTTTCTACCATTCATACTTACAGATGTTATGGGGCCAAACAAATCCATGTGCAAGAGCTGAAGTATCCTGTCAGTGGAATAAGAGGCTTTCTCTTTGAATGATGCTCTGACCTGCTTCCCTTCCTGACAAGCTTTGCACACGTGATCTTTGCTAAAAACTTCATTAGGTAGACCATCAACAAGTGATTGTCTAGAAATTTTGTTAAGAATCTTGAAGTTCAGGTGGCTTAATCTTTTATGCCATAACCAACTGAGCTCTAAAGAGCTTTTAGCAACAAGACAAGTATTAGGAATAGTGCTGCTCCAATCAGCGAGATAAACGTTACCTTTCCTTATACCTGATAGAAGCACTTGTGTTGATTTATCCTTGACTGAACATGTATTCGATGAGAACTCAACACTGAACCCTTTGTCACAGAATTGACTTACTGACAATAGGTTGTGCTTCAGTCCTTCCACAAAGGACACATTTTCCACTCTGACTGTACCTATAATTAGAACACCAAAACCTTTAGTAACACCTTTTGAGTTATCACCAAAGGTTACCTGTGGACCATCTTTAACTTGATATTATTGGAGAAGACTCTTCATTCCAGTCATGTGCCTTGAGCAACTACTGTCTAGGTACCAAACAACCTTGATTGAGTCTCCTCTCCTTTTGTTGTGATCCATAGCCGCCTGCAAGCAAATCAGGCTTTAGGTACCCATTGGGTGTTGGGTCCTATTGTGTCAGCTGTACCCTTCGGGATCCAGACTTGCTTCACAACCCTGATTGCCTCAGAGTGGTAAATCTGTCTCCCTGAAACATCGACATACACAACTTTCTTCTTCTTTGCCTTAGAGGAAGATGGTGTATGAGTGTTAGACTTAGGCTTCACAGGAGCCTGAGTGGGTGCCTTTTGGGCTGGCTTCCTGTTCTTCCTCGGTCTGGGTGCAGCAGGTCTTGGGCCTTGTTCTTGATAAGGACCCTGATTTCTATTCCCCCTAGGCAAGTGAGGGAAAGGAAAACAGTTAAAGGCCTCAGGATGCCAAAACCACGGGGGTGTCATCATATTTGGCCTTCCCTGATGGTATTGTCAAGCATGATGATACCCTTGTTGACCAGTCTGAGGGCTCTTGGCTTGAGTCTTCCTCTGCTTTCGCTGAGGTTTTCCCTGGCCTGAGCTCTCAGGGGCTTCCTTAGATTGCTTTGCCTTTCCCTTGGGTTTTGGCTTAGCTGTCTTAGGAGCAACCCTGACTGTGTCAACGGTTTCCTTGCCCTTATCAGTTTGACGGGCCTGGAGCACAACCTTAGGTGCATTCTGGCCTGTCTGAACAAATACCCTCTCAGTGTTACTTCCTGAAGCAACATGAGACTGACCTTGTGAGGATTTCTCAGGAACATATCCAAGTCCCTTTTTCTTGTTCCCAAGTATCTGGTTGCTATTTATTTCCTCTCTAGCCACTGAGGATTTATTCATTGCTGCAACCATTTTCTTGAGAGAGTCCTCACTTTTTTTCAGGATTTCATGCCTGGTAAAGAGGTCATCAAACTTACTCTTAAGTACCTTCAGTTCTTCCTTCCTGACCAACTCTTCCTCAGCAAAATCCTTCAGAATCTTCTCTCTTGGGAGACGCTCAGCATTGATTAAATCAATCTCCTGAGTTAGTCTCACAATTTGAGCTGATTCTTTAAGATCAGACTGAGTGAGTTGTTCATTCAGATTCTGAACCTCGGTACTCAATTTCTTGTTCTCCTCTACCAAGAAGACATTAGTATCCTGCAGTCTGGAGAAATCAACCATCAATTGATCAAGGCAGATCTGAAGGTTCATTTCTCTAACTGACTCTGAGCTGAGCTCAGGATTTTGACCAGTGTAAGGAGCACAAACAAAATTTGATGTTACCTCAGGCTCATCCCTAGCCATCAGACAGACATCATCGTACTCGTCATCTAAGAAGAGTTCAGGTGACCTTTCAGCAGGACCATCAGAATCGGTTTCATCTTCAGCGACCATCGCTCTCCGATCAGCAGATCTTAGATCCCTAGTGGCTCTCCTTTCCTCTTTCTCTCTCGCACTCAGCTCCGGGCAGTCGTACTGATAGTGACCAATCTTGTTACAGTTGTAACATGCTACCTGCTCACTCACTCTTTCTTTTCTCGGTTCAGGGTTCCTCCTTGAGTCAGGTTCCCTGGTTCTTGGTGAGCTTGCAGTCTGGGTTGGATATCTATCATCGCGAGTACGTCTCTGTTCGTCTCTTCTTTTAGGTTTTGGTTCAGAATATCTCCTTTCATCACCACGTTCTCTCCTCTGGTCTGTATTCCTTCGTTCCTCATATCTCCTTGAGCTTTGGTGGGTTCCTTCAGGTTTCCTTCAGGTCTGATAAAACTTTTTATAACGACCAAACCTGGAATTGAGCTTGTCAAATCGTCTGGCCATCAGGCTGTACTCCTCAGCGAGTTCTTCCCTGCTCATCTCCATCAGTGACTTTGATGAAGAATTTGATGAGGGCTCAACAGGTTCAGACCTGGCCTTGAACGCCACACTTTTCTCAGGAATTTTCTCCTTCACTTCCTCTTCTGACTGAACTTTCTTCTTTCTTTTGTTAAGAACGAATTCAAGTGCTTTGAGCTCTGAAAAAAGTAAAGCAGAAGTTATGTTACTCATATCCTGAGTGTTCTTAAGCATAATTACACTGTTGTCCCATCTCTCAGGAAGGGCATTCAGGATCTTTGAAGCAACATCTCTCCTTGGGACATCCTTGTCCAGCATCACCAACTCATTCATCAACTTGATGAATCTAGACTCCATTTGATCTATGCTCTCGTCAGGCAGCATCTCGAACGCCTCGAATTTCTGAAAGGCAATGTTTCTCTTATTCTCCTTGATCTTTTCAGATCCCTCACACATCCTTGTCAGCTCATCCCAAACCTCCTTTGCCGTCTTTAAGTTCATCAGCCTAGCTGACTCCTCGAAGGGCACCGTATGCAAGATGATGTTTCTGGCGACGTTGTCAAGTCCCACCATCTTAATTTCATCGTTGGTCATGTCTTTCCTTTCTTTAGGAACCTGCACGCCAATTGCAAGATCCTCATATCCCAGTCCTCTGACATTAGGAATAGTGATCTTGATCGGTCCCTCCCTGAGTACACGCGGCATCTGGTCATGGATGGCATCTAGATGTGCTTCTAATCTGAACTTCCAATAGACAAAGTTAGATACAGAGAATTCAGGTAACGAAGCTTCAAGTCTCCTCGAAGTCATGATGATGCAAGTTTTATGAAAAGCAAACTCAGATCTGTTCAGTGACCACCAACAGTTTCTCCTCTGAAACTATTAGTATTCAAAGTCAGTGGTCTTTTGAACCACTACTCTGATACCACTTGTTGGTCCCGGTACAAGACTGAGGAATACGTGTATGGGGGGGGGGGAATACACGTATACCAATTTTTCAAACTTAAAACTGACCGAGTCCCTTTTCTCAGAGTGGTAAAGAACTTAGGAGCTGATAACACACCTACTGACTGCACTTGGTGCGGGTCAGTTGGCTAACTATCAGTTCAAGTTCAGTGCGAAAATGTTTGAGCCCTGAAAGTTTAAAGTCTTGTTTAGTTTGCTTTCTGAAAAACTTGTTTTACTCAGTTCTGAATAGTGTTTAGTAGGGGAGAGCTCTTTTGAAGATCAGCCTGATTGATTCAGACCTGATAAACTTGAATGCAATGAATGAACAAGTAATATGGTAAGTATGCACAATATCAAAGTAGTAAGAACACAAGGAGTTTAACGTGGTTCAGAGTCTCAAGCTCCTACGTCCACGGCCTGACTTAACAGGAAATCCACTCAAGGGATTCTTGTTTTTAACGTGCCAAGGTGCACCACGACCAGCTATCCTTACTGATCTATACAACTCCACTTACTAACACTCTAACTGACTTACTCCCAACAAGCCTAACTTAGGGTTTTGGTTTCAGTTTGGATTCCAACTAGGTTGAGATTATCCTTACAAGGCAAAGCTATGCTAAGGATTGGATAATCTCTCTAAGCTTAAGATAATTCTAATTAGCTCTTGGAATACAGAATAACTCTCAATTGCTAAGAAACACTTGGGAAATTTAGAAGGTTTCGAGTGCTTCTCTTAAGGGTTGAATGCTTTGAATGCTTGAGAGTTTGAGTAATTTCTGGCTTGGAAATTTCCCGTAACCTTGAATGGGTTCAAGGTCTTCTGTATTTATAGATGATTTGAATAACTATCCGTTGGGGAGATAGTCTTCTAGTCATCTATGTAGAGTGGCTTCGATTGGACATATCTTCATGCAGCAGCCGCCCTTGCATGGATTTGGTATTTGTATTAAATGCACATTAAATGCTTGCCCGTTGAATATGCAGTCTGAATTCAGTCTTCATGTCAGGTTCAGTACGTGTGTGTCCTTCTCGGATTGGGCCACGTCATCAGGTTGGTGAGAATGTCAGAACTTATTCCTGAGCTTCAGGCTTGTCTTATTAAGTTCATTTTGTCTTGGGCTCACTGGTCTTGTCCTGACGCTGAAATTCCTTATGCATTGCTTGGCTCTACTCCAAGTCTTCCCATGAACTCAGTGACATCCTGTTCCCTTCAGGACTGAGTTAGTAATGACCTCAGGGTCATACTCTTCATCACTGACACTTACTCAGCCAGCTTAGAGGACTGCCATAAGTTCAGGATGGTGCTCTTTGTCTTCAGGCTCTGAGTCTTGATTGTCTCCAGTGAGTTCTCCTCTCACTGAGTACCTGTGAAGTGTAAAATGACTAAGTACTAATCCTAACCAAGACTAGCCTGACAAAGACATATTTAAGGCAAACATCTTTTCAGGGGCTTTGGGATCTTAATCAAAACTGACCATGTCCCAACAATTTCCCCCTTTTTGATGATGCCAAAACACTGAAAAGATCCTCAAAACACTTAGAGGAAATATGATAAACCTATCTATAAGATAAGACAGTGTTAGAGCAATTCTTGATAAAGTACAGAATTTTAAACAACAGCCAAAAAGACAATGAGGTTTTGTCTGTGGGCAGAACGTAATAGATTTCATTGATAGATGTGGAAATGATTACAATGAATCTAATCTATTACAACGAAGCCTTGTGAACACCTAGACTAATCTCATTTCAGGCTTGAGTCCATATCCTGCATAAACTCTTGCCTTTAGCTCGTCAAGTCTTCCAGGTTGATTCACATATCCTTCAGCTTTAGCTATCTTCAAGACTTCCATCATTATGGCCTTTGTGTCATGCTTTTGAGTTCCAGGAACCAAGGGAGGAGTTCGAATGGTGAACTCAGGAGCCTTCACTTGAACTTTGGCTGCATCAGCCTCCTCCAAGATCTTCTGGAATAGCTCAGGATGATTGTCCATCATGTAGTGAGTGAAGTGGGCATTGATATCGTCAGTGTCGCCCCACTTCTTCACAACATACCACAGTCTAACGAATTCATCCCTTGCATCATTCCAGAACTCCTTCAACGTTTCTGAGACGAACTCATCGACTAAGGCTTCCCTTGCTCCTGATTCTGGCTTACTGATTTGAAGAATTGTTGATTTCCTGACTGTTGGCTTCTTCCTGTACTTCCTTGGCTCAGGCTTCGCCTTCTTCCTCCTAAGTAGACTTATCACTGCATCATCGAGTTCCCTTTGTTGAAGCTCAGTGATATCAGTCAGCTTCTCAACCCTCTTTTCCAAGATGCGCATCTTCTCCTTCTGAGCGATTTCAGCTCTGCGCATAGCCTCAGATTTTTCAGAGTGATCTCCCCATGCTTCAGCACATAACTCCGCCACCAACTCCCCTGAGTAAGTGATGGGATTCTTCCTTGAGCTCATGGGAGACGATCTCTGAACTGGCTCAGGTTGTTACTTGGAAGGTTTATTAGCCTTTGCCTTTGTTGCCTTTTCCATCAGCTTGGCAACAATTTCCCCTCCTTCCTTTTCCACCGCCGCTAACCTAGCTGACTTCCTCACCCTTAGAATATTCCCTTCAGGATTGGCTTCAGGGTCAGCTAGAACGGTCTCACCTTGGTTGACTGCCTCCGATGCCTCAGGGCGGGATCTTTTCTTCTTCTTTTCCCCCTTTTTGGCATCATCATTGGCCTCGGATGGAAATGCGTCAGATCCGCTGTTGATTACGAAGGAGGCTAGGGAATGGACATCATTAATTCCCTCCTTCAATAATTCAACTCCCATCGAAATTCCAGTCCCTACAAAAGAAACCGAACTGATAGCAGCATTGACCTTCTGTTCAAAGACCTCCATAGAGAGTTGGAGTCTTTGTTCAGCCTTGGTGATCCTTTCCTCCACCTTCAAGGACTCACTGCTGACTTTGCTGACCTCAGTCAGTATCTTTGCTGACTCCTCAGTGGCCTTCACCAAAACATCCGCCACTGACTGAGAGGTGCGATCCAGCTTCCCTGACTCCAGCTCCAGTTTGGACGCTGAGTCCTTCATGGCCTGAGTGACGATAGCTCCAGTTTGAACTGCAAGCCTGTCAACTGCCTGATTCAGCTTCTCATCCCTGATCGCATCCCTCTCATCAAGTTTCTTGAGAGTGTTCCTGAGCATTTTCTTGGTGCGTTTTCTCTCATTCCTCACTGACTTGGCCGTGTCAGTCATCGTTCTCTTTAACAGAATCAGCTCCCTGTTAGCAAGGGTGTTGTAAGCTGACTTTGTCCACCTGATGTGTTTTGCCAGGGCCTTGGAGTCTTCTTCCTTCTAAGCTCGTAGCTTCATTACTTCCTCCTGAAGTTCAGCTAGATTTTCTATGGTTTTCTCCTGCTTGACCTCCACTATGCTTGTGAATTCAGCACGTCCGACCCCGGTGATTATCACATCTTCATCATCAACGGCCGCATCAGTGATTGGCTGCTTTCCCTTGTCAGCCCCTGCGTCATCAGTCCCTTCTTCAAGGTGCACTGAAGGCAGTTGTGAAGTAGTCAAAGCCGCCTCCTCAGGCTCAGCTAAGCTAACTTGAACCTTAGGAGCAAGTCCCTCGGAACTGAGAGTCTCCTTGGATGCCTCAACATCTTCCTCTCTTGTCTCAGGGCAGGGAATCCCCTCATCGACAGATGTCTCATTGGCAGCTGAGATGTTCACAACATCCTCAGCCACTGGTCCACCCTTGGCACCAGTGTTCTTATCACCTTCCCCCTGAGCCTGAGGCTCAGAGTTCATCTCATCAACCTCCTGTGCAGTTTCCTCCACTGCCTTCTCCAGGTCTCCTCCCTGAGCTCCTTCATCATCCTCATCCTCCTTCTCGTCACCTGACAGGATGTCAGCCTTGCTCTTGGACATCAATTGAGCTACTAACTGCTTCAGGTTGTCGAAGTTCAATAGTTGAAGCCAGCTAGTTAGTCCAAAGAAAGAGCAAATCTTGGCTTCCTCCGCCTCCCAGTGCTCCCAACCGCGAGCGTCCACTAGCATATGTTGCTCCTGCATGTTTGATTGTTTGAAGTCCAACCAAACCTTGAGCTCAATCACATACGCTAGCAGCTCAGTGTACTTGTACAGCCCAGACCAACACTTCCCTGCCCATTCTGTGGCATTCCCCCTGAGTGTGTTCTCAAGAATCCCACCAGCCATATGCTCATCTAACTCCTCCTCCTCCAGTTCAAGGAATTCATCCTCTTCAGCTGAAATGGATTTGGGACAGTCTTTGGGATTAGGGTATGATGGAAAGTCTGCGGGGTTTGGAAGATTCGGCCCTGCTGATTGTACAGGCTCATTCGTGTGTGAAGTTGATGGCGCTGACTCAGTAGGCTGATTTGGCTCTGAGGTTTGGGGTGGTTGGGGGGTTTGAGGCGTGGGGTCAGGGATGGAAGGTGTTTGGGTTTCAGGGTGTGGGAGTGTTTGAGTGGGTGCTGTCTCAGGCTGCAACGACTCAGCCGTCTCGACAGTCTTTCTCACTTCCTCCAAGTCAGAGGCTCCAGGAGAGCTTGACTTCTCCCTCTCACTCACTTCAGGCAGCTTCTTAGCAGTGGATTTTCTGGTTCCCTTCCTAAGTCTTTTTAGAGGCCTCTCACCCCGAGCACCCTCCTTTCTGACGTCATCGTCAGTTCCCTCAGCCTCAGACACGGTCTTCTTGGGATCAGACTCAGTCCCTGATTTCGTGCTCTTCCCTGATAGCACGACCCTTACCCTCTTCTTCTTCTCAGCCGCGTCCACCTCAGGCTGCTCCACCTCCCCAGCTGCAACCTCCTCACCGTTCTTACTCCTCTCAAGGAGCTCATCTACCCTTTCAATGAGACTGGTTGCCACTCTCTTGGCCTTACCAGCTGGCTTTTTGGCCTGACCCTTTGCTTTCGCATTGGGATCAGTCAGCCCTAGCACTGAATAGGTATCACTCAGTGAGGAAAACATTACCTTCTTTGAGGAGAGACTGTCCTCAAAATCGAAGGTATACCCATGGCAAGCATGAGCAATCAGGATGGACATCCTCGTGTCGAATGGCAAGATGGCACTGACGGAAATGTGCTTCTTCTCCTCGTCTCGCATAAGCTTGTCCAACTCGGCCTGATGGAGTTGATCAAGGAAGAACTGCTCCCAGTTTGCCTCCACTCCATCAGCAATTGCTCCCATGAGCCTCAGCTTGGGCAGACTCAACTGCTCGTGAGAGCCAGTTCCACCCATCACTATCTTGGACACCAAGTCCACAGAGCTCTGTATTCAGGCTTCAGAGTATTCTTATTCTGACGAGCCCTGAATTCTGATGACCCTGACTTGGTCCATTTCCCAAGAAGCTCTCCCTCTGAGTTCTCCTTGTAGGTTCTTGGGTTGATGCCTGAGAATGGCAGCTTGAAGACTTTCCTCACCACCTGCCTGAAGTTGATAGTGACCACCTCTGTGTTGTAAAGAGGTTCACCGTCGCCGTCCTTCTCTCCCGTCGGCTTCAGCGCAGTTACCTTCGTGAAAACTTCCCCTTTCCGTAAGAACATATTCAAGTATGCTTCCACAACTGTTCTTGGGAGTACATAAATGGGGCGGGTGGTGAAGTATGTTTCCAACCCAGCATCGGAAATCCACATAAAAACGGGTTTGATTTCCTCAACTGTAAGACAGGTACCTTCCATGGAGATGACTTGCTCCATGTGTACCAGCTTGTTCTCGACAACGTCTACGATCTTGTCGGTTGTCCAGTTGGAATCAAGGAATGCCATCGTTTTGAAAAAGAAGAGATTTTTCGAAGTTATCTGTGTTTGAGCAAGAGAAAACTCAGTGTGCAGATTGTGCGTTGTGTTTGCGTAAAAACCCTCAAATGGCACTCTTGATTGATAAGACTAAGTCAGTTACTCAAACGTGGGGTTGAGATTGATCCCTGAATTCGAAAGGTTTTAAATTGAAGGGCCAGGATTAATCTCAGCTTCATTTAAGCCCCATGTCAGTCATATTCCGTATAAAGCGGACACGTATATGAAAAAGTAACTAGCATTAAATGCTCCGTGCGCGTGGGTTTTAAATATGAAAAGGCGCGCTTTTAATGAAAACGGAATGCATTTAATAAACATTTTCAGGACGAAGGACTCAGAGAGACGCTTGAAATTCACATGAGTCAGTTTAGAACTCATACCTGTCAGGGAGACATTGTAGCACCCTGATACCTCGCTGTGTCGAGTCTGGCCTGAGTTCCCCCTAGAACCCTACACTGACTGCTCTCCCGGATCTAAGAGTCCTAACTCCACTGACAGTTCCATAAACCTTGCTTCAGCCAGAGGCTTAGTCAAGATGTCAGCTCTTTGCCTGTCAGTGTGAATCTTCTCCATCCTAATATCTTTCTTCTCCACATGATCTCGAATGAAGTGGTGTCTAATATCCACATGCTTGCACCTTGTGTGAAGCACTGGGTTCTGAGTAATTGCTTTGGAACCTGATTAGCAAACACTTGGTAGTCCCTCAGCTGTTGCCTCAACCATAAAATCTGAGCGCAACAGCTACCTGCAGCCATATACTCAACCTCAGTTGTGGATGTCGCCACTGAATTCTGCTTCTTACTAAACCACGAGATCAACTTACTCCCAAAAAACTGACATGTCCCTGAGGTTGATTTCCTATCAATCCTACAACCTCCATAATCTGTATCTGAATAACCTGTCAGTTCTAAGTTGTCATCTGAAGGATACCATAGTCCCATATTGACTGTCCTTTTCAAATACTTAAGTATCCTCTTAGCAGCCTCCAAATGACTTCTCTTGGGATCGGACTGATACCTAGCACACACACCAACTGCAAACGTAATCTCAGGCCTACTTGCAGTCAGGTACAATAAAGAACCTATCAGCCCACGATACTCAGTCTGATTTACTGAAGTCCCACCAGTGTCAGGATCCATCTTCCAATTTGTGTTCATTGGGATCCTAGCTGGATTGCTGTTCTGAACACCAAACTTTTGAATCAAGTCTCTTGTATACTTGGCCTGATTTATGAAGATACCTTGATCAGTCTGCTTGACTTGCAATCCTAAGAAGAAGTTCATCTCTCCCATCATTGACCTCCCAAATTTACCAGTCATCAGCTTAGAGAATTTCTCACATAGCTGATGATCTGGTGATCCAAATATTATGTCATCCACATAGATTTGAACTAAGAGAATGTCATCACCTTCAGTGATCCTGAATAATGTCCTATCCACAGTTCCCTTCTTGAACCCATGATCAGTCAGGAATTGAGAGAGGGTATCATACCAAGCTCTTGGTGCTTGCTTAAGTCCATAGAGTGCTTTCTTCAAATGGTATACTCTATCTCCAACCTCAAACCCGGGAGGTTGTTCAACATATACCTCTTCATTGAGTACACCATTCAGGAAGGCACTCTTGACATCCATTTGATACACCTTGAACTTCTTATATGTTGCATATGCAAGGAACAACCTGATAGCTTCCAATCTAGCCACTGGAGTAAAAGTCTCATCATAGTCTATTCCTTCAGACTGACAATACCCTTTTGCAACCAGTCTAGCCTTGTTCCTTACCACAACACCATTCTAATCCTTCTTGTTCTTGAAGACCCACTTGGTGCCAATCACACCTTGATGCCTAGGTCTATCTACCAGTTCCCAAACCTAATTCCTTGTGAAGTGATTCAACTCCTCTTGCATGGCAATGATCCAGTTTGAGTCAGTGAGAGCTTTTTCAATGTTCTGAGGCTCTTGCTCAGAGAGAAAGCAACAGAACAATGCACTCTCACCATGGAACCGTCTGGTCCTGACTCCCTCAGTTGGATCACCAATTATTTGATCAGTGGGATGATCCTCTAACCATGTTCTTTTGCCAGGAGTTGTTCCTGAAGTACCTGCAATGTTAGTGTCTACAGGCTCATAAAATTCAGGAAATTGAACAGAAGGGGATGATCCAGAGTCTATACCAAAGGGATTAATAAGCTCAATGTCAGGGACATTGATTCCCCCTTGATTAGGTGACTCAGGAACCGTCTCAGCTGCAACAACATCTTCATAGACGGTGCTTACCTCAGGTTGAGCCTGTTCCTCAGTCTGAGGCTCAACAATCCCTGATGTGCTGGGCTTAGGAGTGACACCTGATTCATCATCCTGATCGTCATCATCATCCCATCTCGGAATTGGCACAGTCTTGATCTTGGGATCAGGTTGATTTTTCAAGCTCAGCCTTGTCACACTCCTTGTGACCTCCTCAGTGTCAGGATTCAATACCTTTGCCCTAGACTTATTAACAGATTCATCAAACATAACATGAGGTGATTTTTCCACAACTAGAGTCCTACAATTGTAAACTCTGAAGGCTTTACTAATTTCAGAATATCCTAAGAATATTCCTTCATCAGATTTGCTATCAAAGGCTTTCAATTGGGTTTTCCCATTGTTGAGGATGAAGCACTTACAACCAAATACATGAAAATAGGAAATACGAGGTTTCCTTTTGTTCCATGTCTCATATGGGGTCTGAGCATGTTGTTTGTTCAGCATGGATCTGTTCTGAGTGTAGCATGCAGTGTTGATTGCCTCAGCCCATAATTTCTTGGGCAATCCTGACTCAGCCAGCATGGTCCTTGCAGCTTCCTTCAGTATCATGTTCCTCCTTTCAGCGACAACATTCTGTTGTGGGGTTCTAGCTGCAGAAGTCTCATGAGCTATACCAAGTTCATTACAGAAGTCAGAAATATATGAGTTTATAAATTCAGTGCCCTTGGTAAGGGATTCTATCTTATTCAAATTCAGGATGCTACTGAACGTGACAGAATTTTCCAACAAAAGTTATGGAAGCTGGAATACGGTTCTATCCACTCACAGAGATGGGTTCCTGAGTTCAACCCTTACAAAGAGCACTCTCTCATCGTTCAGGTGTGGATACGGATTTTTGAGCTCCCGGTGGAATATTTCTATGAGCCCATAATTCGGTCTATTAATTGCTTCGGCAATAGGTCCAGTTATTGCAATTGATGATAGGACGAAGAATATGTCGATGTGCCACTATGCTCGTGTGCTTGTGGAATTGGATTTAACCAAGGACAAGGAATGGTTTGTTATGTTTGAAAGAGCTGGACATTGCTCTACGACTTCGATTGGCTATGAAAGACACCTGGAATTCTGCCAACATTGTGGAATACTTGGTCATGACACTTCGGACTGTCGTTCGGATAGGAGAGGACATCCCCCTGTGTTGCCGTCAGACCCCAAGGAGGCTGTTCGTTCGGAGAAGAAGAAGGAGTGGGTTAGAAAAGCTCCTGAGGAGGAAAATGTTGTTTTACATTCAGGGCCCGTTGCTCAAGATGGAGTTAAAAATGTTTGGATGCAAGGATCGAAATCAAAATCCCCCAGACTTGCTACAGTAGAGGCAACCACGGCTCTTGTCACTTCCAATGCTTTCGCTTCTTTGAATGATCTTGATGAGAGAGTGGATGCGTCCATGTTCGTTAACTCAACGGAGAAGGATCATCAGGACGTTGGTGAGAACAATCTTGACAAAGCTGCAAGAGAATGGCAGGAATTCAATAAGGAGTTACCCCCACTTGGTCAGGAGGAGTCTAACCAATATGTTGGGGATAAGGAGAATATGGAGGAGTACACTAATGACTATCTTACGGAAGGGGCAGGTGGGGAGGTCCAAAAATCAGTGAAGAGGCGCCCTAGAAAGCAAACGGCTCCCACCAAGGAATATCTACTTCGGAATAAGGTTTCTTCCGCACCTAATGTGATAGCCAACATTCAAGCCCAAACCTCTACTCCTTTTGCTATGGTTTCTTCAAATAAGCAAGTGGCAGATTTAGCTCATGTTAAATCCTAGGCTGATCGTTGTGATAATATGCTGCCGAAGCACGGCTCTAAAGAGGTTGCTCAATGATGTATATATCATGGAATGTACAAGGTCTGGGCAACGACCACATAAAAGATGCCATGGTGGAGGTCTGCAGGAAGTATAATCCGGATTGGTTAGTTATTTTGGAACCAAAGGTGGCTTTCGAGTCTATAGCAGCTGTTTTTTGGAGAAGGATGAAGCTTGTTTTGGTTGCCATCAATGCTCGTCCTCCTCGTAAACCGAATATTTGGGTTCTTTGTAGACAAGAGTTTCTTAACTTTGTTTCTATTCAGCACTCCTCTACCCAAGCTATTGTTCTTCGATTTAGGAATGCTGCTCTTGACTACCATCTGGGTTGTGTGCATGCTAGTACCAATTATGTGGAACCTCGCAATCTCTGGGCTGCTCTTGAGCCCTTTGCCGAAGAAAGTTGTTTCTGTGGTGATTTCAATGCAGTTTTGGGTGTCCATGAGAGGAGCTCGGGCCTCGGAAACCCTTATTCCACCATAGAGTTCCAGAACTTCGTGAATACCTCTGAGCTTATTGACCTTGACTTAAAAGGTTCTATCTACACTTGGTCGACTAGCGGATGTTATATGGGGGCTAAACTGGATCGGTTCTTAGTTAATCAAAGTTTCCTTGATGTTTGGGGTGCTACTGAGGCTTTGGTCCTTCCTCGTCTTTCCTCGGATCATCATACTTAGTTTGATTCGGGGGAAGTTCTTTGCCTAGGCCTTTTAGTTTTCAATCAATTTGGCTGCAACATGCGGAATTCTTGAATGTGGTTCGTGCTTGCTGGAAGGTCCCTTTGTTTGATATGAATCCCATTCGCTTGGTGGCCAGGAAGCTTAAGAAACTCAAAGGGGTGTTGTAGAGCTGGAACACTTCCAGTTTTGGGAATGTTTTCACTGAAATTGACGCTGCTACTGCCCATCTTAATTATGTCCAGCAAGAGATTGCTGCTCATGGTGATACAGACGCGAGATTTGATGAGGAGATTGATGCTACTATCTCGCTGAATACCCTGCTTGGCCGTAGGGCTTCGCTACTACGGCAGCGTAACCGCCTAAAGTAGCTTCAGAATGGTGACATAATTTCTTTTCCACCGTGTGCATGCTACAAATAAAGCTAAGAATGCCATCTCTACTCTTTTTATTAATGATGAGTTGTGCTATGATCATAATCTTATTTCTTCTCATGTTATTAATTACTATACGAATTTGTTTTCGAAGGTTCAGGAGGAGGACGATATCGACTTTGCCAGCCTGGGGAATTACATATCTCCTATGGTCTCTTCAAGAGACAATATGATGCTTATTTGCATTCCCTCTGAGTCCAAAGTGCATGAAGCGGTTTTTGGTTTAGATGCCAGTAGCGTCCCGGGTCCGGATGGTTTTGGGGGCTGTTTCTTTCAACATTGTTGGGAAATTATTAAGGAGGATGTTGTCTGTGCTGTTCGGTGCTTTTTTACATCCAGGAACATTCCTACAGGAATAAATTTCAGTTTCGTAACTCTAATTCCGAAGGTGCAGGGTGCGGTCAAAGTGGAGGACTTTAGGCCGATTGTGATGGGGAATTATTTATTCAAGATCCTCACGAAGATTTTGGCTACACGTTTAGGCAAGTTCATTCATATCTCTCCCCCTTCCAGTTTGGCTTCATTCCGGGTAAAAGAATACATACGTGTATCGCTCTTGCCTCGAATGCGATTAATTGCTTGGATCATGGGAAAGCGGGTAATATGGTTGTGAAGATTGACATGGTTAAGGCCTTTGACACCATTTCATGGAGGTTTTTGATTGAGGTGATTCATCATATGGGCTTTTCCCATAATTTTGTGGAGATGATTCATAGCGTCTTGCATTCTGCTCGTCTCTCCATCCTTATTAACGGTTCACCGCAAGGTTACTTTAGTTGCTCTCGGGTTGTTCGTCAGGGGGACCCTCTTTCTCCTCTCATTTTCTGTATTGCGGAGGATGCTTTGGCTAGGCTAATCAACGATGCTGTGCACCGGAAATCTCTCCTACTTTCAGCTCAATGCCTGCCTTTTTGCTTTATATAGATGATATTTTACTTCTGGTGCGTGCGACGAAAGAAAATGTCGATTGTTTGCATAAGATATTGCACGATTATGGTGTTTTTTCTGGCCAAATCTTTAGTCTACAAAAATCAAAGGTGTACTTTGGGAAGCATGTTCCTCTGCATATGTGTTTGCACATGACGCATATCACAGGAATTGCTGAGGGAGTTCTCCCCTTCGTCTATTTGGGCGTCCCCATCTTCAGGGGGATTCCTAGGGTCTGTCATCTCCAAGCCTTGGCGGATAGCGTACTTGCTAAGTTCAGTCATTGGAAGGGTAACACACTTTCTCTTGCTGGAAGAAAGTGTCTTATTAATTCAGTTGTAGCTGCTTCGATGGTTCATTCTATGATGGTGTATCTTTGGCCTAGGCCTTTGATTGTACGGATGGAACGTGCCATACGGAATTTCTTGTGGACGGGTGACATCCATAAGCAGGGTTTTTACGTTGTGGCTTGGTCTCGGTGTTGTGCTCCTCTGAAGGAAGGTGGTTTGGGGATCCGCTTCATTCGTCTTGCTAATCAATCGTTTTTATGCAAATTGGCCTGGGATCTTATAACGGATAACTCGGAGGCTTCTCTTTTCCTTCGATAGCGCTACCTCACGGCCTCAGGTGATTCGAGGGCTTTCACCCATAGCTCTTCGATTTGGATTGGTATTAGGAGGCATTTATCGCGTATACAGGATGAATCGAGAAAACTTTATGGTCTTTCCTCACAGGTTAATTTCTAGAATGATAATTGGTTAGACTATAGGATTGTGGATAAACTTGGGGTTCCGCAGGATATTGCTTGCTTGCTCACTAGTGTGATTGGCGATTATTTCTACGAGGGCATGTGGCATTTTGATATTAGCTTCTTAACTTATTTCCCAGGAATTACGCTGGATATTCTCAATACACATCCCACCTCTACAGATGTCCAGATTTGGCCCTATACTTCGGACGGGGTGCTTACTTCTAGGGTGGCTTACGATTTTCTACGGTCACCCTTTTTGGAGGTGAAGTGGGCTCCTTGGATTTGGGGTTCTTTTATACCTCAATGCAGAAGCACGGCAATATGGAGAGCATTCTAGGGAAGTTACCTTTCTCCCCTGATCCTTGTTATTTATGTAATGATTGCGTGGATGAAGTTCATCACTTATTTACCAATTGTGCTTTCATTGCTGAAATTTTTACTGAATTATTGAGGATTTTTTATGTCTCTTTGTGCTCTGATTATGGTTTTTTGCACATTGTAGTTCAAGCACTTGGACTGGACTTTAGCAGACAAATCAAGAATTTGTGGAGAGGGGCATTCGTTTCTTTCATTTGGATAATCTGGAATACAAGGAATAAGGCCAAGCATGCTGCCTTGAAACCAAACAAGCGTGAGGTGTTGATTCGATTACATACTTTGATCTCGGAAGGGGATAATTTTCACTTGGGCTTTGCAACGAATACGGTTCGTGATCTTGGCATTCTACAACAAATTTGTCTTGGAATTCGTTGCAAACAGCCCACGGGATCCTTGTCGCTTCGTTGGAAACCTCCGGACCCGGGGTGGTATAAGGTTAATGTAGATGGGAGCTGCACTAGGGACGTGATTATTGTTATCGCTGGTATCTTTCGAACATCCCGGGGTTTCTTTGTTGCAGCCTACTCTCATTTGGCGGGGAAGGGCACTCCGTACGAGGCCGAGATTTATGCTTGTCTACATGCGATCGGGGTTGCGTATAAATTGGGTTGGACGCGTCTTTGGCTTGAATCGGACTCTTCATTGGCGGTCACAACTCTTAATAATCCAGCAGCTTCTATTCCTTGGCGTATTCGTCCTTTTTGGGATACTTGTTTGAGGCTGAGGAGTGATATGGAGATCCAGATAACTCATATTTTCCGCGAGGGGAACAAACCTGCGGACTTGCTTGCTAAAAGAAATGAGGATGCTAATTACATGTCTATTTGTCCAGATTTCCTGGAGTCTTTTTTGTATTATGACATGAATCACGAATACTTTTGAATTATCTCGTAGAGGAGTTCCTTTTCCCTTGATTTTTTGGGTTTAACAAGGGTTTTTTAGGGGCTCCGGCCGCGAGATGGACATGGGATCGACATGTGATTCACATGTCATCTCTGCGGCTTTAGGACTTAAGGTTAGGTTTTTTATTTGAGTTAACAAAATAGTTATTGACTAATTAACACAAAATTTAATTCCGTTTTCCCTGGATTGTTTTGGGTTTAGCAAGGGTTTGTTATCGGGTTCAAGCCGCAGACTTGACATGGGATCGACATTTGATTCCCATGTCACTTTGCGGCTTTAGGACTTAAAGTTAGGTTTTCTTTTAAAGTTAATAAAATAGTTATTAGTTAATTAACACAAAATTTGGTGTTTAAATACTAAAAAAACAATTTTTAGACTAAAAAAACATTTTTTATTAGAAATGTAGTTTCATCCTTAATCTAATTTTTATATGGTTGTTTGTCCTACTTTCATTGAGCCACTTTTGTACTATGACATGAACCATGAATACTTCCGTATTTCTTCGTAGAGGAATTCTGTTTTCCCTGGATTTCTCGGGTTCCGGCCGCGAGATTGACATGGGATCGACATGTGATTCACATGTCATCTCTGCGACTTTAGGTTTGTTAGGTTAGGTTTTATTTTGAGTTAATAAAATAGTTATTAACTAATTTACACAAAATTGGTGTTTTAAGACTAAAAATGCAATTTTTAGACTAAAAAGGCAATTTTTATTAGAAATGTAGTATCATCATTTCCCGGCGAATATTTTACTATGTGCTCGCTACCTTACTGCCACGGGGGAGCCGAGGAGATTCAGTCAGGCCTCTTCTATTTGGCCTGGGATTCGTTTACATCTCTCGACTATCTTGGATCGGTCGCAGTGGCTGGTGGGACAGGAGTCTCATCTTAATTTCTGGAATGATAATTGGATGTGTTATAGGATTTCGGAGAAGATTGGTTTACCTCAGGAGATTGCTTGCACACTTACAAGTGAGATTTGTGATTACTACTTCAACGGGATGTGGCATTTTGACGAGAGATTTGTGATTTTATATGCCGACATTGTGGTGGATATTCTTAATACTCATGTGGTGAGTGAGGACTCCAGAATTTGGCCTGAAACAAGCAGCGGAACTCTCACGGCTAAGGCTGCCTACGATATGCTTCGTTCCTCTTTTTTTAGTGCCAGTTGGGCTTCTTGGATTTGGAGTTCGTTCATTCCTCAGTGCCGCAGCACGACTGCTTGGCGTGCAATATTAGGGAAGTTACCTTTCACTTTGGGTGATTGCATTTTATGTGGCAATGGTGTAGATGATATTGATCATTTGTTTACTTCTTGTCATTTCTCTCAATCTATTTTTCATGAGATTTTGAGGATTTTTGATGTTACACTATGCTTTGATAATGGTTTTTTGGACCTGGTGGTACAGGCTATTCAGTTGAAGTTTTCGAAGCAGATTCTTAATTTATGGAGATTGGCTTTTGTCACGCTTATTTGGCTTGTTTGGATCACCCGCAACAAGGCGTTTCATGACAATTTTAGACCTTCAGTGGCTCGTACGAAGGCTCAATTATTAGCACTGATCAAAGAGGGCGAGGAACTAAATATTGGCTGCTCTTCCAATTCGATTGCGGACTTGGCTATTGCTCACAAACTTCGGATTAAGTAGCATCCTAGGCCACAACAACACGTCGTATTTTTCCGCTGGAAACCTCCTCCTGCGGGATGGTACAAAGCTAATGTGGATGGTAGCATGGATAGTGCGATGGTAATTATTTTTGTTGGAGGCATTTTTCGAAACAGTCGAGGATTCTTCTCAGCTGCTTTTACCACTCGGATTGGTAAAGGGACGGTATATGAGGCCGAGATTATTGCGGGACTTCATGCGATCATGATTGCACATAGATTGGGATGGCGGAGACTTTGGATCGAGACGGATTCGGTTTTGGCTGCTAAGGTCCTTCAGGACAGACAGCCTTCGATCCCTTGGCGTGTTCAGCCTTGGTGGGATACATGCGAGCTGCTTAGAGGGGATATGGAGATGCGGGTCACTCATGTTTTCCGTGAAAGAAATCAGGCCGCGGATATTCTTGCTAAAAGGAGGACGACTACTTTTTATTTGGGTACTTGCCCAGATTTTATTGAACCTCTTTTGTACTCAGACATGAACAAAGAAATATTTCGTATTACTATTCCAAAATAGAGGAATTCCATTTTCCCTTGACTAGCAAGGGTTTTTCATCGGGTTCCGGCCGCAGACTTGACATGGGATCGACCTTTGATTCCCATATCTCTCTACGGCTCTAGGTTTGATAGGTTAGGTTTTCTTTTAAAGTTAATAAAATAGTTATTAGCTAATTAATACAAAATTTGGTGTTTTAATACTAAAAAAGTAATTTTTATTAGCAATGTAGTTTCATCCTTAATCTAATTTTCACAAAATTGGTATTTTAAGACTAAAAATATAATTTTTAGACTAAAAAAGCAATTTTTATTAGAAAAATGTAGTTTCATCCTTAAGCTAATTTACAAAAAATTGGTGTTTTAATACTAAAAAAATAATTCTTAGACTAAAAAAGGCCTTGGGGGAGGAGGTGGAAAACTTTAATGCTCAAACGGAACACACTCATACGGAGGGTGACAATGAAGAGGAATCACGTGAAAACAACACCTTTACCGTCCAAGGAAATGAGTTCATGGTATTGCCAACACACAACTCCTTTGATTTACTTCAGGAAGTGGCCGATCAGGAGAATACTGGAACTGAGGTCTCTTCAGTGTTGAATAAGGTGATTCAGCCCCATTTTCCTATGCCGTCAAGTATTTTCAAAAAGCCTTACTATGATCGTTCCCTACCGGTGGGTGTATCAATTAAGAAAGCTGTCCGAAATTTGCCCGATGACGATCCACGTACTGTGGATACTTCTGACCCTAGCAAGGGTAAGGACACTATGGTTCTGGATACTCTAACTACAATGCTTCCTGGCGCTACTTCCTCGGAACTTATCCCTGAGCAGCACAACTCGGGTTTAAATCACGATTCAGATTTATTGGAATCCGTATCCCGCAATGCAAAGGAGAATTTAGAGGTGGATGAAAGGAGCAACCATGTTGACGAATTACACTATATTGCTGGAAAGAGTTGGGCAGATGAGGATGACACGAGACCGCTGAAGCACGATCAGAACAACCACCAATGATTTGTTTGTCATGGAATCTTCAGGGACTAGGGAACGAGCGGACTCAAAATGCTTTACGCTCTCTATTTCAAAAGCACAAATCAGACTTTCTGGTGATCTACGAACCTAAGATAAGGCATTCTTCTATTCCTGCTAATTATTGGCGTTCTTTGAATTTGTCTTTCTTGTTTAGCAACACTCGACTCACTCCTTTTACAAACAGACCAATGTATTGTCTTTTCGGTGACATTGGAGCAGCGGAGCTGTACGTTCGGGTTTGTCCATGCTCGTAACAATTACATTTTGAGGAGACAGTTGTGGCGGGATCTTTCTAGCATTTCCAGCCCTACCATTTGCTTGATCGGGGATTTCAATGTAGTCAAGGGCGTCCATGAACATGGCTTTCTGAAGCCTTCCTTCGTTGGAGTTTTCGGCTTTTATTGATGAAGCGAACCTCATAGACGTGGATACTAATGATCACTCTTTTACTTGGTCCACTCGCCGTGCTCCTCAGGGGTTCATTGCTGCTCGCCTTGACCGAGCCGTGGTTTTGGCAGGCTTTCTTGATTTATAGACCTCGACCACTCTCGATATACTTCCCAGGCATTCTTCGGATCATCACCCCCTGCTTCTTAAGCTTCAAGTTCAACAGCCTGTTAATAGGCGACCTTTCTGTTTTCAGGCTATGTGGCTTCGACATGATGGCTTTCTTGATCATGTTAGAGGATCCTGGGGGATGCCTATTGCAACCCATTCCCCGGTTCATAAGGTGGCCTCGAAGTTACGTAGGCTTAAGTCTAGTCTTAAGCAATGGAATACTTCAGTTTTCAAGCAGATTCTCAATGAGATTGATAAGGCTACGCAAGACCTCGATGAAATTCAACAAGAGATACATACTCAAGGGCAAACTGATGACCGCTTTGATAGGGAGGTTAATTGCTTGGTTCGCCTGAATGAACTTCTTGCCCGCAAGCAGGAGTTCTATTCGCAACATGGCAGGCTTCAATGGCTAAAGGATGGTGACAAGAATTCTTCTTTCTTTCACCTCGCAAACAGAATTACCCTCTCTCTTGCAGGCCGTAAATGCTTAATCAATTCTGTTATTTGTGGTTCTTTAGTGCATGTTATGATGGTGTATCGCTGGCCTAGATCACATCTTACTCTGATTGAGAAAGCCATGAAGAATTTCCTTTGGACAGGTGATGTTAATAAATGTAATAATGCTTGTTCGATTTCTTGGAAATGTTGCTGCTCGCCACCTTTAGAAGGAGGCCTGGGTATTCGGTCTCATACGATTGTCAATGACTCGTTCTTGTGTAACTTGGCATGGGATATTTACAGGGTTCCTTCTTCGGAGTTCAAGTATTTGCATGATCGTTATTTTTCGGCAGGTCGTCAACCTAAGTTTTCGCACCAAAAATCTTCATCTATTGCTTCGGGTATAGCTCGCCACATGCCACACATTATGGAGGGTGCTCGTTGGGTGGTTGGGCAACACTCTATGGTAAGTTTCTGGTACGATAATTGGCTTGGTTATATTATAGTGGATCGTCTAGCTTTGCCCATTTCCTGCCGACAGAATTTGGTGGGAAGGATACGAGACTTATACTTTGATGGCTGCTGGCATTTTCCATGGGATTTTATTCTTGCATTCCCAGAGGTGATAAATGACATCTTGCAGGTCCGCATTTCTACTGATACAGATCGCCTTATTTGGCAAGACACGGTTTCTGGGGAGTACACATCCCAGCTCGCCTATGATGATATTAGCCAACATTTTCCTCAACCAGCTTGGGTATCGTGGATTTGGGCACCCTACGTTCCCCCACGTCGTTCGATCCTCCTTTGGAGGGTTGCTTGGGGTCGTTTGCCCACTTTATCCTGGTTCAGACGAACAGGTTTCATTGGCCCCATGATTTGTTCGCTTTGTTTTAAGGAGGAAGACACTCAAGACTATACCTTTCTGGGTGCTCTTTTACTAGAAAAATATATAATTTTTTTGTGTGATATTTTTCAGGTTGTTTTCACCTTTGATGAGGGTTTTCATTCCATCCTCAATCAAGCTGTAACTTTCATTTTTAGCGAGCAGGTTACTAAAATATGGAGGATAGCTTTTACCACTTCAATTTGGGCCATTTGGGCATTTCGGAACAAGTCCTTCCATGAAGGGGCTGCCCCTTCTGTGCCCAGGTGTCTAGCGGCGATCATAGCCAACACCAGCGACTCGGCTGCCTTAGCTAAAGGGGCCTCCAATGGCTCTCTCTGTGACTTGCTTATCACTAGAGCATTTCGCATTTCCCTTGCTCCAAGGCCAGCTCACTGTCCCATTTATGTGAGATGGGTGCCGCCACCCCCGGGTTGGCTTAAAGCTAATGTTGACGGTAGTGTGTTACATGCTCCTAATGTCTTGCACACGGGAGCTCTTTTCCGTAACTCGAGAGGCATGTTCGTTGCTGCCACCTCAGATTCGTTGGGTTGGGGGTATCCGCTCGAGGCAGAAATTGCGGCTATCCTCTTAGCTGTGGAGTATGCTCACATGCGGGGTTGGAGAAAGTTGTGGATAGAGTCGGATTCCACTATTGCTGTCCAAACCATGAAGCGGGAGATCCCCTTTGTGCCTTGGCGTTTGTGGGCTCTTTGGATTCAGGTTGCCACTATCTCTCTCACGATGGACATTCGGTATACTCGTATTTATCGGGAAGGGAACAAACCGGCAGATATATTAGCTTCTCTACATGCGTATAATAGGTGGATAGGACCATGTCCAGATTTTTTGGCTCCATTTTTTTTTCGGACATGAACTGCGAGTATTGCAAGTTGTAGGGGCTGCGTCCCCCTTTTCTTTGGTTTGGTTTGTTTTTGTTTTTGCCTTGTATTCTGAGCTTTTGGTTGGGATCAGTTTCTATTCAGTCTTTTGGGCTGAGAGCTTGGTCCAAGGTTAGTTTATATTCAGTCCTTTGGGCTGAGAGCTTAACCTTTGTTGGCTTTGTATTCTGAGCTTTTCCTATTTTAAACTTGAAGAATAGGTGGTTGGTAACGCTTTTCCGCCTACACCGGTTTGTCCTCAAGGGAGGTTTACGGGGAGGTTTTTAATGTGGCCCACCTATTTCTTTGGCTTGTTTCTCGATCCCGGGTTGTAGGATCATCATTTTCTTTTTCTCTTAATAAAATTTTAATAATTTCCTAATTTACACAAAATTGGTGTTTTAATACAAAAAAAATAATTTTTAGACTAAAAAAATAATTTTTATTAGAAATGTAGTTCCATCCTTAATCTAATTTACACAAAATTGGTGTTTTAAGACTAAAAATGCAATTTTTAGACTAAAATATTAATTTTTATTAGAAATGTAGTTTCATCCTTAAGCTAATTTACACAAAATTGGTGTTTTAATAGTAAAAAAATAATTTTTAGACTAAAAAAGCAATTTTTATTAGAAATGTAGTTTCATCCTTAATCTAATATACACAAAATTGCTTTACGCCAAAAGCTCCCGAAGCCTTCTTGGAGTGAGTGGATATGGGGGAGCTTCATTCTCATGTGTCGTTCAACTTTTTTGTGGAGAGCTTTATGGGGGAAAGTCCCCACTGCTGATTGGATGGCGAAGTTCGGCGAAGGACCCTCTATCTGCCACGTTTGCCATGCACATGTTGAAAATCAAGACCATATCTTTTCGAGTTGTAACTTTTCTAAGCATGTTTTTAAGATCATCTTTAGCTTGTTTGATGTTCAGTTAAACTATGATTTGGGGTTCGAAAATCTTTTTATGCAGGCTAGACGGATCAACATGAGCGAGCAGATGAATAATTTATGGAGATTAGCCTTCGTCACAACTACGTGGGCAATATGGAAGTTTCAGAACCAGGTTGTGCATCACGACCATCAGCCTTCCACTACTAGGTGTGGCGCCTTCGCTCTTGCTTGCATCAAGGAGTCCACGGCCCTTGCGGGTGGCTCCTCGCATGGCTCCCTCTCGGAGATTCTCACAGTTCGCGCCCTGGGAGCTGCCCTTCAGCCAAGGAAATTCAGATTGCCAACCTATGTTACTTGGAACCCTCCCCCTCCGGGCTGGTGCAAAGTTATCGTTGATGGGGGTGTGACTAAGCCCCCGAATACTCTTTATGCTAGTGCTATTTTTCGAAATTCCCGTGGTTTCTTCATGGCTGCTTTCACTGAAGAAGCTGGGTGGGGTTTTCCCTTTGAGGCCGAACTCGCCGCTATTTTCTCTGCCATTGAGTTTGCTTTTGTCCGTGGATGGCACAAATTGTGGGTCGAGTCTGATTCAGCCTGGGCAATCAAGACTATGACGAAGGACATCCCTCTTATTCCCTGGAGATTGTGTGGCGCCATGAGCCAAGCTTGGGCCATGGCTTCCCAAATGGTTTTGAAGTTTTCTCACATTCTCCGTGAAGGTAACATGGCTGCGGATACACTCGTCAAGACCCGCAGCAATCAGGTATGGTTAGGTACTTGTCCAGATTTTTTATCTTCTATTTTATGTATGGACATGAACAATGAATATTGTAGGATTTAGTGGGTTTTTTCTGGGATTGCATCCCTGCTTGGTGGCCGTGTGTTTGGCCTTCTTTGTTGGACTTTTGTTTGTTTGATCGTGTATGCTTTGCTTCTCCCCTGACCCCGAGTTGTGGGGTCCACCTTTTTTCCTTTTTATTAATAAAATAACTTAATTTGCTAATTTACACAAAATTGATGTTTTAAGACTAAAAATGAAATTTTTAGACTAAAAAGACAATTTTTATTAGAAATGTAGTTTCATCCTTACGCTAATTTACACAAAATTGGTGTTTTAATACTAAAAAAAACAATTTTTAGACTAAAAAGCAATTTTTATTAAAAATGTAGTTTCATCCTTAATCTAATATACACAAAATTTGTGTTTTAATACTAAAAAAACAATTTTAGACTAAAAAAGCAATTCTTATTAGAAATGTAGTTTCATCCTTAAGCTAATTAACATAAAATTTGGTGTTTTAATACTAAAAAAGCAATTTTTAGACTAAAAAAACAATTTTTATTAGAAATGTAGTTTCATCCTTAATCTAATTTACACAAAATTGGTGTTTTAAGACTAAAAATGCAATTTTTAGACTAAAAAAGCAATTTTTATTAGAAATGTAGTATCATCCTTAAGCTAATTAACACAAAATTTGGTGTTTTAATACTAAAAAAGTAATTTTTAGACTATAAAAGCAATTTTTATTAAAAATGTAGTTTCATCCTCAATCTAATTTACACAAAATTGGTGTTTTAAGACTAAAAATACAATTTTTAGACTAAAAAAACAATTTTTAGACTAAAAAAACAATTTTTATTAGAAAAATGTAGTTTCATCCTTAAGCTAATTTACACAAAATTGAATTTACCCAAAATTACAAAAAATAAAAAATTAGAAAAAATTGAGGGAGATTTTTCTCTTTTCTCTCTCCTAGGTTTGCGTGAATAATGGGGTACGAATCCTGCCTTTTCCCTGAAATTAACCTTTCCAATGGGTTAATTAATGATGTTAATCAGGTTCATTAACCTTTTTCTGTTAAATTAATTGATGGGGATGTCTCGGATACCTCTTCTCTTAGCGTGGCTAGGGCTTCTTCGCAGTATCGTTCATCGCTGGCAATCACCTCTCATTCCTCACGAGAGGAGCCTAGGGTTCCGCCGCATCAACATGGTGGTGATCCTCCTGTTGTTACGGCCATGCAATCCACCGCGGCTACCCTCCCTGATGGGCCGCGTCCAGATATCAGTTCGGGATCTCCGATGACTAGGGGTATGACGAGTGGTTGCTTCGCTGCCTCGACTGCAACTTTGGCCCCGATTGGTGACCTTCCGGGTTACAGAAAGGGGATCGTTGATTCCTCTGTTAATTTTCCTCCTCTTCCAGTACCAGCGGCGACTTCAACGGTTCCTGGTGCGACTAGTGCGCCGGTTACCGCTGGTGGACCTTCAGCCTGGGCCCAGACCTTTTCAACTATCCTTTTGAAGCCAGTTTCTCTTAATGGGCAGTCAGAGGGTTATTCTCGACCTATTTTGAAGGGTGATAAACTCTCTATTGCCCTTGATGAACCAACTTATCAACAGAGGGTTGCGGATTGTAGCCAATATTTGATTGGCTGTTTGGTTCTTTCACCGGGTGATAAGTCGTGGAGTTCGGCAGAATTCACGACTCGTTTGAGTACACTGTGGAAGTTGCAGCGAACGATATCCTTGGTCGTATTGGGACGCGGATTCTTCCTGATACGTTTTGGGTGCTCATCGGAACGGGAGGAAGTTTTCCGGTTTCGTTCATGGAACCTGTCTCCGGGTGTTTTTCGGTTGCAACGCTGGACGAAGAGATTCAACCCATATAAGGTTGCATCTCATACGGCTCAGGTTTGGCTTCGTATCTTCGAACTCCCCTTTGAATTTTGGTTTAAGAAATTGTTAGTGGGAACTGCATCAGCTTTTGGTACTCCTCTGAAAATTGATGGTTGTAAGGCCTCTGGCGAGATGGGACATTACGCCAGGGTGCTGGTTGACGTCGATTTTAGTAAGGTTTTGCCTACGGAAACACTTGTGGAAAGTGAGGGTATGAGCTCTTTAATTACTTTTAAATTGGAGAATCTCCCACCTTTTTGTTCAAAATGCAAAATAGTTGGGCATAGTTTGAATATGTGTCGAACTGTGGATGCAACTAAGGAGGATATCGCACCAAAGGCTCCGAAAACTAAATGGGTGCGGAAAGACAATGTTGATTTGGCTGAGGAGGGGGAGGTGTGTCCGCACTCTGAAGTTTTGGTTGATAAGGGTGAGGTGATTCTTCATTCTGATAATGTTGAAATTTAGCTGCTGATGATAGTTTTGATGGAGATGCGAGTGCATTTAATCGGGATGGGGGTTTATCTACTGATGTGGGTGCATCTGCTAAACTAGTGGGTGAATCTACTAATTCTGATGGTGCAGTTACTGATTTGGGGGGTGTTGCTGATGTGCAGCCTACCCCCTTCCATTGTGTTGAGCCTAACCGGAGTTGTTCTCTTTCTCCCAAGGGGAATGAGCTTGCTTTGGTCACTGAGAACAATTCTACTGAGACGGAGAGTTGGAATCACATTTTTGGCTCTAAATCTCGTGGGATGGCTGGAAAGACTACTCCATTAAAGTCTGCTGAAACTGTGGGTACTGTGACTTTAGTTCCATATACTAACTCATTTTCTGCTCTGAGTGGAAAATGGGGTGATGTTTCGGACGACGAGGTAGAGAAGACATTACCCCCTCTCCTTCGCGAGGCAATTCGTACAGGTTGAATGATGATCACGTCGGGAGTGGATGCTGATGGTACATTGTTAGAGGAAGTAGCTCCTGACAAGGCTAAAAGTAAGAAGAAGAAAAGAGGTGCGAAGAAGCAGTCAATGACCAGCAACTACAATCTGCGGAATGATCGTAATAAACCTGAGGATGCACGAGCAAGAGTGCAACAGGACTTAGATAAGTTGATGACTTGGAAACAAAGTAATCCTGATTAGGAATTTCTGGGGAGTTTTCCTCTTTATGATACCTAGGCCTCGGGTTGTAGGGCCACCTATCTTTTTCATTTTTCTTTTATAAAATGTTTATTCGCTAATTTACACAAAATTTGTGTTTTAAGACTAAAAATGCAATTTTTAGGCTAAAAAGACAAGTTTTATTAGAAATGTAGTTTCATCCTTAATCTAATTTACACAAAATTGATGTTTTAAGACTAAAAATGCAATTTTTAGACTAAAAAAGCAATTTTTATTAGAAATATAGTTTCAACCTTAAGCTAATTTACACAAAATTGGTGTTTTAAGACTAAAAAAATCTATTTTTATTAGAAATATAGTTTCATCCTTAAGCTAATTTAAAAAAATTGGTGTTTTAAGACTAAGCAATTTTTAGACTAAAAAACAATTTTTATTAGAAGTATAGTTTCATCCTTAATCTAATTTACACAAAGTTGGTGTTTTAAGACTAAAAATGCAATTTTTAGACTAAAAATAATAATTTTTATTAGAAATATAGTTTCATCCTTAAACTAATTTACACAAAATTGGTGTTTTAAGACTAAAAACGCAATTTTTATTAGAAATATAGTTTCATCCTTAAGCTAATTAACACAAAATTGGTGTTTTAAGACTAAAAATGCAATTTTTAGACTAAAAAAGCAATTTTTATTAGAAATGTAGTTTCATCCTTAATCTAATTTACACAAAATTGGTCTTTTAAGACTAAAAATGCAATTTTTAGACTAAAAAGGCAATTTTTATTAGAAATATAGTTTCATCCTTAAGCTAATTTACATAAAATTGGTGTTTTAATACTAAAAATGCAATTTGTAGATTAAAAAAAATAATTTTTATTAGAAATGTAGTTTCATCCTTAATCTAATTTATACAAAATTTTACCCAATGGACTGTGGGACGCAGAGTCCTCCTGTTCAAAATCACACGACCCAAGATAACAAAGGGAGTGTCAAAACCTTTGCCGAGGCTACAAACACCCGCTCTAAAGCTGTTCGCTACACTACTCTTCGTGAACCCATAAAGCTAACCCCTCATGGCCAGTACTTATTGATTGACATCCCGGAAGAGGATTACTTGGTGGGTGTAAGAGAATTTCAGAATTCTTTTATTGGACGTATGATTATTGCTCCTGAAAAGGCATTACAGCCCCTCATATCTCTCAAGGAGAAGCTTAGAAATATTTGGAAGCTAAATGGTCACCTCAAAATGATTCCCCTTGGGAAGGGATACTATACAGTTATGTTGGAAGACTCGGAAGACAGGGCTAGGCTTGCTTTGCGGAGGTCCTTTTCCCTGGATATCGGCACCTCTCGGCTACAGGAATGGTCCCCAAATTTTAACCCGAACGCGGTCAAAACTTTGCTTGCCCAAGTTTGGGTCCGTTTCACGGACTTGCCTATTGAATACTTGCAACCAAGGATCCTAGAGGCTTTAGCATCAACCATTGGTACACTTGTCCGTTTTGACGACTCTACATCCAACCGCACCTTCGGTTTGTACGCTAGAATGCTTATTGAAATCGATCTCTCAAAGGATCTTCACCACCAAGTTTTATATCAGAGAGGAGAACATCTTTCCGGGACTAACATTGTTTATGAACGTCTCTCCCAATTTTGTAAAGAGTGTTGTGTTATTGGTCATTCGTTGGCTAACTGTAAGAGAACGAAGGAGCAGCCTAGAGCTTCTTCCGGGGGATGCAGCCGTAGTCGTTCTCGAAGACCTTAGAGACGGTCAGATAAATTACCCAAAGAGATGGCGCATGGGCCGAGTAATGACAGAGTAACGAAGAATACTAATTTTGCCTTTAACAAGGCAGACATTTCTAATTTGAAGCACACTAATATTGGCAGTGATGATGATGCTGCCCTTGCAACTGAAATGGAATAAGAATTAGCGATAATTGATGAGGAAATGAACTCTGGGGATCCTACCAACACCTTAACCGCGATGGTTCTTCATGATGGGGAAACTGTAGGGCTTACGACCTCTAATAAATTTGCTGCTCTTAGTAAGGAGGTTGGCGTGGAGGGAGTCGTTGCTTCAACTCCCAACAACGATACGCAAGGGCCCACTCTAAGCCCCGTTGGCGATCCTATGACTACAGCCGGAAACGTAAATAATGTCGTTTCCAGCGCATCTTGTAAGTCTCATGCACCTAAATCTAAATTTGATATTACTTTGAATAGAACCACTGCTGGCCCCTCCCTCCCTCTGCAGGTGAAAAAGGCGGCGAGCAAAGCTGCTAATCTTTCGAAATCGCAAGAGACAGACAAGCAGTCGTATAAAGAAGCTTCTATCTCCTTGGGAGCTCCCATTAAACTGGCCCTCAAGAGCAACCAAATTCCCCAGACAGAGGGCGACAGCCCTTCTTTGCTCGAGATCATGACAGATCTAAATTCTTCGGCCAAAGAACTCTTTATTACTGACACATCCAGGACAGAGAGCAATGAATTGGAACTAGTTGGAAAACGTAGCTTGGCAGATAAAATGGACAACGAAGATGGAGTTTCTGGACCGCCGAAGCACGGTCTTCACGAACTCCAATGATTGTGTTGACTTAGAACGCACAAGGCCTTAGCAATGAAAACACGAGCAATGTGCTTGGGGCCTATTGTTAACGGTACAAACCGGATTGGGTGGTGATTTTGGAGCCAAAGATTCTGGTTTCTTCTATTCCGGTTTCCTTTTGGTCTTCCCTCAATCTTACTTTTCTGGGTGAAAATAGTAGGCATGGTATGCGTCCCAACATTTGGCTCCTTTGTAAAAAGGAACTTCGCTCTTCGGCTACAAATTATCCATGGAGGTTGTTAGAGCCAGGTCTGTTAGGGGCGAGCAACGTGAGGTGGACAGTGCCCAAGTCAGACGAGATAAGGGCAAAGCCAAGGTGGCCAAACCAAGAGAGGGTCAAGCTGAATCTGCACATGGGTGAGAAACATTGTCGAGCCATGGAACAACTCGTTCCAGTGCCCAGGATAGGCTTGGTCAACCCCAGAATCAAGAGAAAGTTGCTCGCCAAGGAGCAGGTGATGGGCGAACAACATTTGAGCAGCCTCGCCCATCAGTTCATGAAAGACTATCCCAGTCTGCTTTCAGGCGCCTAGGGCCAAATGCGGTGAACAACCCTAGGAAACAGCTCCAGGATATGCCCGCTCCGAGTGAGGGACTGCGACGAGCAGAAAGGTTTGTACCTTTGCTCGCCAAACAACCTCCAAGCCAGGGGGCATCTTTGGATGAGTTGTCAAGCCTAAGAAAGGTTGTGGAGAGCATGCAGGAGCAATTGGATCAACAGAGAGGGATGGGGACAACCAGCTTGCCATCCTCTCCCTTGTCATCTATCATTTTGAAGGCCCCGATTCAGAAAAAGGTCCAATTTCCAGCAAGTATACAGTACGATGGCATTGCTGATCCCCGAGTCCATTTAACAAAGTATTCAGAATACATGGTTTCTGTGGGAGCCAGTGATGCCACCCAGTGCCGGAATTTCCCCTTGACCTTGGGGGACAGAGTCCACAAGTGGTTTTCTGCACTGCCACCAGCATCAATCCACTCATTTGTTCAACTGAGTCGAGAGTTCCTCTCCCATTTCTCAACAACAGGATCGTATTTATCCCAGAAATATCGGTTATCAGACCTGAAGTAAAATGACGACTAGTCGGACTTGGCGTTCATGGAGAGGTTCGACAAAATATTGTTGGAAGGGGAGCCCGTAAGCGAAGATACGAAAATTGTCGCTATTATGGTCGGTTGAAAAAGGGATCAAAGCTGTGGAAAGAGGTACGTCTGAAGTGACCGAGAAGTTATGCTGAATTCAGAAATCAAGCCGGCATATTTGTTTCCATGCACGAGGCCATACAAGCAAACTTGGGAGAAAACAAAGCCGATCCCAAAGAGAACAATAAAAAACCCGGCGGAACAGGCTACAGAGTCCCGAAGAACATGAAGGCATTCACTGAAGGGACGGAGCTGAAAGAAAAATTGAACCAAGTGCTAACAGTATCAGTTGATACTGTGTACGAAAATGTAAAGGAGAAAGAATTGCTCTCCCCTCCACGAAGAATCCGCCAAGACAATGGCAAACTCAACCCTAACAAATATTGTGCCTACCATCAAAGCGTGGGGCACTTTACTAGTGAATGTAGAGATTTGCTCAAACAACTTTGGTGGTTTTACGAGGAAGGGAAGCTCTCCGACTTTGTTAAAAGGCAACCTGGAAAGAGAGCCCGGGAGAACAACTCAGAAGATGAGGATGATGACCAGCCTCAGAAAAATAATAAACCTGGGCGACCAGTTCCAGCCATTGCTGCCCGTCCATTAGAGGATTTATACACGATGGAACCCGCAGGACCAGCAGGAGGATGTTCTGACGGACGACCGACAATCTCCAACTGAAAAAGAAAAACCAAATTACGAGCGATCGACCAAGTACAAGAAATGGGAGTTAAACCTTCCATCATGCAGACGACAGAATTAACTTTCACTGAAAAAGACTTGGAAGAAATATTGACCCCCCATAATGATTCACTCGTGATTTGTGCTAAGATCATGGAGACCAGAGTACACAGATTGTTGGTGGACACCGGAGCCTACACCAACATCCTTTTCAAAAAGACGCTCGATCAACTTGGAGACTACTCGGGCTACATACGAGATTCAAATCATAGAATCTTAGGCTTCGGAAATGCTGTAATAGTCCCGTTAGGGGAGATTAGGTTGTCAGTTCAGCTTGTAACGGTCGAGGAACTCGAGAAAAATATAACAAGAATGGTGGATTTCTTAGTCGTAGATCAGGAATCAACCTATAACAGGTTTCTTTTCGACCTTTTCTAAATAAATTTAAAGCTATATGTTCAACTTACCACTACTGCCTAAAGTTCCCAACAGCAAGTGGAGCAGGCACAATAAAGGGAGATCAAAGAAAGGCTCGTGAATGTCTCCTACAATTACAAGCAAGGCACGCACAAGTATCCATGATGGAAGCCACCACAAGTTATCCAACCGATGAGCCATCAATACTGGAGAACATGATGGACATAGAAGATAACCATATGGATACGGACGAACAACTTATCACCACCCATGGGGAACTTCAATCTGACCAACAACAAAGGGGTGGTGACAAGCAACACTCAACAGATGACTTGGAGGGCTAGATGCTGTCTAACAACAATGAATCAGGACCAACAGATGATCTGGAGCCCCGCCTGGGAGCAGGGCCCATGAACATCGAAAATAATTTCAACCCTGAGGGACCAATACTTGATCCTCGTTGGAAAGGACAAAAATGACCAGCAACTCCAGTCAAAGAACTGGAGGCGTTCAAAGTTAATCCTGAAAACTAAGATCTTTAATTATACATAGGATCTGAGCTCCCTGAGCCTTACAAATCCCGAATAAAAGAATTCCTCAGCAAGAATCTAGATGTTTTTGCTTGGTCACATGCAGACATGGTGAGAATAGATCCAAAGCATGCTTGCCACAAGCTTAATATCAATCAAACAAAAAGGCCAGTCCATCAAAAACGAAGAAAGTATGGCCCAGACAAATACCAAGCTTTGAATGAAGAGGTGAAGAAGTTGTTAGACAACGATCTAATCCGACAAGCACTCTGTCCACAGTAGGTAGCAAACCCAGTCCTTGTGAGGAAACCAAACGGGACCTGGAGGCTATGCATAGATTTTACGGATCTGAATGCAGCATGCCCAAAGGACAACTTTCCTCTCTCCCATATTGATCAATTGGTGGACAGCACTGCGGGTCATGAGATGCTAACATTCATGGATGCCTTTGCCGGGTACCATCTGATGAAGGTAAAATGATGCACATCAACAAAGATTTGTTAAAATGGAGATGGAAGTCTTGAAAACTCCATTCCGTCTCTGATTTCTGTGAAATCGGCTCTCGAACAGCAGCAGCAAGCTCCGGCCATGAACCTGCACAAAACCTGGCCGGAGGGGGCTCCGGCGTCGGTCCTCCAACGCTCAAGACAGTCAGATTGTAATGGAAGAATAACAGTAAAAATGCAGCCAAGATGAGTGATTTTTGGTTAGAAGAAGATACCTTGAAATGGTGAAGGGAGAGGGTATTTATATTTGTGTCTCTGAGGGGCATAATAGTCAATCTCTTAGTGTTGCCCTAATTGGTTTGGGGACCACTAGGACCACAGACTTGTGTGGTGCTGCCAAGTGTCTCATATGGCTGATATTAGTACATCAAGTAGTACATATTATTCTTGATATCTCTGGATTATTTATGCCATTAATCCAAAGATGGAAAAATGACATTTGTATTGTATTCTTCTTCCATTGCTCAAATGAAGTAGAGGAAAAGATAATGCTCCATGTTCTTAAAGAGTTCATGACTGATTTAACACTTATTCCTTTGTTCGTTCATTGTTACCAGTTCCAGAGCCTAAATAGGCTCTGGAGAGATACGTTCCAAAAGCATTGGGAATCACTCCCAAGGTAGTAAGGATTTATTCAGGCTTTTATTAGACTATTATTATTTTCATAAGCTCAGCTGCTCAGTTTTGCAAGCTCTTCTCTTTGCTTGTTATTCTGACAAGTAATTTCTTTCTTTATAACTGATGTACTGTGCCAATTCTGGCAGAGCCTACATCAGACATGTTTTCATAGTTTAGGTCTTCGATTCAGAGACGATTACCCCAGAGCTGTGGTTAGCTCTGGACTAAATATCCTTGTATCGGGTTAACACACCATTGAAGGTATGTATATGCGAGTAAGCCCCCTTTCTGGCCTATCTCTCGGCCTTCATACGTTCCGGCTCTGGAGCTCTTTACAAGCTCTGCTCAGAGCTTCTCCTCTGATGAGTATCATTATTTCACAGACTTGATGGTGGGAAGCCATCTCTGGCTTAGCCTACATCACCATCAAATCCCAATGCATCCAGACGATTAAAAAAACACGGCTTTCTATACGAACAAAAATTTGTTGTGTTGGAAGAGAATGCCCTTTGGCCTCATCAACGCCGGAGCAACATATCACAGATTGGTGAACAAGATGTTCGACGAACAGATTGGAGACACAGTAGAAGTCTACGTAGACGATATTGTGGTCAAAAGTCCCAAGAAAGAAGACCATCTTCAGCATTTGACCCAAGTGTTCGAAATTCTTCGACATTACAATATGAAGCTAAACCCGAAGAAGAGCAGCTTTGGAGTTCACTCGGAAAAGTTCTTGGGTCAACTTGTTAGCCAACGAGGGATTGAGGCTAATCCAACAAAAGTCAAAGCCATCGTGGATATGCAACCTCCATGTTCAGTAAAAGAGGTGCAAAGGCTCACGGGATGCCTAGCAGCTTTGAACCGGTTCATATCCAGATCAGGAGACAAATGTCGTTCATTCTTCGAAGCAATAAAAAAAGAAAAGTTCACCTGGACTAACAACTGTCAGAAAGCGTTCAACCAACTTAAGGACTACCTGGGAGATGTTAAAATTCTATCAAAACTCACCCCAGGAGAAAAGCTTTATCTTTACCTAGCAGCATCAGAAGTGGCGATCAGCTCTGTTCTAGTACGGGAGGATGGCAAATTTCATCAACTGATTTACTATGTCAGCCAAGCCTTACACGAGGCAGAGATCAAATATTCTCCAACCGAAAAGCTGGCATACGCACTTGTCATGAGTGTGAGGAAGTTACGACCATATTTCTTTGACCATCAAGTTGAAGTGCTAACAACTTTCCCACTCAGATAAATTCTCCATCGCCCCGACACAACTGGTCGTCTACTAAAGTGGTCACTAGAGATTAGCCAATTCGGGGTGACCTATGCTCCTCGAACAGCGATCAAAGGGCAAGCGTTAGCCGACTTTATAGTCGAACTAACCTTCCCACCAAATCCGACGATAGGACTTGATCAACCCTGGCATTTCTATGTCGATGGATCTTCAACCAACATAGCCTCGGGGGCAGGAGTGGTCCTTATCAGCCCTGACAGGCAAGTATTCACCTCAGCAATCAAGTTTGGTTCATGGCAACTAACAACGAAGCTGAGTATGAAGCTCTCATTGCTGGTCTCCACCTGTCCCTTGCAGTAGGGGTTAGAAGATTGCAAATATTCGGCGACTCACAACTGATTGTGAACCAGGTCCGAGGTGAATATAAGGCCAAAGACGATCATATGATCGAGTATCAACGGATCGTTGCTCATCTGATATCGTTGCTAGATCAAGTGTTCATCGAACAGATTCCAAGGACAAGCAACATACAAGCAGATGCGTTGGCCCAACTAGCAACCAGCGAAGGGACAGCAGAGTTGGCCGATATTATAATCACAAAAATGAACGACCCATCAACAACAAGTTATAATATCAACAAACTCGACGAATAAACAAATGAAGAAGAAGACTGGAAACAAGTATAGTCAAATACTTGAAAAGTGGGGAAAAACCAAACAACTCTTTTGAAGCTGCCAAGCTAACAAAGCAAGCCGCCAGATACACTCTGGTGGGCGAGCAGCTTTACAAAAAGGGGAATATCTATCCCACTTCTCAAATGTTTGCCTAAGGGGCAGGGACGAGCAATACTCAAAGAAATACATGCCAGAGTATGCGGAAATCACACTGGGGGGCAAGCTTTGGCGTACAAGACTATCAGACAAGGCTATTATTGGTTGACTTGACATCAGGATGCCATCAAGAAAGCAAAAACTTATCATCAATGCTAAATTTTTTCCCCGAACATTCATACCCCGGCTCAAGAGCTCGTATCCGTTTACAGCCCATGGCCGTTTGCAAGATGGGGGATGGACATTATTGGTCCCTTCCCAGCAAGAGCTGGAAATATTCAATTTACCATCGTGGCAGTCGACTATTATACGAAATGGGCAGAAGCAGAGGCCATGGTAAAGATTACGCAACAGAAAATGATCAACTTCATATGGAAGAACATTGCCTGTCGTTTTGGGGTACCACAAACCATCATAACAGACAATGGTCCGCAGTTTGATGGGAAAGAGTTGAGAGACTTCTGTACAAAGTGGGGGATCAAAAAACATTATTCTACGCCCTATCATCCCCAATCAAATGGACAAGTCGAAGCCGTGAACAAGATAATCAAGCATACACTAAAAGTGCGGCTGGCGGAGAGCAAGAGTAGTTGGTTTGAAGAACTTCCGGAGGTCTTGTGGGCATATAGAGTTTCTCCCAGGTCGAGCACCGGAGAAACACCTTTTGCAATGGCTTTCGGAACAGAAGTTGTGATACCAATTGAATTAAAGACCAATACAATCAGGACGACCAACTTTGATGAACAAGCGAACAACTCTGCTCTAGCTACTGAAATGGATTTGCTCGAGGAAAAAAGGTTGAGTGCCGAGCTAAAAAATGCTACCGATAAACAGCGAGCAGAACGCTACTATAATTCCCATGTCAAGGTTAGGGAATTCAGAGTTGGAGATATGGTTCTAAGAAAGTTGCTCGTCCAACCTCTAGGTGTATTGGGACCAACTTGGGAGGGCCCATATCGTATTACAGATAAATTCCTTAATGGCGTATACGATATCGAAGATATGGAAGGCAAGTCGGCCCAATACTCCTGGAACGTCGTACATCTAAAGAAGTACTATCAATAAGGCGAACAAGTTCAAAGTTGGGCAAACAAATATCTTGGGGGCAGAGAACTGAATGAACCAAAAACTTGCCTAATTTTTTTAAATTTTGCTAAGTATAGAATGAAAGGTTGCTCGACACGTTGTATAGTCGTGCTGGTTCATAATCTTTTTTAGTTTTAGACAAAGTTGCTCGGTAAAAATACTATAAGCGAGCATGTTTTAATTAGTGTTCAAAGTTGTTCGTCAGGTTGTATATGTTATTGACGAGCAGTCTTACAACACTTGTAATTTTTTCAATGTAAATATAGTTGTTCGTACAAAGAAAAGTCCAAAGCTCAAGGTACAAGTCCATTTAAAAGGACCAAGTCCACTTAAAGGTTGTTCGTTTTTTTAAGATGAACATAACCTAAGGCTAAACCCATATTCCATTAAAGGCAAAGTTCAAGTCGAACAAAGCCCAACATTATATGTTATAATTGCAAAAGCATTAAATAGAAATGTAAAGGCAATTAACATATAAGAAGATGAGCGAACAAAAGAGACATTCATAAATAAAAGGCTTTAAGCCTAAAAAATAGTACAAGAATTCTAGAAGTGTACTACAAAAAGGACGAACAACTATTACTAAATGAAGACTAGTCTAAGCCCTAAATCTATTGCTGCTCGGCGGGAGGAAGATCTTGAGTTTGGTCAGTGGGAGGATCAACAATCATGTCTCTGGCCATATCCTCAGCTGCCTTTTGCTCCATCTCCTTAGCAGTTTGCTCGTCCACGGCAGCCGGCTCCTCCTCCTCTTCCTCGCCCTCATCAACTGGAACCGGAGGGTGAGTAATAATGATACTAGGGTCAAGGTTGTCAATCTTGACCCCTAACTGAACCATATCCCCCAATTGGATCTCAATGTTGTTCGGCGGGGGATAATTCTCCAAGAACTCAGTCAAGTCTTTACCCATCTCGTCCACCATATCTTTGTAATCATACGCGTTAGCCATGCGGATAAAGTAGGCATAGGCGCAGATATATCCCAAGTTTGAGATGGGGGCAGATCGGGTTTGGAGCTCGGCCTCCCTTAGGCGAGCATTATCTGCTTCAAGCTCGATGATTTTCTGCTCGGCTTCGGACAACTTCTTTCCTTCATTGCCAAGCAAGACGTCCTTGCTTTTTAGTTCGGCAGATAAACCTTGAATTTCATCTAGGTATTTCTTCTTGTTGTCGAGGGAGATGGTGAGTTGATTGTTGAGACGAGCAAGTTTTGCCTCGTACTGGTTGACCAAACCATCCTTTTCCTCGGTCAGCTGCCGAGCAGTGCTGGCGTATCGGCGAATAGCATCCTCTAGCTCGGCGAGCTGGGCCATCCCTTTCTGGGCAGTGATGAGGCAATTAGCGTGCTGCATCATAGAGAAGTGGGAGTTGTCCGCTATCCCTTGTGCAGAGATGGTCGTCTCCAGGGGGCGGGTCCATGATCGGGCGATCAATTCAGTGGCCCTGCGGACATGTTCGCCCGGAATCTCCCAAATATTCACCGGAGTCTTGGAACAGGCATATTGGTGAACTGAGGCTGCTCGTCCAGGGTGATCTTCGGCTCAGTATCTGCGAACAAAGATATTAGTTACGAGATATTTTTCAAGTTTATAAGAGTTGTTCGCCAGTGATAATGTAAGATGCGTTTACTCCTGGAACTTCCTCTCGTCCCAACCCAGAAGGGTTATGTCCTCGGGACCGCGAACGGGAGTGGAGTCTTTACCCGCTTTGCCTGTCTTCTCCGCCGACTCGATGGAAGAATGGCGAACAACTTCTCCTTCAGTGTGGGGGCGAGCATGGCTTTTCCCCACTTTCTCCTTGCCTTTATTCCCGGCAGGAGCAGTCTGTACCACAAAGGACCCATCCCCTTTTTTCAAGCGCTTTGCTCCTCTGGGGGATGAGGCCGGGGGAGAGGATGGTGGAGGATTTACAGAAGGTGCGGTCGGGCAAGCAACTCAGGCCCCCTCGGACTTGTTCGTCATCGCCAACACTTTGGAAGGCAGATCAACCTTCTTTCTCCGTCCCTTCGGAGGCAGCATCTCGTGGACTCTTTGCTCAAGAAGTCCAAAACAGGGAGGGACGACGACGGTGAATTGCTCGGCCAAAAAAAAAGAAAAGAAAAAGAGAATGAAAGGATTAAACGAGCAAGTTAGGAAAGCAAATGACGAGCAAGGTCTATATTGAAAGTTAGAAATTTCTATACCTGGAGGCACCTCAGCTAGAGCTTCCAAGTGATGCGGGTATGTGAACAAGCGAGCAACTTTTTTGCACTTCACTTTGTTCACGTACTCAATGGTCCTCTCGGCTCTGTCCCGGAGGGCGACCACACACGAGGTGAAGAGGAATTCAGAGCCAATCTCCTCTTCCTCTGAGTTCCACTTGAGCAACCGGGGACCTGCGAGCAAATAAAAAAAGTTAAATTAGAACTTTATATAAGGGCGAACAAAGATGACTTTACGTTTGATTTGCCCATAAGTGGTGGGTTCAAATATGCGCCCAGCACCGCCATGTGGGCCAGAAGATGCTCGCCAGTCGCCCCCGATGAAAAAGAAGTGCTCCTTCCAGTCCCGAATCTTGTTCGGCACCCCTCTACCAGTTTCAATCCAGTCCGGGCCTTCAAGTAGTAGTATCCTTCCTCGCCCCTCGGACACTTGGTGATGGTCATCAAATAGTTGACCTCTTCGGTAGTGATGCGGTCAACATACCCCTCTAGGGCGAACAAGCCCATGATACCGAGCAAGTTCATCTACCCAATAGGAGTTATTTGGGTGATAGCTAAGTTGGTCACCTCCAGAAAAAGAACAACAACGGGAGGCAGTGGCAACCTCAGCCCCGCGATCAATGTGTCAATGTTGATCGCCGTGCACCCGAGAGGAGGCCGATCAGCTCTTTCTTTCCTCTTTGGAGCCCACATGTATATGTCATAGGGGATTTGGTATGCTTCCCGGATGAGATTGAGTTCATCCTTGCGAACAACACTCCGGATCCTGCTCGCTTGATAGTCAGTCTTCACCAAGTCCAAAACCTGACGCGGGGGGCTAGGAAAGTTGTTCGCATGCTCAACAGAATATGCTCGCCAACCGAATGGGCGAGCAACACCCGTAGGAATTTCATTTTCGAGCATCTTGGGGCCTGGAAACCCTATCCCTTCCAAGAATTCAGGGGTGAGCTCGTCAAACTCTGGATCTTCCTCGGATTCAGAGCCGGAGGAAGATTGCTCGTCGGAGGAGCTGCTCGCAGCCTCTTCGCCGGACTGGCGAACACCGGTGTCCTCCGTTGATCGGACCACAGAATCCACGTCGGGATGCTCTTCTGAGGAAACCTCAAACGACGGTTGCTTGACGAACGGCACAATCGGGAAAAGGGGATCTAATCTCTCCTCTGAACCTCGGTTGCTCGAATGAGAGGACATCAGTTAAATGGAGGAATTTTTTAAGGTTAGAAGTGAGGTTTTTGGATCTCCAATGGCGGTTCTGGGCGGACGACGGCGGTGCAAATTCCCCCCACGGCGGCGAAGGTGCAAATGTGGAAAAGAAAAGAGAAGAAAGAAGAGTTAAGAAGAATAACTACCTTGGGATTAAAACTCGAAGCCAAATACTGAAGAAACTTCGTCGGAAAAGCTTGGAGTCGCCGGAGATGGTGGAATTCGCCGGAGAAACTGTAGCAGAGGGTTAAGAGTGGGAAAACTTTTGTTTCTCACTCGTATTTATACCCCTAATAAAAACGGGGTACGGAGTGTAATTTCCCACAAAATATGGGCCAATTTGAAGAAAAATGGGTCTTTTTCAAGCATTAGCAAAAATCGGAGGACTAGCGTGCAAATCTTGAGGCGCGTGGCCTAGGGAATGATCGCGCGTGGGCGGTGCGCAGTCATGCCGCCCACGTCATCCTCGTACATCCCCCAGATCGTGGGAAGACGAAACGATGTCCAAGGTTTTGCTCGCCAAAAAGAAGATGTTCGTCCAAGTCCCTACCAATTAAATATCCTAACTATAGTTGCTCGCCACAAAGTTGCTCGGCTGAGGCAACGTCTAGTCAGGATAGGGGGCAATTGTTGATAGGCGAACATCAATCAATGTTAGACGAACAGGAATTAAGGGTTTAATAATGAAAATTAAGTTAGGGTGCATAAACCGATCCAGGGGGTGTATAAACCGCCGAACAACTCTACCAACGAACAACATACTGGCGAACAGGTCCAGAGACCTGAAGCCAAATATAGACCCTCCACCAAGTCACTAATGACGAACAACATTATAAAAGATGATGCATCTACCAGCCTAGGAGGTGTATGAAGACGAACAAAGGACCAACATCCCAAAGCCAATCTATATGAAATATAAAGGCGAACAACTTCTGAGCCATGACCTCAAGAGGCGAACAACTTTTATTTAAAGATCAAACTGAACCAATCAAGCCAACTATGACGAACAACAATGAGTCCTTGATAAGACCAAAGAAGAATTTGTAACTAAGATACAGCCTAGATAAGGTCAAACAAAGGTCAAAGGACACTTGTCTAGCATGCAAGCTAGGAAATCCAAGAGTCTTGGATACCTCCTACTTGGTAGTCTCTATAAATAATTGTTCTCCAGCTGAGAAATACAAGTTCAAATTCACAAATACTCCCAAAAGACACACTAACATACCTAAACGTGCACACATACGAAATTAACACAATTTCGACTTTCGTATTTACGATTCCATTACCCGAACCCTCGATTTACCATTCACGGTGGTAATAAATCACACGTTCTTGTTTGGTGGTCCTAAACCGAACTAAATAGCCACTAATCCATCCGAATAAATTTGATCACCAACAGAGAGCTTAACCTTTGTTGGCTTTGTATTCTGAGCTTTTCCTATTTGAAACTTGAAGAATAGGTGGTTGGTAACGCTTTTTCGCCTACTCCGGTTTGTCCTCAAGGGAGGTTTATGGGGAGGTTTTTAATGCGGCCGACCTATTTCTTCGGCTTGTTTCTCGATCCCAGGTTGTGGGATCATCTTTTTCTTTTTCTCTTAATAAAATTTTAATAATTTCCTAATTTAAACAAAATTGGTGTTTTAAGACTAAAAAAACAATTTTTAGACTAAAAAAGCAATTTTTACTAGAAGTATAGTTTCATCCATATGCTAATTTACACAAAATTGGTGTTTTAAGACAAAAAAATAGAGCAATTTTTAGACTAAAAAAACAATTTTTATTAGAAATGTAGTTTCATCTTTAAGCTAGTTTACACAAAATTTGTGTTTTAATACTAAAAAAGCAATTTTTAGACTAAAAAAATAATTTTTATTTGAAATGCAGTTTCATCCTTAATCTAATATACACAAAAGTGTTGTTTTAAGACTAAAAATGTAATTTTTAGACTAAAAAAATAATATTTATTAGAAATGTAGTTTCATCCTTAATCTAATGTACACAAAATTATTGGTTTAAGACTAAAAATACAATTTTTATTAGAAATGTATTTACATCCTTAAGCTAATTTACACAAAATTAGAATTTACACAAAATTTGAAAAAAAAAATGACTCTTTCTCTCTCTAAAATTTTTCCTCCTCCCTCTCTCTAGAAATCTTTCGGCCAATGATGCCGGAAAATCCTGTTCCCTTGGCCGGATTTTCCGATCTGCAATCAGAGGATGACTTCGAGAGGCGTGTTCTGGACCGCCTTCTCTTTTTCCACGACCAGATCAATGAGTATCTTGGTATCCCCCAAGATATTGTCCAAACCCTACCCGATCCACCAGACGCCTTCGGCACCCTGCGTGACGGTTCTCCCGATCTTGTCCTCTTGGACATAGATCGTTGCTACCCAAACTTTTTCCGCTACCTGTCATACAAAAGAAAATTTCGTACGTTCGAGTCGCACATGCCGCAGTCGAACTGGCGTGTGATTGATCCCCATGCCACTAGGGTTTTCCCAGACCCTAACTCGAAGACGACCCTTGATGGCAATTCTCAGCCCCAGATTATGCAAGGGCGCCCCAGCCCTGTTGGCGCTCACACGACTACAGCCGGAAACGGGCCCAATTAAGTTTCCGGCGCATCAAGTAAGCAAACCCTCCCTAATCTGAACGTTTTCTACTCGAATCAGATTCCTGTGCTGCCTTCATTTCCCATGCAGGTTAACCATAATGGCATGGATACACGTTGGCTTGGTCGCGAACGCTTGAATCATGTTGGGGTTCCTCCCCTTGGCGCCCTCACGACTACAGTCGGGAACGATCCAATCATTTCCGACGCACTCTATAAGTCGACTACTCCATCTGATTCTATTTTATTGCACTCGACCCCCGTGGCTTCTGCTCCCTCGATCCCCTTGTAGGAATCCAGCGTTGGGAAGGCCGGGAATTTCCATGAAGGCAATACTGCTGATGCGGAGCCTTCCATTGCAATGGGAGACACTACTATTCCGCCACCACAAGGCATAGGGGGCCCTCTTACTCCCCCACCACATGGCCACAACTCGTTTGATGAGGCAACAATTTTGGCCCCTGCGCCAACCGCTTCTGCACCAACAAGGCCCATGGTCTTTTCGAAACATGGGCAAATTCACCTTATTGACATTGATGAGGACGAATACCAGCTTGGAGTTCGCAAGTTTGAGAACGCCTTCATCGGCCGGATGGTTACTATGCCGGGAAAACCCCTTAGCTCCCTACTAGTGATCAAAGAAAAGTTAAAGACGGCGTGGAGACTTAGTGGAAGACTGAAAATGATACCCTTAGGCAAGGGCTATTTCACAATCCTATTAGAAGATTTACAGGACAGGCATCGCATTTCCTTGTGCAGGGTTTAGCCCCTTGACACTGGTTCCTTCCACATCCAAAATTGGGTCCCTGATTTTAACCCGAATAAGGTTAAAACCTCTACAGCTCAAGTCTGGGTCCGAATTACTGACCTTCCTATAGAATACTGGCAGCCGCGTATTCTTGAAGCCATGGCTTCTGCTTTAGGCACACTTATCATAATTGACCCGACCACTTTGAACCGCACTTTTGGGCTTTATGCTCGATTACTAATTGAAGTGGATATGACGAAAGATCTGCACCAACAAATAGCTTATCGGCGGGGCGCCGATATGTCCATGTGTTGGGAAAATAGGGATGCCCGGGAACTATTCGGGATGAAATTTAAATACGAATTTAAATACAATTATTACTAGCATGAATTAATCCTAATTAATTCAAATAATAATTCCAACAACAAATTTAACATCATGCATGTTGAATTAATTCACATAAAATCTAGGCGGAATAAACAAGAATTTATGTGACTTACGTACCTCTTATAGAATTGGCCTTTGAATAAACGGGACAATCACGATCTCGCTTTATCAACCCAAAAACCTTCTCAAGTATTTCCCTTTCCCCTTATTTGATCACCGGTGGGAGATGCTTTCAAGTAATTTAAATAACTAAGGAAAAAGAAAAATATTTATGCTCTTGATTTTTCCAACACATGGAATTATGTACTTGGGGATGAAATAATCACCCCCTATTTATAATGAAGTGGCCGAAATTTTTATATATTTTATGGGCCTGGAGAAAATCTTTTCTTAGTCTCTAAGAAATCTTGAATATATCTCATATATTCTTTTCTCCATAATAAAATATTCCACAAAAATCTCACACTCCTTATTTACTTGTAAATTTCGAAAATTTCATGAAGAGATCCTAAGATTTGGATCTTCTTGAATATATGAGATATTCTTGTATTCCAAGAATACATATCTTCCATAATATCTTTCCAAGAAAATCAACAAAATCTTTTCTCTCCTTGAATCAAGATTTTCGAAAATTTAAAAGAAAAATCAGCATATTATTTTCTTTTTATTTTAATCACCTTATCATTATTGGGCTACTTAATGGGCTACTTGAGGGGCCTTTAAGGAGAATTAAGATTGGACCTCCTAATGGACTTCTGAATTTCAAAATTGAGCCCCAATATAATTCAATCCATTAATATTAATTATTACCACTAATAAATTAATATTGCACTATCCATCTTAATCCATATTACGATAATATGGGCTCCCGGTTATTATTTCCCGCGTTTAAGATTATCAAGTCCATTAATTAATTAAGCTTCTGAATAGCTCCAAATTAATTAATATATTTCACCTTGGAGTAAAGACAGCTCAACCTTATTATCCGTACCGAAGAAACTAATTCTTCACTTGCAAGATTTGGTACGATAAAACTTATGAGCCCACCAAGGGGACTAATCACACGAGCCGTACTCACACGCGTTTCTCCGTATTAAATCTTAGCAACCGCCGTATGATTAGTATTACTGCCCAAAACACAAGGTTCGAAGTCACAATGATTCTCACCCAACATGAATCAAAGCAGTAACCATTAAGCACACATGGTCCTATTTAAGTGACGGAGATTAAGAAATCAACAACCACTGAGGTCTAATTCTTCACATTTCAGAACAGAAGAATTTATCCTCGCTGTAGGTCCTCTTCAACACATACTAAATGTGCTAGTGCAATCTCTTAGTCAAGACAGACCAATCTGAGACTTACACATCGACCTTTCACGGCGGATTGTTCAATTCCACCTGGGTCGTGAAAATGTACGCTTAGTTACAAGGAAACTGTTAATGTTGTCATCCGTGATCGGGTATCACCACATTAACTATAATGTAACATGTACCATATATTAAACGATTTGCAATAGATATTCAACATTCAATCATAACTAAAGCAAATGCGATAAAAGAATTATTCTCATAAACAAGTGTTTGATACACAAGTTATACAAAGTAAAAGCATACTTTCACGTATAACTCCAACAATCTCCCACTTATACTTAAAGTCTGCTCTTTAGTATACATCACGCATGTCTTAGTGTAGTAGCTCTACGTGACATCTCATGTCAACCTACACTAACCTAATAATTCCTCCCACTTATACTTAAAGCAGATTGGCAATAGTCTTGACTCCCATTCCATCCACATGTCTCTCGAATGTACTCTGAGGCAGACCCTTTGTAAATGGATCCGCTAGGTTGTCACCCGACGCTATCTTTGCCACCTCTATATCTCCTCTCTTAACAATTTCTCGCATAAGATGGTATTTTCTTTCTATGTGTTTGCTGGCCTTGTGGGCTCTCGGTTCCTTTGAATTTGCAACTGCTCCGGCATTGTCACAAAAGACAGTTATCTTGTCGGGCAAATTCTGAACAACGTCCAAGTCCACTAAGAAGTTCTTGAGCCAAACTGCCTCTTTCACTACTTCACAAGCAGCTACATACTCGGCTTCCATGGTCGAATCGGTGATGCATTTCTGCTTAACGCTTTTCCATGAAATGACTCCTCCTCCCATGCAAAACACACTACCCAAGGTTGACTTTCTTGAGTCTATGTCTGATTGGAAATCCGAGTCCGTGTATCACACGGGCACAAGACTATCTGACTGGTAAATCAGCATCCGCTCATGAGTTCTTTTCAGATACCTCAAGATGCACTTTACGGCAGTCCAATGGTCTTTCCCGGGATTACTTTGATATCTTGCCACCATGCCCACGGCAAAGCAGATATCTGGTCTCGTACACAACATTGCATACATAAGGCTTCCTATGGCCGAAGCGTACAGAACACCTTTCATGTCATCTATCTCCGCTTGCGTCTTAGCTCTCATTTCTTTTGATAGATGGATTCCGTGCCTAAAAGGTACAAAACCTTTCTTGGAATCTTGCATGCTGAAACGCTTCAAAACAGTGTCAATGTATGAAGCTTGGAATAAGCCCAACATCCTCTTCTTGCGATCGCGAGTGATCTTGATCCCAAGGATGTGACCGGCTTCCCCTAAGTCCTTCATATCAAATTGTTTTGACAGCCATACCTTTACGTCTGATAATACCTTTACATTGTTTCCAATGAGCAGAATATCGTCTACGTATAATACTAAGAATACCACCGCAGTTCCGTTACGCTTCTTATACACACAACTTTTGAACTCGTTTTGATCAAACCCATAAAACTTACTCACTTGATCAAAACACTGGTTCCAAGTACGCGATGCTTGCTTAAGTCCATAAATGGATCTCTTAAGCTTGCATACGAGATGCTCTTTGCCTTTTTCAATAAAACCTTTGGGCTGTTGCATATAGATATCTATCCCGTCAAGACTTCCGTTAAGGAAAGCTGTCTTGACATTCATTTGTCAGATCTCGTATTCTAGGTGCACAACGATCGACAAGAGAATACGTATGGACTTAAGCATAGCTACAGGCGAAAAGGTTTCCACATAATCAATCCCTTTTTTTTAGTATACTATTTTGCCACAAGCCTCGCTTTGAAGGTCTCAACCCTTCCATCCGGTCCTCTTTTCCTCTTGTACACCCACTTGCATCCAATGGGTTCTACCCCACTGGGTGATTCGACCAACTCCCACACTTGATTATGATCCATCGAACCCATCTCGGTTTCCATTGCCGTTTGCCATGACTCCACGTCTTTATCTTGGATTACCTCGTCGTATGTCCATGGGTCTGATTCATCACCGGGAACCAAATCCGAAGATTCTCCTATCCCCATAAATCTCTCGGGTTGCCTAGCAATCCTCCCACTACGACGGGGTTCTGGTTGTGAAGATGTGACGTGTGGTACATCATCTTGTATACTTTGTATCGAGGTTTGACCTCTCAATTCTTCTAAGGTAATTTTACTTTTAGGCTTCCGATTGTTCATATAGTCTTCCTCCAAGAATTTAAAGTGTGTACTGATCACGGTCTTTTGATCCTTGGGACTATAGAACATACACCCTTTAGTTCCCGCGGGTATCCTATAAACAGCCTTAATTCCGAACGTGGATCCAACTTACCGACTTTCTTGTCTAGCACATATGCCGGACAATCCCAAATCCGCAAATATCTTAGACTGGGCTTGCGCCTGGTCCACAATTCCATTGGGGTTTTAGGAACCGATTTGGATGGCACCAAGTTTAGAATGTAAGCCACCGTTTCCAAGGCATTACCCCAAAACGACTTGGGTAAATCCGAATAACTCATCATGGATCTGACAATCTCTAAAAGAGTCCAGTTTCTTCGTTCCGCCACACCGTTCTATTGAGGGGTTCCCGGTGCGGTTAACTGGGATACGATCCCTTCGTCTGATAAGTAGTTCAAGAATTCATCGTTGAGGTATTCGCCTCCACGATCTGATCGTAGAAACTTGATACTTTTTTCCCTATGTTTCTCGGTTTCGGCCTTAAACTCTTTGAACTTATCAAAAGTTTCAGACTTATGCCTCATAAGGTAAATGTACCCATATCTCGAGTAATCGTCAATGAAGGTGACGAAATACTCATACCCCATTCTTGCTTTGATCGTCATTGGACCACACACATCGGTATGAACGAGTTCTAACACTTCCGTGGCTCTATTCCCCTTGGCTCCAAATGCCCTCTTGGTCATTTTACCCTCTAAACAGGATTCACAAGTTGGAAATGGTTCGACTTGGAATGATTCCAAGGATCCATCTTTCACCAATCTCTCTATCCGCTTTAGATTAATATGATCTAGTCTAAGATGCCATAGAAGTGTTTCGTTCATCTCCGAAGAACGCTTTCTTTTATTACTCGAAATGATCGACGTGTTATTAGATTCATTATTTGAGTGGTGTGCACACTTTATCGTATAGAGATTGTTTACCAACGTTCCATGAAAGATAATATCATTCTTAAAAGAAACATTAACAACTTTATTAAAAGTAACTGAATATCCATCAAAAAATAACTTAGAAAGCGAAATTAAATTCTTCCTAAAGTTCGGAAAGTATAAAACATCTCTTAAAATTAAAACTCTATCTTCAAAAGGTAGGTGCAAGACTCCCATTGCTTCGCCTGCCACTCTCGTAGCATCGCCCAAAGTGACGAGGATCTCATTCTTGCTAAGTCGCCGGGTTAGCTGGAACCCCTGCAGAGTGAAACAAATATGATCAGTTGCACCAGTATCCACTACCCAAACGTGGGCAGCATACGCCGCAACATAAGTTTCAACGACTAAAGCATGAGACTTACCTTTCTTTACCGCCTTCTTAGGCTTAGAACAGGTTGCCCTCCAATGTCCCTTCTCACCACAATTGAAGCACTTACCCTTAGCAGCTTTCTTTCCACCTCCTTCTCCCTTCGCCTTAGGTTTCGTAACGGTTGGATTTGCTTGGGTCTGGCCTTTCGTCCTCTTTCTCTTCTTCCCTCCCTTGGGACCCGAAAAGGCAGATGGACCGTTTGCCACCATAGCAACAGTTTGATGATCCATTAACGTCTCCGCCGACACCAAAGCTTGCAAGAGCTCGGGTAAACTATTTTCCCGGTCATTCATTTGATAGTTCAACTGAAACTGCTCAAAGCTCTTCGGCAGAGAATGGAGAACGAAATCGACCTTCGTAGGGAGATCAAATTCCGCACCAAGTACTTCCAACTTGTTGAGATAACCTATCATTTCAATAACGTGATCCCTTACGGGCGTGTACCTTCCACCATCTTCAACGAAAGCATCTTTCGTATGGTGATTTGCCTAGCTGTACGGTTCTGATGTTTAAACATCGCTTCAAGATTTAGCATTATCTCAGAGGCGGTCTCCATGTGTTGGTGTTGGTGTTGCAACACATCTGACATTGAAGCCAGAATAGTACACCTAGCCATCTCATCGGAGTCAAACCAACTCTTATGCTCTTTCTTGACCGCCTTGCTCGCATCTTCGGCAGGCTCTTGGGGCTTAGGAGTAGTAAGTACCCATTTGTGGTGTTGAGCGGTTAAGACAATATCAAGATTACGTTTCCAATCAACATAATTCTCACCGACAAGTTTGTTATCTTTAAGTATACTAAACAGTGGATTAAAAGGTTGCGACATGATAAACTGAGAATAAAATATACATTCATATCAATATCTAGAAAAATACGAAATTATCACATAATTCGATCACATCAATTATTCTGAAACCTTAAAACAATATAATCATGCATCAGCCAACATCTCGAAACAATTTAAATGCGCCACGAGGGGTGGTCTATACATTTAAACACATTCAAGCGGATAACAAACTTAAAAGTTACAAATCCTTAATTCAAAATTAATAGTTGGCTCCCACTTTGACCACAAAAAATTGATAGGGACTCCGAGGGGAGTAAGTTAATATCAATTTCTTATGCCTAAGTAACAACCATAATTAAATACAGGATTATTATTTCGCTTTGAGCAAGTCACTCGTGGTGAGGGTCAATACAGCCACTAGTAATAATCCACAATCATCCTTTCGGAATTTATTCATGTGAAATCCTTCATTTTGGCCGATCCGAGGGGGAAATGTATTCCAAAAGAACTTCACAAATAAATAAATTATGGAGGCCAAATTAATCCAATTTTAATATCTGGAATAAAATTACGATTAAATAAACATACTTAGTAATTTTCGAAAGTAAGATTTTTCTTGGACAATAAAATTCATGCAAACACATATTAACAAATAATAATAAGTGCACGAAATAAAACATCCATCAAAACAAAATTAAACACATTGGAGTACTCAAATCCAATTGCCACGGTTTAATTTCTTCACGTCTTGATACGAAATATCGTCCTTGTTGTTTTCTGTCGTTCATCTCGACACGTTCCCACTCGAACAACAACACTTCATCAAAACAACATCGTTTGGGGTTCGGGACGACGTTTAAGATCATACATAAAAAAATGCAGAACTGAAATTAATTTAAAAAAAAATTCCACGGCCCGAGATACGACGCGCGTCGGCCCACGGAGTGGGCCACGCACCTCTCGGCCCACGGCGGCCGAGCGCCGGGCAGCAGCCCCGTGCGCGCGCGCGCGCCACCCGTCGTGCGTGGGTCGTGCGCCTCGCGCACCCCATGCACCGGATTTCGCCGTTCGTTCTTGTTTTTCACCCCATGCATGATTTTACGCCCATGCATGCGCCACACATGCATGCGTTGTCCGGGTACGCCGTCTTTAATTCTTCGTTCTTCATCTTGATCCGGTTACAATTTATTTTTCAAAAAAATAAATACTAGATCTAGACTAGTCTATTACAATGATCGAATCAAAATAAAAACAACTAATCTACTCGTGGATTTTCTCACGAGAAAAATGAATTCGAACGAATCGAATTAAAACCAATTAATTCACACGCATGAAAAAAAATTAACAACATTAAAACCATGACAATTGGATACCTGCAAAAAAGATCTAGCAATTCTACTATCCAATTTCAATTTAATGTTAAACAATTTAAATTCCAATTTAAAGATCAGAGCCCGAAATCGTGGCTCTGATACCATTTGTTGGAAAAATAGGGGTGTCCGGGAACTATTCGGGATGAAATTTAAATAGAATTTAAATAAAATAATTACTAGCATGAATTAATCCTAATTAATTCAAATAATAATTCCAACAACAAATTTAACATCATGCATGTTGAATTAATTCACATAAAATCTAGGCGGAATAAACAAGAATTTATGTGACTTACGTACCTCTTGTAGAATTGGCCTTTGAATAAACGGGACAATCACGATCTCACTTTATCAACCCAAAAACCTTCTCAAGTATTTCCCTTTCGCCTTACTTGATCACCGGTGGGAGATGCTTTCAAGTAATTTAAATAAGTAAGGAAAAAGAAAAATATCTATACTCTTGATTTTTCCAACACATGGAATTATGTACTTGGGGATGAAATAATCACCCCCTATTTATAATGAAGTGGCCGAAATTTTTATATATTTTATGGGCCTGGAGAAAATCTTTTCTTAGTCTCTAAGAAATCTTGAATATATCTCATATATTCTTTTCTCCATAGTAAAATATTCCACAAAAATCTCACACTTCTTATTTAATTGTAAATTTCTAAAATTTCATGAAGAGATCCTAAGATTTAGATCTTTTTTAATATATGAGATATTCTTGTATTCCAAGAATACATATCTTCCATAATATCTTTCCAAGAATATCAACAAAATCTTCTCTCTCCTTGAATCAAGATTTTCGAAAATTTAAGAGAAAAATCAGCATATTTTTTTTTTATTTTAATCACCTTATCATTATTGGGCTACTTAATGGGCTACTTGAGGGGCCTTTAAGGAGAATTAAGATTGGACCTCCTAATGGACTTCTGAATTTCAATATTGAGCCTCAATATAATTCAATCCATTAATATTAATTATGACCACTAATAAATTTATATTGCACTATCCATCTTAATCCATATTACGATAATATGGGCTCCCGGTTATTATTTCCCGCGTTTAAGATTATCAAGTCCATTAATTAATTAAGCTTCTGAATAGCTCCAAATTAATTAATATATTTCACCTTGGAGTAAAGACAACTCAACCTTATTATCCGTACCGAAGAAACTAATTCTTCACTTGCAAGATTTGGTACGATAAAACTTCTGAGCCCACCAAGGGGACTAATCACACGAGCCGTACTCGTACGCGTTTCTCCGTATTAAATCTTAGCAACCGTCGTATGATTAATATTACTGCCCAAAACACAAGGTTCGAAGTCACAATGATTTTCACCCAACATGAATCAAAGCAGTAACCATTAAGCACATTTGGTCCTATTAAAGTGACAGAGATTAAGAAATCAACAACCACTGAGGTCTAATTCTTCACATTTCAGAGCAGAAGAATTTATCCTCGTTGTAGGTCCTCTTCAACACGTACTAAATGTGCTAGTGCAATCTCTTAGTCAAGACAGACCAATCTGAGACTTACACATCGACCTTTCACGGCGGATTGTTCAATTCCACCTAGGTCATGAAAATGTACGTTTAGTTATAAGGAAACTGTTAATGTTGTCTTCCGTGATCGGGTATCACCACATTACCTACAATGTAACATGTACCATATATTGAACGGTTTGGAATAGATATTCAACATTCAATCATAACTAAAGCAAATGCGATAAAAAAATTATTCTCATAAACAAGTGTTTGATACATGAGTTATACAAAGTAAAAGCATACTTTCACGTATAACTCCAACACCATGGCCAATATTATTTATGAGAGACTTTCTATTTTCTGCAAAGAATGTTGCGTTATCGGCCACTCCTTAGCATCTTGCAAAAAGACCAAGCCGAACCACAATAATAATGTTCCCATACATCGTTGTAGCTGCAGCAGAAGTCGACCCAAGAAACCGAACCCCGCCCGGGCCTCGGCTGATGGTTCTTTCAATTTGTCCAGAGAAGAGACCTATAATATCCGAACAGATGTTGTGGGCAGCCAAGATGCCACGGAGTTTCATGAGGAGGTTGAGGCTGAATTGAAAAAAAATGAGCACTTACACCAGAATGAGTCGGAACAATAAATGCAGAACACTTGCACGGACATTGTTCTACATCAAGCACTTGAACATGGGGTTTCTACATCGAATAGTTTTGCTATCCTCGACAACCAAGACCTTTTACCGCACACACACAATGATACTCAACTAAAGCAAGGGCCACCTTTCGGCCCTGATAGTGATCATTCGACTACAGCCGGAAATGAGACCAATGTCGTTTCCGGTGCATCTAGTAAGTCTCAAATTTCAAATTCGGTTCTTTATGATGGTGCCAAACGGAATACTACTGGCCTTCCTCTTCCCTTACAGGTTCAAGCGGGACTTCGCTCCAACAATCCGGCCTGGAAAAAGGATGCCACCATGCCACTCGGAGTTCCCCTCAAGCATGCCCACAGGGCGAACCTCCTACTGCCCCTTGAGGAGCCCAGCCCATCCCCACACTTGTGGAGGACCTTTATGTTACTACCAAAGAACCATTTGTTATTGGTTCGGATGGAAGCAAAGTTGATGAACTGGAGAAAGTGGGAAGGGAAGATTGGGCCTCCTATGCGGATGAGAACGAAGAAAATAACCGACCACTGAAGCACGGTCTCACCGACGCCCAATGATTGTGATGACATGGAATACACAGGGACTGGGTAACAAACTAACCCGGTCCGCCCTATCCTCCTACTACTTTAGACATAAACCAGATTGGGTTGCTATCCTAGAACCTAAGGTCCGACTTCATACTATACCAGATTCTTTCTGGACTTCGGCTGGTCTCACCTTCTTCCACGAGAATAGCCGTGAGAATATGAAACCCAACATATGGATTCTTTGTAAAACTCCCCTTGTTCATTCTGCCGCGGTGATTTTATCTACTCTTCAATGTGTTGCTCTCAACATTACGATGGATACGATGGCCTGGACAATCATCTTCGTCCATGCTAGCAATGATTATATTGCTCGTCATCAGCTTTGGTTCGATATTCTTTCTGTTCTGGACGATTGGTTATGTGTTATGGAAGACTTTAATGTCATCCGTAGAGCCCACGAACGTATTGGAGCTCTGAGCAGGAATTCTTTGCCTACCCAAGAATTTGAGGCATTTATTAATGAAGCGGTTCTTATGGATGTTCCTTCAACAGGCCACTCCTACACTTGGACCACTAGACGCGGAGGTTCTTTATTGGCTGCCAAACTTGACCGAACTTTGGTTACTTAAGGGTTCACTAATTTATGGGAATCTCTCTCCCTGGAGATTCCTCAAAGCCTCTCCTCGGATCATCATCCCTTGGTTCTTACTCTGGAAACTACGACAACTGCACGGGCATCCCCTTTCCGTTTTCAACACATGTGGACACAGCACGGCACCTTCAATGATCTAGTTAGTACATCTTGGAACGGCCCCATGCAGGATGCTAACCCGATCCGCCTTGTCATGAACAAGCTGAAACGCCTTAAGGGCACTCTTAAAAGCTGGAATCGCGACACCTTCCGCAATATCTTCTTGTGTATTGAAGAAGCTGAGGTTGCTTTGCATAACATTCAATTGGACATTGAGCAAAATGGGGACTCTAACGATAAATTCTCCACTGAAGTTGATTGCATGGTCGAACTTAATCGCCTTCTACGTTGTAAGCAGGATTTCTTTTCGCAACGTAATCAGTTATAATGGCTTTGTGATAGGGATAGAAACTCGAAGTTCCTCCAGAGTCTCCATAAATTAAAATGTCCTTGCACGGGCATAAGCAAGCTTTACATTGATGATTTCTTGAGCAGCAACCTTGCTGATATTCACGCGCATATAGTGGACTATTACACCACTCTTTTTGGCCCAAATCCTCATATTAATATGGACCCGGATTTCCTTGATGCTCTACCCTTTACTCAGGTTACTAATGATCAGAACACACTGCTCGTAGCTATTCCCGGGGAGGAAGAAATTAAAGCTGCCGTTTTTTATATGGACCCATCTAGTGCTCCCGGCCCGGATAGTTTCTCGGGGATATTTTTTCAAATTTGTTGGGATATTGTGTCCTCAGACATTTGTGCGGCTGTTCGATATTTCTTCGAACACGTGGCCATCCCGATGGGCCTCAATTCCAATTTTGTTACTCTCATCCCAAAAAAGTCGGGGGCTTTGCATGTTCACGACTTCCGTCCGATTGTTATGGGTAACTTTATCTTTAAGGTGTTTACTAAAATCATCACGATGCGCTTGAGGAGCTTCGTGGGAACCCTCCTCAACACCATTCCAGTTCGGTTTTGTTCCGGGTCATCGGATACATTCTTGTATCGCGTTGGCTTCTGAAGCTATCAATAGAATTGGTCTCTCTAAGGGGGCGGGTGGCATGGCCCTCAAGATCGACATCATGAAAGGCTTTGATACGATTTATTGGTCTTTCCTTTTAGCAGTCTTACGACGCATGAATTTCTCTTCGAGGTTCATCACTATCATCAGTACTATGTTATCCTCAACTCGGCTTTCGATTCTTCTTGACGGTCAAGTTGTTGGTTTTTTTTAGTGCTTCAGAGGGGTTCGTCAGGGCGACCCTTTATCGCCTCTTCTCTTCTGCTTGGTGGAGGAGGGTCTCGGCTGGCTTCTGGATTATGCAATCCAGTCTCGTTACCTGGTGCCTATCAAGGTAGTTTCTCCTTACTTATTTTATGCAGACGACATCATGATTATGGTGAAAGCTTCAGACCAGAATCTGGATTGTATTGACTCTCTTCTCTCAGCATATGGTAGGTCTTCTGGGCAGATATTCAGTCCTCAAAAGTCCCGTGTTTACTTTCGGGATGCAGCTACCCATACCTTGCGGGTCCGTATTTGTCGCCGAATAAATATTGTGGAAGGTGCTCTTCCTTTTACCTATTTGGGTGTTCCTCTCTTCAAAGGTGCTCCAAGGGTTCATCATCTTGCTCCCATTGCCGATTCTATAAAGAGTAAGTTCAGTAGATGGAAGAGTGCTTCTCTTTCTTTTTCGGGTAGGCTTTGCTTGATCAATTCAGTTATTACTGCATCAACTGTCCACTCTATGATGGTTTATAAGTGGCCTTCCACTTTGATCTCGGATCTTGAATCCCACATGCGTAATTTCTTATGGACGGAGGATGTGAATAAGTGGAGCAGCTCGTGCTCGGTTTCCTGGAAACGATGTTGTACGCCGACTGCTGAGGGTGGCCTAGGGGTCCGATCGCTCTGCATGGCCAATGACTCCTACACTTGTACCTTGGCTTGGGATGTGCTCAGGAACAACAAGCCTGAATTCAAACCTCTCCATAACCGATTTCTAACGAAGAGTCGTCGCTATATTGCTTCCTCCATCCTCCCTAGAATTTGGCGGCATTTGGGCAGCCTCTTAGAGGACGCTCGATGGATTATTGTTCGGCACTCGAAAGTTAGTTTTTGGCATGATAATTGGTTGGGCTATAAGATTGTTGACATGATTGGCATCCCTTATTCTTTTGCTCAAACACTTGTGGGCACCATTGGGGACTTCTTTTATGATGGGTGTTGGCATTTTGGGCTGACCTTTGTTCTCAATTATACTCATATTGTTTGGGACATTCTCAGCATACGTATCTCTAATAATGAAGATTCTTTGGTCTGGTCGAAGTCAGACTCTGGGGAGCTCACTTTGCGTCTTGTATATGATCAGATACGGCAGCCTCTCCCTAAACCTCCTTGGTGTCACTGGATCTGGGGAGACTTCATCCCGATGTGTCGTTCGACTTCATCCCGATGTAAAGGTATTGTCAGACGCAAGGGTATGGCTGTCAAATCAGCTTGATATGAAGAACTTAGGGAAAGCTGGTCACATCCTTGGGATCTAGATCACTCGAGGTCGCAAGAAAAGGATGTTGGGCTTATCGCAAGCTTCATACAAAGACACTGTTTTGAAGCGATACAACATGCACGATTCCAAGAAAGGTTTTGTACCTTTTAGACACGGAATCCATCTATCCAAAGAAATATGCCCTAAGACGCAAGTGGAGATAGATGACATGAAAGATGTTATGTATGTTTCAAACGTAAGAAGTCTTATGTATGCAATGTTGTGTACGAGACCGGATATCTGCTTTGACGTGGGTATGATGGCAAGATATCAAAATATCCACAGAAAAGCACATTAGATTGCAATTAAATACATTCTGTAGTTTCTGAAAAGAGCTTAGAATGGAATGCTGATTTAACAGTCAGACGGTCTAATTCCCATGGGATACACAGACTCAAATTTCTAATCATATATAGAATCCAGAATATCTACCTCGGGTAGTGTGTTTTGCATGGGAGAAGGAGTCATGACATCGAGAAGCGATTAGCAGAAATGCATCGCCGATTCGACCATGAAAGCCGAATAAGTAACTGCTTGTGAAGTAGCGGAAGAAGCGGTTTAGCTCAAGTACTTCTTAGTGGACTTGGACGTTCTTACGAATTTGCCCAGCATAATCACTGTCCATTGTCATAATGCCAGAGCAGTTGCAAATTCAAGGGAACCGAGAGCCCACAAGGCCAACAAACACATTGAAAGAAAATACCATCTTATAAGAGAAATCGTTAAGAGAGGAGATAAAGAGGTGGCAAAGATAAACGTCGGAGGACAACCTAGTATATCCATTCAAAAAGGGTCTACCTCAGAGTACATTCGAGAGATATGTGGATGGAATGGGAGTCAAGACTGTTGCCAATCTGCTTTAAGTATAAGTGGGAGGAATTATTAGGTTAGTGTAGGTTGACATGAGATATCACGTAGAGCTACTACACTAGACATGCATGATGTATACTAAAAAGCAGACTTTAAGTATAAGTGGGAGATTGTTGGAGTTATACGTGAAAGTATGCTTTTACTTTGTATAACTCATGTATTAAACACTTATTTATGAGAATAAATCTTTTATCGCATTTGCTTTAGTTATGATTGAATGTTGAATATCTATTGCAAACCGTTTAATATATAGTACATGTTACATTGTAGTTAATGTGGTGATACCCGATCACGGAAGATCACATTAATAGTTTTCCTTGTAACTAAACGTACAAATTCACGACCCAGGTGGAATTGAACAATCCGCCGTGAAAGGTCGATGTGTATATCTCAGATTGGTCTGTCTTGACCAAGAGATTGCACTAGCACATTTAGTATGTGTTGAAGAGGACCTACATCGAGGATAAATTCTTCTGTTCTGATATGTGAAGAATTAGACCTCAGTGGTTATTGATTTCTTAATCTTCGTCACTTAAATAGAACCGTGTGTGCTTAATGGTTACTGCTATGATTCATGTTGGGTGCGAATCATCGTGACTTCAAACCTTGTGCTTTGGGCAGTAATATTAATCATACGACGGTTGCTAAGATTTAATACGGAGAAACGCGTGTGAGTACGACTCGTGTGATTTGTCCCCTTGGTGGGCTCAGAAGTTTTATCGTACCAAATCTTGCAATTGAAGAATTAGTTTCTTCGGTACGGATAATAATGTTGAGCTGTCTTTACTCCAAGGTGAAAGATGTTAATTAATTTAGAGCTATTCAGAAGCTCAATTAATTATGGACTAAATAATCTTAAACGCGGGAAATAATAATCGGGAGCCCATATTATCGTAATATGGATTAAGATTGATAGTGCAATATTAACTTATTAGTGGTACTAATTAATATTAATGGGCTGAATTATATTGGGGCTCAATATTGAAATTCAGAAGCCTATTGTAGGTCTAATCTTAATTCTCCTAAAGGCCCCTCAAGTAGCCCATTAAGTAGCCCGATAATAATAAGGTGATTAAAATAAAAGAAAATTATTATTGCTGATTTTTTGCTTATAATTTTCGAAATTTATAGATATAGTAGAGAAAAGATTTGTTGATTTTCTTGGAAAGATATTATGGAAGGTATGTATTCTTGGAATACAAGATTATCTCATAAATTCAAGAAGATCCAAATCTAGTTTATTTCTCCCATGAATTTCGAAAATAAGTTAATCGATTCTATAGGCATGAGGAATTTTTGTTTCGTGAAAATATGTTATGCATTCCTAAGTGTTCTATGCGTGAATTGCTTGTTAGGGAAGCACATGGGGGAGGACTAATGGGACATTTTGGAGTACATAAAACTTTGAGTGTTTTGAGTGATCATTTTTATTGGCCTAAAATGCGTGTTGATGTTGAACGAATTTGTGAAAGGTGTATAACTTGTAAGCAGGCCAAGTCAAAAGTGCATCCTCATGGATTGTACACACCATTACCTATACCAAATGAACCTTGGGTAGACATATCCATGGATTTTGTTTTGGGTCTTCCAAGAACGAAGAGAGGTAAAGATTCAGTGTTTGTGGTGGTTGATAGGTTTTCAAAAATGGCACACTTTATTCCTTGTCATAAGACTAATGATGCAACTCATATTGCTGATTTATTCTTTAAGGAAGTTGTCCGTTAACATGGACTTCCAAAAACCATTGTAAGTGATAGAGATGCAAAAATTTTGAGTCACTTTTGGCGTATATTGTGGAACAAATTGGGAACTAAGCTTCTATTTTCTACTACATGTCATCCACAAACGGATGGACAAACGGAAGTTGTGAATAGAACTTTGTCTCAATTGCTTAGAGTTTTGATTCAAAAGAACTTGAAAATTTGGGAAGATTGTTTGTCATTTGCTGAATTTGCTTATAATAGAAGTGTTCATTCTGCTACTAATCATTCTCCCTTTGAAGTCGTTTATGGCTTTAATCCACTAAGCCCACTTGATCTTGTACCATTACCCGTGGAGGAACGTGCAAGTCTTGATGGGAAAACAAAAGCCGAGATGATTAAGAAATTGCATGAAAAAGTGAGACTCAACATTGAGAAGCGAACCAAGCAATATACCAAACAAGCTAACGAAGGTCGAAAGCATGTCACATTTGAGCCCGGTGATTGGGTATGGCTAAACTTGAGGAAGGAAAGGTTCCCAAGCAAGAGAAAGTCGAGATTGCAGCCAAGAGGAGATGGACCATTTCAAGTGATTGCAAGAATCAATGACAATGCATACAAGCTTGACCTTCCAGGTGAGTATAATGTAAGTGCAACTTTCAATGTCACTGATCTTTCTCCTTATGTTGGTGATGTAGATTCGAGGACGAATCCTTTTGAAGAGGAAGGGAATGATGGATGTCCATCCATGCAAAACCATGCAAGCACGAAGGATCCATTAATTATTCATGAAGGGCCAATTACAAGAGCAAGAGCTAGGAAGATTAAGGAGGCCATGATGATCCTTGTAGAAGAAATAAAAGACAAAGCCCAAATGGAATCTACAATGGTCCAAATGATGAATTTTATACAAGTTGATGGGCTGGAATTTTCATGAAGTGTTTGGGCTTACAACATGTCCAAATTAGAAGCCCAAATGAAGAAGAAATCATGCAATTTTCGTCATTGCTCAAAGACCCTCCAAGAATGACTCTTCATCTTAGTCAAAGTGTATTAATTCAGCATTTATAAGGTCCTAGATACATTGTCTACATGCATGGAGTCTTTTCTAGTAAAAAAGTAGCTTAAATATGTTCATACTTGTGGAATTAAAGTGTCATCAATATGTACATGCATGAATACACTTCAAGAGTCCTTTTTAGCCTATAAATAGGTCATGTAATCATTTGAAAAATAAGCTTGAATATACATACGAAAATTCCTTGTGAATTAGTTATAACTCTCTTTTGTGAGGTTGTTAATTTGAGAACTTATCAAGATTCTTGAGCAAGATCTTGTGGCGTTCAACTATACCGAGGTTCTTGGCTCTTCTATAGCCAACGGGTCGAGGTTTTCTAGCTCTAAGTAAGATCAAACCAGATTCACGATTTGGGTAGATCCGCTGCTTATTTATACGTTGGGTTCTTAGATCATTATATCTAATGGGTCCTTCGTCTCTATCCACATCAGTTTGGTATCAGAGCCATCTGGTATTGATCTGATTTTACATTGTTGTCTTCTATCTTTATTCTTGTAGCAAAAAAAAAACGTCCAAAAAAAAAAAAGTTGACGTAAAATAAAAAATAAAAAACGTCCAAAAAAAAAGTCGACGTGAAAAAAAAATAGTTATTGGAAGCATATATCCTCGAAGTTGTAGTTTCAAGAATTCCTTCTTCCCTACATCTATAGGACTAAGGGATTGTTGCGTGTTGCTTGAAAATGTTCAAGCTTGATTTTGTTTTCAAATTTTGAGTGGTAAAAGGCAAGAGTGGTGAGTTCATTAGAGGGGAGGTAAAAGCCAAAGGAGTGATACACGAGCGATTTGTGAGGAAATCTTTTGAGTGATACATGAGTGATTGTGAGGAACATGGAAGGTAATCAACAAGGAGCTTTCACAATAGAGGCCATGCAACAACAATTTGCCAGGTTCGGAAGGGTTCTTCAAGCCATCATAGATCGGTTGGAATTATTAGAACAAAATACACCAATCGAGCAAGAAAATCCATTTGCCAATCAAGGAAGACGGAACGAGGAAGTCCAATCGGAGGGAGAGAATGACGATTTGGGGGTTGTTCACCATGTTAACCGAAGAAGAGGAAGGTGGCAAAATGATGAAGTTGATCGAAACTTGGGAAGCATTAAGATGCATATCCCTACTTTCCAAGGACGTAGCGATCCGGAAGCATACTTGGAGTGGGAAAAGAAGGTAGATTTGATCTTTGATTGTCATAACTACTCGGAGGAGAAGAAGGTTAAACTTGCGGCGGTTGAGTTCACCAACTATGCTATAGTTTGGTGGGATCAATTCGTTACAAATCGGAGGCGAAATAGAGAAAGACCAGTTTCTACATGGGCTGAAATGAAATCAATCATGCGTAAGAGATTTGTACCCTCTCATTATTTTCTTGAATTGTATCAAAAACTTCAATCTATGATTCAAGGCACGAAAACGGTGGATGAGTACTATAAAGAGATGGAGATTGCCATGATTAGGGCAAACGTTGAAGAGGATCGTGAGGCAACTATGGCTCGTTTCTTGAATGGGTTGAATAGGGAGATTGCTAACATTGTGGAGCTTCAACACTATGTGGAGCTTGAAGACATGGTACATACCGCCATGAAAGTCGAGAGGCAACTAAAGAGGAAGGGTGGTTCCTTGCAACGGAACTATCCTAATACTTTTCAATCTTCAAGCAAGACGAAATAAGGGGTACCTAAGGCAACTTTTGGAGGTACATCAAAATCACATGGCGAGTCATCAAAGATGAAATCTAATGAGGTGGAAAAGGGAAAAGGTATTGTTTCTACACCTTCTCGTAGTCGTGATATTAAATGTTTTCGTTGTCATGGACATGGACATATTGCATCCGAATGTCCAAACAAGAAAATCATGATTATGAAGGATAATGGAGAGATTGAGTCGGAAGGCGAGAATGAAGAGGAGGATAAAGAGGATCTTGCGACTTTCCCCGTTGAATCAAGTGAACTTTTGGTGGTAAGGAGAGCTCTCAACATACAAGCGAAGGAGGATGAGACGGAGCAACAAAGGGAAAATATCTTTCACACGAGGTGTTTAGTTCAAGATAAGGTATGCATGTTAATTATCGATGGTGGGAGTTGTACTAATGTTGCTAGTACATACATGGTGGAGAAACTTGGTTTAATTACGTCGAAACATCCTAATCCATATAAGCTTCAATGGCTTAATGATTGTGGAGAAATTCGAGTAACTAAACAAGTTTTGGTACCCTTTTCTATTGTGAAATACAATGATGAAGTCCTATGTGATGTGGTACCAATGCATGCAAGTCATATTCTTTTGGGAAGGCCATGGCAGTTTGATAGGCAAGTGATGTACGATGGGTATCTTAATCGATTCACCTTCAAGCATCAAAAGAAGAACATCATACTCATACCTTTGTCTCCACAACAGGTTCATGAGGATCAAATCAAAATGTCACAAGCAAGGAAAGCACGTGAGGAAGAGGGAAAAAGAGAGGAAAGTGAGAATGTGAGCAAAAAAAAGACTGGAGAGAAAAATATGAGGGTTGGTTTGAGTGTTTCCGAGGGAGAAAAGAATTTGGGTGGAAGTGAGGACAAAAAAAGAGTGAACTTCTTTGTAAGAGGGAGTGAACTAAAAAGAGCTTTGGTTAAAAAAAAAGAGTGTGTTTGTGTTGGTGTTTAAGGAATCACTTTTCAGCACTAACGACTTAACTCCTTCCTTGCCTAGTTCTTTTGCATCACTTTTGCAGGAATACGACGATGTTTTTCCCGAGGAGGAACCTCACGGTTTACCACCAATTAGAGGCATTGAGCACCAAATTGATTTCATTCCGGGTGCAACACTTCCAAATCGTCCAGCTTATAGAGCTAATCCGGAGGAAACCAAAGAAATTCAAAGACAAGTGGAGATATTGATGACTAAATGCAAGGTTCAGGAAAGCATGAGTCCTTGCGCTGTACCAGTGATAGTGGTTCCAAAGAAGGATGGAGAATGGAGAATGTGCACCGATTGTCGTGCCGTCAATAAAATCACGGTGAAGTATCGCTATCCTATCCCTAGGTTAGATGATATGCTTGACGAATTGTATGGGGCTGTGTTGTTCTCTAAAATTGATTTGAAAAGTGGTTATCATCAAATAAGGATCAAAGAAGGAGACGAATGGAAAACTGCTTTCAAAACAAAATATGGTTTATATGAGTGGTTAGTAATGCCATTTGGCTTAACTAATGCACCTAGTACTTTCATGAGGTTAATGAACCATGTTTTGCGTGATTTCATAGGAAAGTTTGTTGTTGTCTACTTTGATGATATCCTTATTTATAGCAAAAGCATGGAAGAACATCTTGATCATGTGCGAATTGTGTTAGACACTTTAAGGAAAGAATCTTTGTATGCTAATCTTAAGAAGTGTTCTTTTTGCATGGATAAAGTTGTTTTTCTTGGTTTTGTCATTAGTGTCAATGGGATTGAAATGGATAAGGATAAAGTCCAAGCTATTTTAGATTGGCCGGTTCCTACTAACATTGCACAAGTAAAAAGTTTTCATGGTCTTGCTAGTTTCTATCGAAGATTTATTAGAGACTTTAGCACCATTGTTGCACCATTAAATGAAATTGTGAAAAAGGATGTGGGTTTTCATTGGGGAGAAAAACAAGATCATGCATTCAATCTTTTGAAAGAAAAACTCACTACTGCTCCAATTATTGCATTACCTAACTTCAACAAAAACTTTGAACTTGAATGTGATGCATCTGGAGTAGGTATAGGAGCTGTTTTGATACAGGATGGAAAGTCGATTGCATACTTTAGTGAGAAGTTGAAGGGAGCTCAATTGAACTATCCAACTTACGACAAGGAGCTGTATGCTTTGGTGAGAGCATTGGAAACATGGCAGCATTACTTGTGGTCTCGGGAGTTCGTTATTCACACGGACCATGAATCTCTCAAATACCTCAAGGGGCAAGGTAAGCTCAGTAAGAGGCATGCTAAGTGGGTAGAATTCATTGAATCATTTCCATATGTGATTAAGTATAAAAGGGGTAAAGAAAGCATTGTTGCTGATGCATTGTCTAGAAGACATACTTTGATCACTACATTGAGTTCTAAACTTCTTGGTTTTGAGTCAATTAAGGGAATGTATGTTGATGATTCTGATTTTGGTTCTATTTATTTGGCTTGTGAGCATGCTGCAGTTGATAAATTCTATAGGCATGAGGAATTTTTGTTTTGTGAAAATAAGTTATGCATTCCTAAGTGTTCTATGCGTGAATTGCTTGTTAGGGAAGCACATGGGGGAGGACTAATGGGACATTTTGGAGTACATAAAACTTTGAGTGTTTTGAGTGATCATTTTTATTGGCCTAAAATGCGTGTTGATGTTGAACGAATTTGTGAAAGGTGTATAACTTGTAAGCAGGCCAAGTCAAAAGTGCATCCTCATGGATTGTACACACCATTACCTATACCAAATGAACCTTGGGTAGACATATCCATGGATTTTGTTTTGGGTCTTCCAAGAACGAAGAGAGGTAAAGATTCAGTGTTTGTGGTGGTTGATAGGTTTTCAAAAATGGCACACTTTATTCCTTGTCAAAAGACTAATGATGCAACTCATATTGCTGATTTATTCTTTAAGGAAGATGTCCGTTAACATGGAATTCCAAAAACCATTGTAAGTGATAGAGATGCAAAAATTTTGAGTCACTTTTGGCGTGTGTTGTGGAACAAATTGGGAACTAAGCTTCTATTTTCTACTACATGTCATCCACAAACGGATGGACAAACGGAAGTTGTGAATAGAACTTTGTCTCAATTGCTTAGAGGTTTGATTCAAAAGAACTTGAAAATTTGGGAAGATTGTTTGTTATTTGCTGAATTTGCTTATAATAGAAGTGTTCATTTTGCTACTAATCATTCTCCCTTTGAAGTCGTTTATGGCTTTAATCCACTAAGCCCACTTGATCTTGTACCATTACCCGTGGAGGAACGTGCAAGTCTTGATGGGAAAACAAAAGCCGAGATGATTAAGAAATTGCATGAAAAAGTGAGACTCAACATTGAGAAGCGAACCAAGCAATATACCAAACAAGCTAACAAAGGTCGAAAGCATGTCACATTTGAGCCCGGTGATTGGGTATGGCTACACTTGAGGAAGGAAAGGTTCCCAAGCAAGAGAAAGTCGAAATTGCAGCCAAGAGGAGATGGACCATTTCAAGTGATTGCAAGAATCAATGACAATGCATACAAGCTTGACCTTCCAGGTGAGTATAATGTAAGTGCAACTTTCAATGTCACTGATCTTTCTCCTTATGTTGGTGATGTAGATTCGAGGACGAATCCTTTTGAAGAGGAAGGGAATGATGGATGTCCATCCATGCAAAACCATGCAAGCACGAAGGATCCATTAATTATTCATGAAGGGCCAATTACAAGAGCAAGAGCTAAGAAGATTAAGGAGGCCATGATGATCCTTGTAGAAGAAATAAAAGACAAAGCCCAAATGGAATCTACAATGGTCCAAATGATGAATTTTATACAAGTTGATGGGCTGGAATTTTCATGAAGTGTTTGGGCTTACAACATGTCCAAATTAGAAGCCCAAATGAAGAAGAAATCATGCAATTTTCGTCATTGCTCAAAGACCCTCCAAGAATGACTCTTCATCTTAGTCAAAGTGTATTAATTCAGCATTTATAAGGCCCTAGATACATTGTCTACATGCATGGAGTCTTTTCTAGTCAAAATGTAGCTTAAATGTGTTCATACTTGTAGAATTAAAGTGTCATCAATATGTACATGCATGAATACACTTCAAGAGTCCTTTTTAGCCTATAAATAGGTCATGTAATCATTTGAAAAATAAGCTTGAATATACATACGAAAATTCCTTGTGAATTAGTTATAACTCTCTTTTGTGAGGTTGTTAATTTGAGAACTTATCAAGATTCTTGAGCAAGATCTTGTGGCGTTCAACTATACCGAGGTTCTTGGCTCTTCTATAGCCAACGGGTCGAGGTTTTCTAGCTCTAAGTAAAATCAAACCAGATTCACGATTTGGGTAGATCCGCTGCTTATTTATACGTTGGGTTCTTAGATCATTATATCTAATGGGTCCTTCGTCTCTATCCACATCACTATTCCATATGCAAATTTCGAAATTCCTAGTTCTATATATAGGAGATGATTGTTTAATCTCCAGTTTACAGTTTCACAGTGTTGAAAAAAAATCAGCAACAATATTTTTTCTTTCTTCCTTGTTATTCTAATTGCTTGTGAACACTTCCCACCGGTGAACAAGCAAGGCAAAAGGGACATACTTGAGAAGGTCTTTTGGTTGATAGCACAATCGTGATAGTCCCGTTGTTATCAAAGGTCATATCTACAAGAGGTACGAATTACGTGAACTCCTAGTTTTTCCGCGTTAGGTTTTCATGTGAATTAATTCAACATGCATGATGATAAAATTGTTGTTGGAATTATTATTTGAATTAATTATAATTAATTCATGCTAGTAATAATTGAATTTAAATTCGTATTTAAATTTCATCCCGAATAGTTTCTGGGCACCCCTATTTTCCCAACAACTGGTATCAGAGCCATGGTTTTCGGGCTCTGATCTTTAAATTGGAATTTAAATTGTTTGACATTAAATTGAAATTGGATAGTAGAATTGCTAGATCTATTTTGCAGGTATCCAATTGTCATGGTTTTAATGTTTATTTTTTCATGCGTGTGAATTAATTGTTTTTTAATTCGATTCGTTCGAATTTGTTTTTCTCGTGAGAAAATCCACGAGTAGATTAGTTGTTTTTATTTTGATTTGATCATTATAATATACTAGTCTAGATCTAATTTTTATTTAATTTTTGTAAATAAATTGTAACTGGATCGAGACGAAGATGGGAACGAAGAATTAAAGACGACGTACCTGGACGACTCATGCATGTGTGACGCGTGCATAGATGTTGAATGATGTACGGGGTGGAAAACGAGGACGAACGATGAAACTCGAAGCACGGTGTGCGCACGGCGCATGGCACCGTGCACGACGGGTGCCGGGCACGGCGCACGGGCACGCGCGCGAGGCACTTCCTCTCGGCGCTCGGTGCCTCGGCTGCCGTGGCCGAGAGGCGTGCGGCCCACCTGTAATACCCTAGACTTTCATGACCTTATTTGCTTTACTAAATGTTTTATAATTCTATATGAATCTATGTGATGCATTTACATCCAAAATTCATGCCAAGGCACGTTTATGTGTTTTATTTACTCGATACTTACAATTAACATATTATTTGCTCAATACATGCTTATTCTTGAAACTTTATAATTTTTATATGTTCTTTATTTTATGTCTTAAAGTATTTGATATAGAAATTAATATAGTCCTTAAGTCTAGTATTTTATTTTACACGTTATAAGTTGAAAATGAACGTTTCTTCAAGAAACGAATTACGTATCGATTGCTCGATGTTTTTTTTTATTAGTATATAGACTTTATAATTTATTTAGAGCCTTAGAAGAGTTTTAATTTTATTTTATAAGATAGTATAAGTAATTTTATGCATAATGTACCTTAAAAGCATTAAATAAATTAGAAAATCATAATTTCTTTTATTTTATTTATTAAATTCAAAGCCTACAAGTGTCTTAACTACAAGACACAAAATTTCTCTTGAAACTTCATGAAAATTTCGAAATTTATAGAAGCATTAGGAAAAGTAATGAAACTTCAAGATTCAAAGTCAAAATTAGAAGAAATAAAGTAAAATTTAGCTACTACTTATAAATTGCCATGTGTTTATTTTTGTAACTCGTAAGAATACTCCATAATCTTCCTAAATCTTCTTCAAGGTCGGTTCTAAGGACTTGGAGTAGTCTCCAAGTATTTCTCCTCCTATAAATACAAGAACATGCATGCATAAATAGGTATAAGCTTAGAGAAAGAAAATTAGAACAAATACTACACTTATACTTAGATTTTGCAAAGGAAGGAGAAGAAATTTCTTGTAGCAACCTATCTCTAAGTAAGCTTCTCTTCTTGTTTGAGTAATTATTTAAGTGGTAGTATGAAATTTATGCATGATATGTGAATTAATTGATAGGAAAATGAGTTTTGATGAATAAATTTGCATGTTATTCATGTTTTACTTCATGTTTGAATGTTTAATTCAATTTCTTCATGAGTTATGATTAAAATCATGTTTATTATTTGATTATATATGATTTAGAAGTAGAAATTATGAAATTATATGGTTTAAAGTGAGTTTAAGATGTTATGTTCTTCATATATGCATGAAAACCGAAAATCTGGACAACTTGTGAAGGAATTTCGTTTTTGATCCAATTTTTCGGTGGAAAATTCTGATATTTTTATATGTGAAAATATACTTGTGAAGGAACTTAGGTTTCAAATTTTATAATTTTTGAACTGGTATTCAATTCGTGGTAATTTTTCAAAGTTGAGCTAGGGTTTTGGACTCTATAACAGGAACAGTAGAAGTTTGCTATGATCTGAGAATAATCGGTTAGTTTTTTTATAAAAAACCAAAGTATGTTGATAAATTACATGAAGTTGGGAGTTCATGGTTAAAATTTCATGAGTATTGGACATGTGGTTGATTTATGGTGAATTTTTAAAGTTAAGTGACCAGAATCTGTTACTGTGTGTTCATTACGAAATATTTGGTGTTTGGTAAGGAGTTTGAGAAATCTGAAAATATGGTGATAAACTTTATTGAGTTGGTAATATACTGTTAAAATTTCGTAATTTTTGGACGTATGAATAATTTAATATGAATTTTCAAAGTTAGGTGTGTAATCTGCCAAATTCGAAATTTTGTATAAAAGGTTCAAAATGGTCCGATTACATTTTTACAGTCGATATTTATTTATAACTTGCTATTTGATGATTTTATACACTTAATTGATATATTTGAATATGTATGGAGATTTGAATTCAAGTCTTACAATTTACAAAAGTGAAGGGATAAGTAACAATGTTTCTATTTTAAAATTTTTACTTGTAGGTGTACCTGCAAGGTGGGGAATCACTTCGCTCTTCACCGAGTATTCTATTATTATTTAATTGCACTTATTAAATGTTGAATGTTAAATATTTTGAGTCTGGCCCGCTATCGACTGGCCCCTGAGATAGTCCAACACTATGTTGGCAAATGAGATAGTCCGATCGTTCCGGCACCACGGGTTGGTTACGCCACCCAAGCATATACCCGGTGAAATTCCGGGGGCTCACATGTTATAAACAATTGATGTTTAGTTTGTGCAATTATAAAGAGGTTTCCCACTAAGTGTTTACAAACACTTATCCCTTCCACTTTTAAATTTTTACAGATGCTGTGGATCCGGACGTGGGCGAATGAACTCGGCAGGCTGTGAAGTTTTCTTAAAGACTTTATGTTTTCAAGAATAATATTTTTAAATTTTGGCTTGTATCTTAAATTACGATCATACTTATTTACTACTTCTGCTGTGTAAATGTGTGGCGTGTGTATATTTTAATACAAAGTACTATTTTAGTAACGTTCCTACTTGTGCCACATCATATTTTCTGTACTATTTTAAGTGGGGGCGTTACACCACCTCCATGGGCCGACGCGCGCCGGATCTCGGGCCGTGAATTTTTTTTCCGTTCTTATTTTTTTTGTGATTCCAAACGTTGTCCCGAACCCCAAACGAAGTTGTTTTTAATAAAGTGTTGTTGTTCGAGTGGGAGCGTGTCGAGACGAACGATGAAAAGCAACAAGGATGATTTCTCGCATCAAGACGTGAAGAAATTAAACCGTGACAATTGGATTTGAGTGCTCCAATGTGTTTAATTTTGTTTTGATGGATGTTTTATTTCATGCACTTATTATTATTTGTTAATATGTGTTTGCATGATTTTAAGTTGTCCAAGAAAAACCTTACTTTCGAAAATTACTAAGTATGTTTTTTTTTAATCGCAATTTTATTCCGGATATTAAAATTGGATTAATTTGGCCTCCATAATTTATTTATTTGTGAAGTCTTTTTGGAATACATTTCCCCCTCGGATCGGCCAAAAAGATGGATTTCATATGAATAAATTCCGAAAGGATGATTGTGGATTATTACTAGTGGCGATATTGACCCTCACCACGAGTGGCTTGCTCAAAGCGAAATAATAATCCTGTATTGAATTATGGTTATTACTTAGGCATAAGAAATTGATATTAACTTACTCCCCTCGGAGTCCCTATTAATTTTTATGTGGTCAAAGTGGGAGCCAACTATTAATTTTGAATTAAAGATTTGTAACTTTCAAGTTTGTGATCCGCTTGAATGTGTTTAAATGTATAGACCATCCCTCGTGGCGCATTTAAATTGTTTCAAGATGTTGGCTGATGCATGATTATATTGTGTTAAGGTTTCAATATAATTTATGTGATCGAATTATGTGATAATTTCAAATTTTTCTAGACATTAATATGAATGTATGTTTTATTCTCATTTCATCATGTCGCAACCTTTTAATCCACTGTTTAATATACTTTAAGTTAACAAACTTTCTGGAGAGAATTTTATCGATTGAAAATGTAATTTAAATTGTATCCTTACTGCACAAAAATACAATTGGGTTATTCACGTTAATATACCCGGCAAGCCTAATGATAAGTCAAGCAATGGGAAAAGACAGTTTTTATAATTGGAAGCGTGACAATGAACACATGAAGTGCATCATCTTGACATCTCTGTCTGAGGATTTGAGGCGCATTCATGAACACATTGTATCCGCTGTTGAAATCATGGAAAACCTTGAAGAGATGTCTTCACATCAGAAACCCATGACTAATCAGTTCACCAAAAATGACTCGGTCAAGTTGGAAATGGTGGAGAGAACGCCCGTGGGGGAGCACATTTTTGAGGTTGTGGCATACCTTAACAAGTTGGAAATACTTGGTGCGTATTTTGATGTCCCTTCTCAGGTCGATTTCATACTCCATTCTCTTCCGAAATTTTTTTAGCAGTTTCAACTGAATTGTCAGATGAATGAACGGATAAGTCGTTTGTCCGAGCTCTTGCAAGCTTTAGTTTCAGTGGAGGTGATAATGGAGCACCAGTCTAGTGCTATGGTGGCTAATGGTCCGTCTACCTCTTTTGGTCCCAAGGGAGGGAAAAAGAGGAAGAGAACCAAAAGCCGGACCCAAGAAAATCCAATTGTTGCGAAAGGCAAAGCCAAGGCTAGCATCAAAGGGGAAGTGTTTTAACTGCGGTAAGAGAGGACATTGGAGGTCTGCCTATTCCAAGCCTAAGAGGCTAGGAAAGTTAGGTAATTCACACGTCTTAGTCGTCGAAACTTGTGAAGTTGCGTATGCTATCCATTCGTGGATAGTGGATACGAGAGCCGCTGATCACATTTATTTCATTTTGCATGGGTTCAAGCTAACCCGACGACTTAGTGGAGGTGAGATCTCCATCACACCGGACAATGCTACGAGAAGTGGCAGCTGAAGCAGTGGGAGAAGTGCGCCTATCTTTTGAAGATAGAGTTATGGTCTTGAGAGACGTTCTTCATGTTCCTAGTTTAGAAAGAACTCAACCTTCAGTTTCTAAACTGTTTTGAATAGATACTCAGTTTCTTTTAATAAGGATGTTATTATTTCTTGAAACGATGAGTTTATCTGTTCCGGAACATTGTTGGATGATCTTTATACCATTAATTGGGCACACCACTCATAAATTGAATCTAATAACACATCGACTATTTCAAGTTATAAAAGGAAGCGTTCTTTCTGATATGAATGAAACACTTCTATGGCATCTTAGATTAGGTCATATTAATCTAATGCGAATACAAAGATTGGTGAAAGACGGATCCTTGGAGTTTCTTCAAGTTGAGTCATTTCCAACTTGCGAATTCTGTTTAGAGGGTAAAATGACCAAGAGGGCATTTGGAGCCAAGGGGAAAGGAGCCACAGAAGTGTTGAAACTCGTTCATACCGATATGTGTGGCCCAATGACGATCATAGCTTGAAGGGGGTATGAGTATTTTGTGATTTTTGTTGACGATTACTCGGGATATGGATACATCTACCTTATGTTGCATAGGGAAGAAGTATCAAGTTTCTACGATCCGATCGTGGAGGCGAATACCTCAGCAATGAATTCTTAAACTACCTATTGGACGAAGGGATCGTATCCCAGTTAACCGCACCGGGAACCCCTCAATAGAATGGTATGGCGGAACGAAAGAACTGGACTCTTTTAGAAATGGTCAGATCTATGATGAGTTATTCAGATTTACCCAAATCGTTTTGGGGTAACGCCTTGGAAACGCCGGCTTACATTCTAAACTTGGTGCCATCCAAATTGCTTCCTAAAATCCCGATAGAATTATGGACCGGGCGCAAGCCCAGTCTAAGACATATTTGGATATGGGGGTGTCCGGCATACGTGCTAGACAAGAAAGCCAGTAAATTGGATCCACGTTTGGAATTAAGGCTGTTTATAGGATACCCTGCGGGAACGAAATGGTGTATGCTCTATAGTCCCAAGAATTAAAAGACTGTATTTTGCACACACTTTAAATTCTTGGAGGAAGACTATATGAACAAAAGAAAGCCCAGAAGTGAGATTACCTTAGACGAACTCCTATACCAAGTATACAAGATGATATACCAATCATCACACCTTCACAATAGGAACCCCGTCATAGTGGGAGGGTTGTCAGACAACCCGAGATATTCATAGAAATAGGAGAATCTTCGGATTGGATTCCCGGTGATGAATCAGACCCATGGACTTACGACGAGGCAATCCAAGATAAAGACGCAGATTCATGGCAAACCGCAATGGAAGCCGGGATGGGTTCGATGGATCATAATCAAGTGTGGGAGTTGGTTGAACCACGCAATGGGGTAGAACCCATTGGATGCAAGTGGGTATACAAGAGGAAAAGAGGACCGGACGGAAGGGTTGAGACCTTCAAGGCAAGGCTAGTAGCAAAAGGGTACACTCAGAAAGAAGGGATCGATTATGAGGAGACCTTTTTCGCCTGTAGCTATGCTTAAGTCCATCCGTATTCTTTTGCCGATCACTGTGCACCTAGATTACGAGATCTGACAAATGGATGTCAAGACGGTTTTCCTTAACGGAAGTCTTGACGGGTTAGATATCTATATGCAACAACCCAAGGGCTTTATTGAAAAAGGTCAAGAGAATCTCATATGCGAGCTCAAGAGATCCATTTATGGACTTAAGAAAGCATCGCGTACTTGGAACCAGTATTTTGATCAAGTGATTAAGTCTTATGGGTTTGATCAAAACGAGTTCAAGAGTTGTGTGTATAAAAAGTGTGACGGAACTGCGGTGGTATTCTTAGTTTTATACGTAGACGATATTCTGCTCATTAGAAACAATGTAAAGGTATTGTCAGACGTAAGGGTATGGCTGTCAAATCAGCTTGATATGAAGAACTTAGGGAAAGCTGGTCACATCCTTGGGATCTAGATCACTCGAGGTCGCAAGAAAAGGATGTTGGGCTTATCGCAAGCTTCATACAAAGATATTGTTTTGAAGCGATACAACATGCACGATTCCAACAAAGGTTTTGTACCTTTTAGACACGGAATCCATCTATCCAAAGAAATATGCCCTAAGATGCAAGTGGAGATAGATGACATGAAAGACGTTACGTATGTTTCAAACGTAGGAAGTCTTATGTATGCAATGTTGTGTACGAGATCGGATATCTGCTTTGTCATGGGCATGATGGCAAGATATCAAAATATCCCCGGGAAAGCACATTAGATTGCAATTAAATGCGTTCTGTAGTTTCTGAAAAGAACTTCAAATGGAATGTTGATTTAACAGTCAGACGGTCTAATTCCCATGGGATACACAGACTCAAATTTATAATCAGTTATAGAATCCAGAATATCTACCTCGGGTAGTGTGTTTTGCATGGGAGAAGGAGCCATGCCATGGAGAAGCGATTAGCAGAAATGCATCGCCGATTCGACCATGAAAGCCGAATAAGTAACTGCTTATGAAGCAGCGGAAGAAGCGGTTTGGCTCAAGTACTTCTTAGCGGACTTGGACGTTCTTCCGAATTTGCCCAGCATAATCACTGTCCATTGTGATAATGCCGGAGCAGTTGCAAATTCAAGGGAACCGAGAGCCCACAAGGCCAGCAAACACATTGAAAGAAATACCATCTTATACTAGAAATCGTTAAGAGAGGAGATAAAGAGGTGGCAAAGATAAACGTCAGAGGACAACCTAGTATATCCATTCACAAAGGGTCTGCCTCAGAGTACATTCGAGAGACATGTGGATGGAATGGGAGTCAAGACTATTGTCAATCTGCTTTAAGTATAAGTGGGAGGAATTATTAGGTTAGTGTAGGTTGACATGAGATGTCACGTAGAGCTACTACACTAGACATGCATGATATATACTAAAAAGCAGACTTTAAGTATAAGTGGGAGACTGTTGGAGTTATACATGAAAGTATGCTTTTACTTTGTATAACTCATGTATTAAACACTTATTTATGAGAATAAATCTTTTATCGCATTTGCTTTAGTTATGATTGAATGTTGAATATCTATTGCAAACCGTTCAATATATATAGTACATGTTACATTGTAGTTAATGTGGTGATACCCGATCACGGAAGATCACATTAACAGTTTTCCTTATAACTAAACGTACAAATTCACGACCCAGGTGGAATTGAACAATCCGCCGTGAAAAATCGATGTGTATATCTCAGATTGGCCTGTCTTAACCAAGAGATTGCACTAGCACATTTAGTATGTGTTGAAGAGGACCTACAGCGAGGATAAATTCTTCTGTTCTGATATGTGAAGAATGACCTCAGTGGTTATTGATTTCTTAATCTCCATCAATTAAATAGGACCGTGTGTGCTTAATGGTTACTGTTTTGATTCATGTTGGGTGCGAATCATCGTGACTTCAAACCTTGTACTTTGGGCAGTAATATTAATCATACGACGGTTGCTAAGATTTAATACGGAGAAAACGCGTGCGAGTATGGCTCGTGTGATTTGTCCCCTTGGTGGGCTCAGAAGTTTTATCGTACCAAATCTTGCAAGTGAAGAATTAGTTTCTTCGGTACGGATAATAATGTTGAGCTGTCTTTACTCCAAGGTGAAAGATGTTAATTAATTTAGAGCTATTCAGAAGCTCAATTAATTAATGGACTAGATAATCTTAAACGCGGGAAATAATTACCGGGAGCCCATATTATCGTAATATGGATTAAGATGGATAGTGCAATATTAATTTATTAGTGGAACTAATTAATATTAATGGGCTGAATTATATTGGGGCTCAATATTGAAATTCAGAAGCCCATTGGAGGTCTAATCTTAATTCTCCTAAAGGCCTCTCAAGTAGCCCATTAAGTAGCCCGATAATAATAAGGTGATTAAAATAAAAGAAAATTATTATTGATGATTTTTTGCTTATAATTTTCAAAATTTATAGATATGGTAGAGAAAAGATTTGTTGATTTTCTTGGAAAGATATTATGGAAGGTATGTATTCTTGGAATACAAGATTATCTCATAAATTCAAGAAGATCCAAATCTAGTTTATTTCTCCCATGAATTTCGAAAATCTCATATATTAGGGAGGTGGGATTTTTATGGAATATTTTATTATGGAGAAAAGAATATATGAGATATATTCAAGATTTCTTGGAGGCCAAGAAAAAGATTTTCTCTTCCCTATTCCATATGTAAATTTCGAAATTCCTAGTCCTATTTATAGGAGATGATTGTTTCATCTCCAGTTTACAGTTTCACAGTGTTGAAAAAAAAATCAGCAACAATATTTTTTCTTTCTTCCTTGTTATTCTAATTGCTTGTGAGCACTTCCCACCGGTGAACAAGCAAGACAAAAGGAACATACTTGAGTAGGTCTTTTGGTTGATAGCACGATCGTGATAGTCACGTTGTTATCAAGGCCATATCTACCAGAGGTACGAATTACGTGAAATCCTAGTTTTTCCGCGTTAGGTTTTCATGTGAATTAATTCAACATGCATGATGATAAAATTATTGTTGGAATTATTATTTGAAGTAATTAGGATTAATTCGTGCTAGTAATAATTGAATTTAAATTCGTATTTAAATTTCATCCCGAATAGTTTCCGGGCACCCCTATTTTCCCAACATAAAGGAGTCAGCTGGATTGGTGGGTGGTGACTCGAGTGGTTCACTTTCGGATCTCCTCATTGCCCGGTTGTTGGGACATGGTCAGTTTTGATTAAGATCCCAAAGCCCCTGAAAAGATGTTTGCCTTAAATATATCTTTGTCAGGCTAGTCTTGGTTAGGATTAGTACTTAGTCATTTTACACTTCACAGGTCAGTGAGAGGAGAACCCACTGGAGACAATCAAGACTCAGAGCCTGAAGACGAAGAGCACCATCCTGAACTTATGGCAGTCCTCTAAGCTGGCTGAGTAAGTGTCAGTGATGAAGAGTATGACCCTGAGGTCATTACTAACTCAGTCCTGAAGGGAACAGGATGTCACTGAGTTCATGGGAAGACTTGGAGTAGAGCCAAGCAATGCAAAAGGAATTTCACCGTCAGGACAAGACCGGTGAGCCCAAGACAAAATGAACTTAATAAGACAAGCCTGAAGCTCAGGAATAAGTTCTGATATCCTCACCAACTTGATGACGTGGCCCAATCCGAGAAGGACACGCACGTACGGAACCTGACATGAAGACTGAATTCAGACTGCATATTCAACGGGCAAGCATTTAATGTGCATTTAATGCAAATACCAAATCCATGCAAGGGCGGCTGCTGCATGAAGATATGTCCGTTCGAAGCCACTCTACATAGATGACTAGAAGGCTATCTCCCCAACGGATAGTTATTCAAATCATCTATAAATACAGAAGACCTTGAACCCATTCAAGGTTACGGGAAATTTCCAAGCCAGAAATTACTCAAACTCTCAAGCATTCAAAGCATTCAACCCTTAAGAGAAGCACTCGAAATCTTCTAAATTTCCCAAGTGTTTCTTAGCAATTGAGAGTTATTCTGTATTCCAAGAGCTAATTAGAATTATCTTATGCTTAGAGAGATTATCCAATCCTTAGCATAGCTTTGCCTTGTAAGGATAATCTCAACCTAGTTGGAATCCAAACTGAAACCAAAACCCTAAGTTAGGCTTGTTGGGAGTAAGTCAGTTAGAGTGTTAGTAAGTGGAGTTGTATAGATCAGTGAGGATAGCTGGTCTTGGTGCACCTTGGCACGTTAAAAATAAGAATCTCTTGAGTGGATTTCCTGTTAAGTCAGGCCGTGGACGTAGGAGCTTGAGACTCTGAACCACGATAAACTCCTTGTGTTCTTAATGCTTTGATATTGTGCATACTTGCCATATTACTTGTTCATTCATTGCATTCTAGTTTATCAGGTCTGAATCAATCAGGCTGATCTTCAAAAGAGCACTCCCCTACTAAACACTATTCAGAACTGAGTAAAATAAGTTTTTCAGAAAGCAAACTAAACAAGACTTTAAACTTTCAGGGCTCAAACATTTCCGCACTGAACTTGAACTGATAGTTAGCCAACTGACCCGCACCAAGTGCAGTCAGTAGGTGTGTTATCAGCTCCTAAGTTCTTTACCACTCTGAGAAAGGGGACTCAGTCAGTTTTAAGTTTGAAAAATTGGTATAGTGTATTCCCCCCCCCCCCCCATACACGTATTCTTCAGTCTTGTACCGGGACCAACAAGTGGTATCAGAGCAGTGGTTCAAAAGACCACTGACTTTGAATACTAATAGTTTCAGAGGAGAAACTGTTGGTGGTCACTGAACAGATCTGAGTTTGCTTTTCATAAAACTTGCATCATCATGACTTCGAGGAGACTTGAAGCTTTGTTACCTGAATTCTCTGTGTCTAACTTGTCTATTGGAAGTTCAAATTAGAAGCACATCTAGATGCCATCCATGACCAGATGCCGCGTGTACTCAGGGAGGGACCGATCAAGATCACTATTCCTAACGTCAGAGGACTGGGATATGAGGATCTTGCAATTGGCGTGCAGGTTCCTAAAGAAAGGAAAGATATGACCAACGATGAAATTAAGATGGTGGGACTTGACAACGTCGCCAGAAACATCATCTTGCATACGGTGCCCTTCGAGGAGTCAGCTAGGTTGATGAACTTAAAGACGGCAAAGGAGGTTTGGGATGAGCTGACATGGATGTGTGAGGGATCTGAAAAGATCAAGGAGAACAAGAGAAACATTGCCATTCAGAAATTCGAGGCGTTCGAGATGCTGTCTGACGAGAGCATAGATCAAATGGAGTCTAGATTCATCAAGTTGATGAATGAGTTGGTGATGCTGGACAAGGATGTCCCAAGGAGAGATGTTGCTTCAAAGATCCTGAATGCCCTTCCTGAGAGATGGGACAACAGTGTAATTATGCTTAAGAACACTCAGGATATGAGTAACATAACTTCTGCTTTACTTTTTTCAGAGCTCAAAGCACTTGAATTCGATCTTAACAAAAGAAAGAAGAAAGTTCAGTCAGAAGAGGAAGTGAAGGAGAAAACTCCTGAGAAAAGTGTGGCGTTCAAGGCCAGGTCTGAACCTGTTGAGCCCTCATCAAATTCTTCATCAAAGTCACTGATTGAGATGAGCAGGGAAGAACTCGCTGAGGAGTACAGCCTGATGGCCAGACGATTTGACAAGCTCAATTCCAGGTTTGGTCGTTATAAAAAGTTTTATCAGGACTCACGTGACAGGAAACCTGAAGGAACCCACCAAAGCTCAAGGAGATATGAGGAGCGAAGGAATACAGACCAGAGGAGAGAACGTGGTGATGAAAGGAGATATTCTGAACCAAAACCTGAAAGAAGAGACGAACAGAGACGTACTCGCGATGATAGATATCCAACCAAGACTGCAAGCTCACCAAGAACCAGGGAACCTGACTCAAGGAGGAACCCTGAACCGAGAAAAGAAAGAGTGAGTGAGCAGGTAGCATGTTACAACTGTAACAAGATTGGTCACTATCAGTACGACTGCCCGGAGCTGAGTGCGAGAGAGAAAGAGGAAAGGAGAGCCACTAGGGATCTAGATCTGCTGATCGGAGAACGATGGTCGCTGAAGATGCAACAGATTCTGATGGTCCTGTGGAAAGGTCACCTAAACTCTTCTCAGATGACGAGTACGATGATGTCTGTCTGATGGCTAGGGATGAGCCTGAGGTAACATCAAATTCTGTTTGTGTTTCTTACATTGGTCAAAATCCTGAGCTCAGCTCAGAGTCAGTTAGAGAAATGAACCTTCAGATCTGCCTTGATCAATTGATGGTTGATTTCTCCAGACTGCAGGATACTAATGTCTTCTTGGTAGAGGAGAACAAGAAATTGAGTACCGAGGTTCAGAATCTGAATGAACAACTCACTCAGTCTGATCTTAAAGAATCAGCTCAAATTGTGAGACTAACTCAGGAGATTGATTTAATCAATGCTGAGCGTCTCCCAAGAGAGAAGATTCTGAAGAATTTGGCTGAGGAAGAGTTGGTCAGGAAGGAAGAACTGAAGGTACTTAAGAGTAAGTTTGATGACCTCTTTACCAGACATGAAATCCTGAAAAAGAGTGAGGACTCTCTCAAGAAAAAGGTTGCAGCAATGAATAAATCCTCGGTGGCTAGAGAGGAAATAAATAGCAACCAGATACTTGTGAACAAGAAAAAGGGATTTGGATATGTTCCTGAGAAATCCTCACAAGGTCAGTCTCATGTTGCTTCAGGGAGTAACACTGATAGGGTATTTGTTCAGACAGGCCAGAATGCACCTAAGGTTGTGCTTCAGGCCCGTCAAACTGATAAGGGCAAGGAAACCGTTGACACAGTCAGGGTTGCTCCTAAGACAGCTAAGCCAAAACCCAAGGGAAAGGCAAAGCAATCTAAGGAAGCCCCTGAGAGCTCAGGCCAGGGAAAACCTCAGCGAAAGCAGAGGAAGACTCAAGCCAAGAGCCCTCAGACTGGTCAACAAGGGTATCATCATGCTTGGCAATACCATCAGGGAAGGCCAAATATGATAACACCCCCGTGGTTTTGGCATCCTGAGGCCTTTAACTATTTTCCTTTCCCTCACTTGTCGAGGGGGAATAGAAATCAGGGTCCTTATCAAGAACAAGGCCCAAGACCTGCTGCACCCAGACCGAGGAAGAACAGGAAGCCAGCCCAAAAGGCACCCACTCAGGCTCCTGTGAAGCCTTAGTCTAACACTCATACACCATCTTCCTCTAAGGCAAAGAAGAAGAAAGTTGTGTATGTCAATGTTTCAGGGAGACAGATTTACCACTCTGAGGCAATCAGGGTTGTGAAGCAAGTCTGGATCCCGAAGGGTACAGCTGACACAATAGGACCCAACACCCAATGGGTACCTAAAGCCTGGTTTGCTTGCAGGCGGCTGTGGATCACAACAAAAGGAGAGGAGACTCAATCAAAGCTGTTTGGTACCTAGACAGTGGTTGCTCAAGGCACATGACTGGAATGAAGAGTCTTCTCCAAGAATATCAAGTTAAAGATGGTCCACAGGTAACCTTTGGTGATAACTCAAAAGGTGTTACTAAAGGTTTTGGTGTTCTAATTATAGGTACAGTCAGAGTGGAAAATGTGTCCTTTGTGGAAGGACTGAAGCACAACCTATTGTCAGTAAGTCAATTCTGTGACAAAGGGTTCAGTGTTGAGTTCTCATCGAATACATGTTCAGTCAAGGACAAATCAACACAAGTGCTTCTATCAGGTATAAGGAAAGGTAACGTTTATCTCGCTGATTGGAGCAGCACTATTCCTAATACTTGTCTAGTTGCTAAAAGCTCTTTAGAGCTCAGTTGGTTATGGCATAAAAGATTAAGCCACCTGAACTTCAAGATTCTTAACAAAATTTCTAGACAATCACTTGTTGATGGTCTACCTAATGAAGTTTTTAGCAAAGATCACGTGTGCAAAGCTTGTCAGGAAGGGAAGCAGGTCAGAGCATCATTCAAAGAGAAAGCTTCTTATTCCACTGACAGGATACTTCAGCTCTTGCACATGGATTTGTTTGGCCCCATAACACCTGTGAGTATGAATGGTAGAAAGTATACCCTTGTGGTTATTGATGATTATTCTAGATATACTTGGGTTATTTTCTTGTTGAATAAGAAGGAAACACAGGTGAAGCTTCCAGAGTTGCTCAGAAGACTCAGCAATGAGAAGAACCAGTCCATTACTAAGATCAGATTCGACAAGGGCACTGAATTTATAAATTCATATATTTCTGACTTCTGTAATGAACTTGGTATAGCTCATGAGACTTCTGCAGCTAGAACCCCACAACAGAATGGTGTCGCTGAAAGGAGGAACAAGGACACCGAAGGAAGCTGCAAGGACCATGCTGGCTGAGTCAGGATTGCCCAAGAAATTCTGGGTTGAGGCAATCAACACTGCATGCTACACTCAGAACAGATCCATGCTGAACAAACAACATGCTCAGACCCCATATGAGACATGGAACAAAAGGAAACCTCGTATTTCCTATTTTCATGTATTTGGTTGTAAGTGCTTCATCCTCAACAATGGGAAGACCCAATTGAAAGCCTTTGATAGCAAATCTAATGAAGGAATATTCTTAGGATATTCTGAAATTAGTAAAGCCTTCAGAGTTTACAATTGTAGGACTCTAGTTGTGGAAGAATCACCTCATGTTGTCTTTGATGAATCTGCTAATAAGTCTAGGGCAAAGGTGTTGAATCCTGACACTGAGGAGGTCACAAGGAGTGTGACAAGGCTGAGCTTGAAGAATCAACCTGATCCCAAGATCAAGACTGTGCCAATTCCGAGATGGGATGATGATGACGATCAGGATGATGAATCAGGTGTCACTCCTAAGCCCAGCACATCAGGGATTGTTGAGCCTCAGACTGAGGAACAGGCTCAACCTGAGGTAAGCACCGTCTATGAAGATACTGTTGCAGCTGAGACGGTTCCTGAGTCACCTAATCAAGGGGGAATCAATGTCCCTGACATTGAGCTTATTAATCCCTTTGGTATAGACTCAGGATCATCCCCTTCTGTTCAATTTCCTGAATTTTATGAGCCTGTAGACACTAACATTGCAGGTACTTCAGGAACAACTCCTGGCAAAAGAACATGGTTAGAGGATCATCCAACTGATCAAATAATTGGTGATCCAACTGAGGGAGTCAGGACCAGATGGTTCTATGGTGAGAGTGCATTGTTCTGTTGCTTTCTCTCTGAGCAAGAGCCTCAGAACATTGAAGAAGCTCTCACTGACTCGAACTGGATCATTGCCATGCAAGAGGAGTTGAATCAGTTCACAAGGAATCAGGTTTGGGAACTGGTAGATAGACCTAGGCATCAAGGTGTGATTGGCACCAAGTGGGTCTTCAAGAACAAGAAGGATGAGAATGGTGTTGTGGTAAGGAACAAGGCTAGACTGGTTGCAAAAGGGTATTGTCAGTCTGAAGGAATAGACTATGATGAGACTTTTGCTCCAGTGGCTAGATTGGAAGCTATCAGGTTGTTCCTTGCATATGCAACATATAAGAAGTTCAAGGTGTATCAAATGGATGTCAAGAGTGCCTTCCTGAATGGTGTACTCAATGAAGAGGTATATGTTGAACAACCTCCCGGGTTTGAGGTTGGAGATAGAGTATACCATTTGAAGAAAGCACTCTATGGACTTAAGCAAGCACCAAGAGCTTGGTATGATACCCTCTCTCAATTCCTGACTGATCATGGGTTCAAGAAGGGAACTGTGGATAGGACATTATTCAGGATCACTGAAGGTGATGACATTCTCTTGGTCCAAATCTATGTGGATGACATAATATTTGGATCACCAAATCATCAGCTATGTGAGAAATTCTCTAAGCTGATGACTGGTAAATTTGAGATGTCAATGATGGGAGAGATGAACTTCTTCTTAGGATTGCAAGTCAAGCAGACTGATCAAGGTATCTTCATAAATCAGGCCAAGTATACAATAGACTTGATTCAAAAGTTTGGTCTTCAGAACAGCAATCCAGCCAGGATCCCAATGAACACAAATTGGAAGATGGATCCTGACACTGATGGGACTTCAGTAAATCAGACTGAGTATCGTGGGCTGATAGGTTCTTTGTTGTACCTGACTGCAAGTAGGCCTGACATTACGTTTGCAGTTGATGTGTGTGCTAGGTATCAGTCTGATCCCAAGAGAAGTCATTTGGAGGCTGCTAAGAGAATACTTAAGTATTTGAAAAGGACAGTCAATATGGGACTATGGTATCCTTCAGATGACAACTTAGAACTGACAGGTTATTCAGATGCAGATTATGGAGGTTGTAGGATTGATAGGAAATCAACCTCAGGGACATGTCAGTTTTTGGGGAGTAAGTTGATCTCGTGGTTTAGTAAGAAGCAGAATTCAGTGGCGATATCCACAACTGAGGCTGAGTATATGGCTGCAGGTAGTTGTTGCGCTCAGATTTTATGGTTGAGGCAACAGCTGAGGGACTACCAAGTGTTTGCTAATCAGGTTCCAATCTATTGTGATAACAATAGTGCTATAGCAATTACTCAGAACCCAGTGCTTCACACAAGGTGCAAGCATGTGGATATTAGACACCACTTCATTCGAGATCATGTGGAGAAGAAAGATATTAGGATGGAGAAGATTCACACTGACAGGCAAAGAGCTGACATCTTGACTAAGCCTCTGGCTGAAGCAAGGTTTATGGAACTGTCAGTGGAGTTAGGACTCTTAGATCCGGGAGAGCAGTCAGTGTAGGGTTCTAGGGGGAACTCGGGCCAGACTCGACTCAGCGAGGTATCAGGGTGCTACAATGTCTCCCTGACAGGTATGAGTTCTAACCTGACTCATGTGAATTTCAAGCGTCTCCCTTAGTCCTTCGTCCTGAAAATCTTTATTAAATGCATTCCGTTTTCATTAAAAGTGCGCCTTTTCATATTTAAAACCCACGCACACGGAGCATTTAATGCTAGTTACTTTTTCATATACGTGTCCGCTTTATACGGAATATGACTGACATGGGGCTTAAATGAAGCTGAGATTAATCCTGGCCCTTCAATTTAAAACCTTTCGAATTCAGGGATCAATCTCAACCCCACGTTTGAGTAACTGACTTAGTCTTATCAATCAAGAGTGCCATTTGAGGGTTTTTACGCAAACACAACGCACAATCTGCACACTGAGTTTTCTCTTGCTCAAACACAGATAACTTCGAAAAATCTCTTCTTTTTCAAAACGATGGCATTCCTTGATTCCAACTGGACAACTGACAAGATCGTAGACATTGTCGAGAACAAGCTGGTACACATGGAGCAAGTCATCTCCATGGAAGGTACCTGTCTTACAGTTGAGGAAATCAAACCCGTTTTTAAGTGGATTTCCGATGCTGGGTTGGAAACATACTTCACCACCCGCCCCATTTCCGTGCTCCCAAGAACAGTTGTGGAAGCATACTTGAATATGTTCTTACGCAAAGGGGAAGTTTTCACGAAGGTAACTGCGCGGAAGCCGATGGGAGAGAAGGACGGCGACGGCGAACCTCTTTACAACACAGAGGTGGTCACTATCAACTTCAGGCAGGCGGTGAGGGAAGTCTTCAAGCTGCCATTCTCAGGCATCAACCCAAGAACCTTCAAGGAGAACTCAGAGGGAGAGCTTCTTGGGAAATGGACCAAGTCAGGGTCATCAGAATTCAGGGCTCGTCAGAACAAGAATACTCTAAAGCCTGAATACAGAGCTCTGGTGGACTTGGTATCCAAGATAGTGATGGGTGCAACTGGCTCTCACGAGCAGTTGAGTCTGCCCAAGCTGAGGCTCATGGGAGCAATTGCTGATGGAGGGGAGGCAAACTGGGAGCAGTTCTTCCTTGATCAACTCCATCAGGCCGGGTTGGACAAGCTTACGCGAGACAAGGAGAAGAAGCATATTTCCGTCAGTGCCATCTTGCCATTCGACACGAGGATGTCCATCCTGATTGCTCATGCTTGCCATGGGTATACCTTCGATTTTGAGGACAGTCTCTCCTCAAAGAAGGTAATGTTTTCCTCACTGAGTGATACCTATTCAGTGCTAGGGCTGACTGATCCCAATGCGAAAGCAAAGGGTCAGGCCAAAAAGCCAGCTGGCAAGGCCAAGAGAGTGGCAACCAGTCTCATTGAAAGGGTAGATGAGCTCCTTGAGAGGAGTAAGGACGGTGAGGAGGTTGCAGTTGAGGAGGTGGAGCAGCCTGAGGTGGACGCGGCTGAGAAAAAGAAGAGGGTAAGGGTCGTGCTGTCAGGGAAGAGCACGAAATCAGGGACTGAGTCTGATCCCAAGAAGGCCGTGTCTGAGGCTGAGGGAACTGACGATGACGTCAGGAAGGAGGGTGCTCAGGGTGAGAGGCCTCTAAAAAGGCTTAGGAAGGGAACCAGAAAATCCCCTGCTAAGAAGCTGCCTGAAGTGAGTGAGAGGGAGAAGTCAAGCTCTCCTGGAGCCTCAGACTTGGAGGAAGTGAGAAAGACTGTCGAGACGGCTGAGTCGTTGCAGCCTGAGACAGCACCCACTCAAACACTCCCACACCCTAAAACCCAAACACCTTCCATCCCTGACCCCACACCTCAAACCCCCCAACCACCCCAAACCTCAGAGCCAAATCAGCCTACTGAGTCAGCGCCATCAACTTCACACACGAATGAGCCTGACCAGTCAGCAGAGCCGAATCTTCCAAACCCCGCAGACTTTCCATCATACCCTAATCCCAAAGACTGTCCCAAATCCATTTCAGCTGAAGAGGATGAATTCCTTGAACTGGAGGAGGAGGAGTTAGATGAGCATATGGCTGGTGGGATTCTTGAGAACACACTCAGGGGGAATGCCACAGAATGGGCAGGGAAGTGTTGGCATGGGCTGTACAAGTACACTGAGCTGCTAGCGTATGTGATTGAGCTCAAGGTTTGGTTGGACTTCAAACAATCAAACATGCAGGAGCAACATATGCTAGTGGACGCTCGCAGCTGGGATCACTGGGAGGCGGAGGAGGCCAAGATTTGCTCTTTCTTTGGACTAACTAGCTGGCTTCAACTATTGAACTTCGACAACCTGAAGCAGTTAGTAGCTGAATTGATGTCCAAGAGCAAGGCTGACATCCTGTCAGGTGACGAGAAGGAGGATGAGGATGATGAAGGAGCTCAGTGAGAAGACCTGGAGAAGGCAGTGGAGGAAACTGCACAGGAGGTTGATGAGATGAACTCTGAGCCTCAGGCTCAGGGGGAAGGTGATAAGAACACTGGTGCCAAGGGTGGACCAGTGGCTGAGGATGTTGTGAACATCTCAGCTGCCAATGAGACATCTGTCGATGAGGGGATTCCCTGCCCTGAGACAAGAGAGGAAGATGTTGAGGCATCCAAGGAGACTCTCAGTTCCGAGGGACTTGCTCCTAAGGTTCAAGTTAGCTTAGCTGAGCCTGAGGAGGCGGCTTTGACTACTTCACAACTGCCTTCAGTGCACCTTGAAGAAGGGACTGATGACGCAGGGGCTGACAAGGGAAAGCAGCCAATCACTGATGCGGCCGTTGATGATGAAGATGTGATAATCACCGGGGTCGGACGTGCTGAATTCACAAGCATAGTGGAGGTCAAGCAGGAGAAAACCATAGAAAATCTAGCTGAACTTCAGGAGGAAGTAATGAAGCTACGAGCTGAGAAGGAAGAAGACTCCAAGGCCCTGGCAAAACACTTTAGGTGGACAAAGTCAGCTTACAACACCCTTGCTAACAGGGAGCTGATTCTGTTAAAGAGAACGATGACTGACACGGCCAAGTCAGTGAGGAATGAGAGGAAACGCACCAAGAAAATGCTCAGGAACACTCTCAAGAAACTTGATGAGAGGGATGCGATCAGGGATGAGAAGCTGAATCAGGCAGTTGACAGGCTTGCAGTTCAAACTGGAGCTATCGTCACTCAGGCCATGAAGGACTCAGCGTCCAAACTGGAGCTGGAGTCAGGGAAGCTGGATCGCACTTCTCAGTCAGTGGCGGACATTTTGGCGAAGGCCACTGAGGATTCAGCAAAGATACTGACTGAGGTCAGCAAACTCAGCAGTGAGTCCTTGAAGGTGGAGGAAAGGATCACCAAAGCTGAACAAAGACTCCAACTCTCTATGGAGGTCTTTGAACAGAAGGTCAATGCTGCTATCAGTTCGGTTTCTTTTGCAGGGACTGGAATTTCGATGGGAGTTGAATTATTGAAGGAGGGAATTAATGATGACCATTCCCTAGCCTCCTTCGTAATCAACAGCGGATCTGACGCATTTCCATCCGAGGCCAATGATGATGCCAAAAAAGGGGAAAAGAAGAAGAAAAGATCCCGCCCTGAGGCATCGGAGGCAGTCAACCAAGGTGAGACCGTTCTAGCTGACCCTGAAGCCAATCCTGAAGGGAATATTCTAAGGGTGAGGAAGTCAGCTAGGTTAGCGGCGGTGGAAAAGGAAGGAGAGGAAATTGTTGCCAAGCTGAGGGAGGAGGCAACAAAGGTAAAGGCTAATGAACCTTCCAAGCAACAACCTAAGCCAGTTCAGAGATCGTCTCCCATGAGCTCAAGGAAGAATCTCATCAATTACTCAGGGGAGTTGGTGGCGGAGTTATGTGCTGAAGCATGGGGAGATCACTCTGAAAAATCTGAGGCTATGCGCAGAGCTGAAATCACTCAGAAGGAGAAGATGCGCATCTTGGAAAAGAAGGTTGAGAAGCTGACTGATATCACTGAGCTTCAACAACGAGAACTAGATGATGCAGTGATCAGCTTACTAAGAAGGAAGAAGGCGAAGCCTGAGCCAAGGAAGTACAGGAAGAAGCCAACAGTTAGGAAATTAACAATTCTTCAAATCAGTAGGCCAGAATCAGGAGCAAGGGAAGCCTTAGTCGATGAGTTCGTCTCAGAAACATTGAAGGAGTTCTGGAATGATGCAAGGGATGAATTCGTTAGACTGTGGTATGTTGTGAAGAAGTGGGGCGACACTGACGATATCAATGCCCACTTCACTGACTACATGATGGACAATCATCCTGAGCTATTCCAGAAGATCTTGGAGGAGGCTGATGCAGCCAAAGTTCAAGTGAAGGCTCCTGAGTTCACCATTCGAACTCCTCCCTTGGTTCCTGGAACTCAAAAGCATGACACAAAGGCCATAATGATGGAAGTCTTGAAGATAGCTAAAACTGAAGGATATGTGAACCAACCTGGAAGACTTGACGAGCTAAAGGCAAGAGTTTATGCAGGATATGGACTCAAGCCTGAAATGAGATTAGTCTAGGTGTTCACAAGGCTTCGTTGTAATAGATTAGATTCATTGTAATCATTTCCACATCTATCAATGAAATCTATTACGTTCTGCCCACAGATAAAAACTCATTGTCTTTTTGGCTGTTGTTTAAAATTCTGTACTTTATCAAGAATTGCTCTAACACTGTCTTACCTTATAGATAGGTTTATCATATTTCCTCTAAGTGTTTTGAGGATCTTTTCAGTGTTTTGGCATCATCAAGAAGGGGGAAATTGTTGGGGCATGGTCAGTTTTGATTAAGATCCCAAAGCCCCTGAAAAGATGTTTGCCTTAAATATGTCTTTGTCAGGCTAGTCTTGGTTAGGATTAGTACTTAGTCATTTTACACTTCACAGGTACTCAGTGAGAGGAGAACCCACTGGAGACAATCAAGACTCAGAGCCTGAAGACGAAGAGCACCATCCTGAACTTATGGCAGTCCTCTAAGCTGGCTGAGTAAGTGTCAGTGATGAAGAGTATGACCCTGAGGTCATTACTAACTCAGTCCTGAAGGGAACAGGATGTCACTGAGTTCATGGGAAGACTTGGAGTAGAGCCAAGCAATGCAAAAGGAATTTCAGCGTCAGGACAAGACCGGTGAGCCCAAGACAAAATGAACTTAATAAGACAAGTCTGAAGCTCAGGAATAAGTTCTAACATCCTCACTAACCTGATGACGTGGCCCAATCCGAGAAGGACACGCACGTACGGAACCTGACATGAAGACTGAATTCAGACTGCATATTCAACGGGCAAGCATTTAATGTGCATTTAATGCAAATACCAAATCCATGCAAGGGCGGCTGCTGCATGAAGATATGTCCGTTCGAAGCCACTCTACATAGATGACTAGAAGGCTATCTCCCCAACGGATAGTTATTCAAATCATCTATAAATACAGAAGACCTTGAACCCATTCAAGGTTACGGGAAATTTCCAAGTCAGAAATTACTCAAACTCTCAAGCATTCAAAGCATTCAACCCTTAAGAGAAGCACTCGAAATCTTCTAAATTTCCCAAGTGTTTCTTAGCAATTGAGAGTTATTCTGTATTCCAAGAGCTAATTAGAATTATCTTAAGCTTAGAGAGATTATCCAATCCTTAGCATAGCTTTGCCTTGTAAGGATAATCTCAACCTAGTTGGAATCCAAACTGAAACCAAAACCCTAAGTTAGGCTTGTTGGGAGTAAGTCAGTTAGAGTGTCAGTAAGTGGAGTTGTATAGATCAGTGAGGATAGCTGGTCTTGGTGCACCCTGGCACGTTAAAAACAAGAATCCCTTGAGTGGATTTCCTGTTAAGTCAGGCCGTGGACGTAGGAGCTTGAGACTCTGAACCACGATAAACTCCTTGTGTTCTTACTGCTTTGATATTGTGCATACTTGCCATATTACTTGTTCATTCATTGCATTCTAGTTTATCAGGTCTGAATCAATCAGACTGATCTTCAAAAGAGCACTCCCCTACTAAACACTATTCAGAACTGAGTAAAACAAGTTTTTCAGAAAGCAAACTAAACAAGACTTTAAACTTTCAGGGCTCAAACATTTCCGCACTGAACTTGAACTGATAGTTAGCCAACTGACCCGCACCAAGTGCAGTCAGTAGGTGTGTTATCAGCTCCTAAGTTCTTTACCACTCTGAGAAAGGGGACTCAGTCAGTTTTAAGTTTGAAAAATTGGTATACGTGTATTCCCCCCCCCCCCCATACACGTATTCCTCAGTCTTGTACCGGGACCAACACCGGTCATTGGGCGTGCCCTTACACCCACTTAGACATCGTATTCCTACTCCTGTTTGTTGGGTCCCTCCCTCGCCAGGCTGGTGTAAAACGTGGATGGGGGAGTTTCCTCACCCCTTAACGTTTTATATGCTGGAGTTATTTTCAGTAACTCCCGGGGCTTTTTCATGGCTGCTTACACGGAGGACATTGGATGGGGCTTCCCCCTCGAGGCTGAATTGGCGGCTGTTTTTTCGGCCATTGAGTTTGCATATGTTCATGGTTGGCATAGATTGTGGATCGAGACTGACTCTCACCTCGCGATTAGGACCGTGAAGAAAGAAATCCCTTTCATCCCCTGGTGCCTTCGGAGTTTCTGGAGTCAAGCGATGACGGTGGCCTCCCACATGGAGATCATGTACACCCATATTTTCTGAGAGGGGAACTCGGCTGCGGATGCTCTGGTCAAGAGGCGTGAGACTCGCACTTGGACAGGTAGTTGCCCTGACTTTCTTGCTTCTTTATTATGTATGGATATGAACAACACTTATTTCAGACTTTGACTTTATTTTGGACTCTTAGTTTTTGGCTTTATGGGGTTGCATCCCCTCTTTTGGCAGCGTGTTTGGCCTTGTTCTGTTGTTTGAGGTTGTATGACTTTAACGTCTTTGTTTTTCTCCCCGGCCCTGGGTTGTTGGGCCCCTTTTTTCTTTTATTAATAAAATAACCTAATTTGCTAATTTACACAAAATTGGTGTTTTTATACTAAAAAGCAATTTTTAGACTAAAAAAGTAATTTTTATTAGAAATGTAGTTTCATCCTTAATCTAATTTACACAAAATTGGTGTTTTAATATTAAAAAAGAAAATTTTATTAGAAATATAGTTTCATCCATAATCTAATGGAATAAAATAAAATCGCCCAAAATGGAGTTTTCTAAGTAGAGTTATTAGAATTATAGTTCATCCTTAAGCTAATTTACTCAAAATTGGTGTTTTAAGACTAAAAATGCAATTTGTATTAGAAGTATAGTTTCATCCTTAAGCTAATTTACACAAAATTGATGTTTTAAGACTAAAAATGTAATTTTTAGACTGAAAAAGAAATTTTTATTAGAAATGTAGTTTCATCCTTAAGCTAGTTTACACAAAATTGGTGTTCTAAAACTAAAAAAAAAATTATTAGAAATGTAGTTTCATCCCTAAGCTAATTTACACAAAATTGGTATTTTAAGACTAAAAAAGTAATTTTTTTGACTAAAAAAACAATTTTTATTAGAAATGTAGTTTCATCCTTAAGTTAATTTACACAAAATTGATCCTTAACCCTACCACGAGCTCTGGCGATTTCTTCCTTCTTCGGCCGTCTTCTTGCTTCTCGTCCTTTAACTTTTAATTTTCCATGGATACTAATGCTTTCAATAATCTGGTTGCGGTAGCAACTAGCTTGGTCACAATGATTCAAGCTTTGAACCCTTCTAATGCTCCTGCGGTGCATACTTCAGCGCCGTCTGGTACAACCCTAGCGGCTTCGGCAGCCGTCCTGTCTACGTTCTTTCAGGTTCTGAGCACCCCCATCCCCCATGATGGAAACGACTCCAACCGCGTCTCTTTGCCCGGAATTGGATTACCACCTAATTCCGAGCCTACGGGCACTTTACGCTCCCCTATAAACTCTTGTGATCATATTATTACAGAGTCTACTCGTTATTTTCCACTTGCACAGGAACACTCATGGGGATGACGCGATCATGTCGATTGGCCCTCCGATTCGTGAGGATAATTTAGGCCTGCTTCCAGGCATTAACTTTGCGTTCAATTCGGGAGGTTGTGTAACATCCAATGTTACACATCAAACCGGTAAACTCCCTTCCAACTTTCCTGGCAATATGAATATTTCATACCCTGCAGGTACTTCTTTTGATGAACCGATTTTGCAGGGCAATGATGGAATGTTTAAAACTTTTGTCGAGGTTATTACTGGTGATAAGGCCCCATCTAATCCGATTAGAAAGGGTAGTCATTTTTCCATGGTCATTGATGATGCGGTGTACCGAAAGGGTTTGCATGAGCATGAGCACTCACTTATTGGCAGGGTTTTCGTAGCCCCGGGCACGAAACCTCCTCTGACTCACCTGATGATTAAAGAACAGTTGGCTGCATTGTGGGGCGTTTATGGTGCCTGGTCGTTTACTACTCTAGGCAAGGGCTTCTATTTGATACAAATTCCTTCTGAGGAAGACAGAGAACGGGTATTTGGGAAGAAAGTTTGGAAGTTGGATTGTGGTTCAATTCGTTTGCAGAGATGGGTACCAGAGTTTAATCCTTATAAAGTTGTACATGTTTAGATACGTATATTCGAGCTCCCAGTTGAGTATTTTTACAAGCCAATTATTCGCACTATAACTTTGGCTATTGGCCCTGTGATCGCAGTAGATGAGAGGACTAAAAATAGATCAATGTGTCTTTATGCAAGAGTGCTTGTCGAGTTGGATTTGACCAAGGAAAAAGAATGGTTTGTGATGTTTGAACGCTCGGGCCATTGCTCCACGGCATCGATTGGTTATGAGCGTCATCCAGGTTTTTTCACACATTATCATGTGTTGGGACACGATGTTTCTTCTTGCCAGTCGGAGAGACTGAAAGGGAAGAGAACTTTGTCAAAGGAATCTCAGAAGGAGGTACCCAGAACGGAGAAGCTAAAGGAATGGGTTAGGAAACCGAGTAAATCGGTTACTTCTGAAGAGGCTGGTGCGGTGGGCCAACAAGAGGTTCACACGGTTTGGAAACACGGCTCGTACGTGATGCCGACAGCAGATGGGAGTCAAAGGGATGCTACAGCAGAGGCTGAACCAGCTGGAATCACAACAACAAATAAATATGATGCTTTGCAGAACTTGGAAGAGGGAGATGGATCACCCATGTCCTTAACTAAGACATTGGAGGAACATGTGAATGATAAGCAGGATGCTGACTTGGTGGAATTTAACAAGCTTTTTCCTCCGGGAGGGGATCCGGCATATGATAACCAGATTGAAAATTATTCTAATGACTACGTAGCGGATGTTTCGGAAACCTCACAGCAGCTTACCACTGTTGGTCCCACTAGTTAGATTAATTGCAGAAGCTTAAGTTAAATGTCTTTCAAAGTCTTTTACAAGAGAGCAATAATCAACAAACAATAAGTAAAATAAAGCGATAAAGAACACAAGATGTATAGTGGTTCGGATTGAATATCCTACGTCCACTCTCCCTTATAACCAAGGGGTCTCACTATCAACCAACTCACAAACTTACTTACTGGAATTGGGAAGTACCAGTTCCTTCTTACAACCTCTTTAGATTTAACTTCAATCTAAAGATCAACCAGCCAACAACCTTGTCTAATAGATGAACAGGTTGTGGTTTCAATAACTCCTTTAGAGTAGATAAATATTATGAACAGTAAGAGTGCTTGGTATGAATATCAAAAGCTTGGATCACTTATGTGCGTGTAGAGTCTCTAGAGCTTTTTCTTGAACTGCACTCTTGTATATATAGAGGGGATTAGGGCTAGCCGTTGGAGGGCTAATCCAATCAGATCCTCTATATAAGGAAGCCTCAATCAATCAATTCCCTAATTGATTGATTGGGTTGGTGGGATCCTTGGATTGATTATCTTCAAATACTTTCCAATCCTGATCATGTTGACTTGATTTGAATTACCAACGGTCAATAGCTTCCTCTGCCTAACTCTGATTCTCTCCAGAGAAGGCAAGACCAGACACAAGGCAACCTCGGTGTCTTCTGGTCTTCATCTGGTCAAGAACCAGAATACTCAGTAGAGTCAGGGGATCAAACTGAGCATCTTTTGTTCTACCAGACTCGTCTGGTCCGGACTCGTCTGGTCTGGGGAAGGTCCTCTGCCTCTGGTCAGATCTCATCTGGTGAAGTCTTCTGGTGGGGTCTTCTGGTGAAGTCTTCTGGTCTGGCAGTTCCCCCTAGACTAAGTCCTAATCTAGATCATCATCTGGCTAACAGGTCCAGATGGTCCTATTACATCTTCTGGTTTGTTTTAACTCATCAAAACTAACAACTTTTATCCTAACAATTTCCCCCTTTTTGATGGAGTTAAAACATACCAGAACTGATCAAAGGATAATAAACTTAAGCAAGAAAATATTAAAGGATAAGACCTTAGAATAGATCTTATCAGGCAAACAAATAAGACAACTAGGGGTTGTCTTTTGAACAGAGAAGATATGAGATTTTCATTGATAAAAAGGACAAAGAATATTACAGATTACAAAGCAATTCTGGTCCTATTCTAAGCATATCTTCTGTTATCTTTGGGCACCAGGAACCAGTCAAAGAATCTATCTTGAATGGCCTTCAACTCTGCAGAAGATGATGGGGTGAAGTTTGCCAACACCTTGGTCTTGTACAGTCTCTTCAGCTCAGCCCAATCAACCTGGTCTCCTGCCATTGGAGTGTTGAGAAAATGGAATTCAGGAGCAGTGACTTCCAGGTTGAATTCAATAGTTGAATCCATCAACTGCTTGTACAAATCTGCATCATAAGCCTGCATCCAAAAATGGAAAGTCCTGTTGATGAGAGCATCATCCTCTGGTGGAGGTCTCTGGATGTAATGTTGAATGAACCAGAGATTCTTGGCTTCTCTCCATTTTTCTATCAAAGGCACAGGAACAGTTGAGTCAAAGGACCCTTCTGTCCTGAGAGGGAGGATGTTCATGACTTCAACAGGCCCTTTCCTCTTCTGGCTGGATCCACTAGCACCAGGAGTGATGCCAGCTTCTCGGCTCTTCTTATTTTGCCTTCTAACATATCTGAGCCTCTGCTCTTCATCTATGTTTTTCCTTATCCTTGTTTGCCTCTCTTCATGCGACTCTTTCTTGAATCTCTTCTCTGCTTCTTCAACCACAGATTCAAGGAAGCTCTTCTTCACTTTCCTTATCTTCCTCTTTGCAGGACCAGAGATGGAAATTGGATCCTGCTCTGCTTCGGACTCCTCTTCTGCAGCAAGCTGCTTAGCCATGGAAAGGGATTTGAGCTCTTCCTTCTTCTTCTTTTGTAACTCAGCCTGGGCCAATGTATTCTCCAGCAGGTCCAGACGAGCTCCATGGCTGAAGAGTGTTTCATTTGTGGTCTTCGCCAGATCAGTTCTGGCCTTCTCTTCCCCCTTTTTAACTTCATCAAGGAGGGGCTCCACTACCTGCCTTATAAGATCAGGCAAGGCAGTGTTGGAGGAAGAGTGAAGATCACGCAGCTGCTTGGCCTCCTCCAGGTAAGCTTTAGACTCTGCAACAAGTCTCTCTTGCTTCTCCAACATCTCCTGGAGGAAGTCTTTCAGCTTGGCAGTTTGAATCATCTGGCTGGCCATCTCCACTTTAAGCACAGAGACAGGTCTCAACTGCTCCAACACGTGCTCCTGTAGTTGCTTCTGGCTGTGCATGACATCCAGCTTGACGAATAAGCCATTTGCCTTAAAAGAAGCTTTTACCTCCGCCAGAGAAGACTTTAACTGCTTCAGGAAGATTCTCCTCTCATGCCTGATCTGGTGCTCTATCATAGCAGGGGCCATATGTTGAATAGCTTTTGAAAAGCGCCCAATCTGCATGATTTGCTCATTGAAGAAAGCTTTCATCTTCTGGAGCACGGCAGGAGACATCTCAAAGTCTTCCTCATCTGAATATAGCTCAGGAGGGAAGACAAAATGAGGACCAAACTTGTAAGTGGGGCCCTCTGGAGTGAGCATTACTCCTCTCTGGATGAGCAGGGTGTGAATCAAGACTTTAGCAGCACCAGGGGTCTCCAGCTCTGCTGGGTTCTGAATATTCATCCTCTGCTTTAGCTCAATCTCCCAAGCAGTGAAGTTGGAGGGACCCATTTCCTCAAGCAACAGCATTAGGTCCTCCACATCTTCAAGTCTGGCCTTGCTCCAGACCTTGGCATCAGTAAGCTCTGCCAGGAGTGGTAAGTGCTCCAGAAGAACTGGGAAATGCTCTCTTAGCCAGAGCTGAGCACTTACACTCATACTCTGCTAATGGGACCCATTTCTGCAGAAGAGAAAGTGAAGGGTTTGGGCCCAGAGGCAGAGGAGGAAGGTGCTAAGTCAGCAGGCTCAAGTGAAGCTTCCTCATCTTCACTATCATCGCTGGTTAAACAGGTAGGAGAAGGGGGAGGGCCAGCGAATCCCAGAGCCATAGAAATGGTTGGGTCCTGGTCTGTATGGGTTTGGGGAGGGTTAGGATTTTGAGAAGTAGAGGGAGTAGGAATGGGTTGCTCTGCACCAGAAGAAGATGGAACATCTGGTACAGAAGGTGTAGGAGGTATCTGGGAGATGGAAGTGTTTGGAGGGGGGATTTCTGCACCAGAAGAGGTTGAGGGTACCTCTGGTGCAGAAGGTGGGGGAGAGGGGTTTGTGGGAAGATGTGTTTGGGAATTTGGGGGAGAAGGTGTTTGGGTAGGAATGGTAGAGGGAGAATATACAGGGGTATCTGGGATAATCTGCTCTGGTGGAACAAAAGGGTTACCAGAGGCAGATGGGGTTTGGGAAATATTATCTGGGGTAGAGGTAGAGGGGGAGACAAGATTAATGGGTGAAGAAGATGGAAGGGAAGGGTTTACCTCTGCTGGGTCAACACCAGAAGGTACAGCAGACTCTGGAGCATCCTCCATCATCTGGGAAGCATCCTCAATTGCCTTTTCCAAGGCCTCTCCAAGATCAGATCCAGAGTCAGGATCCTGAAGAAGGGCTCTCTTGGCCTTGGATTTCCTCACAAGAGGCTCAACATCTTCTTCCTCTTCTTCCTCTGAAGGCTCATCCACCAGAAGGGTTTTCTTTGCCTTTCTGCTAGTCCTTCGCTTCTTAGCAGAACCTCTCCTGGCCTCATCTGGCTGCTTTCTCTTGGCTGCTCCAGCCTTCTTAACAGCTTTATCATCATCACCCTTCTTCTTAAGCACATCAAGAAGGGGAATCTGGTCCTCCTCTGAGGAACCAGAAAAGGCAACGGTTGAAGAACCAGTTGCTTCAGAAGCTTTCTTATGGGTCTTCTGCTTCTGCTGCTTTCTCTGCCCCTTTGGAGGTGAGGGAATAGATTGAATAGGAGGGGCAGGGATAGCCTGCTCTCCATCAGAGTCGGCATGGCCATGAAGAGGGCCATCCTTAGAGAAGAGGATCTTGGATTTGTGATAACTATGGCACCAAGATGATTTCCACTTCTTCTCTGGAAGGAGAGAATCCAGAATAAGAGTTAACTTAGTCCCCAAAGAGACATTTGCAGTGAAGAAGAACTGCAACTCCCCTGGCTTGGAAGGACAAGGCTCCTTCTTCACTTTCAATCTGTTCTTCCTCAACACATCCCAGAAGAACTCCGCCCAATTACACTGAACACCATCATATAAAGCCCTCATCACACACATCCTGCCGTTGAAAATGGCATCTGTGCTGTGATTCTCACACATAAGTACCTTAACAACTATATCAAAAAGGGCCTTGTACTTCTGTCTCAGATGCTTGTCCAAAAAGCCCTTTGTGATATTCTGGCAGGAAGATCGAGCAAAGATCTTGAAAGAACCAATAATGTCATCCTCCTTGTACGTCAAAGGATCCACTCCCACCGCAGAAATGTTCTCGAAAAGAGCGCAAAAATCGTGCTTAGAAAACACCAAATCATCATCATCAATCTTGGACGAAATGTAATCCTCATGAATCTTCATACGAACCAACAACTGGGCCGCATATCCATCAAGAGTACGAAAATCCTTAGGAACAGTGGAGATCAACTTCTCCACCCCTGCACTCTGGAGCATCTCCAGAATCGACAGCACAATTGGGTTCTTGGTGGTATAAAAGTCCACCACCATCTCCGTCTTTAGCTTTTTCATCATCAGGACATGGTCAAAATTGCACGGAGGGGCCATTACTGTGTAAGAGAGAGAGAGAAGGAAATGCTTTGCAGAGAGAGGTTAGGGTTTGAAAGTATGGAAACGTGAAAGGACAGATTGACAGGAAATTTGATTTAAATAGGGTAATACGCGTGGCTAGATTATTAAATGAAGTGTGAACGCGTGTAATTTCAAAAATTTAATTGAGGAAACAAAATCAATTTTAGCATTGATTGACATTTTGCACAGTGATTAAATCCGATGGCCACGATGAAAGGCAAGATACAGATTTAATCTGGTGCGTTGGCATAGTCATTGGGACTGGGCATAAAGGGGTTTTGTGGCAGTCAAGAGAAAAAAGCGAAATGATTGCCTAGGCCCTATACCCTAGTCTTAAATACACTCCGAAGTTGAAACATTTTGAGTGTACTTACTAATTTGAAGGGTGTATCCCAATGATCAGAGGCCAGAGAAGTAAAGACATACCTGTCACCTGATATTGTAACCAGATGATACCACAGCCAGTCTGGTGCTACATCTCCTCTGATGGAGCTCATCTGGTCCAGGTCAGAGAGGATTTTGGATATATTTGGAATCTGACTCAACACCTCATCTGGAACAAGTGTCACCTGGTGGATACCTCATCTGGAGACATTCCTTCTCTGATATGTCTAATCTGCAGATATGTTAGTTTAAGAAAATAAATGTATGAAGTAAAGTAATAAAACAAAGGATACTTCGCTGTTGTTCCCTCTAAAACAAATCTGTCTCTGGATCCAACAATCCTAACTCAAAAGCTAACTCTCTGAATCTGGTCTCAGCCAAAGGCTTGGTTAAGATATCTGCTCTCTGCTTCTCTGTTGCAATCTTTTCCATCCTTATATCTCCCTTCTCAACATGATCTCTGATAAAATGATGTCTTATATCAACATGTTTACATCTGGTATGAAGAACTGGATTCTGGGTGATTGCAATTGCACTATTACTATCACAGAATATAGGAATACCCTTAGCTCTAATCTGGTAGTCCCTAAGCTGTTGACTAATCCAGAGTAGTTGAGAACAACAGCTCCCTGCAGCCATGTACTCTGCTTCTGTTGTTGATGTAGCAACTGAAGTCTGCTTCTTAGAAAACCAGGATACCAATTTATTCCCTAAAAATTGGCAAGTTCCACTAGTAGACTTCCTATCTATTCTACATCCACCATAGTCTGAATCTGAATAACCACTCAATTCTAAATTGTCATCTGCAGGATACCACAAACCTAAATTCACTGTTCCCTTAAGATACTTCAATATTTTCCTAACTGCTTCCAAGTGAGTCTTCTTGGGGTTAGCTTGAAATCTGGCACAAACTCCTACAGCAAAAGTAATATCTGGTCTGCTTGCAGTCAGGTACAAAAGAGAACCAATAAGTGCTCTGTACTGAGTCTGGTCCACACTCTCTCCAGACTCATCTGGATCCATGTTGAAATTTGTCATCATAGGGATCTTGGCTGCTTTGCTAGAACCTATTCCAAATTTCTCTAACATGTTTCTAGTGTACTTAGCTTGGTTAATAAAAATTCCCTTCTCTGATTGCTTTACCTGCAAACCCAAAAAGTAATTCATTTCTCCCATCATGGACATCTCAAACTGTCCCTGCATGAGCTCACCAAACTTCGCACACAGCTTCTTGTTAGGGGATCCAAATATGATGTCATCAACATATATTTGGACCAGAAGGATGTCCTTTCCTTCTTCTTTCCTAAACAAGGTTCTATCAATCTTACCCTTAGTAAAACCATTGTCCAGAAGAAATTGAGATAGAGTGTCATACCATGCTCTGGGTGCCTGCTTCAGCTCATAAAGAGCTTTCTTAAGCTTAAACACCTTGTCACCTTGTTCAAAACCAGGCGGTTGTTCCACATACACTTCCTCAATGAGAATCCCATTAAGAAAGGCAGATTTCACATCCATCTGGTATACTTTGAACTTCATGTGAGCAGCATATGCTAAGAACAATCTGATGGCTTCTAATCTGGCAACAGGAGCAAATGTCTCATCATAGTCTATTCCTTCAGACTGAGAATAGCCCTGGGCCACCAGCCTTACCTTGTTCCTAGTAATGACATCATTCTCATCTTTCTTATTCTTGAAAACCCACTTAGTGCCTATCACCTTTTGATGTCTTTGTCTGTCTACCAGCTCCCAAACATCCTGTCTGGTGAATTGATTCAACTCCTCTTGCATAGCAACAATCCAGTTTGAATCTTTCAGTGCCTCCTTGATGTTCTTGGGCTCAATCAAGGATACATAGCAACTGAATAAGGCAGCTAAGTTAAGAGTTCTCCTAGTCTGGACACCCTTAGTTGGATCTCCAAGGATTAGGTCATTGGGGTGATCAACCAGGGTCCTTCTTCCCGTGGTCTTGCCTGGTTGATCATCTTCTGCAGTACCTTGGTGATTATCACCACCTGCAGAAGAGCTTCCCCCTACAGGAGTTACAACCTCCTCTGGTTCTGCTCCTTGTGAAGGTTGCTGCTTCAGAGAAACAGGAGATGGGTCATCATCTGAATCTGAATCTGAATCAAGAACAGGTGGATTGACTTTGATAACTCTGGGTGAAGTCTGATTCTGGGTCTCATCAGAAGACTTAGAGTCCACCTTGCACTCAAAAGCAGATTCATCAAAAACAACATGAGGTGTTTCCTCCACACAAAGTGAATTCTTATTAAAAACTCTAAAAGCCTTACTGGTGCTGGAATATCCTAAGAATATTCCATCAGCCACTTTAGCATCAAAGGTTCTTAATTTAGATTTCCCATTGTCATGGATGAAACACTTACATCCAAAAACATGAAAGTATGAAACAGATGGGGTTTTACCTTTCCATACCTCATATGGAGTCTTATTATGTCTCTGGGTAATCAGGCATCTGTTCTGAGTGTAGCAAGCTGTATTAATAGCCTCTGCCCAAAATCTCTGTGGAGTGATGTATTCTGCCAGAAGTGTTCTTGCAGCTTCTTTAAGAGTCCTATTCCTCCTTTCTGCTACTCCATTTTGTTGGGGTGTTCTGGCAGCAGATGTCTCATGAAAAATCCCATGATCCTTGCAGTAATCTGCAATGTGTGAATTCAAAAACTCTGTCCCTTTATCACTTCTGATTCTGACTATGCTCTGGTTCTGCTCATTCTGAATCTGATTGAAGAATTCTGGCAGCTTAGTCATAGTTTCATTTTTCTTAAACAAGAACACTACCCAAGAGTATCTTGAAAAGTCGTCTACTATCACCAAGGTGTACTTCCTTCCACTGAAACTAAGAGGAGAAACAGGTCCAAACAGGTCCATGTGAAGTAGTTGAAGTACTCTGGTTGTGGTTGTGCTCTGGACATCCTTAAAGGAAATCTTGGGTTGTTTACCCTTCTGGCATGAACCACAAACCTTATTCTTCTTAAACACTTCATTAGGAAGACCTCGAATGAGACCTTTTCTGGCAATCTTATTCAGTGTTTTGAAGTTAAGATGACACAATCTCTTGTGCCAAATCCAGTTATTCTCTGCAGATCCTTTTGCAACTAGGCAAGCATTTCTTGGGCAACTGTTAAAATCTGCAAGATAAATGTTACCCTTCCTCAAGCCTATTAGCAAAATATCATTAAAATCAGAAGAGAAAACAGTGCATGAATCACTAGAAAACTTCACTGAGTATCCCTTGTCACAGAATTGGGATACTGAAAGCAGATTATGCCTGAGTCCTTCAACATAGTAAACTTCTTCTACTGAAACTTCATTGAAGGTCAACTTTCCAACTCCCTTGGTGACGCCATAGTTGTTGTCACCAAACATCACCCTTGGTCCATTCAATGGCTTGAAATCTTGGAGATTATCTTTCTGGAAGGTCATGTGGTTGGAACATCCACTATCAATGTACCAGACATGATTGCTTGAAAATCCTTTCTCCAATGGACTCTTATCTACCTGCAGAGAAATCAATTAGGTCCCCTACTAGTGCTGGGTCCTGATTGGTTAGTTGCAGGTTTTGTAGGAATCCATAGATAAAGATCATCCCTTGATGGATGAGGAGATCTTATCTTCCTTCCAAATCTATCTACCAGCACATGTCCTCTGACAATGACATATTGAGCTACTGGTCTGATAAGGACACCTTTCCTATAAACAGGTCTGGTGTACCTTTTATCAAATTTGGCCTTTGGAATGGCCTGCCTCAAAGACATGGTCTTAAAGGTCTGGTTGTAAGGGTACATCCTAGAAGAACCATCTCTGGTGTCATAACTACCCAGATCAGTTGGTTTTCTATAGATGGGTCTGGAAGACCTCCTCTGGTTCTGATAATTAGACCTGCTCTGGTGATTATAGTTCCTTTGAGTATACCTATTCCGGAACTGATTCCTCTGAGAAAACTGTCTCTGGGGTACCTGGTGCTGTTGAACATTGTTCTTTCTCTGGTAGTTATTACTCTGATTGGTATTCCCCTTTCTTGAGTGTTTCCTTTGAGGTCCCCTAATCTGTTTAGGTTCCCTTTGAGGATTTCTCTGGGGTCCTCCAATTTGAGTAATTTCTACTCCTTGGGACTCATTGTTCACAGAACCATCAATCTTTAATGGTTCCCCTTTTTGACACTTATTCTCTAGCATCTTCTCTTCCAGAACAGTCAACTCTTCTGGACCATATGTAATGTGATTAACAGAGTGATTCCTTTTCCAGTCAGGATTGTGAACCACCTTGTAACCATTACCAGTTAAGTCTTTATCATCCCAGATTTCTACCAATTTACCAGCTCTTACAGACTTGTCTTTATTATAAAAGTATTTATGAGTTTTAGAGGAAATTCCAGAATATCCTAAACCACTCTTATCACAAATGCGCTGAGAAGACTCTGATATGATAGATACAACAGATGGTATCTTAGGAGCTTCTCTGGGCATAGGTATCTCCTCTATGTTGTGAGCAACTTGTTTTCCCTTGATAAGAGTCTGGTATTTGGCTCTGAGTTCAGTGATCTCATCTTCTTGAGAGTTCTTTTCTTTCATGAGTTGATCTACCAGAGTATCTCTTTCTGTGATCTTATCCTAAAGTTCAGAGACTTCTTTGGAATGATCTTTCATGAGTTCTCTGGTGGATTTATGCTCATGAGAGAGAGATTGAACTTCAGCTCTGAGCCTACCATTCTCTTTCTCAAGTTTTTGACAAAGTTGGACACAATTTTGGAGATCTGATAGCATTTGTTGCATATCAGACTCTCTGGAGTTACCAGATGAATTAGAGGATTCAGTACATTTGGAATTTGATAAAACTAGAGTAGTTTCATTTACCTCAGTGATGTCTGCCATAAGACACACATCATCATCTGATCCAAAGTCAGAAGAAGAAGAACTGGAACTAGTATCCTCCTCCTCTGCTTCTGCCAGCAATGCTCTTTTATCTGCATATCTCCTATCTCTCTTGATTCTTTTCTCTTCTCTTTCCCTAGGAGTGAGTTGAGGACAATCATAACTATAGTGACCAGTCTTGTTGCATGTGTAGCAGGCATTGTCTCCTCTGGGACTAGGACTTGGCTCTCTCCTCCTCTGGTTGTAGTTTGATCTGGCAGGACTACTCTCTCTCTTCTGGTAGTCAGGTCTGCCAGAGCTACCATCCCTCCTCTGATAATCTGATCTCCCAGAGTTGCCAGGGTTGTTATCTCTCCTCCTCTCTGGAGTTCTGAATCTGGTCTCCCTTGAGTCTCCAGATGTCTTCTCCTTCTCTGCAGGCTTGAAGGAACTCTTTCTATCTCTGGAAGATTCCTTCCAATGCCTTTTGTACCTGCCATATTTTGAACTCATTTTATCTAATTTACGAGTTAGAAGTGCTACCTGCTCCTTGAGGCTCAAGTCATCTGCAGTAGACTCCTTTGGCTTGACATCAGGCTTGATAGTTGAAGAGAATGCAACACCTTTCTGGCCAGAATAGGAAACCTCTTCTGTTTGATCCTCCTCTTGAAGATCATACTCATATGCTTTGAGATCAGACAACAGAAGATGATGATCCAGAGTATTGAGATCCTTGTTGTCCTTGATCACAGTGACTTTAATTCTCCACCTGCTTGTTAGTGAACGCAAGATTTTACTATTAATTTCCTTTTCAGAGTAGGTCTTACCTAAGGCACTAGCCTTGTTAAGGAGGTTTGAGAGACGCATGTCCAGCTGGTCAATGGTCTCGTCTGGTTTCATCTTGAAGGTATCAAACGAGTGTTGAACAGCTTGGAGTTTGTTATCTTTGATCTTCTCTGTTCCCTCACAGAGTAACGCCAGTTTGTCCCACATCTCCTTGGCAGTGGCACACGTTCTGACCTTTTCAATCACCTCTTTGGTAAGTGTGTTGATGATCTCTGTTCTTGCCACCTGGTCCAAGTTGTAGAGCTTTCTTTCATCATTGTCAAGCTCATCTTTCTTCTTGAGGATTCGTTGCCTGGGGACTCTATCCTCTGCAGCTTTTTGGGCAGCTTCACTAGTTTCTTCCCTGGACTCAGACCTGCCACTATCAATAGGAGTCCAGTAAAATTGAATGGGGCCACTTTCAACCACATCTAACATGCGGTGGTGAATAGCTCCAAGATGATTGCTCATCATGAAACTCCAGTGGCTGTAATCCTCAAAAGAGAATTTTGGGAGCTTACGGCTCTTGTAAGAAGATTTTGCAGACATTTTGATAAGAAATTTAGGGAAATAACAAGAACTTGAACAAAAGCACTAAAGAGCAATGGATCTGCCCGGTAACCACCAAAAGCTTTACAAAGCAGTGGTCGTTGGACACACTGCTCTGATACCACTTGTTGGTCCCACTAGTTAGATTAATTGCGGAAGCTTAAGTTAAATGTCTTTCAAAGTCTTTTACAAGAGAGCAATAATCAACAAACAATAAGTAAAATAAAGCGATAAAGAACACAAGATGTATAGTGGTTCGGATTGAATATCCTACGTCCACTCTCCCTTATAACCAAGGGGTCTCACTATCAACCAACTCACAAACTTACTTACTGGAATTGGGAAGTACCAGTTCCTTCTTACAACCTCTTTAGATTTAACTTCAATCTAAAGATCAACCAGCCAACAACCTTGTCTAATAGATGAACAGGTTGTGGTTTCAATAACTCCTTTAGAGTAGATAAATATTATGAACAGTAAGAGTGCTTGGTATGAATATCAAAAGCTTGGATCACTTATGTGCGTGTAGAGTCTCTAGAGCTTTTTCTTGAACTGCACTCTTGTATATATAGAGGGGATTAGGGCTAGCCGTTGGAGGGCTAATCCAATCAGATCCTCTATATAAGGAAGCCTCAATCAATCAATTCCCTAATTGATTGATTGGGTTGGTGGGATCCTTGGATTGATTATCTTCAAATACTTTCCAATCCTGATCATGTTGACTTGATTTGAATTACCAACGGTCAATAGCTTCCTCTGCCTAACTCTGATTCTCTCCAGAGAAGGCAAGACCAGACACAAGGCAACCTCAGTGTCTTCTGGTCCTCATCTGGTCAAGAACCAGAATACTCAGTAGAGTCAGGGGATCAAACTGAGCATCTTTTGTTCTACCAGACTCGTCTGGTCCGGACTCATCTGGTCTGGGGAAGGTCCTCTGCCTCTGGTCAGATCTCATCTGGTGAAGTCTTCTGGTGGGGTCTTCTGGTGAAGTCTTCTGGTCTGGCAGTTCCCCCTAGACTAAGTCCTAATCTAGATCATCATCTGGCTAACAGGTCCAGATGGTCCTATTACATCTTCTGGTTTGTTTTAACTCATCAAAACTAACAACTTTTATCCTAACAACCACTACTAAACCGGGACGTCCGAAAAAGGGAAAGAAGCAGATGGTTCCGACGAAGGAATATCCACCTCGTAATAAAACCACCTCGGTTTCGGAGGCTCAAACATATATTCAAGTTAATACGAACATTCCCTTTGCAGTGGCTTCGATGAGTCCACAAGCAGCGGATATGTCCAAGGTTAGTTCTTAGGCTGATAGATGTGACAACCAGCCACCGAAGCACGGCTCTGATGCAGTTGATCAATGAAGTGCATTTCTTGGAATGTGCAAGGTTTGGGAAATGACCTTACAAAAGATGCCCTTATCGAGTTATGTCGCAAGCATAACCCGGACTGGTTAGTGATTCTGGAACCTAAGGTGGATTTTGAGGACATCCACCCTGCTCTTTGGAGGAGATTGCGGCTTTTTCATGTCGCTAGCAATGAGCGTCCGCCACGGAAGCCCAATATATGGGTTTTTTTTTGCAGTGAAAGCATACGACCACATGTCTCTTTGGAGTTTACATTATCACAGTTGGTTATGCTTAAATACTCGAATATGGATGTGGTGTTTTATTTGGCCTGCGTCCATGCTAGTAACGGGTATGTAGCACGCCGTGATTTATGGGAAGCAATTTCTGGGTATTCTTGTTTTAGGTTATGTGCTCTGGGAGATTTTAATGTTATTACGGGGTTGCATGAGCGACACACAGTCACCGTTTCGGTAGATAGGCCGCCAATGATGGAATTTCAAAGTTTTATTGAGGAAAATGAGCTTTTTGACATTGATATGAGAGGTTCGGATTTTACATGGGCTACTCGTCGCTCGGGATCTTTTATGGCGGTGAAACTTGATCGTTTCCTTGTGAATAAGGAATTTCTCGATGCTTGGGCCTCGGTGGAGGCCATGGTTCTCCCACATTGGTCTTCTGATCATCATCACATTTTGCTTTCATTGACTAATGCCGCAATATGTTCTTCTCCGAAGCCTTTTCACTTTCAATCTATGTGGACGCATCATGATTTGTTTCTGTCGAAAGTTGGGGCCGTTTTGGCGAAACTGGTTAGTGAGCTGGACCCTATTGGGTTGGTTATGCGGAAGCTTATATATTTGAAAGGGGAGTTAAGGGATTGGAACCTTAATGTCTTCCGTAATGTTTTCACTGAGATTGAGGAGGCTACCACTTCTCTTCATTCAGTTCAACAAGATATTTCTTTGCATGGAGACTCTGATGAAAGGTTTGAGGAGGAAATTATGGCCACGGTTACTTTGAACAGAATGCTTAGGCATCGGGAGGATTTATTGAAGCAGAAGAATCGGCTTAATTAGCTTAAAGACGGAGACAGAAACTCGAAGTTCTTCTATCGTATACATCCAATCCGGAAAGTTAAGAATCCTATCTCTTCCATGATTATTAATGGTGATCTTTGCTCTGATGATTCCCTTATTACTTCTCATGTATTTAACTTTTATATGGATTTATTTTCTGAGGTACGGCATGAGGGGGACATGGATTTCTCTATGTTGACAGGGCTCCCCTTCCAATCAATTTCAACTTTGAACAACATGGAATTAATTTGCCTTCCTACGCGCGAGGAAGTGAGGGAGGCGGTTTTTTATCTTGACCCGAATAGCACTCCAGGTCCAGACGGGTTTGGCCGATCTTTTTATCAACATTGTTGGGACATTATTGGAGACGATGTTGGGCAAGCTGTGATCCACTTCTTCACGGTTCAGTCCATTCCCGCCGGACTTAACTTCAGTTTCATGACTCTCATTCCAAAGGTTCATGGTGCTACTAAGGTTGAGGATTTCCGGCCCATTGTGATGGGTAATTTACTCTTTAAATCCTTACCAAAATCCTTACGACAAGATTAGGCAGGTTTGTGGGGCAGTACTTGTCTCCCTTTCAGTTTGGCTTTGTTCCAGGACGCCGTATTCATACCTGTATCGCTTTGGCATCAGAGGCGATTAACCACTTGGGGCATGGAAAGTTCGAGCATATGGCTGTGAAGATAGACATGGTAAAGACTTTTGATACGATATCTTGGGACTTTTTTATTTCGGTCCTTCAGCGTATGAGGTTTGCGGACTTCTTTGTTCAAATGGTCATATCAGTCCTCACGTCAGCTCGTCTCTCGATCCTGATTAATGGTACCCCAAGGGGTTATTTCAGTTGTTCCAGGGGGTATGGCAAGGGGATCCGCTATCCCATATGCTTTTTTGCATCGCTGAGGATGCTCTTGCTAAGATCTTGGATTTCTAAACAAGTTGCGGAAGTTTTTTGAAGCATCATAGGCTGCCCACTTGCCTATTGTATGCGGATGACATTCTCCTGTTCGCTCGAGCCACGAAGGACAATATTAATTTGTTGCATGGGGTTTTGGAACATTATGGGCATGCCTCGGGTCAAATTTATAACCCCAGAAAGTCGAAAGTTTATTTTAGTAAGAAAGTTCATGCCGGCATTCGAGCGTATATGGTTCATGTGACGGGTATCACGGAAGGACAACTGCCTTTCATTTACTTAGGCGTCCCCATTTTCAGTGGTATACCTCGGGTTAGGCATTTGAACCCGATTGCTGACGGAATTATTGCTAAACTTAGCTGTTGTAAAGGGAATGTTTTGTCTTTGGCAGGTAGGAAATGTCTTCTGAATTCGATTGTCGCTGCGTCGATGGTCCATTCAATGATGGTTTATTTGTGGCCAAAAGCCCTTATTTCCTGGATGGAGAGAGCAATGCGTAATTTCCTATGAACGGGTGACGTGAATAGGCAAGGAGTGGCACGGGTGGCTTGGGCTCGTTGTTGTGCTCCTATAAATGAAGGTGGGTTAGGGATTCGTTCTGTGAGGCTGGCGAATCATTCATTTTTATGTAAGTTGGCTTGGGAGATATTGACGGATTCTTCTTCGGCCATTCATATTCTGTGCGACCGTTTTCTCAAGACAAATGGAGCGCCTAGGAGTTTTCACAAAGTGTCCTCTATATGGCCTGGAATTCGACTTCATTTGCAAGTACTCCTGGATAAATCTCGTTGGCTGATTGGCTGGGGCTCTCGTTTGAGTTTCTGGAATGATAATTGGTTAGGGTATCGGATCGTTGAGAGAGTTGGTCTTCCGCAGGATATTGCTTGCACTCTTACTAGTGAAATATATGATTACTTCTTTGATGGGATGTGGCATTTTGATGCGAGGTTTGTGATACGTTATGTAGATATAGTGATCGACATTCTTAACACTCATGTGGCTAAGCAGGATGTTCGGATATGGACGGAGTCTAGCAATGGCGTTCTCACGGCTGGTTTGGCATACGATATGCTTAGGACTCCTTTTTTGAAGACTTCGTGGGCTTCTTGGATTTGGGGTACCTTCATCCCTCAATGTAGGAGCACGACGATTTGGAGGGCGATTTTAGGGAAGTTACCTTTTACTATGCACACTTGTATTTTATGTGATAGTGGTATTGATGAGATTGATCATATATTTACTTCTTGCCACTTTTCTCAGGCTTTGTTTAGTGAATTGGGGAGAATTTTTTATGTGCAGATTTGCTTTGACTATGGGTTTTTAAATGTGCTTATTCAGGTCATGGGATTTACATTCTCAAAGAGGGTTGGCAGCTTGTGGTGTCTTGTTTTTACTACGGCGGTTTGGTTGATTTGGTCGACGTGGAATTCGGCATTTCATGAAGGAGTTCGTCCAATTATCTCTTGCACTATTGCCAAGTTATTGGCGCTGATAAAAGAGAGAGAACACTTCAATCTTGGATTTTCGACAAACATGGTTGCAGATTTGGCCGTTCTTCATCGTCTTAGAGTGCCCATGCACGCTCGGCCTCAACAACGGCTGGTGACATTTCGTTGGTTACCTCCTCCAGTCGGCTGGCTTAAGATTAACGTTGATGCAATAGTGGAGGGTGAGAATGCTTTCGTGGGAGGCTTATTCAGGAATTCCAGAGGGTTTTTTCATCGCGGCATTTACCACGGTGATCGGTAAAGGGAATATCTATGAGGCGGAGATTGTCGCAGGGCTACATCCTTTGGTGATCGCTAAGAGGATAGGATGGCCTCGCCTTTGGATCGAGACGGGTTCATTGTTGGCTGTGGACGTTCTTCGTGATAGGCGTGCAAAGGTTCCTAGGTGTGCGCTTCCTTGGTGGGATTCGTGTGACGACTTTCGCCATGAGATGGAGCTCCGAGTTACTCAAATATATCGTGAAGGGAATCGTGCAGTGGATGCTCTAGCTAGAAAGAGACCGTGCTTGTTTTACACGGGAGTTTGTCCGGCTTTTATTGAGCCGTTTTTGTACTCAGACATGAACCATGAGATATTTCGTATTACAAATTCTTCGTAGAGGAATTCTGTTTCCCTTGATTGTTTTGGGTTTAGCAAGGGTTTTTATCGGGTTCCGGCCGCAGACTTGACATGGGATCGACATTTGATTCCCATGTCTCTCTGCGGCTTTAGGACTTAAGGTTAGGTCTTTCATTTAAAGTTAATATAATAGTTATTAGCTAATTTACACAAAATTGGTGTTTTAAGACTAAAAAACAATTTTTAGACTAAAAAAACAATTTTTATTAGAAATGTAGTTTTATCCTTATGTTAATTTACACAAAATTGGTGTTTCAAAACTAAAAATGCAATATTTTGACTGAAAAAATAATTTTTATTAGAAATGTAGTTTCATCCTTAAGCTAATTATCATTAAATTGGTGTTTTAAGACTAAAACAAATAATTTTTAGACTAAAGACACAATTTTTATTAGAAATGTAGTTTCATCCTCAAGCTAATTTACACAAAATTTATGTTTTAAGTCTAAAAAAGTAATTTTTATTAGAAGTATAGTTTCATCCTTAAGCTAATTTACAGAAAATTGACTTCAGCCCATCTCTCAGTTATTGTTTCGGGCGAGCCGAGAGGTTTCTTTAGTTGCTCTCGTGGTGTGCGACAGGGGGATCCTTTATCCCCTCTTCTTTTCTGCTTGGCGGAAGAGGTTTTGGTTGTTGGCTGTGCTATTATGAGGCTACGGGGCTTCTCTCGCCTATTAAGGGGTTCCCGAGATTTATTTTCTATGTTGATGATATCCTCATTTTTGCCAAGGCTACGAACAAAGATGTGGATGGCATCAACAGGATTTTGACTGATTATGGTGCGCTATCGGGTCAAATCTTCAGTCCTGCTAAGTCCCGGGTTTTTTTCGGCCCTTCTACTGGAGCTCCAGTTAAGGGCCATTTATCGCGTACTCTTCATGTGGCGGAAGGAAAACTTCCTTTTATGTATTTAGGTGTTCCCATCTTTATGGGAGCTCCCAAAGTGATATTTTTAGACTAAAAATAATTTTTATTAGAAATGTATTTTCATAATCATGTCAATCTTTCTTATGCAAATCTTTTCGGTCCTAATCATGAGGTACATATGGATGAGGGCTTTCTTGATAACCTTCCCTTTGCGATGGTGTCTTATGAGCAGAATGACGTTTTAGTTGCAACTCCTAGCGCCGAAGAGATAAGAGCTGCTGTTTTCGATATGGATCCTTACAGCTCCCCTGGTCCTGATGGTTTTTCGGGTATTTTCTATCACAAGTGTTGGGACATCATATCCTCTGATGTGGAAGCTGTGGTTCGTCATTTTTTCATGTACCTTTCTATTCCGGTGGGGCTTAATTCCAATCGTCACTCTGATCCCGAAAAAATCTGATGCTCTGCACATAAAGGATTTTCGACCCATTGTGATGGGTAATTTCATATTCAAGATCTTTACTAAATTTCTCACCACGCGTCTGGGTAGTTTTGTTGGCGGGCTCCTTACCCCGTTTCAATTTGGATTTGTTCCTGGACGATGAATACATACTTGTATTGTGTTGGCTTCTGAGGCGGTAAATCGCCTTGATTCTTCCAAAGTGAAGAGTGATGGCTGGTATAGCTCTTAAAATTGATATAACCAAGGCTTTTGACACCATTGATTGGTCATTTTTACATGCGATTCTCCGGAGAATGAACTTCTCTTCCCGGTTCTTGTCTATGGTGGACTCGATTCTTTCTTCTGCCCGCTTATCCATTTTGCTTGATGGCCAAGCGAAAGGTTTTTTTGGTTGTTCTAGAGGTGTGCGTCAGGGGGACCCTTTATCTCCTCTTCTTTTCTTCTTTGCCGAAGAGGGGTTGGGTCGTATCTTGGATCACGCCATCAGTACTCGGCAAATTAATCCAATTAAGAGTGTCTCTCCTTATTTATTTTATGCCGACGATATTTTGCTTTTGATGAAAGCTTCAGACAAGAATGTGGATTGCATTGTTAACATTCTTCGGCGTTATGGTTTGGCTTCTGGGCAGATTTTTAGTCCCCAGAAATCCCGTGTTTTTTTTTTGGATCGTGTTCCTGCTCCCATGCGAACTCGTGTCACGAGGAATTCTACTATCTTGGAGGGGTCCTGGCCCTTTACTTATCTTTGGGTCCCCATCTTCAAGGGTGCTCCTAAAATTCGGCACATTTCTCCGATTGCCGATTCGATCAAAAGTAAATTCAGCCATTGGAAGAGTTCTTCACTCTCTTTTGCTGGCCGCTTATGTTTGATCAACTCGGTTATTGCTGCATCTACGGTTCATTCTATGATGATATATAAATGGCTAGCCACTTTGATTTCGGATCTTGATTCCTCTATGCGGAACTTCCTTTGGACGGGGGATGTAAACAAACATAGTAATTCTTGTACGGTAGCTTGGAAGCGTTGCTGCACTCCTATTGCTGAGGGGGGCCTTGGTGTTCGCTCTCTTCACCTTGCCAATGAGTCCTACACTAGCACTCTTGCGTGGGAGATTTTATGTAACAAGAAGTTGGAGTTCAATTCTATGCACGACCGTTTCTTGAGAAAGAATCGGAGTCCCCGAGTTTCGTATGTTGCTTCTTCCATTTTGTCGGGATTGCACACTCACTTTGCTGCTCTTATGAAAGACGCACGCTGGATTATTGGAAGAAATTTGAGAGTTAGTTTCTGGCATGATAACTGACTGGGTTACAGGATTGTGGATGGGATTGGTATTCCTGAACATTTTGCCAAAACTTTTGTTGGGCGAGTTGGGGATTTCTTCTTTGATGGTTGTTGGCACTTTGGTCCATTCTTTGTCATGAGCTATGCTGAGATCATTCGTGATATTCTTAGTCTTCGGATTTCTTGTGACGAAGATACTCTGGTTTGGTCCAAATCTATTTCGGGAGAGCTCACGTCTCGTCTTGTTTTTTATCAGCTCCGACAGCCTTTGCCTAAGCCTCCTTGGTCTTCTTGGATTTGGGGTGACTTTATCACCATGTGTCGTTCTACCCTAGTTTGGAAGGCGGTCTGGGGGAATATACCTGCTGGAGACTGGATTAGAAAGTTCAGCATTGCTGGCCCTTCTATTTGCCACCTTTGTCATGCGCATGAGGAGACGCAAGATCATATCCTTTCTACTTGCCCTTTTACTAGATGTGTTTTTCATGCTATTGCTTCTTTATTTGGTGTTCAATTGAACTATGATGCGGGATTTGTTGACTTATTTATGCAGGCTAGACAGGTCAGGATGAGTGCTCAAGTTGCTCATTTATGGAGGCTTGCTTTTGTGACCACCACTTGGTCTATTTGGACATGGCGCAACAAGGTTGTCTTCGATTCTTTTGTGGCCTCTCCTATACGTTGCATGGCCATGGCCCTTACCTGTATTCGCGAATCGGCCTCTATTGCTGGTGGCGATTCGGACGGTACTCTCCCGGATCTCTTTATTGCTCGTTCATTAGGGATCCCTCTTCGGCCAAGGAAACATAGACCTCCAGTCTTGGTGAAGTGGAGGCCGCCACCTCCTGGGTGGTGTAAATTCAATGTTGATGGTGGAGTCTCTTCCCCCCCTAATACATTGTATGCTGGTGCCGTGTTTCAGAATTCACGTGGTTTCTTTATGGCGACATTTACTCAAGAAATTGGATGGGGTTACCCCTTAGAGGCCGAGTTGGCTGCAATCTTTGCTTCCATTGAGTTTGCTTACGTGCGTGGATGGCATCGCCTTTGGGTGGAAACTGATTCCATGCTTGCTATTAAAACTATGAGAAAGGAGATTCCTCATATTCCTTGGCGACTTCGGAGTTTTTGGAGTCATGCCATGGCCATGGCTTCGTATATGGACATTAGTTTCACCCATATTCTTCGTGAAGGCAACGCTGCGGCTGATGCTCTGGTCAAGAGATGCGAGACCCGCACTTGGTCAGGTAGTTGTCCAGATTTTTTAGTTTCTCTTTTATGTATGGATATGAACAGTACATTTTCTAGATTTTGATTTGCATGTTTGTTATTAGTTGGGATTGCACCCCCTCTTTTTGGCCGCGTGTTTAGGCCTTCTGCTTTTCACTTAGTACCTTATATTTTTTATTGTATGTCTCTGGTTTTGTTTTCTGCCTAACCCTGGGCTGTGGGGTCCTCATTTTTTCTTTTTATTAATAAAATTACCTAATTTGCTATTTTACACAAAATTGGTGTTTTAAGACTAAAAAAGCAATTTTTAGACTAAAAAAGCAATTTTTGTTAGAAATGTAGTTTTATCCTTATTCTAATTTACACAAAATTGGTGTTTCAAAACTAAAAATGCAATATTTTGACTGAAAAAACAATTTTTATTAGAAATGTAGATTCATCCTTAAGCTAATTAGCACAAAATTGGTGTTTTAAGACTAAAAAAGCAATTTTTAGACTAAAGACACAATTTTTATTAGAAATGTAGTTTCATCCTCAAGCTAATTTACACAAAATTAGTGTTTTAAGTCTAAAAAAGTAATTTTTATTAGAAGTATAGTTTCATCCCTAAGCTAATTTACACAAAATTGGTGTTTTAAGACTAAAAAAAGCATTTTTTTAGACTAAAAACACAATTTTTATTAGAAGTATAGTTTCATCCTTAAGCTAATTTACACAAAATTAGTGTTTTAAAACTAAATAAGCAATTTTTAGACTAAAAATGCAATTTTTATTAGAACTGTAGTTTCATCCTTAAGCTAATTTACACAAAATTAGTGTTTTATTACTAGAAAAGTAATTTTTAGACTAAAAATCAATTTTTTATTAGAAATGTAGTTTCATCCTTAATCTAATGGAATGAAAAAAAAAATTCGCCCAAAATGGAGTTTTCTAAGCAGAGTTATTAGAAGTATTGTTCATCCTTAAGCTAATTTACACAAAATTGATGTTTTAAGACTAAAAAGGCAATTTGTATTAGAAGTATAGTTTCATCCTTAAGCTAATTTACACAAAATTGGTGTTTTAAGACTAAAAATGCAATTTTTTGACTAAAAAGATTTTTTTATTAGAAATGTAGTTTCATCCTTAAGCTAGTTTACAAAAAATTAGTATTAAGACTAAAAAAACAATTATAAGACTAAAAAAACAATTTTTATTAGAAATGTAGTTTCATAAGTCCAGGGTTTACTTTGGCACTAAAGTCCCAGCTCATTTTCGGATGATGGTCTCCAGGCGTACGTGTATTGTTAAGGTTCACCGCCCTTCACTTACCTTGGTGTTCCGCTTTTCAAGGGAGCTCCTAAAGCTCAACATCTTTCTCCTATTGTGGATTCGATCAAAGTTAAATTCAGTCGTTGGAAAGGGGCTTCCCTTTCTTTTGCGGACATATTATGTTTGATCAATTCGGTGGTGGCCGCCTCTACCGTTCATTCCATGATGGTCTACAAATGGCCAGCTCCTTTAGTTTCGGACCTTGAGTCGGCCATGTGAAACTTTCTTTGGACTGGGGATGTTAACAAAATAAATAGTTCATGTTCTGTGGCTTGGAAACAGTGTTGTACTCCTAGGGCGGAGGGAGGTCTTGGGATTCGTTCTTTACGCATTGCTAATGAGTCTTATACTTGTAAGCTTTCTTGGGATATTTTTAGCAACAAAATGGAGGATTTCGCAACTCTACATGACCGGTTCCTTCGGGATGGCAGACACGTTCGTTCACGCTACTTCTCCTCGTCTATCCGGCCAGGGGTCCAGAGGCATTTGACCACGCTGATGACTGAAGCTAGATGGGTGATTGGTCGTGACTCTAAGGTTAGTTTCTGGCATGACAATTGGCTTGGATACAAGATTGTGGATCGACTTGCCATTCCTCCTCAGGTGGCGGGCACTCTGGAAGCCACGGTGGGAGATTATTTTTATGATAATTGCTGGCACTTCGCCCCAATATTCATTCTTCAGTGTACTGAAGTGGTTCGTGATATATTGAGCACCAGAGTTTCTTGTGAGAAAGACTTGGTTATTTGGTCGAGGTCGGTATCTGGTGAGCTTACATCTTGTCTCACTTTTGATGTGCTACGGCAGCCTATGCCGAACGTGGGATGGGGAAAATGGATCTGGAATGAGCACATCCCGGTGAGCCGTTCCACCTTACTTTGGAGAGTTGTCTGGGGAAAGGTTCCGACTGGAGACTGGTTACAAAAATTTAGAATTGCAGGCCCCAATATGTGCCCTCTTTGTCGCTCTCATTGTGAAACTCGGGATCATATTTTTTCACAATGTCCTTTCTCCACTCAGGTGTTTAGTTCCATTGCTAGTATATTCAATTTAAATCTGAATTATGTGGATGGTTTTGATCACTTATTTCTGCAGGCTAGAAGTGTTTCGATGAGCGATCAAATAGCTAGACTTTGGAGACTTATTTTCACGACGATGATGTGGGCTCTTTGGACCTTTCGGAATCGTGTTGTGTATGAAGATCATCCGGTTTCTTTTCAAAGATGTTTGCCTTTATGTTTGGCCCATGCTCGTGAATCTGTGCCTCTGATGGGGGGAGAGTCGAATAGTTCCCTAGCTAATCTTATTATTACTCAGACTTTTGGAGCTGCTCTTCGGCCGAGGAGGGTACGCGCCCCTGTGTATGTTTCTTGGCAGCCTCCCCCGCCGGGATGGACCAAGGTGAATGTGGATGGTGGGGTCAAAGCCCCGCCAAATACTCTCCACACGGGAGCTATTTTTCGTAATTCTATTGGCTTCTTCATGGCAGCATTTTCGGAGGCGGAAGGTTGGGGCTTCCCCTTGGAGGCTGAGCTCATAGCTATTTTTGGCGCTATTGAGTATGCTTTCGTCCATGGTTGGAAGAAACTTCGGGTGGAATCAGATTCCCTTTTTGCAGTGCGTACACTTCATGGGGATATACCGTTGATTCTATGGCGGTTAAAGAGCTTCTGGAGCACGACCATGGCGCTAGCTAGTCAGATGGAGGTAAAGTATTCTCATATTTCTCGAGAAGGAAACAGGGCTGCCGATGCCCTTGTTAAACTATATGGTAATTTTGCTTGGCAGGGTACTTGTCCTGATTTTCTCTTACGTTTTCTTGCTTTAGATATGAACAATGAATATTGTAGGATTTAATTGTGATTGCTACACTCGGGGTTGCATTCACCTTTTTGGCTGGGTGTTTGGCCTTTTATCATTTATGTTGGTTTGTTTTGTTGTTGGACTAGTGACCATCCATTCCTTATTGACTTTGGATTGGTTCACACCTGTAAAGTCCTTTTATTAGTTGTTCCTTTCTTTTCCCCTAACCCTAGGTTGTTGGGTCCTCCTTTTTCTTTTTTATTAATAAAATTACTAATTTGCTACTTAACACAAAATTGGTGTTTTAAGACTAAAAAAGCAATTTTTAGACTAAAGAAGCAATTATTATTAGAAATGTAGTTTCATCCTTAAGCTAATTTACACAAAATTGGTGCTTTAATTCTAAAAAAACAATTTTTATTAGAAGTATAGTTTCATCCTTAAGCTAATTTACACAAAATTGGTGTTTTAAGACTAAAAAAGCAATTTTTACTAGAAGTATAGTTTCATCCATAAGCTAATTTACACAAAATTGGTGTTTTAAGACAAAAAAAAAAGAAGAAGCAATTTTTAGACTTAAAAATACAATTTTTAATAGAAATAATGTTTCATCCTTAAGCTAATTTACAAAAAATTTGTATTTTAATACTAAAAAAGCAATTTTTAGACTAAAAAAATATTTTTTATTTGAAATGTAGTTTCATCCTTAATCAAATGTACACAAAATTGTTGTTTTAAGACTAAAAATGTAATTTTTAGACTAAAAAAGTAATTTTTATTAGAAATGTAGTTTATCCTTAATCTAATGTACAAAAAATTATTGGTGTAAGACTAAAATTGCAATTTTTAGACTTAAAAAATAATTTTTATTAGAAATGTAGTTTCATCCTTAAGCTAATTTACACAAAATTGGTTTTTTAATACTAAAAAAGCAATTTTTAGACAAAAAATAATCTTTATTAGAAATGTAGTTTCATCCTTAATCTAATTTACACAAAATTGATGTTTTAATATTAAAAAAGAATTTTTAGACTAAAAAAGCAATTTTTATTAGAAATATAGTTTCATCCATAATCTAATGGAATAAAAAAAATCGCCCAAAATGGAGTTTTCTACGCAGAGTTATTAGAAGTATAGTTCATCCTTAAGCTAATTTACTCAAAATTGGTGTTTTAAGACTAAAAAAGCAATTTGTATTAGAAGTATAGTTTCATCCTTAAGCTAATTTACACAAAATTGGTGTTTTAAGACTAAAAATGCAATTTTTAGACTGAATTTTTTTTTTTATTAGAAATGTAATTTCATCCTTAAGCTAGTTTACACAAAATTGGTGTTTTAAAGCTAAAAAACAAATTTTTTTAGAAATGTAGTTTCATCCCTAAGCTAATTTACACAAAATTGGTGTTTTAAGACTAAAAAAATAATTTTTATTAGAAATGTTGTTTCACCCCTAAGCTAATTTACACAAAATTGGTGTTTAAAGACTAAAAAAGCAATTTTTTATTAGAAATGTAGTTTTATCCTTATGCTAATTTACACAAAATTGGTGTTCCAAAACTAAAAATGCAATTTTTTTACTGAAAAAACAATTTTTATTAGAAATGTAGTTTCATCTTTAAGCTAATTAACACAAAATTGGTGTTTTAAGACTAAAAAGGTAATTTTTAGACTAAAGACACAATTTTTTTAGAAACGTAGTTTCATCCTCAAGCTAATTTACACAAAATTAGTGTTTTAAGTCTAAAAGAGCAATTTTTATTAGAATTATAGTTTCATCCTTAAGCTAATTTACACAAAATTGGTGTTTTAAGACTAAAAAAAAGCATTTTTTTAGACTAAAAACACAATTTTTATTAGAAGTATAGTTTCATTCTTAAGCTAATTTACACAAAATTGGGGTTTTAAAACTAAATAAGCATTTTTAGACTAAAAATGTAATTTTTATTAGAACTGTAGTTTCATCCTTAAGCTAATTTACACAAAATTACACAAAAAAGAAACCCCTAACATGAGCTCTGGCGATTTTTTCCACCTTCTTCACGTTTCTGCGATTTCCGTCCACTAATTTGCATGGACTCTGCGTCGTTCGCCGTGCTAGAAGCCGTTTTGGCTAATTTCGCGGCGGCCTTACTCACACTCAAATCGGCATCCAATTCGACTGGGCACCCAGTTACGGTTCGGAGCGCCGCCAGCTGTTGGGAAAATAGACCAGCCCCTCGGATGGGAATGTCTCTGCTTACGTCGCAGCACCCGGAATCGGATTACCACCTAATTCAGAGAATATGAGTATTTTACGTTCTGATAATTTACATCATGAATCCCATATTACGGAGACTATGGGTGGTCTTTTACCCTTGCAGGTTAGGGTTAAACGTGAGAATCACAATTTCATAAAAGGTACTTCCCTTGCATCGGTCGATGGAGAATTAGGCCCTCATGAGGGCAATAACTTGTCGATCAAATCCGGACGCTGTGTAACACCTCATGTTACACAGCAAACCGGTACTCCTTTTGACCCTATGGATATTTCGAATACTCCTAATTTTGCAGGCGCTACTTGTAATTATCCTGCTTTGCAGGATGAGGAATTGTTGCAGCGAAAATCTTTCGCGGAGGCCATTCTTGGACGTTAGCAGCGTGATTTCATTCCTGCTCGAAAGGGACCTCACCTTTCGGTGGTTATCGATGATGTCATCTACCAACGAGGTCTTCGTGAGCACGAAAATTCCCTAATTGGTAGGGTTTTTATAGCACCGGGTACAAAGTCGGCTCCCACTCATAACTCGATCCGGGCGCAGCTTGAAAATATATGGAGCATTGGAGGAGGTTGGTCATTTACAATACTGGGAAGAGGTTTTAACCTCATCCAAATTCCGGACATGACAGATCGGGATAAGATTTTTGCTCGTAAAACCTGGAGACTGGATTGCGGCTCGATAAGGCTTCAAAGGTGGGTTCCTGAGTTCAACCCGTATAAAGCACAATCGCCCATCGTTCAAGTTTGGATCAAAATTTTTAAACTTCCAGTGGAGTATTTTTATGAACCCATTATTAGGACTATTGCCTCTGCAATAGGTCCCGTCATTGTCGTGGATGAGAGGACCAAGAAGAGACAGATGTGTCATTGTGCTTGTGTTTTGGTTGAACTAGACCTTACCAAGGTGAAGGAGTAGTTTGCCATGTTCGAGAGGGAAGGACACTGTTCCACGGCTTCAATTGGATACGAGAAACATCCTGACTATTTTTCTCATTGCTGTATTTTGGGAAATGATACCTATTCCTGTAGGTCGGGTCCTCCGAAAGATGGGGAGCTGCGTGATAAGGGGGGTCACACAAAATCCGGCCCTCGTGCAATGGAGTGGGTCAAGAAATCGGTTTAAGTTGCTCCAGCAGAGAATACAATTCCAGGTTTAATCTCTGAAGGTGCGGTGGTTGCTGGTGAAGTTGCCGCTCAATGGAAGCAGATCTCCTTTGCTAAAGAGGCTGCAACTGGTTCCAAACCTATTCAAACATCGAATAAATATGCCTCTTTGGCAGATTTAGTTGATGGTTCGGATGATGATGCATCGGTAGACAAGGCGGGTGATAATACACAAGTTTTCTCTGGGAGAAGGTTTTAACGGAGTAAAATGCAGGCATCTCATCACCAAATAGACTGGCTTCCCCTAATGCTTCGGTTTCGGTGGATAGTCCGAAGGGGAGAGTGGAAAGCGGCAACCAATCTCTTTCAGAGGATGGTAATAATAATCAGTTAAATGAGTATGTTAATGATTGTCTGGGCAATGAAGATAATGTTGTTGCAATTAATCAACGGACGGCAAGGGGTAGGAAGAAGAAAGCAACCCTGCCTACTAAAGAATACCCACTACGGAATAAGACCTTGATTCCTGAGGTTGTGGAGAATATTAGGAGCCAGACTTCTACTCCCTTTGTTGTTGCTACCTCTGGTCCTCAAGCTGCGGATTTGAATAAAATCAAATCATGGGCCGATTGCGCTGACACTTTGTCGCCGCCGGAGCACGGCTCTAACATGGTTGATTAATGAATTTCCTTGCTTGGAATGTGCAAGGCCTTGGCAACGATCTTACGAGAGATGCCTTGGTGGATGTGTGTCACAAACACAATTCAGATTGGCTTGTTATTCTGGAATCGAAAGTTGATTTTGAGGTTATTACGCCGGGTTTTTGGAGGAGATTGAGGCTGGTAAAGGTTGCTATAAATCAACGGCCTCCTAGGAAACCGAATATTTGGGTGTTCTACCATTTAGAATTTATGTCGTTTGTTACTATTGCTTTATCGACCAGCCAAGCAGTAGTTTTGCACTTTTCGGACTCAACCAAAAACTATTTTTTAGGTTGTGTTCATGCTAGTAACAATTATGTGGAAAGACGAATACTGTGGGATTCTTTGAAGCCTTTCTCCACGGGTAACCTCTGTATTTGTGGGGACTTTAACGCTGTTTTGGGTCTTCATGAACGTAGAAATGTTAGAAGTGCTGAACAGGCTCCCATGATCGAGTTCAACCAGTTCATTAATGAGGCCGACTTGTTGGATGTTGACATGAGGGGTGCTTCGTTTACATGGTCTACTCGTCGCAGGGGTAGTTATACTGCGGCCAAGCTTGACAGATTTTTGTTGAATGCTGGTTTTCTGCAACTTTGGTCAGTTGCGAATGCTTTGGTTTTACCTCGTCTCTCTTCGGATCTTCATCTTATCATCCTTACACTCAAGACTGGCAATGACGGGGCATATCCGAAACCGTTCCATTTTCAGAAGATGTAGACACATCATGAGCATTTCATGGAGATTTTTCGGGCTAGCTGGGTTATTGGTGCTTCTGACCGTAACCCTATTATGCGGGTGGTTAGAAAATTGAAAACGCTTAAGGTGGCTCTTAAAATTTGGAATGCCAATGAGTTTCGCAACTTTTTTAATGCTATTGATGCGGCTTATGAGGAGCTTGACATGGTTCAACAAGAGATTGCATCGTTTGGTGATTTTGATGCTCGTTTCGAGTGTGAACTCGACGCCATGGTCTCCGTCAACAAAACCGCCTTGCTTGGTTGAAGGATGGTGATAAAAATTCAGCGTTCTTTCATCGCATCAATACCGCTCGTAAGGTTAAGTCCTCTATCTCTACTATGTCCATTAATGATGAGCTTTGTTCTAATGTTAATGCTATCTTCTTGCATGTTATTGTTTTCTACGAGAATCTATTTTTGGCGGATACGGAGGATGATGGTCTGGACTTCTCGGTTCTTGATCAATTTATCATGCCCGTCGTGTCCTCCAAGGATAGTTTGGATCTTATTTGTATCCCATCTCATAATGAGATCCACAATGCGGTTTTTGATATGGATGTTGATAGTACTCCCGGTCCGGATGGTTTTGGGGGAGCTTTTTACCAATATTGCTGGGACATTATTGAACATGATATTGTGGCGGTTGTTACTTATTTTTTCACTCAGAGGAGCCTTCCGACAGGGGTTAATTCCAGCTTCGTTACCCTGATTCCTAAGACGCAAGGAGCTATGAAAGTGGAGGACTTCTGCCCCATTGTTATAGGTTAGTGCTCGTGTGCGGAATGCTTGGAGGCTGATTTTTGTTTCTTTTGTGTGGGTAGTCTGGACCGCCCACAATCAGGCCAAACATAAGAGCAAGATGCCGACCATGGCTAGATGTTTAGTTCAGTTTCTTGCTATGGTTAAGGAGGCGGAAGATTGTTCGTTGGGTTTTGCGGAGAATTCAGCACCGGATCTCATTGTGCTGCGATGCCTTCGTCTTCCTCTTTGCCCGAGACCCCAAGCCCGGGTGGAATCCTTCATGTGGCAACCCCCAGATCCTGGATGGTACAAGGTGAACATTGATGGTAGTCTTCAGGTTGCGACGGGTCGTTTCTTTGTTGGAGGAACCTTTAGACATTATCGGGGTTTCTTCACTGCAGCTTTTTTGAAACCAGCTGACTTGGGTACGGTTCTAGAAGCTGAAATTTTTGCTGGCCTTCATGAGATCTATTTTGCTCATAGTAGAGGATGGAGGCAGATTTGGATAGAGTTGGACTTCGCCCTTGCCGTGGCCATTTTGGGAACGACCTCTTCTCACGTCCCATGGCGTGTTCGTTATTTTTGGGATTCTTACTTGCATCTTAGAGAAGACATGCACATTCGTGTTACTCATATCTTCCGTGAAGGGAATGTGCCGGCGGACTTACTTGCGAAAGTCATACGAGAGTTATCCATATTGGGGTTTGTCCCAATTTTATTGAACCATTCTTGTATTCGGACATGAATAATGATATTTTTCGAAGAATTACTCATTAGAGGAATTCCGTTTTCCCTTATTTTTTTGGGTTTAGCAAGGGTTTTTCATCGGGTTCCGGCCACAAGAGTGACATGAGATCGAAATGTGATTTCATGTCATCTTGCGGCTTTTAGGTTTAAGGTTAGGTTTTCTTTTTGTGTTAATAAAATAATTATTAACTAATTTACACAAAACTGTTTATTGTCTCTTCTCTTTTGTTTAGCTGAAGAAGGGCTTGGCCGCATGTTGGAGCATGCTATCGCTAGTGGCACCTTTGCCCCCATGAAAGGAGTGGTCCCTTTTCTTTTCTACGTTGATGACATTATGATTTTTATGAAGGCTACTGAGGGCAACCTTCAATGCTTGTTGGATATTCTGGATTTCTATGGGCTCGAGTCAAGCCAACATTTCAGCCCGCCTAAGTCAAGAGTTTATTTTGGCAAAGATGTTCCGCTTAGCTTCCGCATTCAAGTTACTCGCAGAATGGGAATGGTCGATGGGTCCCTGCCTTTCACATACCTTGGTGTCCCGTTTTTCAAGGGTGCTCCGAAAGCACATCATTTAACACTGATTTTGGACTCTATCAAAGCTAAATTTGCTCGTTAGAAAGACACCTCCTTATCTTTTGCAGGAAAACTATGTTTGATCAACTCGGTGATTGCGGCTTCCACGGTTCACTCTATAATGGTTTATAAATGGCCTGCTACTTTAATTTCGGACTTAGAGTCGGCTATGAGAAATTTCCTTTGGAATGGGGACATTAATAAAAGAATTGGTTCTTGTTCGGTTGCTTGAAAACGGTGCTGCACCCCTTGGGGTGAGGGCGGCCTTGGGGTGCGTTCGCTTCGTATTGCCAATGACTCTTACATTCACAAGCTTGCTTGGGATATTTTTGCTAATAAAACGCAGGAGTTTGCCACGCTACATAACCTTTTTTTCTCAAAGGTCGTGAAACCCGCTCCCATTATTTTTCCATGTTAGGATATAGATTAGATGTTTTGAAGATGTTAAAACAAAGAACTTGTAATAGGACTAGCTGAACCTGTTAGTCAGCTACAGATTAGTCTTGGTCTAGAATAGGTCTTTGGTTAAGGGGGAAGAAATATGAGGTGACCAGAGGAGTCTGATCAGAGGAGGTGACCAGATGAGAGGTGACCAGAGGAGTCTGATCAGAGGAGGTGACCAGATGAGAGGTGACCAGAGGAGTCTGATCAGAGTAGGTGACCAGATGAGAGGTGACCAGAGGAGCCTGACCAGAGGAGTCTGCCAGAGGAGTCTAACCAGAGGAGTCACCAGAAGACCTCTTCCAGATGAGGTTCAGAGCAGAAGTGTTACCTGACCAGACCAGACCAGAAGACCCCAGACCAGACGAGTCCTGACCAGATGAGGGAGACAGATTAGTTCACCCTCCCAGAAGCTTCGTAGTAATCTGGAGACAAGGAAATTTTGGAGATCATGATGGAGAAGAAGACAATCTGGATAGTCAACTGATGGAGGATCTGATTGATTGATTGATTGAAAGTCAACTAATCAATCATATAATCAATCTTTGATTGATTATATCCCTCCAATTATGGTTGTTTGAATTTCTAGCTTCCAACGGCTAGTTAATCCTACAACTATAAATAGGAGTGCTTGGATTTGTTCATAATATAAGAGTCGCGCGAGAGTACACAACAAGAACACACGAACTCTTCCAAACACTCACCTTGTTCATTAATGTTTATACACTCTTTAGGAGTTTCAGTTGGATCTTATAATTAACCTGTTCATCTTGAAAGGTTGTTGTAAGTTGTTGTACGAAGGAGCTGGTACTTCGCAATTCCAGTGGTTCGTGAGTACGTTGGAGAGAGAGAAAGTCCCCTTTGGAGAAAGGGAGAGTGGACGTAGGATCGTTATATCCGAACCACTATAAATTCCGGTGTTATTTACTTTTCTGCAATTTAGATTTCTGCATTTTCTTTTAGCACTTAATTTTAAAAGGGTTTTCATTAAAAATTAAACTCAAAACGCTTTCCGCTGGATAACCATTTTGGGACCAACAAGTGGTATCAGAGCAGTGTGTCCTACAGACCACTGTTTTGAAATTATTTTGGTGGTCACCAGGGCAGATCCATTTTTTGAAAAACCAAATATTTGTTGTGCTAACAATTTTGCAGAAATGGGCTCGAAAAGAATAAGTAAAAGAGACACTAGGAGTTTCTCCAAGAGAAGCTTAGCAGATGAGGATGAAGAGGTATCCACTTCTGGTTCATCATCAAATTTTGGACCAGACGAAGAGATATGTCTGGTAACAGACGAGGTATGTAATCAAACTCCCTCTTCTTTTTCATCTTCTTCTTGTTCTGGACAATCAGAGGAGTCTGATATGCAGAAGATGCTATTAGATCTCCAATCTTCTATACAACTTTGTCAAAAATTGGAAGAAGAGAACACAAAGTTGAAAGCAGAAAATCAGAAGCTTTCACAATGTTTTGGCAACCCAACTGATCTACCAGCTGAACAGGTTCAAACACTGGTAGAAGAGTCCACTGACTTGAAAACCAGATGTGATGAACAAACTAAGCTGATAGAAAAGCTGCTTGTTGAAAACATTGAGAAAGATAATGAATGTACTCTGCTGAAAGCTAAGTTCGATGAACTCTTCCATCAAAACAAAATTGTAAAAGATAGTGAGGACAAGCTCAAGCTGAGAGTGGAGCAGCTGACTATATAGCAAACAATGCTGTGTCACATATAGCTGCCTCATCTCAAAGAGAGCATGATAAAACAGGCCTTGGTTATACCAAACCTGAATCCTCACATGTTCAGAAAGAAGAACAGACTAGTAATTTTATTGATAAGGGTAAAAGGCCAGCTGACCAGGCAACTCAGCCTAATGGGCAGATGAGTACTGAAACTCAAAAACCCAAAAGGCAGAGGAGGAAATTTAAGAAGGGTTATACCCAGAATAAAATACCTCAGCCAGGCCAGCAGAGTAGAAGACAGTCTGGATCTTCTCAAAAGAAGCAGAACCAGATGACTCCTACTCACCTGCAGAGGACTTTCAAGTCATCTGCCAGACCAGCTGGAACCTTTGATGGTTCTAGTAAGACTTATCCTTATCAAAAGAATTTCAAGTCTGTTGCATTAAGACAAGTTACTTCTTCTACTGGACAAGCTCATAAGAGAAGAAGAGCCTCTAGAAGAAATAACCATGTTGAAGCTTCTTATGTTCAGTGTGTTTTTGTGGATATGTATGGAAGAAAGATAAGATCACCTGATTTAAAAAGGGATGATCTATTCTTATGGCTTCCTAAAAACTGTGCTAACCCCCCTGGACCCAGTAGGGTACCAAAAAGTTGATTGCCTGCAGATACACAAGAAGACCAGCTGATGTTTTGCCCCAATATCAGCTGAGCATACTTTGAGGGGGAAGATCAGTTGACCCAGCCTGCTAGAATCTCTATTTGTTATTTCAATATTTTCTTGTCTTGTTTTATTTCAGTTCTTTCAGTTTTAACATCATCAAAAAGGGGGAAATTGTTAGGATATAGATTAGATGTTTTGAAGATGTTAAAACAAAGAACTTGTAATAGGACTAGCTGAACCTGTTAGTCAGCTACAGATTAGTCTTGGTCTAGAATAAGTCTTTGGTTAAGGGGGAAGAAATATGAGGTGACCAGAGGAGTCTGATCAGAGGAGGTGACCAGATGAGAGGTGACCAGAGGAGTCTGATCAGAGGAGGTGACCAGATGAGAGGTGACCAGAGGAGTCTGATCAGAGGAGGTGACCAGATGAGAGGTGACCAGAGGAGCCTGACCAGAGGAGTCTGACCAGAGGAGTCTGACCAGAGGAGTCTGACCAGAGGAGTCTGCCAGAGGAGTCTGCCAGAGGAGTCACCAGAAGACCTCTTCCAGATGAGGTTCAGAGCAGAAGTGTTACCTGACCAGACCAGACAAGACCAGAAGACCCCAGACTAGACGAGTCCTGACCAGATGAGGGAGACAAATTAGTTCACCCTCCCAGAAGCTTCGTAGTAATCTGGAGACAAAGAAATTTTGGAGATCATGATGGAGAAGAAGACAATCTGGATAGTCAACTGATGGAGGATCTGATTGATTGATTGATTGAAAGTCAACTAATCAATCATATAATCAATCTTTGATTGATTATATCCCTCCAATTATGGTTGTTTGAATTTCTAGCTTCCAACGGCTAGTTAATCCTACAACTATAAATAGGAGTGCTTAGATTTGTTCATAATATAAGAGTCGCGCGAGAGTACACAACAAGAACACACGAACTCTTCCAAACACTCACCTTGTTCATTAATGTTTATACACTCTTTAGGAGTTTCAGTTGGATCTTATAATTAACATGTTCATCTTGAAAGGTTGTTGTAAGTTGTTGTACGAAGGAGCTGGTACTTCGCAATTCCAGTGGTTCGTGAGTACGTTGGATAGAGAGAAAGTCCCCTTTGGAGAAAGGGAGAGTGGACGTAGGATCGTTATATCCGAACCACTATAAATTCCGGTGTTATTTACTTTTCTGCAATTTAGATTTCTGCATTTTCTTTTAGCACTTAATTTTAAAAGGGTTTTCATTAAAAATTAAACTCAAAACGCTTTCCGCTGGATAACCATTTTGGGACCAACATTCCACATCCATTAGCACGGGTGTTCGGAATCAATTGGCTGTGATTAGGGAAGATGCCATATGGATTATTGGTCGGGATTCGAAAGTCAGCTTTTGACATGATAATTGGCTTGGATACAAGATTGTGGATCGTCTCAACGTTCCTTTGCATGTTGCGATAACCCTTGTTGCTAGGGTTGGGGATTTCTTCTATGACAACTGTTGGCATTTTGCTCCGATCTTTATTATGGAGTGCACTGACGTGGTCGGGGATATTCTTAGCATTCGGGTTTCCTGTGATAAGGATACAGTTATTTGGTCGAAATTGGTTTCGGGTGAGCTCACCTCCCGTCTTGCTTTTGATGTGCTTAGGCAACCCATGTCGCGGGTGAGCTGGGGCAATTGGATATGGAATGAGCACATTCTGATGAGTAGATCTACGTTGCTTTGGAGAGCCATCTGGAGGAAGATCCCGACTGCAGATTGGCTGCTAAAATTCGGGTTTGCTGGTCCCAGACTGTGTCCCTTTTACCGATCGCAGAGTGAAACCCAGGATCATATTTTCTCTACTTGCTCTTTTTCGACTATGGTGCTTAGTTCCATTGCTAGCATATTTCATTTACACTTGTGTTATACGGCTGGATTTGATCACTTGTTTATGCAGGCCAGGCGTGCAACGATGAGTACTCAAATCGCTAATCTTTGGCATCTTGCTTTCACGACTACGATATGGGCTCTCTGGACATTCCGCAATCGGGTTGTGCATGAAGAACAACAGGTTTCCCTCCACAGATGTCTGGCCATTGTTTTAGCCCACATCCGTGAGTCTGCTACGATGATTAGTGGTGATTCGAGCGGATCCTTTGCCGATCTTCTCACCACTAGGGCTTTGGGCGCTCCCCTCCGCCCGAAAAAGACCCGTACCCCTGTGTATGTGTCATGGCAGCCCCCTCCACCGGGATGGACCAAGGTTAATGTCGACGGTGGTGTCAAATCCCCTCCAAGCATTCTATACACAGGTGCTATCTTTCGTAATTCTAGAGGTTTCTTCATGGCTGCGTATTCTGAGGCTGATAGTTGGGGTTTCCCCCTTGAGGCTGAGCTAATGGCTGTCTTTGGTGCTATTGAATATGTTTTTGTCCGGGGATGGAGGAAACTTTGGGTGGAATTAGACTCTCTTTTGGCGATCCGTACTTTAATGGGAGAGATTCCGTTGATTCCTTGGCGTCTTCGGAGTATGTGGAGCACGTCTATGTCTTTGGCTGCCCAAATGGAGGTAAGGTTCACGCATATTTTACGCGAAGGTAATAGGGCCGCTGATGCCCTTGTTAAATTGTATGGTAATCATGCTTGGCAGGGCACTTGTCCTGAATTTCTTTTACGTTTTCTATCTCTTGACATGATCAATGAATATTGTAGGATCTAACTATGTTTTGTTGTGTTTGGGGTTGTACTCCCCTCTTTGGCCGCCTTGTTTGGCCTTTTATTTCGGTGTTATAGTTTGTTGTTGGACCAGTGAACACCCATTCCTTGTTGGCTTTTGTTTGGTTCTCACCTGTTAGTCCATCTGTGTTCTTTGATTTTCCCCTGGCCATGGGTTGTGACCTTTTTTCTTTTTATTAATAAAATAATCTAATTTGCTAATTTACACAAAATTGGTGTTTTAATACTAAATAAGCAATCTTTATACTAAAAAAAGCAATTTTTTTCTAGAAATGTCGTTTCATCCTTAAGCTAATTTACATAAAATTGGTGTTTTAATACTAAATAAGCAATTTTTAGACTAAAAAATAATTTTTTTTAGAAATGTAGTTACATCCTTAATCTAATTTACACAAAATTGGTGTTTTAATACATAAATAATCAATTTTTAGACTAAAAGGCAATTTTTATTAGAAATGTAGTTTCATCTTGAGTTAATTTACACAAAATTGATATTTTAAGACTAAATATTCAATTTTTAGACTTAAAAAGCAATTTTTATTATAAGTATAGTTCATCCTTAATCAAATTTACACAAAATTGATGTTTTAATACTAAAAAAATAATTTTTAGACCATTTTTTTTATTAGAAATGCAGTTTCATCATTAATCTAATTTACACAAAATTGGTGTTTTAATACTAAAAAAGGAATTTTTTAGACTAAAAAAGCATTTTTTTATTAGAAATGTAGTTTCATCCTTAATTTAATGGAATAAAAAAAATTCGCCCAAAACAGAGTTTTCTACGCAGAGTTATTAGAAGTATAGTTCATCCTTAAACTAATTTACACAAAATTGGTGTTTTAAGACTAAAAAAGCAATTTGTATTAGAAGTATAGTTTCATCCTTAAGCTAATTTACACAAAATTGAAAAAAATTGGGGAAAAAACAATGAGAATTTTCTCTGTTCTCTCTCCTAGGGTTTCGCCCACTTTTTGAGATTTGCAACAATCTGCCTTTAACAATGGCGGATCCTACTTTACCAATAGAATTCTTGAATGAAAGGGAAATACAGATTCTTCTATCCTGTGTGCGTCTCGTTGATCCTGAGTTGGAAAAAGATTTAGATACAAAATACCATGGCACTACTCTTTTTGACTATCTCAAATCTTTTACGGAGGACCAACAGATTCTTATTGTTAAGTCAATTGATTTCGAAACAGGCCTGCCCATAGAGCACCCCTCCGATGCACCGCCATCTCTGACGGAGAAAGAAGCGCCGCCAGTATCTTCTCCAACAGAATCGCGATCCGCTGCCTCTGATGCGCGGCCTTCTCAATCGCGAACGGCGGCCTCTTATGCGTCGCCATCTGCACCAGTTTTGCCAGTTGTTTCCAATACACCGCACGCTGCCGCCTCTTTCCCCATAAAGATGGTCGTCGCTTCACAGCTTTCTTCTGGGGGCCAAGTACTCCTCCACGTTCCAATTCTGAAATTTTGGATTTCGAATCCAAGATTGAAATTAGGGATTCAGATCCCAATTCGCGATTCACATCAGAAATTAGGGATTTTGATCCCAACTCAAAGTCGCCGTCTTCGGTTCCAGTTTTAGATTCAACTGCCATCGCTCCTCCTACTTTGCTGGTCTCATCAATTTTAGAGGGTTCTGTTTCGGCGTCTGAGGCGCCGACTATTCCAGTTTCGAATGCGAGTCACGATGCTTTGGCTGCGCCCAATTGTCGCTGCCCTCATGGTGGCCTTCACTAGGCCTACGGAATTCAATTAACCCAGAATTCGAGTAACTCCTCTTCGTCCGTCTCGACTCCCGATGCCTGGGGTCAGTCTCTCACGGAGCCGTTTCTCACGGCTTCCCCTGTCCACCGTAAAACATTTGTTGCCGCTGTTTCACATCCCAGCAAATCATTCGCTGATGTTGTTTCTCCTCTTCAGCCAGAAAACGTGGATATTTCTTCATATCCGCGACCAATTAATGAGGACGTATACAAGAAGCGAGTTCCGGACTGTGCATAGGGCTTGATTGGCCGGGTAACTTTGGCTGGCGACAGCCCTTGGTCTGCAGTGAGGTTAAAGGCTAAGTTATTTCAATTGTGGAATTTGCATTCCTCGGTAACCATGTTAGGCCGTGGGTTTTTTCTGATTCGATTTGGGAAGGTTATGGATAGAGAGAAAGTGTTTAAGCATCGCTCGTGGTTTCTCACCCCGGGTGTGCTTCATTTGCAGCGTTGGACAAAGGGTTTTAACCCTTACAAGCTTGCTACGTCAAAAGCTCAGGTATGGGTCCGTATTTTTTAGTTACCTTTTGAATTTTGGGATCCCACACTCTTGTTGGGACTTGCTTCCTCTTTAGGATCTCCTATCAAGTTAGATGCACCGACACTTTCCGGTGAAATGGGGCATTTTGCTAGAGTCCTAGTTGAGACTGACTTTCGAGAGGTGATTCCGGATAAAGTTCTCGGGTGAGTGCTCCTTTGCTTATTTCAAACTGGAAAATCCTCCTCTCTTTTGTTCCCATTGTAAGATTATTGGACATTCACTCGATTTGTGCCGTAGTCGATCTTCGACTTTGGTTGAATCTAGTGTAGGCATTGATAGGAAATTAGTTGTTGATGATGTTGATAGAAAGGAATTCGAGGGAGTAGATGGTGAGACTCCAGCTGTTGTTGATGTTGATTTTGGCAGCCCTGGCAAAATTTTCAAGGGGGTGTGCTTACCGATTTAGGTGGTGCATCAATTTGCACAGGTGCTGGGAGTGTATGCACTAAATCTGAGACTGCATCAACTCCTACAGGGGGTGCCTCTGCTAATGCAGGGGTGCACCACATTCAGGCCCTATAGTTGGTATGCAAGCCCGGGCTGTACTACCTCCTAAATCACTTACCGGTGATTTTGAAAAAACGCTATATATTCCATTGTCTAATCCAGGAAATTGTCCCTCACAACGAAAGAAGAATTTTAAGAAAATAAAGGGTTCTCACAAGAACAATTATAGGCCACCTTGAGTAATTGTTTTTTTTTTTTTTTGTATCGACTGTGAGGTTCTTTTTTGGACACATTACAAACTTCTTTAATTAAACCCAAGGGGGTTTAAGGAGATGTTTCTAATGCGGTACTTTACCTCATTTTTCCATACCTTGGTCCCAAGTTGTGGGACCCCCTATCTTTTTCTTTTCCTTTTCATATATTCACCTTTATTTGCTAATTTACACAAAATTAGTGTTTTAAGACTAAAAAAACAATTTGTATTAGGAGTATAGTTTCATCCTTAAGCTAATTTACACAAAATTGGTGTTTTAAAACTAAAAATGCAATTTTTAGACTAAAAAGAAATTTTTATTAGAAATTTAGTTTCATCCTTAAGCTAGTTTACACAAAATTAGTATTTTAAGACTAAAAAAATAATTTTTATTAGAAATGTAGTTTCATCCTTGAGCTAATTAACACAAAATTGAAAAATAATGGCACTTTCTCTCTCTAGAAAATTATCTCTCTCCTCTCACTAGAATCGCCCGCGTTCATGATGGAACCTCAAGCTATTTCGTTCACCCCTTCCGGTCAGTCGCGAGGGAGTGATTTTGAGCGCCTGGTTCTTGACCGAATCATCTTTTCTACGACCAAATCACTGAGTATCTTTGCATCCCGCAGCCAATACTCGAAACCCTAGATGACCACCCACCGATTTCTGCACACTGATAGATGGTTCGACGGATCATGTCCTCATTGACATTGATCGCCGATATCCACACTTTGTCCGCTATTTAGCGTACAAGACCAAATTTAAATCGGCAGAATCGCGATCCGCTGGAGTCCTAAACTCTCACTGGCGCACGTCTGCGGAATTGACGCAAACCCCTGTGATCGTGCCGCCTTCCGCGGATCACTCAAACTCTCTCTCTCCAATTCATGCCACAGATTCGCAGGGAATTAAGAAATCTATGCAAGGGCTCCATATCAGCCCTAATGGCGCACCATTGATCACAGCCGGAAACCCATCTTTGGAGGTTTCCGGTGCATCGTGTAAGTCACTTAATCCTTCTCATGGTATTTCTATTCCTAAGAATCAAACTGTTGTTGTGCTCTCTTCATGCCCGCGGGCTTCCCCTTCGTGTGAAAACCCTAGCCCTTTATCGCACGCGGATCCGTCTCCCACTATGCAAGGGCACCTTATTAGCCCTACTAGCGCCCCATCGACTACAGCCGGAAACATATCCAACGATGCTTCCGGCGCATCTTGTAGGTTGAATCTTCCTAACGATTTGAATGTTAATCCTAGCAATCAAGGCACTGCTGGTTCCTCCTCTCTTATGCAAGAACAAGAGGATAATCGCCCTACCTTTGCGGAAAAGTTAGCGGGGAAACTGAAAGATAAAGCTGGTAATAAAACCAACCCCAGCCGTCGTCAGCCCTCCGCTAGACCGGCCCCACGTATTACACAACAGGAGAATTTGAATATTGTTGAGATAGACGAGAAAGACTATCAACGAGGATTTGCGGAGTTTCAGGACGCATTTATTGGGCGCATGCTTACGGCCCCATGGAAACCCATTCTTTCGACTTTGGCCCTCAAGGAAAAATTACTGGCTATTTGGAGGCTCCAATCTAAGGAGCTTAAACTTATTGCCCATGGAAAAGGGTATATTACCCTCCTGGTTTCTAATGACATGGTGAGAGAGCACTTGTCCCATAGACGCATTTGGCAATTGGACACCGGAATCCTAAGACTCCATAATTGGATGCCCAACTCTAATCCGGCAACCATGAAGACTACTACGGCACAGGTGTGGATACGTATCCTTGACCTACCCATGGAATATTGGCAGCCACGAATTTTGGGGGCAATGTCTTCCACTTTAGGGACTTTGATCCGGATTAACCCATGCACCATGAATAAAATACTGGGACTCTATGTGAGACTGCTTATCAAAATAGACATGCAAAAGGCGGAATTAGATGACAAAATTGCTTACCGGCGGGGGATAAATACTCTCTCGCCCCAATAGTTTATGAAAAGCTTCCCCTCTTTTGTAAAGAGTGTATCGTCCTTGGGCACTCTATGGCCACTTGCAATAAGAGGAATTCGCATGCTCCGGATACTAAACCCCTGAATCGAGGACGAAGTCGCAGCAGACATAGAGGACCTAGAAAGGGGAAACCTGTCACAGCCCCCTCGGATGTTCAGCATACGGACGCTACTTACCATGCTCATGACCTTCGAGATGCTTGGGCAAATCAGTCTGGATTTGAAGAGGCACGCTCCGTGCCGAACTCTCCAACACATGTTTCCAAGCCGGATAATATACTTCTGCTGACTTATCACCCTGATAATCAAGCGCATTCTGCTGACACGACTACATCAAACCGTTTTGTGGCTCTAGGTGTAGACACGGATGAACCGGAAGAGCATGCTGAGTCCGATATACGAGCCACAGACATGCAAGGGCACTTTTCCAGCCCTACTGGCGATGATCTGACTACAGCCAGAAACGTAGACCCTGACGTTTCCGGTGCATCTGGTAAGTTGCATGAACCTAATTCTATTGTTGCTATTACGTCTCATGCAAGCACTACTGGCTCTTCGCTCCCATTGTAGGTCCAAAGAGCTGCCACCAAACTGAATATGCCCCGCTATCCACCTTATAAGGATGCTTCCATGCCGCTTGGAGTCTCCTTGAAGACAGCACATAGGGGCAAACTCCTCACGCCCACTGGAGACAACCCTCCAACCCTGGAGAACATCACAGAAGACCTTAACATCTCGGCGGTAGAACTCTTTGTTGCGGACAATGATGGGACCAAGATAGATGAAATGAAGACTATTGCAAATAGAGAATGGGGTGACAGCTCGGATGACGAGAGAGTTGGTGATGGACCGCCGAAGCACGGTCTTCAGGAACCTCAATGGTTGTTTTTACCTGGAACGCTCAGGGCCTCGGTAATGAGCAGACTTGCAACGCGCTTGGAGCTTATTGCCAACGATATAAATCGGATTGGGTTATTATCTTTGAACCCAAGGTGTTACTTTCTACTATACCAGCCTTGTTCTGGACCTCTCTTCAACTCTCTTTCTTGGTGGAAAATGAGAGACAGGGTATGAGACCTAATATTTGGGTTTTATCGGTCGTTTTTTTGGAACTCTAGAGGTTTCTTTATGGCTGCCTTTTCAGAGACAGGTGGATGGGGCTATCCCCTTGAGGCGGAGCTGTTAGCCATTTTCAGTGCGATCGAATTTGCTTTTGTCCGTGGCTGGAGAAAGCTGTGGATCGAGTCGGATTTCAACCCTTGCTATTCAGACTATGAAGAAGGAAATTCCTTTGATGCCTTGGCGTATGCGTAGCTTTTGGAGCACGACCCTTGTCTTGGCTGCTTAGATGGAGATTCTCTTCACCTATATCCCTCGTGAGGGCAACGCTGCCGCGGATGCGCTGGTGAAGAGGCGAGATACCTGCATTTGGATTGGTAAGTGTCCTGATTTTCTTGCTTCTTTACTTTGTAAGGATATGAATCAAAACTTTTTTAGATTTTGTTGAATTTTGTTTCTTCGGAACGATTGGTCTTTGGAGGTTGCACCCTCTTTTTTGGGCCGTGTGTTTGGCCTTTGCTCTTACTTATCTTTGATGCTTGTATGACTCTGTAGCTTTCTTTTTCCTCTCTGACCCTGGGCTGTGGGGTCCTCTTTTTTTCTTTCTTCTTAATAAAATAACCTAATTTGCCTAATATTTGGGTTTTATGTAAAGACTATCTTCGCTCTACAACTTATGTGGTGTGGTGTACGTGTCAATGTGTGGTCATTAAAGTGGTGGTTGACTCCCGTTCTTGGAGTTTTGCATTCATTCATGCTAGCACTAATTACGTACAACGGCGAAGGCTTTGGCTGGATCTTATTGCGATTCATGATGATAACATTTGCTTTATGGGGGACTTTAACGCCATTCGGGGTACACACGAACGGACTACCTTCTATCCGTCCCAAACTCTTCCAATGCAGGAATTCGACGCTTTTATTGAAGAGGCTTCGCTCCTTGACAAAATTTGATGGAATTTCTCTATGTTCTCTCTCCTAGGGTTTCACCCACCTTTTGATTTTCACTACAATCTGCCTTTAACAATGGCGGATTCTACCTTACCTATAGATTCTTTGAATGAAGGGGAAACACAAATCCTTTTATCCTGTGTGCGTTTTGCACACCCTGAATTGGAAACAGATTTAGATACAAAATATGATGGTACTACTCTTTATTGAATATCTCTGATCACTCACGGATGCACAACAGATCGATATTATGGAAGCAATTGATTTCAAAACAGGTGGTATTGTAGCGGACACCTCTGATGTGCCGCCATCTCCAAGAGAGCACGCGCCGCCGCCGAAAGAGTCTATTTCACAAGAATCTCCATCGGCTAGTTCTGGAACTCCGATCAAAGATACATATTTTACGATTCGTTCTGCAATTCAAACTCCGGATTCACAAATTAAGTCGTCGGCCACATCTCACTGCCATGGCAAAAATCAAATTACTTCGATTTCTCATACCCAGAAATCGCTGGAGGCATCGATTTCGACTAACAACTCTGCCCCTCAAGTCTGGGCTTCTCAGATCGGGAATTGTACTCCAAATTCTCCTTGCAACATTAGGGATTTTGATCGCAATTCAACGCCGCTGCCTAAGGTTTCAATTTTAAACTCGCAGGAAGCGACTTCTCTTTCAGGGGTTTCGACGGCTACAATTGAGGCTTCAAACTCAGGTCCGTCTATGGGGGATTTTCCTCCTTTGTCTTCCTCCACTCTGGCGTATACCTCTGTCCCGACCCCTACTCCCACCCCCTTTGTGGACGTGGTTTCACAGGTTAGGCAAGTCTCCGATTACTCTCCCCTTTGTTATCCGCAGCCTATTACAAAAGGGCATTCTCTTTCCATTTCTATTGATGAACAAGTTTACAAAAAATGTGTATTGGATTGCTCTCAGTGCCTTATAGGCCGTGTATCCCTAGTAGACGGCGAACAGCCTTGGTCGGTTGACCATTTACGTGTTCGTCTAATTGAGTTGTGGGAATTGTATCACAACTTCTCTATTGTGACTTTAGGACGAGGTTTTTTTCTGCTCCATTTTGATTGTGCTGCTGATCGAGACCGGGTATTCAAGCACACAACCTGGTACCTCAAATCGGGTGTCCTTCGTCTAAGGCGTTGGGTTAAGGGATTTAACCCCTACAAGCTTGTCACCTCGAAAGCTCAGGTATGGGTTCGTATTTATGAATTGCCTTGTGAATTTTGGGATTCTAAGCTTTTGTTGGGTATCGTGTCTTCATTGGGTACTCCTCTTAAAATTGATGAATGGACTTTGTCGGGAACCATGAGGCATTTTGCCAGAATACTTGGAAATTGATTTTCGAAATGAGATTCCTAAAACTATAATGTTTGAGAGCCGAGGTGACTGCTCTATTGCACATCTTAAGCTAGAAAATCCACCTTCATTTTGTACACATTGTGAGGTGATTGGACATTCACTTGACTTTTGTCGATCCAAGGAAAAAAATGAGTTGCTTGATGGCGGTAGTAAATTGGGGGAACTTGGATGAGCATAGTAGTACTTCGGCTACCTTGCCAAATACTCCTACGCTTGACACTCGAAATTTAGTTGTTGATGATGTTGATAGCAAAGGAATTGGGATAGTTGTTGGTAGTAACTTAGCTGATGTTGGTGGACATGCTGGTAGTATGGTGAAGCCATTGGAATCTGTCAAAATTTCCAAAGGGAGTGTATTTACTAATTCTGGAGGCGCATCAACTGATACAGATGGTGTATCTGCTAAATTAGAAAGTGCTACTCACAAAGGCTCTACAGTTGGTGCGATGGTCAGGAGTGCTCTTCCTCGTAAATCTCTCTCCAAGGAACTTGAAAGGATGGAAAACCAGGATACCCACAAGAATTTAAGTGTAGAAAATGGCACCAACTACCTGGAAAGGAAAACTGAGGACACGACGCATTGGGAAACACAACGTAAGAAAATTTTTAGGAAGATGAAAAATAATAATAACAACAACTTTGTGGTCAGTACTTATGACCTCCAGAGAACATATAGGCCACCTTGAGGCTTTGCCCTTATTTTTTAATGGGAGGTTTTTCTTTGTACACACAGAAAACTTCGTCCATTATGCCCAAGGGGGCCTAAGACGATGCTTCTAATGTTGTACATTACCTCCTTTTCACACATTGGTCCCGAGTTTTGTGGGGCACCTTTTTTCCTTTCTTTTTAATAAAATCTCTATTTTACGTACCTTCTTCAGGAGCTACTTATACTTGGTTGACCAGACGTCGTACGCACTTCTTAGCGGCTAAGCTTGACCGTACTTTGGTCTCCAGTAGTTTTGTGGATATTTGGGCTGGCATCTCTCTCGGTGTCCGACATCGCCTATCTTCAGATCACCATCCGCTTCTCCCCACTCTCTCGAATGCTAACCCCCCAGCGGCTTCTCCGTTCAGATTTCAGAAGATGTGGACGCAGCATGCTACGTTTATGGATCACGTTCGTCTTGCTTGGCTTTCTGCTGTCTATGGCTGTGACCCTATCCGATTGGTTATGACTAAACTTAAATGTTTGAAAGGTTCGCTGAAGATTTGGAATCGCGAAGTCTTTCAGAATCTTTTTCGGCAGATTGAAAAGGCGGAGATGGATTTACTTGAGGTGCAACAAGATATTTCCTTACATGGCGACTCTGATGAGTGTTTTGACAGAGAGATTAATGCATGGTTAACCTCAATAAGTTGCTGAATTGTAATCATGACTTCCACTCTCAAAGGAATCGCCTTCAATGGCTGTAAGATGGAGACCGAAATTCTAAATTCTTCCATACCTTACACAAAACGAAAGGCCAACGTAAGGGTATTACTAGCTTGGTCATTGATGGTATTAACTGCAGAGATAGGGAGAAGATCGAAGAGCATGTCCTATCCTTCTACCAAGGTTTATTCACGGAGGACACCTCGATTGAGTTGCCCTCAGATTTCTTGACAAATTTACCTTTCTCGAGGATATCCAAAGATGAAAATGACCTGTTAGTCATCGTCCCAAGTGATGTGGAGGTGAAGAAGGCCGTTTTTTACATGGAGTCGTCCAGTTATCTCAGCCCTGATGGGTTCTCTGGCCATTTCTACCACTCGTGTTGGGAGATTATCGAGTTCGATATTATTGTTGCTGTTCGGTACTTCTTTTTACATCTTAGTCTGTCGGTTGGTCTTAACTCGAATTTTGTTACTTTACTTCCGAAAAAGAATGAGGCGAAGTTTATTCAGGACTTCCGTCCTATCGTTATGGGCAATTTCCTTTTTAAGATCTTTACTAAGATCATCACTTCCAGACTTGGCAGCTTTGTGGGACGACACCTCACCCGATTTCAATTTGGGTTTGTTCCCAGGAGACGTATACATACGGGAATAGCTTTGGCATCAGAGGTTATTAACCAGCTTGATATATCGAAGAAAGATGGAGGGATGGCTTTAAAAATTGACATGATTAAAGCTTTCGATACTATTGATTGGGGATTTCTTTTTTCGTTGTTGGATCGCATGGGATTTTTGAACAGATTTACTAGCATGATCAAGGTGATTCTTTCTTCTGCTCGTTTATCGATTCTTCTTGATGGGCGCGCTAAAGGCTTTTTTGGCTGTACCCATGGTATGAGACAGAGAGACCCTCTCTCACCTTTACTCTTTTGTTTGGTCGAGGAGGGCCTTGGTCGAATGATTGATGGCCCCATTCTTGCTGCTCAGTTGGTCCCGATTAGAGGGGTGGCCCCTTATCTTTTTTACGCAGACGATATCATGATTATTATGCAAGCTACAAACCAGAATCTTAGCTGTTTACTGACGCTGCTTAAGGCATACGGGAAGGCTTCGGGTTAGTACTTTAGCCCCTAGAAATCGAGGGCTTACTTTGGGAATTCGGTCACTGATAGGTTTTGTGCTAGAGTTTCTCGCAAAACGGGCATTGTGGAAGGTGAGTTGCCCTTCTCTTACCTTGGTGTTCCTTTATTCAAGGGGGCCCCGAGATCTCGACATTTGGCTCCTGTTGCTGATTCGATAAAGGCTAAGTTTAGTCACTGGAAGGGTGCTTCTTTTTCGTTTGCTGGTAGATTATGTTTGATTAATTCTGTGGTTGCAAGCTCTGTTGTGCACTCCATGATGGTATACAAGTGGCCTGCCCCTTTTGTTTCTGATCTCGAATCAGCCATGAGGATTTTTCTATGGATGGGGGACATTACTAAGAAAGGGAATTCTTGCACGGTCGCTTGGAAACGTTGTTGTACCCCTCGTGCTGAAGGGGTTTAGGGATCCGCTCTCTGCGAGTCGGTAATGACTCTTACAATTACAAGCTTGCCTGGGATATTCTTAGTAATACTTCGCCAGAATTTGCCCCTCTTCACACTCGTTTCTTCAAGACTAGTGGTGAGCAGCTCACGCGTTACTTTCCTACCTCGATTGGCCCAAGTATACGTAAGCAATTCCCTCCCTTGTTGGAGGAGGCCAGATGGATTATTGGCCGCAATTCTCGGGTTAGCTTCTTGCATGAGAACTGGCTCGGTTATAGAATTGCGGATAGACTGGAGATTCCTTCCCATGGGGCTAGGACTTTGGTTGGCAAGGTGGGGGACTTTTCTATGATATTTGTTGGCACTTTGCTCCTAATTTTATCTTGAATTGCACTGCGGTGGTTCATGATATCCTGAGTATTCGGGTCTCTTGTGATGAGGATACATTGATATGGACGAGATCTGTCTCTGGTGAGCTTACTTCTCGCCTGGCCTATGATATCTTGCGGCATCCTTGGCCGAATATTGGTTGGGGGAACTGGATATGGGGAGATTTCATTCCCATGAGTCGTTCTACTGTGCTTTGGAGAGTGATATGAGGGAAAATTCCCACTGCATATTGGCTTAAGCGTTTTGGCATAGCGGGTCCTTCTATGTGCCCTCTTTGTTGCTCTCATGAGGAGACGAGGGATCATTTATTCTCCCTTTGTCCTTTTTCTACTCAGGTGTTTAACTTCATTTTTGGTTTGTTTGATGTACACTTGAGCTATGATGTCAGTTTTGATCACATTTTTATGCAGGCTAGACATCTTTCGATGAGTGAACAAGTCTCTAAGCTCTGGCGGTTGGATTTTGCGACAACGATATGGGCTTTAGGGACATTTCGTAACCGTGTGGTACATGATGGGCAGTCGGCCTCCTCCCTGCAATGTATGGCCTTCGCCTTGGCTCACATTAAGGCGTTGGCCGGACTTGCTGGTGGTCCCTCACACGACACCTTCGAGGAACTTCTGGTTGCTCGTGCTCTTGGCGTTCCTCTACACCCTAGGAAGTTTCGCACCCCCACGTTTGTTGTTTGGCAGCCCCCCCCCCCCTCTCGGGGTAGTGCAAGGTGAATGTTGACGGTGGTGTTAAGTCCCCTACGAATATCCTTTTTACGGTGGCAATCTTTCGTAACTCCAGAGGTTTCTTCATGGCTGCTTTTTCGGAGATGTCGGGATGGGGTTTTCCATTGGAGGCGGAGCTTTTGGCTATATTTGGTGAAATCGAGTTTGCCTTTGTAAGTGGCTGGAAGAAGTTATGGATTGAATCCGACTCCACATTAGCTATTTAGACTATGAAGAAGGAGATCCCCTTGATTCCGTGGTGCATTCGGAGTTTCTGGACCACGACGATCGCTTTGGCTGCTCACATGGACATCCACTTTTCTCATATACATAGGGAGGGCAATGCTGCTGCAGATGCACTGGTGAAGAGACAAGACACTTGCACGTGGATAGGTAAGTGTCCTGATTTTCTTGTTTCACTTATTTGTAAGGATATGAACAATACTTATTGCAGGTTTTAGCTTTGTTGAATTGTTTTTACCTTTGAGATTGTTTATTTTACGGGGTTGCATCCCCGATTTGGGTCGTCTGTTTGGTCGTTTGCTTTTTGTTAGTACCTACGCTTGTATGACTTTGTAGCCTTTGTTTTTTCCCTCCTAACCCTGGGCTGTGGGGTCCTCATTTTTATTTTTTATTAATAAAATAACCTAATTTGCTAATTAACACAAAATTGGTGTTTTAAGACTAAAAAACCAATTTTTAGACTAAAGATACAATTATTATTAGAAATGTAGTTTCATCCTTAAGCTAATTTACACAAAAATTGTGTTTTAAGACTAAAAAAGTAATTTTTACTAGAAGTATAGTTTCATCCTTAAGCTAATTTACACAAAATTGGTGTTTTAAGACTAAAAATGCAATTCTTAAACTAAAAAAGCAATTTTTATTAGAAATATAGTTTCATCCTTAAGCTAATTTACATAAAATTGGTGTTTTAAGACTAAAAATGCAATTTTTAGACTAAAAAAGCAATTTTTATTAGAAATATAGTTTCATCCTTAAGCTAATTAACACAAAATTGGTGTTTTAATACTAAAAATGCAATTTTTAGACTAAAAAAACAATTTTTATTAGAAAATGTAGTTTCATCCTTAAGCTAATTTACACAAAATTGGTATTTTAATACTAAAAAAATAATTTTTAGACTAAAAAAGGCCTTGGGGGAGGAGGTGGAAAACTTTAATGCTCAAACGGAACACACTCATACGGAGGGTGACAATGAAGAGGAATCACGTGAAAATAACACCTTTACTGTCCAAGGAAATGAGTTAATGGTATTGCCAACACACAACTCCTTTGATTTACTTCAGGAAGTGGCCGATCAGAAGAATACTGGAACTGAGGTCTCTTCAGTATCGAATAAGGTGATTCAGCCCCATTTTCCTAAGCCGTCAAGTATTTTCAAAAAGCCTTACTATGATCGTTACCTACCGGTGGGCGTATCAGTTAAGAAAGCTGTCCGAAATTTGCCCGATGACGATCCACGTATGGTGGATACTTCCGACCCTAGCAAGGGTAAGGACACTATGGTTCTGGATACTCTAACTACAATGCTTCCTGGCGCTACTTCCTCGGAACTTATCTCGGAGCATCACAACTCGGGTTTGAATCACGATTCAGATTTGTTGGAAACCCTATCCCGCAATGCAAAGGAGAATTTAGAGGTGGATGAAAGGAGCAACCATGTTGACGAATTACACTATATTGCTGGAAAGAGTTGGGCAGATAAAGAGGATGACACGGGACCGTTGAAGCACGGTCAGAACAGCCACCAATGATTTGTTTATCTTGGAATCTTCAGGGACTAGGGAACGAGCGGACTCAAAACGCTTTACGTTCTCTATGTCAAAAGCACAAACCAGACTTTCTGGCGATCTACGAACCTAAGATAAGGCATTCTTCTATTCCTGTTAATTATTAGCGTTCTTTGAATTTATCTTTCTTGTTTAGCAACACTCGACTCGGTGCTCGTTCTAATATATGGATTTTTTGTTACGAGTTGCATGTCAACTCGGTTACACTCCTTTTACAAAGACCAATGTATTGTCTTTTCGGTGATATTGGAGCTGCAGAGCTGTACGTTCGGGTTTGTCCATGCTCGTAACAATTACATTTTGAGGAGACAGCTGTGGCGAGATCTTTCTAGTATTTCCAGCCCTAACATTTGCTTGATTGGGGATTTCAATGTAGTCAAGGGCATCCATGAATGTAGCTCCAACATGGCTTTCCGAAGCCTTCCTTCGTTGGAGTTTTCGGCTTTTATTGATAATGCGAACCTCATAGACGTGGATACTAATGATCATTCTTTTACTTGGTCCACTCGTCGTGCTCCTCAGGGGTTCATTGCTGCTCGCCTTGACCGAGCCCTGGTTTCGGCAGGCTTTCTTGATTTATGGACCTCGACCACTCACGATATACTTCCCAGGCATTCTTCGGATCATCACCCCTTGCTTCTTAAGCTTCAAGTTCAACAGCCTGTTAATAGGCGACCTTTCCATTTTTAGGCTATGTGGCTTCGACATGATGGCTTTCTTAATCATGTTAGAGGATCCTGGGGGATGCCTATTGCAGCCCATTCCCCGGTTCATAAGGTGACCTCGAAGTTACGTAGGCTTAAGGATAGTCTTAAGCAATGAATACTTCAGTTTTCAAGTAGATCTTCAATGAGATTTATAAGGCTATGCAAGACCTCGATGAAATTCAGCAAGAGATACACACTCAAGGGGACACTGATGACCGCTTTGATAGGGAGGTTAATTGCTTGGTTCGCCTGAATGAACTTCTTGCCCGCAAGCAGGAGTTCTTTTCGCAACGTGGCAGGCTTCAATGGCTAAAGGATGGTGACAGGAATTCTTCTTTCTTTCACCTTGCAAACAGAATCCGTAAGGGTTCTAACTTGATTGATGAAATGATGATTGACGGGGACCTCACTACGGATGTGCTGACTATTGCTGCTCATATTGTGGAGTATTACATGGATTTGTTCTCTAAGAGTGACGGTGTTCTTCCCGCTGCTGTGCAACTTCAACACCTTCCTTTTGACACTTTTCTCGAGGGTGATGATGTTTTTCTAACTGACATTCCTCTTCTGGATGAGGTTAGTGTTAGTGTTAGTGTTAGTGTCCTAGAGACAATCCATCGAAAGGATATAATACTAAGATAATATTCAGATTTGATTTAATATTATTATTAGTGTAATATTAAATGTATGGTGTTACACTTATCTGAATATGATGTTTGATTGTTTGCATATATTCTTATTTGTGTTCCCATGAATCACTATGTCATTGAGTGAGTGAGAACTCAGATGACTTAAGTATGATTCTCAAATAGCCCCGATCAAGGATCATCAAGAATGGGATATTGATGATGCAATTGAGATTGGTGTGCGATCTGCATCATACTCTTAGAGAGTGTAGTAAGATCTCACTTACTACGAGATATCGGGTATCTCATGATGGATGCACAGATACCTTAGAGGGTATTGGTATACCCATCCGAGAAACCGTTTGATGTATTTCCACATAATGTGTCTACGGGTGTCTCGGTCAGTGGGAGCAATGTGATGCTCCTCTGACTTGAGGTAAATACGCACGGCATGTGTGGAGTGGTGAACTTTGACCATAACCAACGCTTGCACCCTTCCACGGGTAGATATGGCATGGATTGGGTTCATCACGAAATGCATGTGCGTGGTAGTTGAGCCAAGAATAGAATTCATTCATCAATGTGGATTTAGAGAGAATACTCGTGTTCTCATCATAATTGGATCTAAGTCGTCGGCCGATGCACATCAGCTTAGACTTTGTGGCTAAGTGTGATATACTTGATCAATTAGTGATTTGAGACAATATAATTAAGTTATTTGAATAGGCACTTCATCATGTTCAAGACTTAATCGAGTATTCACGAATGAAAGAAAGATATCACAATAGCCTACAATATTACAGGTAGTTGCAGATTTCCTCGCAACGTACCTCGTATATTGAGAATGTCTGATTTATTATTTAGGGTTCAATTAAGACCGTTAGTTTGACTAATCGCTCGATATTCGAGGGCCTATGGGTCACACAACAAGTAATGGCAATTTACCAATTATAGTTGGTTGATTAAATATTGTATTGGATATAATATTTAATTTATGGAGAATATAATAATAATTATATTTGGAATTAATTATTATTATTAATATTTAATTAAATTAGATTTAATTAAATATGAAATCTCAATAATAATATTTGGAATATTATTATACAAGAATAATAGATATGGTAAAGATATTATTCGTAGGAACATATATAGGGAAATATAATCCGTAGAGATTATATTACGGGCTAGGCCCGATATCTTGCTTAAGAATTAAGCCAAGTTAATCCCTATAAATATGTGTCTTATGGGAATTCTGAAAATACACAAAAAATATAATTTCTCCATAAAATCTCAGTCTGAATTTTTCTAGCAAATTGGTCTCGAGATTCAACGCTGGCATATCGATGCGGGTTGGTAGAAAGTCGTTACGTGGATACCATAGTTGAGGATTCCGCGTACAAATTGCTATAAGGATTTATATACTTGTTATTTATCCTTTATGTCTTATGTTATACAACCATATGCAGATTCGTTGTTGGTGAATCATTTTCTTCCGCTGCGCCGAACATGGTGTTCGTGCCTCTAAAATCCAACAGTTAGGAAAGCAATTTTTGACATGGATGGGTCCAGCTCCCCAGGCCCTGATGGTTTTCCGGGTTTGTTCTACCAGATGTGTTGGTCTGTTATTTATAGTGATATAACGGAGGCGATTCAACATATTTTCTCCACGATGGAGATGCCGATAGGTTTCAATGCGAGCTTTGTCACCTTGATTCCTAAAAAGTCTGGTGCTAATAAGATTCAGGATTTCAGACCCATTGTTATGGGTAATTATCTCTACAAGGTTTTCACTAAAATCATTGCTACAAGGATGGGGTCCTTTGTGGCAAAATTTATGTCTCCTCTTCAGTTTGGGTTTATCCATGGGAAACGAATTCACACATGCGTTGCTTTGGCTTCAGATACTGTTAATAAGCTGAATTCTAGAGCTAAAACTGGTAACATGGCTGTGAAGATTGATATTTCTAAAGCCTTTGATACCCTTGATTGGGACTTTCTCTATGTTGTCGTTCATCGAATTGGCTTCTCGGGAAGATTTCGGCAAATGATTAGTATGATTCTTCGATCTGCCAGTCTCTACATCCTTGTTAATGGAGAGCCTCACGGGTTCTTCTCTTGCTCCAGGGGTGTTCGCCAAGGGGATCCCCTTTCTCCTCTCTTATTTTGCCTCGCGGAAGAGGCCCTTGGGAGATGGGTACAAATGGAAGTTTCGAATTCTTCCATCCAGGTGATCAAGGGTTCACCTCCATTCTTATTTTATGCAGATGATATCCTGTTCTTTATGAAAGTTACTCCAAGCAATGCCTGTTGTTTAAAGCAGATTTTGATTGACTATGGTAGTGTCTCGGGCCAACTCTACAGTCCCTCCAAGTCCCATGCCTTTTATGGGGACACGGTTTCTCGCCCTATTAGGAATCAGATTCTTAGGGCTCTTGGGATTCAGGAAGGGAAACTTCCATTTATTTATCTAGGTGTCCCCATCTTTCGAGGGGCTCCAAAGGCTGTCTATTTTTCCACCCCTGTTGATTCGATCTTGGCAAAGTTTAGCAAATGGAAGGGTTGTGCCCTCTCTCTTGCAGGCCGTAAATGCTTGATCAATTCTGTTATTTGTGGTTCTTTAGTGCATGTTATGATGGTGTATCGCTGGACTAGATCACATCTTACTCTGATTGAGAAAGCCATGAAGAATTTCCTTTGGACGGGTGATGTTAATAAGCGCAATAATGCTTGTTCGATTCCTTGGAAACATTGCTGCTCGCCAACTTTAGAAGGTGGCCTGGGTATTCGGTCTCTTACGATTGCCAATGACTCGTTCCTGTGTAAGTTGGCATGGGATATTTACAGGGTTCCTTCTTCGGAGTTCAAGTATTTGCATGATCGTTATTTTTCGGCAGCCCGTCAACCTAAGTTTTCGCACCAAAAATCTTCATCTATTGCTTCGGGTATAGTTCGCTACATGCCACACATTATGGAGGGTGCTCGTTGGGTGGTTGGGCAACACTCTATGGTGAGTTTCTGGCACAATAATTGGTTTGGTTATATTATAGCGGATCGTCTAGCTTTGCCCATTTCCTGCCGATGGAATTTGGTGGGGAGGATACGAGACTTCTACTTTGATAATTGCTGGCATTTTCCATGGGATTTTATTCTTGCATTCCCAGAGGTGATAAATGACATCTTGCAGGTCCGCATTTTTACTGATACAGATCGCCTTATTTGGCAAGACACGGTTTCGGGGGAGTACACATCCCGGCTCGCCTATGATGATATTAGCCAACATTTTCCTCAACCAGCTTGGGCATCGTGGATTTGCGCACCCTACGTTTCCCCATGTCGTTCGACCCTCCTTTGGAGGGCTGCTTGGGGTCATTTGCCCACTTTATCCTAGTTCAGATGAACAGGTTTCATTGGCCCCATGATTTGTTCAATTTTTTTTAAGGAGGAAGACACTCAAGACTATGCCTTTCTGGGTGCTCTTTTACTAGACATATATATAATTTTTTGTGTGATATTTTTCAGGTTGTTTTCACCTTTGATGAGGGTTTTCATTCCATCCTCAATCAAGCTGTAACTTTCATTTTCAGCGAGCAGGTTACTAAAATATGGAGGATAGCTTTTACCACTTCAATTTGGGTCATTTGGGCATTTCAGAACAAGTTCTTCCATGAAGGGGCTGCCCCTTCTGTGTGCAGGTGTCTAGCGGCGATCATAGCCAACACCAGCGACTTGGCTGCCTTAGCTAAAGGGGCCTCCAATGGCTCTCTCCGTGATTTGCTTATCACTAGAGCATTTCGCATTTCCCTTGCTCCAAGGCCAGCTCGCTGTCCCATTTATGTGAAATGGGTGCCGCCACCCCCGGGTTGGCTTAAAGCTAACGTTGACGGTAGTGTGTTACATGCTCCTAATGTCTTGCACACGGGAGCTCTTTTCCGTAACTTAAGAGGCATATTCATCGCTGCCACCTCAGATTCGTTGGGTTGGGGGTATCCGCTCAAGGCGGAAATTGCGGCTATCCTCCTAGCCGTGGAGTATGCTCACATGCGGGGTTGGAGGAAGTTGTGGATAGAGTCGGATTCCACTATTGATTCCAAACCATGAAGCGGGAGATCCCCTTTGTGCCTTGGCTTTTGTGGGGTCTTTGGAGTCAGGTTGCCACTATCTCTCTCACGATGGACATTCGGTATACTCATATTTATAGGGAAGGGAATAAACCGGCAGATATATTAGCTTCTCTACATGCGTATAATAAGTGGATAGGACCTTGTCCAGATTTTTTGGCTCCATTTCTTTTTTCGGACATGAACTGCGAGTATTGCAAGTTGTAGGGGCTACGTCCCCCTTTTCTTTGGTTTGGTTTGTTTTTGTTTTTGCCTTGTATTCTGGGCTTTTGGTTGGGATCAGTCTCTATTCAGTCTTTTGGGCTGAGAGCTTGGTCCAAGGTTAGTCTCTATTCAGTCCTTTGGGCTGAGATCTTAACCTTTGTTGGCTTTATATTCTGAGCTTTTCCTATTTGAAACTTGAAGAATAGGTGGTTGGTAACGCTTTTTCGCCTACTCCGATTTGTCCTCAAGGGAGGTTTACGGGGAGGTTTTTAATGCGGCCCACCTATTTCTTCGGCTTGTTTCTCGATCCTGGGTTGTGGGATCATCATTTTCTTTTTCTCTTAATAAAATTTTAATAATTTCCTAATTTACACAAAATTGGTGTTTTAATATTAAAAAAACAATATTTAGACTAAAAAAGTAATTTTTATTAGAAATGTAGTTTCATCCTTAATCTGATTTACACAAAATTGGTGTTTAAGACTAATAATGCAATTTTTAGACTAAAAAATTAATTTTTATTAGAAATGTAGTTTTATCCTTAAGCTAATTTACACAAAATTGGTGTTTTAATACTAAAAAAATAATTTTTAGACTAAAAAAGCAATTTTTATTAGAAATGTAGTTTCATCCTTAATCTAATTTACACAAAATTGGTGTTTTAATACTAAAAAACAATCCACTGCGGCTACCCTCCATGATGGGCCACGTCCAGATATCAGTTCGGGATCGCCGTTGACTAGGGGTATGGCGAGAGGTTGCTTCGCTGCCTCGATTGCAACTTTGGCCCCGATGGGTGACCTTCCGGGTTACAGAAAGGGGATCGTTGATTTCTCTGTTAATTTTCCTCCTCTTCCAGCACCAACGGCGACTTCAACGGAGGCTGCGACAGTTCCTGGTGTGATCGGTACGCCGGTTACCACTGGTGGACCTTCTACCTGGGCCCAGGCCTTTTCATCTATACTTTCGAAGCCCGTTTCTCTTGATGGGCAGTCGGAGGGTTATCCTCTACCTATTTTGAAGGGTGATAAACTCTCTATTGCCCTTGATGAACCAACTTATCAACAGAGGGTTGCGGACTGTAGCCAATGTTTGATTGGCCGTTTGGTTCTTTCACCAGGTGATAAGCCACGAGTTCGGTGGAATTGACGACTCGTTTGAGTACACTGTGGAAGTTGCAGCGACCGATATCCTTGGTCGTATTGGGATGCGGATTCTTCTTGATACATTTTGGGTGCTCATCGGAACGGGAGAAAGTATTCCGGTTTCGTTCATGGAACCTGTCTCCTGGTGTTTTTCGGTTGCAACACTGGATGAAGAGATTCAACCTATTTAAGGTTGTGTCTCACACGGCTCAGGTTTGGCTCCGTATCTTCGAGCTCCCCTTTGAATTTTAGGTTAAGAAATTGTTAGTGGGAATTGCATCAACTTTTGGTACTCCTCTGAAAATTGATGGTCGTACGGCCTCTGGCGAGATGGGACATTACACCAGGGTGCTGGTTGACGTCGATTTTAGTAAGGTTTTGCCTACGGAAATGCTTGTGGAAAGTGAGGGTACGAGCTCTTTAATTACTTTTAAATTGGAGAATCCCCCACCTTTTTGTTCAAAATGCAAAATAGTTGGGCATAGTTTTAATATGTGTCGAACTGTGGATGCAACTAAGTAGGATATCGCACCAAAGGCTCCGAAAACTAAATGGGTGCGGAAAGACAATGTTGATTTGGTTGAGGAGGGGGAGGTGTGTCCGCACTCTGAAGCTTTGGTTCATTCTGATAATGTTGATAATTTAGCTGCTGATAATAGTTTTGATGGAGATGCGAGTGAATTTAATTGGGATGGGGGTTTATCTACTGATGTGGGTGCATTTACTGAGATGGGTGCATCTACTAAACTGGTTAGTGAATCTACTAATTCTGATGGTGCAGCAGATAATGGTGCAGTTACTGATTTGGGGGGTGTTGCTGATGTGCAGCCTACCCCCTTCCATTGTGTTGAGCCTAACTGGAGTTGTTCTCTTTCTCCCAAGGGGAATGAGCTTGCTTTGGTCACTGAGAACAATTCTACTGAGACGGAGAGTTGGAATCACGTTTCTGGCTCTAAATCTCGTGGTATGGCTGGAAAGACTACTCCATTAAAGTCTGTTGATACTGTGGGTACTGGAACTTTAGTTCCATATACTAAATCATTTTCTGCTCTGAGTGGAAAATGGGGTGATGTTACGATAAGGTGGAGAAGACATTACCCCCCTCCTTCGTGAGGCGATTCGTACAGGTTGTATGATGATCACACCGGGAGTGGATGCTGATGGTACATTGTTCGAGGAAGTAGCTCCTGACAAGGCTAAAAGTAAGAAGAAGAAAAGAGGTGCGAAGAAGCAGTCAGTGACTAGCAACTACAATCTGCGGAATGATCGTAACAAACCTGAGGATGCACGAGCAAGAGTGCAACAGGACTTAGATAAGTTGATGATTTGGAAATAAAGTAATCCTGACTAGGATTTTCTGGGGAGTTTTCCTCTTTATGATACCTAGGCCTCGGGTTGTGGGGCCACCTATCTTTTTCATTTTTCTTTTATAAAATGCTTATTCGCTAATTTACACAAAATTAGTATTTTAAGACTGAAAATGCAATTTTTAGACAAAAAAATCAATTTTTATTAAAAATATAGTTTCATCCTTAATCTAATTTACACAAAATTGGTGTTTTAAGACTAAAAATGCAATTTTTAGACTTAAAAGATAATTTTTATTAGAAATATAGTTTCAACCTTAAGCTAATTTACACAAAATTGGTGTTTTAAGACTAAAAATGTAATTTTTTTAGTAAAAAAAATATTTTTAATAGAAATATAGTTTCATCCTTAAGCTAATTTACACAAAATTGGTGATTTAAAACTAAAAATGCAATTTTTAGACTAAAAAAGCAATTTTTATTAGAAATATAGTTTCATCCTTAATCTAATTTGCACAAAATTGGTGTTTTAAGACTAAAAAAACAATTTTTAGACTAAAAAAAACAAATTTTTATTAGAAATATAGTTTCATCCTTAATCTAATATACACAAAATTTGTATTTTAAGACTAAAAATGCAATTTTTAGGCTAAATATAATAATTTTTATTAGAAATATAGTTTCACCCTTAAACTAATTTACACAAAATTGGTGTTTTAAGACTAAAAAAACATTTTTTATTAGAAATATAGTTTCATCCTTAAGCTAATTAACACAAAATTGGTGTTTTAAGACTAAAAATGCAATTTTTAGATTAAAAAAATAATTTTTATTAGAAATGTAATTTCATCCTTGATCTAATTTACACAAAATTGGTCTTTTAAGACTAAAATTGCAATTTTTAGACTAAAAAGGCAATTTTTATTAGAAATATAGTTTCATCCTTAAGCTAATTTACATAAAATTGGTGTTTTAATACTAAAAATGAAATTTTTAGAATAACAAAACAAATTTTAATAGAAATGTAGTTTCATCCTTAATCTAATTTACACAAAATTGGTGTTTTAAGACTAAAAATGCAATTTTAGAATAAAAATGCAATTTTTAGTAGAAATATAGTTTCATCCTTAAGCTAATAATTTACACAAAATTGGTGTTTTAAGACTAAAAATAAAAAATTTAGAATATAAAACAATTTTTATTAGAAATATAGTTTCATCCTTATACTAATTAACACAAAATTGGTGTTTTAAGACTAAAAATGCAATTTTTAGACTAAAAAAACAATTTTTATTAGAAATATAGTTCCATTCTTAAGCTAATTTACATAAAATTGGAGTTTTAAGACTAAAAATGCAATTTTTAGAGTAAAAAATCAATTTTTAATAGAAATATAGTTTTATCCTCTAGCTAATTGACACAAAATTGGTGTTTTAATAGTAAAAATGCAATTTTTAAACTAAAAAAACAATTTTTATTAGAAATATAGTTTCATACTTAAGCTAATTAACACAAATTTGGTGTTTTAAGACTAAAAATGCAATTTTTAGACTAAAAATGCAATTTTTATTAGAAATATAGTTTCATCCTTAAGCTAATTTACATAAAATTGGTGTTTAAAGAATAAAAATGCAATTTTTAGACTAAAAAAAACAATTTTTATTAGAAATATAGTTTCATCCCTAAGCTAATTAACACAAAATTGGTGTTTTGAGATTAAAAATGCAATTTTTAGACTAAAAAGGATATTTTTATTAGAAATTTAGTTTCATCCTTAAGCTAATTTACATAAAATTGGTGTTTTAAGACTAAAAATGTATTTTTTAGACTAAAAAAACAATTTTTATTAGAAATATAGTTTCATCCTTACGATAATTAACACAAAATTGGTGTTTTAATACTAAAAAAACAATTTTTAGACAAAAAAAAAAGCAATTTTTATTTGAAATGTAGTTTCATCATTTATCTAATTTACACAAAATTAGTGTTTTAATACTAAAAATGCAATTTTTAGACTAAAAATACAATTTTTATTAGAAATATAGTTTCATCCTTAAGCTAATTTGCATAAAATTGGTGTTTTAAGACTAAAAATGTAATTTTTAGACTAATAAAACAATTTTTATTAGAAATATAGTTTCATCCTCAAGCTAAATAACACAAAATTGGTGTTTTAATACTAAAAAAGCAATTTTTAGACTAAAAAAAATAATTTTTATTTGAAATGTAGTTTCATCCTTAATCTAATTTACACAAAATTTGTGTTTTAAGACTAAAAATGCAATGTTTAGATTAAAAAAGCAATTTTCATTAGAAATATAGTTTCATCCTTAAGCTAATTTAAAAAAAAATTGGTGTTTGAAGACTAAAAATGCAATTTTTAGTAAAAAAAAACGTAATTTTTATTATAAATATAGTTTCATCCTTAAGCTAATTAACAAAAAATTGGTGTTTTAATACTAAAAAATAATTTTTAGACTAAAAAAACATTTTTTATTAGAAATGTAGTTTCACCCTTAATCTAATTTACACAAAATTGGTCTTCTAATACTAAAAATGCAATTTTTAGACTAAAAAAACAATTTTTATTAGAAATATAGTTTCATCCTTAAGATAATTTACACAAAATTGGTGTTTACAAAAAATGCAATTTTTAGACTAAAAAAATAAATTTTATTAGAAATATAGTTTTATACTTAAGCTCATTTACACAAAATTGGTGTTTTAAGACTGTAATGCAATTTTTAGACTTAAAAAACAATTTTTATTTGAAATATAGTTTCATCCTTAAGCTAATTAACACAAAATTGGTGTTTTAAGATTAAAAATACAATTTTTAGACTAAAAAAATGATTTTTATTAGAAATGTAGTTTCATCCTTAATATAATTTACACAAAATTGGTGTTTTAAGTCTAAAAATACAATTTTTAGACTAAAAAAGTAATTTTTATAAGAAATGTAGTTTCATCCTTAATCTAATTTACACAAAATTGGTGTTTTAAGACTAAAAATTCAATTTTTAGACTAAAAAATAATTTTTATTAGAAATGTAGTTTTATTCTTAAGCTAATTTACACAAAATTGGTGTTTTAAGACTGTAAATGCAATTTTTAGACAAAAAGAGCTATTTTTTTAGAAATATAGTTTCATCCTTAAGCTAATTAACACTAAATTGGTGTTTTAAGACTAAAAATACAATTTTTAGACTAAAAAAGCATTATTTATTAGAAATGTAGTTTCATCCTCAATCTAATTTACACAAAATTGGTGTTTTAAGACTAAAAAATTACATTTTAGACTAAAAAAGCAACTTTTATTAGAAATATAGTTTCATCCTTAAGCTAATTTACACAAAATTGGTGTTTTGAGACTAAAAATGCAATTTTAGACTAAAAAAGCAATTTTTATTAGAAATATAATTTCATCCTTAAACTAATTTACACAAAATTGGTGTTTTAAAACTAATAATGCAATTTTTAGACTATAAAATAATTTTTATTAGAAATATAATTTCATCCTTAAGCTAATTAACACAAAATTGGTGTTTTAAGACTAAAAATGCAATTTTTAGACTACAAAAGCAAATTTTATTAGAAATATAGTTTCATCCTTAATCTAATTTACACAAAATTGATGTTTTAAGACTAAAAATGCAATTTTTAGACTAAAAAAGCTATTTTTATTAGAAATATAGTTTCATCCATATGCTAATTAACACAAAATTGGTGTTTTAAGACTAAAAATATAATTTTTAAACTAAAAAAGTAATTTTTATTAGAAATGTAGTTTCATCCTCAATCTAATTTACACAAAATTGGTGTTTTAAGACTAAAAATATAATTTTTAGACTAAAAAAATAATTTTTATTAGAAATATAGTTTCACCTGTTGGGAAATTATATAGACTTAAGTTTTGATTAAGATGCCAAAATGTTTCTCCTAAGTTGATTTGTAAGTAAAATGTTCAGTAGAGTTAGTGTTTAGTTAAACAGTTCAACTGTTAGGGAACTGAAGTGCAGTTAGTAATTTCTAGAGTGTATTGAAGAATGAAGTCTGCTGAAGTCAAAGTCTGCTGAAAACGAAGTCCACTGAAGACAAGTGATCTGAGAAATAGTCTAAGTCTTGAATATTTTCTAAGTGCATTCTCACTAAGACTAAAACTATCAGGAGAGGACCAAGGTCCACTGATGAGAACTAACAAAGCACATTCAATGCTAAACATATTAAGAGATGTTAGTTAATCTGGTTGGAACAAGGCAAAACGAATTTCAGTGAAGTCTACAGTAAATGAAGGAATAAGAAGGTTCTCTCAGAGGAGTTCCACCTTAAAGCAAGACAAGAAACTGGGCAAGCAGACTAAAGGTCCAATGAGAAGATGACACGTCAGTGTACTTTACTGACAGCCGACCTGCTCCAGACTGACAAGTACCAAAAGTCTTTCCCTAGCTATCTACAGAAAGTTGGTGAACAGGCATGGTCTTTCAGCCGTTTCTTGACAAGACTTAAAGCTTCAAATAGAGTCATTTGAGTCAATTAGATACAAGAAGACTTACTTGAGAAGATTCAAATCCAACGGGAATGTTTTCAAGGAAGCCTATAAATATAGAAGGACGTGCTCATTTCTATGCACGGGAAACTCACAAGATCAAAGCTATATCTACATTCATAACAACTAGAAGCACTCGAAATTACCTTTGTTTCCCAAGTGTTTCACATTTGTAGAGAGCCTAACAAACCTTCTGTAACTAAGCTTAAAAGCTATATCCAAATCTTAGAAAGAGATAATCCAATCCTAAGCCTTGAGCTAAATTTGTAAGGATTATCTCAAAATAGTTGAAACCAAAACCCTACTCAGTGTTTAGGTTGAGAGCTAGTGTTAAGTGGTGTTAGTAAGCTGATTGTTGTATCAGTCTGAAAGCTGGTTTGTTTTGGGAACTAGGACTTGGAATTTCCTAGTGATCAATCGTCCTAAGAGAGGATTAGTTGATCAGTGCACCTTGGCACTATAACACAAGAAATTCCAAGTGAAAGGAATTCTCCTGTTTGATCAGGACAGTGGACGTAGGAGATTCTTCTCTGAACCACTTTATATCTTGTGTACTTACTTTCTGCTATTTCCTAAGTGTGTGTTAATCTCAAGTTTATCAAAGTAAAACGAGTTTTCTAAAGGGCTCACTAATCCACATCTGAAAGCTAATTAAATAGTGTTTCAACTGAAAGTCTCGAGCTTTCAGTGGAGGTATTATCTCAGTAAGCTTTCACAAAGTAACTCTCAGCAGACCTCAAGTCCACTGACGAGCTACTGTCTTAAGTAACCTGATAAGCTTTACATGAAGTTTTAATTTGCAACCACAGGTGTATCCCCCCCATACACCTGTTTACTCGTTTCGAGACCAACAATTGGTATCAGAGCAGTGGTTCAATAAACCATTGTTCTAAGTATACCTTGTGCTTAAAGGTATTTTCAAGGTCATCTGAATTGATCTTTTGATAAACTTGTTTATACTATGGCTGACAATGCAGCTAGGGTAGCACCACCAGCAGAGAACAACATGGGAGTAAATCCCTTGAACCATATGTCTCATCACAAGCTTCCACAGTTCTCAGTGGAAAACTATGACTTCTAGAAGATCAGAATGAGAGCTCATCTTGCCTGTGTGCATGATGAAATGCTAAGGGTTATTACTAAAGGTCCTTTTATTTTTATGACACCTAACCCTAGAACTACAGCTGAGACTATTGCAGATCCAAGAGAAGAATGACCCAAGGATGAAGATAACTTCACTGCAGATGAGAGGAGGAGAAACAACCTCAACTTCATAGCCATGAACATTCTCTACACCACCATTCCAGATTCTGTAATGGGAAGAGTGATCCACTGCAAGACTGCAAAGGAACTATGGTACACTCTTGCTCTCATGTGTGAAGGAACTGACAAGATAAAAGAGAACGAGCTTTCAGTAGCTGTTCAAAAGTATGAGCAGTTCAACATGGAGCCCACTGAGACTATTGACCAGCTTGATGGGATGTTCACTGACATCATGAATGAAATAAACTCTCTGGGAAAAGTCTATACCAAAAGGGAAGTTGCCTTAAAGATCCTGAGAGGTCTAACCTCAAGATGGGATGTGTACTCAGTGATGATGCAGAATACCAAGGATCTATCCAGCATGTCTATGCAACAGGTATTCTCTTAACTTAAGGCTTATGAGTTTGATCTGAACAGGAAAAGGGCTCCTGATGAGACCTCAGTTGAGAAGGGAGACTGAGCCAAAATCCCCAAGGCCTCAGAAGAGTACAAAGGCAAGCAAATCTCAAAGCAAGACTGAGATGCAAGAGGAACTCAGCCTGATGGCTAGAAGGTTTGAGAAACTTAACAGCCGTTTTGGCAAATATAAGAGATTTTACAGGGATAACAGAGAAGGAAGAAGTTATCCTAAAAAAGACACCAGAGAAGGAGAGAAAAGCTCAACTGAGCCAGAGAAGAGAAAAGAATACAAGAACTATTCCAGAGGTGAAGGATCATCATCAAAGATCAAGGAGTCTAATGAGGAAAAGAATGATGATGCAAATAGATGCTTCTAGTGCAAGAAGGTTGGACACTTTCAATATGATTGTCCTCAACTAAGCACAAAGGAGAGAAAGGAAAGGCAAGCCAAAAGAGACAGGAGATATGGAGAAAGGAAAGCCATGGTGGCTGAGGATGTTGATGAAGATCTGGAATCATCTGATGGACTGTTCTCAGACAGCAGTGATGATGACATGTGCCTCATGGCAAGAGAAGAACCAGAGATACAATCTAAACCATCCAATTCTCTAGGACACTCACCTGAGCTAAGCTCAGAGTCAACTGAGGAACTCAATCTTCAGTCCGCTTTGGAACAATTGATGATTGATTTCTCAAGGTTGCAAGAAGCAAGTTTTTGTCTCCAAGATGAAAATAAAAATCTCCTGAGAGAAAACACTAAGTTAATTGAGTCTGGGAATCAGGCAGATCTTAACTCAGCTAAATCTACCATTGAATTGACAAAAGAGGTTGAAACCCTCAAGAGTCAAGGAAATGACAAAGATCAACTGATAAAAGATCTTACTGAATCTAAGACAAGGTTAACAGAAGAGAATTTGAAATTGGTAAGCCAAGTAAAGGAATCTCTCCTGAAAATTGATGTCTTACAAAAATCTTCAGAGACTTTGTTAAAAAGGATTGATGCTATCAACAAACCCTCTCTTGCCATAGAGGAGATTCAAAACTTTCAAATCAATCCTAATAACAAATGTGGGATAGGCTTTATTCCAAAACCTTCAGAAGGTCCTCTAAGTGTTGCTTCTTCAAGTGGCACAAAGAGAGTTTTTGTTAAGTCTGTGACCTTTCAACCACAGATTTTGGATAAGGGAAAAAGACCAGCTGAGGTCCAACAAAAGAGAAGTCAAACTGAGCCAAAACCAAATGGAAAGGCTCAGGTGACTAATCAGAATAGATCTCAGCAGAGGTACTATCAGCCGAGGTCTTCACAGATGAAGCAACCTCAGCTGAGAGCACCCAGGCATGAGCGCTCCTCAAGGAATGACTCATACAGAAGACCTATTCCTTTTGTGCCTAAAGGAAAAGGCCCTTCATACTCTTATCAACAAAAACTCAGGCCAGGTGCACCCAAGCCTAAATGAAAGAATGTAAAGAAGGTTCTTGTTCCTTCAATGGCTGACACCCATAGAAAGTTTACTCCCAAGGCACCAAGGGAGATAACAATCTATGTAGATGTTTATGGAAGAAAAATTAGCCAATCTAAAGTGATTAGAACTGTGAGGCAAATTTGGATTCCGAAAGGTACAGCTAACCTGGTAGGACCCAACACCAAATGGGTACCTAAAGCTTGATTTTGAATGCAGGGCTCAGTGGACCTCAACAAAGGAGATGCTCTAAAATCTTCAGTCTGTTACTTGGACAGTGGATGTTCTAGGCACATGACTGGCAACAAAGATCTCCTGACACAATTTGTTGAGAGAGAAGGTCCACAAGTCACCTTTGGTGACAACTCACAAGGAGCCACTAAAGGTTATGGTACTTTAATCATTGGCTGAGTAAGAGAAAACAATGTATCCTTTGTCAGTGGACTTAAGCATAATCTTCTGTCCATAAGGCAATTCTGTGATAAAGGATACAGTGTTGAATTTTCATGTAACCTGTGTTTTGTCAAGAATATATCTTCACAACAGGTACTACTAACTGGGTCAAGGAAGGGAAATATCTATCTTGCAGATTGGAAGTCTTGCACACCAAATGCATGTCTTATTGCTAAGAGCTCAACTGACACTAATTAGCTGTGGCACAAAAGACTAAGTCATCTGAACTTCAAGATGATGAACAGGATAGCAAGACATGGACTGGTAGAAGGAATGCCAAATGAAGTATACAACAAAGAACATATTTGTAATTTTTTCTCTATGTCATCGGCGTGCTTGAGTTGGTTGTTGAGGCGAGCAATTTTGGTCTCGTACTGGCCAACCAGGCCATCCTTCTTTTTAGTCAATTGCCGAGCAGTACCTGCATAACGGCGAACAGCTTCTTCTAGATCGGCAAACTGAGCCATCCCCTTTTGGGCAGTAACAAGTGCATTGGCATACTGCATCATGGAAAGATGGAAGTTGTCTACCACTCCTTGCATGGAGATAGTTTTCTCCATGGGTCTGGTCCATGCCCGGGCGATCAACTCGGTGGCCCTGCGAACATGCTCGCCTGGAATCTCCCGTGTGTTCACCGGAGTTTTTGAACAAGCATATTGGTGAACAGGGCTTGCTCGCCCAGGATGGCTCTCTGCCCGGTATCTGCGAGCAAGAACATAGGATATACTTAGAAAGATTTTGAAAGTATAGACTCTGTTAAAAAAAGATCAAGTCATAAAAGATACTTACTCGACAAACTTCTTCTCATCCCAGCCAAGGTGGGTAATATCTTCCGGACCTCGGATATGAGCAACATCTTTTCCCGACTTGCTTGCCTTTTCAACAGGCTTGATCAAAGTATGGCGAGCAACTTCTCATTCCTGATGGGCGCGGGCGTGACTCTTTCCCACCTTCTCTTTCCCCTTGTTGCCGGGGGGAGTAGCCTGGGAAACATAAGTCTCATGTCCTTTCTTTAACCGCTTTGATTCGTGAGGAGAGGAAGCTGGGGGAGATGGAGGGGTAGCCGATGGAGGTGGGGCAACTTGCCGAGCAATAGTGGCCCCGGCAGGTTTATTCGTCACGGCCAAAACTTTAGATGGCGGATCCCCCTTGACCTTTTGTCCTTTATGAGACGCCATCTCGTGGACTCTCTGTTCGAGGAGACCGAAGCAGTGAGGAACGGCTACCGTGACTTGCTCAGCTAAAAAAAGAGGAAGGAAAAAATAAAAGTATGTTAGACGAGCAAGTCTTAAAATGTGAAACTATTACGAGAAAGTTTATGTTTGGGAGTTAGAATTCTTTATACCTGGGGGCACCTCAACTTGTGCTTCAAGATGGTGGGGATATGTGAACAGGCGAGCAGCTTTTTTACACTTCTCCTTGTTCACGTGCTCGATGGTCCTATCAGCTCTGTCTCTCAGGGCGACCAAACACGAGGTGAAGAGGAACTCTGAGCCAATCTCTTTCTCTTCGGTGTTCCACTTGAGTAATCGGGGACCTGCGACCAAACAAGAAGAGTTAAATTAGAATAACTTAATCCAAAGACGAATAAAAACAAACTTACGTCTAATCTTCCCATAAGTGGTGGGAGAATATATGTGCCCAGCACCACCGTATGGATCAGAAGATGCTCGCCAATCGCCCCCGATAAAGAAAAAGTGCTATTTCCAGTTTCTAATTTTATTTGGCACTCCTTCAACCATTTTTAATCCAGTCCGGGTCTTCAAATAATAGTAGCCCTTTTCACCCCTTAGACATTTGGTGATCGTCATTAGGTAGTTGACCTCTTCAGCGGTAATACAGTCAACATACCCTTCCAGGGCAAACAAACCCATGATGCCGAGCAGGTTCATCCACCCTATTGGTGTGATTTGGGTGATGGCAAGGTTGGTCATCTCCAAAAAGCAACCAACAACCGGAGGCAATGACAACCTTAGCTCGGCGATGAGGGTGTCGATGTTGATCGCCGTATATCCTAGTGGGGGCCGATCAACTCTTTCCTTCTTCTTCGGGGCCCACATATGGATATCATACGAAATTTGATACGCCTCCCGGATTAGGTTAAGTTCATCTTTGCGAACAACACTCCAAATCCTACTCGCCAGGTAGTCAGTCCTCACCAGATCCAATACTTGTCGTAGAGGGCAAGGAAAGTTGTTCACAAATTCAGCAGCATATGCTCGTCATTCGAATGGGCGAGCAACACCAGAAGGGATTTCATTTTCGAGCATCTTGGGACTTGGGAATTCTATCCCCTCCAGAAATTCACGAGTTAGTTCGTCTAATTCCGGATCAAACTCGTCAGATCCAGAACTTGAAGAAGACTCTTCATCTGAATCCTTGTTCGCCGTAGCCATAACCTCCTCGCCAGATTGACGAGCACCAGTATCCTCCAAGGATCAAACTACCGAATCCACACCAGGGGGAGTCACTGACAAAACTTCGAACGGTGGCTGCCCCTCAAATGGAACAATCAGAAAAAGAGAATCCAATTTATCCTCGGAGTTTTGGTTACTTGAGTGGGAGGACATGGGTTTCAAGTCCAAAGAACAAATTTGAAAAATTTTGGGGGAAAATTTGCTAAATGGCAGGTTCCGGTGGGAGTTTGGTGGAGAGAGAGGGTGATTTTTGCAGAAGACGGCGGCGCAACTCTCACATGGTGGTGGTGCGACGACGATTCGAGAAGAAAAAAGGATAAAGAAAAGAACGAAGTTAAAAAGGAAGAAAAACGACTCAAATTACCTTGAAAATACGAAGAAAGTGCACCGGAAAAGTTTTGAAGTCGCCAAAGATGGTGGATTTCGCCAGAATTCTCTGTAGCAAAGAGTGAAGAGTGGGAAAATTTCAATTCCCACTCGAATTTATACCTATGCAAAAAATGGGGTACAACTCGATATTTCCAAAAAGTTATGGGTCAAAATTATGAAGAAACGGGGTTCCGAACAAAAAGTGTTAAAAATTGGAGGGCCTACGTGCAAATATAGAGGCGCGTGACCTTAGGCTTGGTCGCACGTGGGCGGCGCATAATCATGCCGCCCACGTCATCATTGGAGGATTCCCAAATCTCGGGAAGATGTAACAACGTCCCTAAAATTGCTCGTCAATAGCAAAGCTGCTCGTCCACTCTCATCACCAGAATAATATCCTGACCATAGTTGCTCAACTCAAAGTTGCTCGTCCAAAGCAACATCTGGCTAGGATAGGGGGCAATTGTTGATAGGCTAACATCAATCTTTGGCTTGGTGAACAAGAGTTAAGGCATAAATGAAGATTATGAAGCAAAATACCCAGATCAGAGATGATTAACAAAGAAAACCAAAGGGGAGTGCATAAACTAATTCGGGAAGTGCATTTTGTGACGAACAACACTCTCGACGAACAACTTTCTTGCGAACAAGTCCTAAGACCCGAGGCCAAATATGAACCCTACACCAGGTCATAAATAACGAACAACATTGCCAACAGGTGGTGTACTTATCAGCTTATGAAGTGTATGAAATCAATCAACCTACCATGTCACCCCAGCAATTGACGAAAAAATATAACATATCCAGAAGCTCACCCACCTTGAAACATCTGGGCGAGCAGCTTGTAAACCATGAAATCAGAGAGCGAACAACTTCTACAGAAAAACTACAAAGTAATGATCTACCAAGCAAGCAAGGACGAACACCAATGGATCCGAGATAAGACCAAATACAAGACTTTGTAACTAAGTTTCACCTTAGATAAGGTCAAATGTGGTCAAAGGACACATGTCAAGCATGCAAGCTTGGTAGTCCAAGAGTCATGTACACCTCCTACTTGGTGGTTAGTATAAATAGTTGTTCTCCAGCAATAAAATTTAAGTTCAATTCACAAACACTCCAAATACACACACTTATACACCTAAACATGCACACACATGAAATAAATACGAATTCAATACTCGTATTTACAATTTTATAACCCGAACAATCGAATTTACCATTTACGGTGGTAATCAATCACACGTTCTTGTTTGGTGATTCCAAAACCAGTTTAAAACAGCCACTAATCTTCACGATTAGAATCGATCACCAACACACCACATCTTATATAGGGGGGTGATTATTTCATCTTCAGTTTACAAGTTCCATGAGTTACAAAAATCGAGAGTAATAAATATTTTTTTCTTCCTTTAGATTATTAAATTATTCGTGAGCGCTTCCCACCGGCGAATGAGTAAGGCGAAAAGGGAATACTTGAGAAGGCTTTTTCGGTTGATAGGATCGTTTCACTTGTCCCGGTCTTCTCGTCGGACTCGCTACAAGAGGTTATATTCATGTGCATGAATTTTACGTGATTATATTCACGTGCATGAATTTATTTGTTGTTGAATTTATTATTATTTTAATTAATTAGGATTAATTCATGTTAGTAATAATTGGATTAAAATTCGTATTTAAATTTCATCCCGAATAGATCCAATCACCCATATTTCCCCAACAACTGGTATCAGAGCCACGGTTTCGGGCTCTAATCTTTAAATTGTTAAACATTAAATTGAAATTGGATAGTAGAATTGTTGGATCTTTTTTGCAAGTATTCAATTGTCATGGACTTTAATGTTTTATTTATTTATGCGTGTGAATTTATATTTTTTAATTCGATTCGTTCGAATTCATTTTTCTCGAGAGAAAATCCACGAGTAAATTAGTTGTTTTTTGTTTGATTTGATCAATGTAATAGACTAGTCTAGATCTAGGTTTATTTATTTTTGTAAATAAATTGGAACCGGATCGGAATAAAGACGGAGGCGATGAATTAAAAATGGTGTACCCAGATGGCGTGTGTACACGTTGGCGTGTGCATTGGATAAGGATCGTGATAAAACACTAAAAAACGGGGTTTGAGTGTGCATTTTCTGATATTTGGCCTCTTCGCGAAATTTGGAAAAAAATTATGATGGTACCCATTTTAAGTTTTTTAAAAAACTTAATTTTCAAAAGATTTCATAAAAACTTACTTCGTTTGAATTTTATTTTTTGTGAGATGATATTTAGAGAATAGAACACTAGAAAAATGGGTTAAGGTGTGCATTTTCTGATACTCGGCCTCTTCGCAAAATTTGGTAAAAACTTAATTTGGCCTTTTCTGATACCCCTTTTACGTTTTTAGAAAAAATTAACTAGTCTATAGCCCCGCGATTACGCAGGGTTTAAAAAAAATAGAGCACTGAAATATGAAAAGATAGTCGGATACGCCTTTTTAATAAGAATAATGATAATATTCCGATTCGAATTTGAAATAACACCAACACTTTAAAACTAATACTCCATCCCTCCCTAAAATATGTTACTTTTTGCACGTTTATTAAGAAAGTTAATATAATATGTAAAAAGCAAGAATATTGTGTAACATCAAGTACAAAATAAATTATTTTAGAAATGTTATATGTGTATATTAAAAAGTGTGGATAAAATTTATTATTTCCATTTTATGCAATATAACTATTTTTTGGGACGACCTAGTAATACAACTATAACTATTTTTTAGGGATGGGGGAGTATAATGTTAAAAAATTAACTATTACTGAAACAAATAAAGATAGAGGATAAATGATATACACAGTAAGAGAGAGTTTATATGAAACTAAATTCGTAGAAGTTTTTGTGTAAATTAATTCGATGACTTAGTCATCCTTTTGAGTATGTCACTAATCCGTAAATTCATAGAAATGAGCACGTCCTTCTGTATTTATAGGCTTCCTTGAAAATCTTCCCGTTGGAATTAAATCTTCTCAAGTAAGTCTTCTTGTGTCTGATTGGTTCAAACGACTCTATTTGAAGCTTTAAGTCTTGTCAAGAAACGGTTGAAAGACCATGCCTGTTCACCAACTTTCTGTAGATTGCTAGGGAAAGACTTTTGGTACTTGTCAGTCTGGAACAGGTCGACTGTCAGTAAAGTACACTGACGTGTCATCTTCTCATTGGACCTTCAGTCTGCTTGCCCAGATTCTTGTCTTGCTTTAAGGTGGAACTCCTCTGAGAGAACCTTCTTATTCATTCATTTATTGTAAGCTTCACTGAAATTCGTTTTGCCTTGTTCCAACCAGATTAACTAACAACTTTAAATATGTTTAGCATTGAATGTGCTTTGTTAGTTCTCATCAGTGGACCTTGGTCCTCTCCTGATGGTTTTAGTCTTAGTGAGAATGCACTTAGAAAACATTCAAAACTTAGACTACTTACTCAGATCACTTGTCTTCAGCGGACTTCATTCTTCAATACACTATAGAAATTTCTAACTGCACTCCACTTCTTAACATTTAGAACTGTTTAACTAAATTCTAACTCTGCTGAATATTTAACTTACAAATAACTTAGGAGGAACATTTTGGCATCTTAATCAAAACTTAAGTCTATACTTCATTCTTCAATACACTATAGAAATTTCTAACTGCACTCCAGTTCTTAACATTTAGAACTGTTTAACTAAATTCTAACTTTGCTGAATATTTAACTTACAAATAACTTAGGAGGAACATTTTGGCATCTTAATCAAAACTTAAGTCTATACAATTTCCCAACATATCCCATTCTTGATGATCCTTGATGGGGCTGTTTGAGAATCACACCTAAGTCATCTGAGTTCTCACTCACTCAATGACAGTAGTGATTCATGGGAACACTAATAAGAATATATGCAAACAATCAAACATCATATTCAGATAAGTGTAACGCCATACATTTAATATTAAACCATCAATAATATTAAACCAAATCTGAATATTATCTTAGTATTATGTCCTTTCGATGGATTGTCTCTTGGACACTAACACTAACAGTGATGTCTAATACTTATATGCTTGGTTAAAAAATATTGTACAAGATTCTTCGATATATTGATTGCACTAGTATTATCACAATATATAGTTAGTATATTACTATCCAGACCATAATCATCAAACATTTTCTTAAGCCAAAGTAATTGAGTACAACAACTCCCTGCTGCAATGTATTCAGACTCAGCAGTGGATTGAGAAACACAGTTTTGTTTCCTACTGTGCCATGAGATGAGATTGTTTCCCATATCGAAACATCCTCCACTTGTACCCTTTCTATCATCACTGTCTCCTGCCCAATCTGCATCACTGTAGCCAATTAATGAACAATTAGTGTTTTTACCATACCAGATTCCTAGATCACATGTACCTGCCACATATTTAATAAATTTTTTTACAGCATTCATGTGAGACTCTTTAGGATTGACTTGATATCTAGCACACAAACATACACTGAACATAATATCTGGTCTACTGGAGGTTAAATAAAGTAAATTGCCTATCATTGATCTATATAATGTTGGATCAACATCTTGTCCAGCATCATCTTTACACAACTTATGTGTTGAACCCATAGGAGTTTTCATTGTTTTAGCAGTTTCAAGTCCAAACCTCTTAACAAGATTTTTTTGCATACTTGCTTCGTGAAAAGAAAATTCCATCTTTATCTTGCTTAATTTGAAGATCTAAAAAGAAATTTAAGTCTCCAACCATTGACATTTCAAAAGTAGCTGTCATTTCTTTCACAAACAGTTCAATCATCTTATCACAAGTAGAACCAAACACAATATCATCAACATAAATTTGAGCAATCATAATGTGATTATCAGTTTGTTTGATGAATAAAGTCCTATCAGCTTCACCTCTAATGAAACCAAAATCAACCAGAAAACCTGTCAACATTCCATACCATGCTCTAGGAGCTTGTTTAATACCATACAAGGCCTTGTTCAGTTTGTATATATGATTTGGAAAGTCAGGATTTTCAAATCCTTTTGGTTGCTCAACATAAGCTTCTTCAATTAAAATTCCATTTGGAAAGGTAGCTTTAACATCCATCTGATGCAACTTAATATCCAGAAAACATGCAATAACAAGTAATAATCTAATAGATTCCATTCTAGCAACTGGAGCAAAAGTTTCATCATAATCAATTTCTTCTACCTAGAGCTGTCAAATGGGCCGGGCCGGGCCGGCCCGGCCCAGGCCCACTGGGCTTTTAGTTTTTACTGGGCCGGCCCGGCCCGGCCCGGTTGTTACCGGGCCGCCAATTTCCAAGCCCGTCCTGGACCATCTCGGGCCGCCGGACCACCGGGCCAAACCGGCCCAACTTTTTTATTTTTTTTTAAATATTATTATTATATTTGATTTATATATTTACCTTATTAATTTATAATTTAGCATACAAATTATACTCATATAGTTATAAATATTATTTAGTTTGTCAACAACAATTCAATAATTAAAATAAAACTCAAATTCCTAAATAAAATTTAAGAATAATAATTCAACAAATCCTAATAGAATGGAAAGTGTTATTTTTTATTTCAACAATAATTCAATAATAAAAATTCAACAATTTAATAGGAAAGTGTTATTTTTTATTTTGATAAGATAAGGATATTATAGAAATAAAATGGGGTATGTTTAGTAATGGATGTTAATTTTTAAATTTTATTGAGATTTGTTTAATAAGTGGGGCGAGTTTATAGGATTTTGGGGTTTGAGTAGTGATACTCTTAAATAAAATCTTATCCCTCAATTCATATTTGCCTTAATTGTACAAGTGTGTTATGTGTACCACCAATTTGTGGTTGTTCATAAGAATTAGTTCATTTCCCTGGATGAAAATTCAACCAATAAATTATAATGTATTTTATTTTAAAAAATGGGGTATGTTCATAAATAATATGATACATATATATAGAGATGAGGAAATTAAGACCATAGTGAGTATAGGGATGGATGTGATCTGTGGCAACTATTACCAACCTTGGCCAAATCACTAATCTCGCCTACTGCTCCTTTTTTTCTTATCTCTAGGTTTTCAATTTTATTCAAATAAAAAAAAAACTAAACCGGGCCGGCCCAGAAAACCGGGCTAAGCCCGGCCCAAGCCCATAGGCCCGCCGGGCCTACTGGGCCGGGCCAAAAAAGCCCGGTTCTTTTCGGGCCTATATTTTTAGGGCCCAACTTGTCCTTAAAACCGGGCTTTTCGGGCCGGCCCATCGGGCCGGGCTCGTTTTGACAGCTCTACTTCTACCTGAGTGTATCCTTGAGCAACTAACCTAGCTTTATTTCTGACAATGTTACCGGATTCATCAGTTTTGTTCTTGAAAATCAATTTAGTCCCTATGACATTTGTATTTTCAGGTCTGAGAATTAAAGTCCATACATTATTTCTTTCACACTGATTTAATTCTTCATGCATAACATTAATCTATTTCTCATCTTTCAAAGCTTCAATTAAATTTTTAGGCTCAATTAGGGAATGATAACACTCATGACTTACCTTGTTGCAGATGGAAGACATACAAATTGTTCTTACCAGATTACTTACTATACCCATTCTTCTCCTTGTTTGAACTCCAGAGTATTTTTCACCAATGATTTGTTCTGCATGATGATCCTTAATAATCCTGGAAGATGGAACTTTGTTATACTCAAATGAATTCCCAGAAGATTCTGATTTTTCAGGTAATGTTGTTCTAGTTGTTGGAACATTTGGAACAACATCCTTATTTTGACCAGAATCTGAAGAACCCACTGGTACATCAATAAGTCCAGAAACACCATTGTTAATGTTATGCCAGTGTTGTAAAAAATGTTTAGGCAAAATTTTGGATAACATTACTGAATTTACCCTTTCTTCTAACAATAACACTTTTGTTATATGTTGTGTTTGATGTAGCGTTTGCAGGTTGAAGACCTAGAATGTTCCATGTCATACGGCTTCGGTTATCAAGCAAGGAGATCAAATACATCATGGACAATTATTTCTTAATCATGGAGTTAGTGGAAGATGTGTTTTCTAGGTCTTTCCAAACTGACCTAGTGATTGTAACTTTCGGTGGATCTTACATCTATAAATACCAGAAGATATACGCAGGAAAAACCCGGGGAAACAAGCCAGGAAGTAGTAACCAAGAGCTACGCTATCGAGTATTCAAGTACATCTTGTGTAAAAGGGCCGTTACTATTATCTTTTGTGTTGGTCGAGCGCTGCAACACTTCTATCAATATTGGGATCGAAAATAGACTAGATTAGGGTCTGAGTGTGATCAGTTTTCTAGTCATTGTAGATCTATTTAGGTGGTGTGTTTACACCTTACCCTCCTCATTTTGAGATCTTATGTTAGATCTTTGTTTGTATCACTACATGGTTATAGTGAAGTTTTTCGCCATGAGGCATCATAGACTTAAATAAAGTCTATGAAAATTTTTGAATTCCGTTTGCAAGGTGTTTAAGTCTTTCGCTGCTTAGAACTACTTAGATCTGTTCATAACTGTTCGTAACCGTCTTGTGTTGTCGCTCATGTTGTCAACATTTCAGTTAACACGACTCTGAAAAACACCACGCACACTCACAACCATCTTCTATAGTTCGACCTGCAAGACTTGCATTATCATCAAATACCACATTAACAGATTCTTGCACATTATCAATCCTTAAATTATAGATTCTATATGCTTTGCTATTTCATGAATAACCTAGAAAGAATCATTTATCACTCTTTGAATCAAACTTATGCAGCTGTTCTCTATCATTTAAAATATAATAAACACAACCAAACACATGAAAATACTTAACATTTGGTTTTTTGTTATTCAAAATTTTATAAGAGGTTTTTGTGGTACCTGGCCTTAAATAGACTCTATTTGAAATGTGACATGCAATGTTTAAAGCTTCAGCCCGAAATCTTTTTTAAAGATATTTTGATACTAGCATGACCCTAGCCATTTCTTGTAAAGTCCTGTTTTTTCTTTTTGCAATACCATTTTGCTGTGGTGTTATTGGTGAGGAAAATTCTTGCATGATACCCTTATCTTCACAAAACTTTGTAAAATCACTATTCTCAAATTCCCTACCATGATCAGATTTAATCTTCTTATATTTATATTTTTCATAGTAAATACTCTTTCTCTCCCAGTTTTGTTTTTTCGTTTGGCTTTACACGGAGTTTAATGCAAGAATTGAAGTATAGTATTTAAATGAATAAAGTAATATTGAGAATGGTGAAAAATAGTATTTTAACGAATAAAATAGTTGAATTGTAGGGTGAAGTTTAAAAAAATAAATGTATTTTATTTCTATTTTGGGAATGAGAAAATAAAATTGGGACGAAGGGAGTAACTTTGTTGATAAATGGATCTCATAATATCTCATAATACTTTCAAACTTGTGATAAAAAAAAAACAACCTAAAAAATAGGACTACTAATATTGAATGGAGGGAGTATTATTTTTCATTTTTAAAATTTACACATGTATGTAACAATTTTGAAATAGTTAATATAAACAAACTATTTGCTCAATAAAATTCATAAACCAACCAATTCTTATTTCACTCACCATTGTATTGAAACGTGTCTTAACATCATCATTCTTGAAATTTTCCCTATTAATATAATCTATGTATAAAAGTAGAAGTGGGGAGAGAGAAAAAATTGTTATTATTGGAGCAAATGAAGTCCACTTGCTTTTCTTTCAAAAAAAAGTTCATTTGCTTTGCAGTGCAATAGTGAGTCTCACTCTCCATTAAAGAGAGTGTATCAACTTTATCATATTTTTTTTGCACCAATAATTTCAAAAAAAAATTAAGCTATTAATTTTAAAACTATTTTCAACACACTATATATAAAAAAAATTATCTTTTAAACATTTTTAGTTTAACATATATACTACACGTATAAAAAGGAAAATCATATTTAAAATATATATTTTATTATTTTTAAAGTGTCTTTTTATTGACTTTAACTATATATGATGGATTGAATTTAAATAATTTTAGACTATATAAGTTTTGTAAATATTAAAATCATTTTATTAATATTAGTATTTGTTATGAATTTAATATATAATTGAAAATTGTATGGTTAATTAAATAGTTATAATACTCACATAATATACAATATAATTTTTACATATTAATTGATTTATGGAATTAAATTTATTTAATTTAAATTTTTTATATAATTTATTATGCAATTTCGCATTTAAATTTTATAATATTCAATCCGTGCATCGCACAGGAGAATCACTTGTTTAATAAAACATAAGATGGTTGTGTTCCAATTGATAGGACGAACTTATAGTTACGGAAGAAATAGAATGAGCGTAAAAAACTACTTTGCCGGATTCTCGTACAAATACAAGGGGAGAAAGAAAAACCAAAATAGGAAAAATATAGAATCACCTATGACGGTGGTTGCCCGATAGGACACTTTGTCGAGGCTATAATTGGCAGAAGGAAAGTTCTTTAATGGTTAGAGGAAATTGTTTCGACCGTGAGAAAAAAAAATTGATTGCCACATAGTATCAAGGAGATTTACAATTGAATTTTTTATGGAATCAGAATCATGTGTTGACAGGCCAAATCAATCTTCCACATCAATTATTCAACTCAAATAAATATTAAATTTTGATTTTAATATATATGGAAGATTTTCAAATCCTCATATAGAAATAGATAAAATGTAGTATAAATAAAATTTAATAGGCTTCTAAAAGACTAGTAGGCTGTTTAGTTAAAAAGGCCAGACCGAGCCTATAAAAAAACCTATCACAGATAATAGGCTAGGCTCAGGCTAAGTCTTTTTGAAATAGACCTAGACTTTTCAATGTAAGGTCTGACATGACCTGACCTACTTCCACCCCTAGTTCTGCTAAATCAATAATAGTCTCAAATTATGTTCACATCTAGTCTATTAAATCAAACTCCTTGATTGACACCCAAATTTCCGTAGGTATTATATCTAACTATGCTTATATTTTTTTGATATAAAAGAACTTAAATTTACCCCACATTTATTTTAACATGGAACTACTCTTTTGCTATAATATGTAAATCCATAAATATATTAATTAATCTCCTCATTTTTAAATATAATGCGAATTATATCTCTCATATCAACTAAGAAACATACAAATTTTATAAAGACAATATATATATGTATATATATATTTTTCTTTAGAAATTCTCGGAAAATAAACATACATATATATATATACATATTTTTTTTTCATACTTAATATACTTGAGAATTTTAGGAGGGTTACAATATTAATTTTATAAACAATTTAATTAGTAAAAATTATTTTCGAAGATGATAATTGGGAGAAGGAAAGTTCTAGAGGAAATTGTTTCGACAGTGAGAAAAAAAAATGCAGACTGGCAATAAAAAAAATCTGATTAATATTGTGTGAGGAGGGTAATTTTTATGAACGGTTAATGAATTGAAATTAAAAAATAAAATAAAAGCAGTTTTGTTATTAAAAAATAAAATAAAAGCCTGAAATTTGAGGGTTTCAAAATAATAATCCGTAGAGATTGCCCCATAAAGGAGATTCACAATTCACAATTAGAGGAGAAAGATTTTCAAATAATTCACACGTTGCGGCATTTGGGGTAAGGGGTTCTTCCTATCCTCTCTCAATCTGCTCCTTCCCCCTTCATTCACTGGCCGCCGTCGGCCGCTTCTCACACGGAGGCGTCGCGTCAGCCGCTTCTCACACGGAGGCATCGCGTCAGCCGCTTCTCACACGGAGGCATCGCGTCGCGTCGCGTCGCCCTCTTCTCGTTTGATCATCGCCCCTCTTCCCCCCTTTCGATCGGAGCCGACGAGCGACGTCGCTCTCCTCCTTCACGCGATCGGAACGCCGTCGCCCTCTATTTTCAGACGGCCCGTCTCTCTTCAGATATCACCGTCGGCCGCCTCCATCTTCGGCGGTCGTCCTCTTCTTTTTCGCATAGAACAGCCACACCGATCGCCTATCTTCTCCTCGCTGATCCGACACAGCGCCGCATCGCGCAACCGTCTGCCGACCGCGCTGCCTCTCTTCCCCGCACGATTGGAGCCGCCGCCTCTCTTCCAAGCACACCGTCCGCCACTCCAGTCGCCGCTGCTGACGAACGCCGTCCTCCCTTAAGTGAGTCTCAATTTATCTTCATTTTACAACAAAACATAGATAAATATGTGCTAAGAAAGGGTTTATTGTGAGTATTGTTTCTCTGTGTATATATATATATATGTTTTGGTTTGTATAATTTTACCAATCTATTAACCTATTGGTTAGATATATGCTTCGTTTTTAACCGAATTTTGGAGATTTTCATTGTGTGACCGATCTATTCACCTATTCATTTGAGAATTTGTGTTATGATTTTGTGGATATTGACTTCTCCTCTATGCATTTTTTGAATTTGTAGCCCTGTTTTTCTGGAAAGTATGTGATATGATTTTTCTTTTGGTGTTAATTTGTGATACCCTGTTAGTACTTTCTTTTTGTTGGAATTCAAACTCTCTCTTATTTAGCATTGTTTGAGTCATTGAGAATGAGCTAGCTAGATCAGTTACTGTGTGTAGTGTGTATGAAATGGTGGGCAAAAATTAGGGACATATTTGTTTATAGGAGGTGTGGTTATGATTATTGTGATAAAATATGGGAATGGAAGTCACACAACTAATAAGTAAATTCTTGGATTTTGAAGAATGTGTTTGCTAGCTACTTATTTGACGAAGTGCTAAATTTATGAGTTAATAATTTTTGAAGGGCTTTTTTCCCTCTTCTTTCCCAGTTTTTTGATAAAATTTTGATAAAGAAGGGTGCTATCCGTCTATAAAGTAATTTCTGGGTAAAGTTTTGGAGATTTTTACATTCTTTAGAAAATCATAGATGAAAATTGAGCAACTTATTGAGAATCATTTGATGAACAGAACTCCTCTAAGGATTAAAAAGCTTCTATCTGTATTAAATCAACAAAAGGTAATCTTGATAGATTGGGTGGAAATTGTATTAAATAAAGAAGAATTTCACTCTCTCCTCTAATTTTCTTTGTATTTAATGGTAGCCAAATATAGTAGTCTCATTTTTGCAAATTTGGGATTGATTTCTTGATGGATTTGTTTGGTGTTATACTTGTATCTTGCAATGCCTTTAAATCACATACATATTTTTTTATTGCTAAGCTAATCCCCCCGTTTTCCCCACAAAGTTATGGAAATTTTCTGCAAGCTTCTTGAAGTTATTATTGTTTTCCCCGATGCAGGATCAGCCCAGTGTGAATTTAGCCAAGGAGGGGTTGAAAGCGAAGCATCCAGTGGTTTTTGTTCCCGGGATAGTCACAGGAGGGCTTGAGTTGTGGGAAGGCCACGCTTGTGCAGACGATTTGTTTAGAAAGAGGCTTTGGGGGGGGGGGGGGGCACATTTGGTGGACTGTACAAGAGGTATGTTTGTTCATCAACTGCTAATTCATATATTTAATATGAAATTGACTCTATTGATGAAAATTAGACGTGTGGATTCAAAATGAATTCAAGCCGACCATTCAATATTAGATAGGCTAATTGTGTTTATGAAAGTTTCTATTCGGAAGATGATTATTGTTTGTGACATTAGAATACTTTTAGTAAGAAAAGAATTTGAAAAAAAAAAATTGAATGCTATTTTAGACTTGTAGGTTTCATTTTTTTTCATTTCCTTTTTGTGGAGGGTCTGCCTAAGGAATTTACTGCAAGAGTTAATGTGGGGTAGAAATTTTTTCAATGTTGAAGATGCTGAACAAAATGACTAGAAATTTGATATTTATAGATGTGGTTTACTTTTTACAAATTTATACTGCAACAGCCATATGCTGCTGCATGATAAATTCTTGTGACACTGATTCAATTTAAATGTGCATTATTCATTTTATTAATTGATGAACTTTATCCTTTTCATGCTCACGAATAGTGAATTGCATGTGAAATGGTTGAAAAAAATGACTTTAATGATTAAAAAGTTGAGCAATAATCTTTGTCAATTGAGGGCTGAATAAACATAAATAGATAAGAATCAACCTTATATCATCCAACAAGAGTTAACTGGATAATCTTGGTTTCTTTAGAGGAAGTTGGTTTAAGTCTTAACTAAAGTAGGCGATTTGTCGATATTGTAGCAAAGGATTCCATTGTAAGTAGTATTTTAATTTTGGAAACTGTGACATCTTAGCGTCATGCTCAAAATCTTGGGTCTATAGTTTGAAATTTAAAATTAAGCATAATCATTTCTCTGTTAAGTTAGATTTAAATTTTGAAGTAGTGACTGCCAGAGGTAAGAAATTATTATTTTATTCGGTATACTTTTTTGATAATTTCGCAACTTTTGCTTGAAAAATGAACTGATTTGCTGACACAATTCTGACGAAATAATAATAAAATAGCATTACTCGCTAGTTGGCACAAAAATATAAAAATCAGAAAACAATTATTACAACATTGTTCACGCGGAAATCAACAAATGGAATGCACAATTTCACCACACAGCGCGTTACTGTTCACTCGCTACAGTAGACCTTCTTTAGTTTGGACACATGCTGCTGCTTTTATATGGTTATTATTATTATATTTTTTTTACTAAAATGTAAATAATCAATACTAAGTTGTTTTCCATTTCCGTTGTAGGGGTAAATTTCCTTCAGCAGCTGAATACGTGCAACATGCTGATAGATCAACAAGTCTAGCTTGTTTAATCACGAGGGATGCTAGAAGATGCACTTGAAGTTGCTAAAGATCCGGACTATAAATTTGAGTTAGCCATACGGCTAGGCAAGCTAGAGATTACAGAGGTAAATAATGTCTTTTTTTTTGGTTGGCTAGTTATAGACTTTAACATTCACATGTGTTTTCTAGAGCATGACCAATATTTTCAGTGGGTTCTTAAAAACCTCTTTCTCATCTTCTTGACCGAATTTTGTGCTCAGATTGAATGTGATTCTTACACATGCATTTAATTGTTAATTTGATTGAATTTTTTGTGTTAATTTTGTTTTTATGTTGATATTTTTTATTTTTTTTTCTTGAATAAGATCCAGGTCTAGAGATTGAATTTAGAGAAGTAGAGAAGAGGCTGCTGAAGTTAATCGAGACCACCTCAGACTGAACTTCAATCCGGTGATTTCTACAACTCCCCCCATCCTCTATTCTATAATTCTTATTGTTTGAGGTCTAACAAATATTTAAGTGTGGGGTTATATTGTGGTTATTTATTGTTAGAGTAGTTATCACTGAGCGTGCATGTTTGAGTTGGAAACTCTGTTGGGTGTTTGAAACATGTTTAATTGATTTCTTTGACTCTATTCTTTGTCTTTGGATTTTCGTTAAATTGCTGAAATCGTGAGTTGCAACTCTTGATTAGTAGCCTGATTGATATTCTTATGTTATTCTGTGAAAATGAATTGATCCTTGGTTTCTTAATGCCCTGAAGTGGTGTACTTGAGTGCTTGATTTTTGGTGAACTTATATTGATTTTCTTGAGAAGGGAAAAATCTTAATTGGTGTCTTAAGTTGAAAAAAAAGAACATGGTTTTGATTGGAGGAAAAAAAGAGTTAAGTTAAAAAAATTGAAGGAAAAAGAGTTGGAAAAGAAAGAGGCTGAAACAGCTGCCCACCTCTAGGGGCTAAGTCGAGAAAGCTAAAACATAGAGGTGGAGTGGAGCTGCAGCTCTCATAAAGAAAGAGAAAAAAAAAAGGCTGAAACAGCTGCCCACCCTAGAGGCTAAGTCGAGAAAGCTAAAACATAGAGGTGGAGTGGAGCTGCAGCTCTTATAAAGAAAGATAGAGAAAAAAAAGAAGAAAAAAAAGAAGGCTGAAACAGCTGCCTACCTCTAGAGGCTAAGTCGAGAAAGCTAAAACATAGAGGTGGAGTGGAGCTGCAGCTCTTATAAAGGAAGAAAGAGGAAAAAAAAAGTAAGAACGAATTGGAGAAGGATACCAATAAAGATTTGAACTTTAAAAGAAAATTGAGTCAAGTGACCCGAGGTTGAGTTTCTTAGGGGATTATGGATGTGGTATGAGTACCCAAGGATTGATGAAATTTTGTGTAGTAACTGTGAATTGAAAATCTTGGTTTATTTAGAGGGGCAAATAACTTATGATTTTGGCTAAAAAAATCTGATTCAAGGACTATAGAGGAGTGTTTCAATTTTTCTTATTTTGAATTCTTGAGTGCTACATGTTAGTTTGCGATTTTGTTGACAAGGTTGTCTATTGGATTTTGTTCCTTATGTGTTACAATTCTTTTTGCTCGAGGACAAGCAAATTCTTTTGTGCGTAAATTAAGTGTTTAAATTGGTTATTTTGTGATTAATATTTTGCTACACTATTATATTTTTCACTCACAATTATTTTAGTCTTCATATACTTTGATATTTTATTTTTCTATTTAATTCAGGTTATTTTGGAGTCAAGCTTTGGGACTGGGAAAAAAGACCTCATTTCTGCATATATAGTCAAACAAACAACTTATGACTTTGTTTTTGCATATAGAGTCAAGCTTTTAGGCAGCCCTCATGCTTACCCCGTCGCTGATGCAACATACAACGCAATGATGAAAGGTGCTAAACAATACCTTAAGTATTGAGAAATGTTCGCTAATTTTACATATTACTTTTATGATGAGGTGCTAAAATAATTTTCTTTTTCGCATTCTCTTGAAATTTTCAGATGAAAGTAACCAGTCTATCATTATAAGGTTAGCTGCCGATTTTCAGTTTTTTGTCCTTTTCCTTTCTGACTTTATATTTCTTTATGGGGTTTGGTGCTTTGGCATAGTTAGAATATAATATATGAATTCTTAAATAAATTATTTCTTCTTATGATCGTAGTGGTGAAAGTGGTAAGACTGAAACAGCTAAGATTGCAATGCAATATTTGACAGCACTTGGTGGAGAAAATGATGGGTTAGGATCTAAAATCTTGCAAACAAGCTGTATACTGGAGGCTTTTTTTAGTGCTATGACAACTATGAATGACAATTCTACTCGATTTGTGGGTACTCTCAGAACTTCTTTCTTAGCATAATAAGCATTGTACATTAATCTTTATTCTTTTGCTATCAATGTAAGTTTAATAATATTTTGAATTTTGTGCATGGGTACAAATATGTGGTGCTAAAGTACAGTCTTGTAGGCATTCTTTTACTGACAAAATTGAACTTGGAGAAGGTTATACGTTTACTAAAGTTTTGGTCTGAGCTCTCTGACTTGTTTCTGCAATTTTGTGCATTTCAAATATTGATTCCTCAATTGTGGTATAGTCTTTCTCGAAATGGTCAGTGTATGTATCTAAATTTACAGATTTTCACCTAAACTTTTGTCTTCTCATAATAGAAAAACTTTTTTAATACTTTATATCACATTGGATCAGTCACGAGTTGTTCAGTTGGGTGATGGAGAGCGCTCCTACCACATTTTCTACCAGCTCTGTTCTGGAGTTCCTTCAGATCTCCAATGTAAGTTTTCTGCCGTTGCTTGGTTTTCAAAATCTTTTTATCTATATCCTTTTCTTTTTCCTTGAATGATTAATGATATTTCACCAAATTTCAAATTGCATTGGACCTGTTCCATCCATTAGTCCATTTGATTTGTCACATTTTACGTACTTATGTTGCTGTTAAAGGGAATAATATACCAATGTGATATCACTATACGTTGTGACAGTTCCCAAACAGGACCTCCTACCAGCTAATCCACAGATTCTTGATCGATTTGATGATCTAGTGCAACTTAATTATCTGAATGAGCCTTTAGTTCTTCTTCAATCTTCGGTACAAATATTTGGAAGAAAAATATATGTAAGTAGTATTTGATAAATTCCTCTACTCTGTATAATTAAATCCTTCATTTGATTTGAACCATTTTATTGTCCTTGTTTTACCCAGAGTAAGAGGTCCCTGTCTTGGTACCAGCCAACCCTTTCAAAGATGTTCAACTGTATGGGAATGACCTCGTTTCTGCGTATAGAGTCGAGCTTTTAGACATCCCTCATGTTTACGTTGTCGCTGATGCATCATACGACGCAATGATGACAGGTGCTAAACAATACCTTAAGTACTGAGAAATATTCACTAATTTTACATATTACTTTTAGGATGAGGTGCTAATATCATTTTCTTTTGAATTTTACAAATGAAAGTAACCAGTCTATCATTATATGGTTAGCTGTCGAATGCTGATTTTCAATTTTTTGTCCCTTTCCTTTTCTGACTTTATATTTCTTTATGGGGTTTAGTGCTTTGACACAGTTAGAATAAAATGTATGATGGTAAGACTGAAACAGCTAAGATTGCAATGCAATATTTGACAGCACTTGGTGGAGAAAATGATGGATTAGGATCTAAAATCTTGCAAACAAGTTGTAAACTAGAGGTTTTTGGTAGTGCTAAGACAACTAGGAATGACAATTCTACTCGATTTGTGAGTCCACTCAGAACTTATGTCTTAGCATAATGAGCATTATACAATAATCATTATTCTTTTGCAATCAATGTAAGTTTAATAATATTCTGAATTTTGTGCAGGGAAAACTAATTGAAATCCACTTTAAAATTTTACAGTTAGATCTGCCAAATTTATTGCACGAAAGCAGTGGGTGTTTGTTGGTGCTGATGACTTGTTCACTCGTATGTATAATTACAATACTATGGATTAGGTCAAATTATATTAGGCCCATACCAATTATAGTAGTTGTGTGGCAGTTCATCCCACCCTTCCATATGTGTTGTCATCCTCCGACGACCATCTCATATAGCTTTGAGACTGAGAAAAAGGATGGGTATGCACTCAAATATTTGAAGGTCATTCCCATTACGTGATGCAGGTGACGTTTAATCCTAAAGACACCAATACCTTTGCTAGTGCACCACTCAATCGCACAATTAAGGTATGACTGGAATTGTACCCATGTCAATGTTCAAAAGGTTCTGTTGACTTGGTAAGACTTCTAAGTGCGTTCACTTTTGTAAATATGGAATCTTCGCTCTCTTGACCTACACTTAACACTAGGTGTAATACCCCGTCCCGTTCTGTACCCTTTTCTTAATTAGAAACCTTTTTATTTTATTTTATTTTATTTTATTTTCTCTTCTTTGTTTCTTTTATTTTTAATTATTTTTGTGTGCTATTTGTGTATTTAAATATACATACCCTTTTTATAAAACTCCTAAATTCGAAGAAAGAAAACGAATTCTTTCAAACGAATAAAGGACTACGAGAAATTAATTATTCAAATTAAATTAATTATTTCGATCCGTTTAATTTATTGAGAAAAATCAAAATACAATAAAATATTACTTAAGTTTAAAAACTGTATTAATTTCTGAATCGGGATTACACTCGTGAACCAAACGATCCCTGAACCTTATCAATTGGGAACGAAAATATCGAAATTTTTGGATAAGATTTTAGAAATAGATAAGTTTGGAAAGAGGGAGTATAAATAGAAGAAGTCAATCCTCTCTCCTCATTTCTTCTTTCATTCACGCACTTAAAAAAAATTCCCTTTCTCTTTTTCCTCTCAACTCCTTCGGCCTCCTCCTTTCCTCCGCCTCCCTCTGCCGCTGTCCTCTCCTCCTCCGGCCGACGAAGCCAGCGCCGCCCCACCTCTCGCCCCTCACGTCAACTCCCACCACCGAGCGCCTCCGCCGAAGCAGACCCAGGCCGCCGCGACCCGCTCGCCGCCGTCACCGCCTCGCCGAGCACGCCGCCGCGACGAAGCCCAGGCCGCCGCCGTCGCGCTCCGAGCTCCCCTGCTCCCGTCGCTCTCACTCTCTCTCTCCGTTGAAGCCGAGCGCCGCCGCTCCGTCGAAGCCGAAGCCACTCCGCGTCGCCGCCTCCTCTATTCCAGAAGCCAATCACCGCCTCTTTTCTCTTCGGTAAGGTATCGAAAAAGCCCTCTTCTAATTCTAGCTTCGATTGAATTCAATTTTCACCCGTAACTAATTCTTTTCGTTTAATTCCGTTCATTTTTGACGCCGTTGAACCGGTTGCTTTTGCCAAATTTCTGGAATTTCAAACCGACGCCGTTAGGCTGCCCAAATCGTTTTTCCGAATTCCCGAACAACGCCATTAGGCTGTCCAATTTTCGTGAACAATTTCCGGGTTTCAAAACGACGCCGTTAGGCCGCCCGTTTAACGTCTCAAACTGAAGCTCGTAAGGTTTCTATCTTCGTTTTTCATCTTGGGTAGATTTTTGGGTTATTCTGTTAAGTTGTTAAAAGCTTGGAACAAGGAAAAGAAATGAAAGAAAACTTACTGTTAGTTGGTTAGATGAATTAGTGTTAGTTATTAACCTATTTAGTATTATTGTTTTGTTTCACTTGTATCACTCCTTAGAAATAGGAATTTGGATATTGTTTTCCCTGTTTCTTTCCTTCACAAACTATGAGTTGGACTGTTGGAGTTAGCTGAGTTAGTATCTTGTTTTTAGTTGATCGGTTGTTGAAATATTATTGTTTTAGATGTATGGTATTAATGACTTAGAGGACTAGTATTGTTCTTATGAATGTTTAGTATCATTATTTTAGTGTTATAATGATATTAGCAAAATCCTTTAATATCCTTGCTTTGATGTTTTTCAAGGATAAAAACACTTTTGAATAAATTTCGTAAACAAAGGGAAACTCGTCTTCACCTCGTACTCCTGTTAGAATTTTTAGAAAACACAAAAAATAAAGTCTTTTAATAAGTTTAGAAAAGAGAAGTTTTATATTCAAGTTTTCGTTTAAAAACAAGAAATAGAATTCTTAAGAAAGAATAACTTTTTCTTTAATTTTATTAAGTAATAATCTTATTTTTCTAAGTATTTTCCAAGTTTAATAATTATATATTTTTCCTTAAAAGGCCTTTTTGAGAACACCACCAAATTCAGTAAATACACCCCCTGTTACACCACCAAATTCAGTAAATACACTTACACCACCAAATTCAGTAAATACACCCTCTGTTACACCACTAAATTCAGTAAATACACCCCCTGTTGCAACACTGAATTTAGTAAATACACTCCCCTAATACACCTCCCCTTTAAAAGAGGTGTACTTATCAATTTGAAATCAACCTTTGAAAACTTTAGTTTTCAATAATTTTTCTGAAGACAACGACCTACTCAATCCTCGAGTTTCGCGCTCTTAAGCTTTTCAAATTCAAAAGTCAATCTTTTAATCGAAATACTCCTTATTAGGATTCTGTACTTTTCGGAACACGCACGAGGGACTCGACTGTCTGCCTACCCAATATTCCCGGAACTCAGAACAATCAGGTGGGTGATGATCCGTTGATTGATCTGCTATTAATAACGTCGTGCCGGTATTTTCTGAACTCGACTAAATCAAATCAAAAGTATCTAATCCAACATAAATGTAACACCTATCTATATAACTGTTTGGATTATGTGATATAACTACATATGTTATATATTTAGCCTGTTGTCTTGTGAATCGATCACCACTGCATGAGTAAACACCTTACGTGAGCATGAATCAGTTCAGTTATCAGTCAAGTATTTTCTCAATGAAGTTGTTGTATCAGTTTTATGGAAAATCAGTAAGTACGGAGTTGTGATTTGGGTATTGATTTCCGACCTCCGGGGTCAGCTGTCGTTGGACGCCCTCGGAATCAAGGTCGTTGATTATTTTTCCGGCCTCCGGGGTCAGCTGTCGTTGGACGCCCTCAGAATCAAGGTCGTTGATTATTTTTCCGGCCTCCGGGGTCAGCTGTCGTTGGACGCCTCGGAATCAAGGTCGTTGATTATTTTTCCGGTCTCCGGGGTCAGCTGTCGTTGGACGCCCTCGGAATCAAGGCTGTTGATGGTTGGAGTTGAAAAGAGTAACTATGATGGAAGTGGAATGGTTGTACGTTTATGGTTTGATAGTTGTGATAATATGTGATATGACTTTGGGTTTTGCCCTAATGTGAACCAACTTGTGCTATTTCAATTATATCATGCGAAATATGCTTAATTACCGTTTAAATCTTTATAATCTTTTATATACGACAACTGATTAAATAAAATAAACACTGTATTAATGAGTATAACTTTAATATATATTTCGGATTTACCAATCCCATGATGTTGCAATCACCCATAAGTGAGAATTCAATTCTCACGCCCCCTTTTCTTAACCCCTTGCAGATTTCAATTACGGGGAGCAAGGACAGTGACACAGAAGACACAAAGTCTCCCTTTTGCTTAAAATATATTATTATTAATACCATGATGCCTACTATTTCTATTTCCCGAATAAATGTTATCGTTACTGCCATGCAAGACGATACTCTTTCCGTGTGTTTAAATTATCCAAACTCAGTGTGTATTATTCTGAAGATACAGAACCCTCTATCCATCTTTTTATATATATATATATATACAAATACACTTACGTTATAATATTCCTTCCCACTTATCCGCTGCATGAAACTTCTCTCTCTCATTTCAGTTATATTCCTTTCAAAAATTTTATAATTCGGACTTTTGATCACAATAACACTTCGAATCCGATATAATTAATATATTCTGGGTTCGGGGCGTTACACTAGGTACTCATCTAAAAGGAGTCAATTGTGTAGATTATCTAACTGGTGGTGATAAACCTTATTAATCACCTGTTCTGATGATCACACTGCTTTATTTGCCTTGATACCTCTAGTATTATGAGTGTCTATTCACAAAATCTAAATAATCTGGATAATTTTGAAACAGGTTTGAGATTATCAAACAAAGAGTTGTGTCCAGACACTAGATAGCCACACACACAATGTATCTGCAGTTTGTTTCCATCCCGAACTTCAGATTATAATAACAGGTTCTGAGGATGGTACAGTCCGTATAAGACACTCTCACTACATATCGGTTAGTCCTTAATCTAACTCATTACTCGTTGTATCAAGTATCCTATACAACATTCATCTGTAAATGTCACTATATTAATTATTTTCCTCTTAGCAGCCTCCAAATGACTCCTCTTGGGATCAGACTGATACCTAGCACACACACCAACTGCAAACGTAATTTCAGGCCTACTTGCAGTCAGGTACAACAAAGAACCAATCAGCCCTCGGTACTCAGTTCGATTCACTGAAGTCCCTTCAGTGTCAGGATCCATCTTCCAATTTGTGTTCATAGGGATCCTGGCTGGATTGCTGTTATGAACACCAAACTTTTGAATCAAGTCTCTTGTATACTTGGCCTGATTAATGAAAATCCCTTGATCAGTCTACTTGACTTGCAATCCTAAAAAGAAGGTCATCTCTCCCATTATTGGCATCTCAAATTTACCAGTCATCAACTTAGAGAATTTCTCACAGAGCTGATGATTTGGTGATCCAAATATTATGTCATCCACATAAATCTGGACCAAGAGAATGTCATCACCTTCAGTTATCCTGAACAAAGTCCTATCCACGGTTCCCTTCTTGAACCCATGGTCTATCAGGAATTGAGAGAGAGTATCATACCAAGCTCTCTTGGTGCTTGCTTAAGTCCATAGAGTGCTTTCTTCAAATGGTATACTCTATCTGCAATCTCAAACCCGGGAGGTTGTTCAACATATACCTCTTCATTAAGTATACCATTTAGAAAGGCACTCTTGACATCCATTTGATACACCTTAAACTTCTTATATGTTGCATAAGCAAGGAACAACCTGATAGCTTCCAACCTAGCCACTGGAGCGAAAGTCTCATCATAGTCTATTCCTTCAGACTGATAATACACTTTTGCAACCAGCCTTGCCTTATTCCTTACAACAACACCATTCTCATCCTTCTTGTTCTTAAAGACCCACTTGGTACCAATAACACCTTGATGCCTAGGTCTATCTACCAGTTCCCAAACCTGATTCCTTGTGAATTGATTCAACTCCTCTTGCATGGCTATGATCCAATTCGAGTCAGTGAGAGCTTCTTCAATGTTCTGAGGCTCTTGCTCAGAGAGAAATCAACAGAACAGTGCACTCTCACCATGAAACCGTCTGGTCCTGACTCCCTCAGTTGGATCACCAATGACTTGGTCAATGGGATGATCCTTTAGCCATGTTCTCTTGCCTGGAGTTGTTCCTGAAGTACCTGCAATGTTAGTGTCTATAGGCTCATAAAATTCAGGAAATTGAACAGAAGGGGATGAACCTGAGTCTATACCAAAAGGATTAACAAGTTCAATGTCAGGGACATTGATTCCCCCTTGATGAGGTGACTCAGGAACCGTCTCAGCTGCGACCATATCTTCATAGACAGTACTTACCTAAGGTTGAGCCTGTTTCTCAGTCTGAGGCTCAACAATCCCTGATGTGCTGGGCTTAGGAGTGGCTCTTGGGTCATCTTCCTGATCGTCGTCATCATCCCATCTTGGAATTGACACGGTTTTGACCTTTGGATCAGGTTGATTCTTTAAGCTCAGCCTTGTCACTCTCCTAGTGACCTCCTCAGTGTCAGGATTCAACACTTTTACCCTAGACTCATTAGCAGATTCATCAAACACAACATGTGGTGATTCTTCTTACAATTATAAACCCTGAATGCTTTGCTAACTTCAGAATATCCTAAGAATATTCCTTCATCAGATTTGCTATCAAAGGCTTTCAATTGGGACTTCCCATTGTTGAGGATGAAGCACTTACAACCAAATACATGAAAGTAAGAAATACGAGGTTTCCTCTTATTCCATGTCTCATATGGGGTCTGTGCATGTTGTTTGTTCAGCATGGATCTTTTCTGAGTGTAGCATGCAGTGTTGATTACCTAAGCCCAGAATTTCTTGGGCAACCCTAACTCAGCCAGCATGGTCCTGACAGCTTCCTTCAGTGTCCTGTTCCTCCTTTCAGCGACACCATTCTGTTGTGGGGTTCTAGCTGCAGAAGTCTCATGAGCTATACCAAGTTCATTACAAAAGTCAGAAATATAAGAATTTATAAATTTAGTGCCCTTGTCAGATCTGATCTTAGTAATGGACTGATTCTTCTCATTGCTGAGCCTTCTGAGCAACTCAGGAAGCTTCACATGTGTTTTCTTTTTATTTAACAAGAAAATAATCCAAGTATATCTAGAATAATCATCAATAACCACAAGGGTATATTTTCTACCATTCATACTCACAGGTGTTATGGGACCAAATAAATCCACGTGCAAGAGCTGAAGAGTCCTGTCAGTGGAGAAGGTAGCTTTCTCCTTAAATGATGCTCTGACTTGCTTCCCCTCCTGACAAGCCTTGCACACATGATCTTTGCTAAAAACTTCATTAGGTAGACCTTCAACAAGTGATTGTCTAGAAATTTTGTTAAGAATCTTGAAGTTCAGGTGGCTTAATCGTTTATGCCATAACCAACTGAGCTCTAGAGAGCTTTTAGCAACAAAACAAGTATTAGGAATAGTGCTGCTCCAATCAGCGAGATAAACGTTACCTTTCCTGATAACTGATAAAAGCACTTGTGTTGATTTGTCCTTGACTGAACATATATTCGATGAGAACTTAACACCGAACCCTTTGTCACAGAACTGACTTACTGACAACAGGTTATGCTTCAGTCCTTCCACAAAGGACACATTCTCCACTCTGATTGTACCTATTATCAAGACATCAAAACCTTTAGTAACACCTTTTGAGTTATCACCAAAGGTTACCTGTGGACCATCTTTAGCTTGAAACTCTTGGAGAAGACTCTTCATTCCAGTCATATGCATTGAGCATCCGCTGTCTAGGTACCAAACAGCTTTGTTTGAGTCTCCCTCCTCTTGTTGTGATCCACAGCCGCCTACAAGCAAATCAGGCTTTAAGTATCCATTGGGTGTTGGGTCCTATTGTGTCAGTTGTACCCTTCGGGATCCAGACTTGCTTAACTACCCTGATTGCTTCAGAGTGGTAAATCTGTCTCCCTGAAACATCAACATACACAACTTTCTTCTTCTTTGCCTGAGTGGAAGATGGTGTATGAGTGCTAGACTTAGGCTTCACAGGAGCCTGAGTGGGTGCCTTTTGGGCTGGCTTCCTGTTCTTCCTAGGTCTGGGTGCAGCAGGTCTTGGGCTTTGTTCTTGATAAGGACCCTGTGTTCTATTCCCCCTAGGCAAGTGAGGGAAGGGAAAATAGTTAAAGGCCTCAGGATGCCAAAACCATGGGGGTGTCATCATATTTGGCCTTCCCTGTTGGTATTGCCAAGCATGATGGTACCCTCGCTGACCAGTCTGAGGGCTCTTGGCCTGAGTCTTCCTCTGCTTTCGCTGAGGCTTTCTCTGGCCTGAGCTCTCAGGGACCTCCTTTGGTTGCTTTGCCTTTCCCTTGGGTTTTGGCTTAGCAACCTTGGGGGCAACCCTGACTGAGTCAACAGTTTCCTTGCTCTTATCAGTTTGACGGGCCTGAAGCACAACCTTAGGTGCACTTTGGCCTGCCTGAACAAATACCCTCTCAGTGTTGCTCCCTGAAGCAACATGAGACTGACCTTGTGAGGATTTCTTAGGAACATATCCAAGTCCCTTTTTCTCATTCCCAAGTATCTAGCTGCTATTTATTTCCTCTCTAGCCACTGAGGATTTATTCATTGCTGCAACCTTTTTCTTGAGAGAGTCCTCACTCTTTTTCAGGATTTTATGTCTGGCAAAGAGGTCATCAAACTTAGTCTTGAGTACCTTCAGCTCCTCCTTCCTGACCAGCTCTTCCTCAGCCAAATCATTCAGAATCTTCTCTCTTGGGAGACGCTCTGCATTGATCATATCAATTTCCTGAGTGTCTCACAATTTGAGCTGACTCTTTCAAATCGGACTGAGTGAGTTGATCATTCAGGTTTTGAACCTCAGTACTCAATTTCTTGTTCTCCTCTACCAAGAAGACATTAGTTTCCTGCAACCTGGAGAAATCAACCATCAATTGATCCAGATAAATCTGAAGGTTCATTTCTCTGGCTGACTCTGAGCTAAGCTCAGGATTTTGACCAGTGTAAGAACCACAAACAGAATTAGAAGTTACCTCAGGCTCTTCCCTAGCCATCAAGCAAACATCATCGTACTCATCATCAGAAAAGAGTTCAGGCGACCTCTCCTCAGGACCATCAGAGTCAGTTGCATCCTTAGCGAGCATGGCTCTCCGGTCAGCAAGTCTCTGGTCTCTCTTGGCCCTCCTGTCATCTCTTTCCCTTGCACTCAGCTCCGGATAATCATACTGATAGTGTCCGCTCTTGTTACAGTTGTAACATGTTGCTTGCTCATCTCCTCTTTCTTTCTTAGGTTGAGGGTTCCTCCTTGAGTCAGGTTCCCTTTGTCTTGATGAGCTTTCAGTCTTCCCTGAGTGCCTGTCATCACGAGTACGTCTCTGTTCATCTCTACGATCGAGCTTTGGTTCTGAATATCTTTTTCATCGCCACGATCTCTCCGCTGGTCAGTGTTTCTCCTTTCCTCATATCTCCTCGAGTTTGGTGGGTTCCTTCAGGTTTCCTGTCACTTGAGTCCTGATAAAATTTCTTATAACGACCAAACCTGGAATTAAGCTTCTCAAAGCGTCTGACCATCATGTTGTACTCCTCAGCAAGCTCTTCCTTGCTCATCTCCATCAGTGACTTTGATGAAGACTCAACAGGTTCAGACCTGGCCTTGAACGCCACACTTTTCTCAGGAGTTTTCTCTTTCTCTTCCTCTTCATGCTGAACTTTCTTCTTTCTCTTGTTAAGATCATATTCCAGTGCTTTGAGCTCTGAAAAAAGTAAAGCAGAAGTTATGTTACTCATATCCTGAGTGTTCTTGAGCATAATTACACTGTTGTCCTATCTTTCAGGAAGGGCATTCAGGATATTTGAAGCAACATCTCTCTTAGGGACATCCTTGTCCAGCATCACCAACTCATTCATCAACTTGATGAATCTTGACTCCATCTGATCAATAGTCTCATCAGGCAGCATCTCGAAAGCTTCGAACTTCTGAATGGCAATGTTTCTCTTGTTCTCCTTTATCTTTTCTGACCCCTCGCACATCCTGGTCAGCTCATCCCAGACCTCCTTTGCCGTCTTTAAGTTCATCAGTCTCGCTGACTCCTCGAACCGCACCGTATGCAAGATGATATTTCTGGCCACATTATCCAGTCCCACCATCTTGATCTCGTCTGCTGTCATATCTTTCCTTTCCTTAGGAATAGGTACGCCAATGTCAAGATCATCATATCCCCTTCCTCTGACATTAGGAATTGTGACCTTGATGGGTCCGTCCTTGATGACACGTGGCATCTAGTCATGGATGACATCAAGATGTGCTTCTAGTCTGAACTTCCAATAGACAAAGTTAGATACAGAGAATTCAGGTAACGAAGCTTCAAGTCTCCTCGAAGTCATGATGATGCAAGTTTTATGTAAAAGCAAACTCAGATCTGTTCAGTGACCACCAACAGTTTCTCCTCTGAAACTATTAGTATTCAAAGTCAGTGGTCTTTTGAATCACTGCTCTGATACCACTTGTTGGTCCCGATACAAGACTGCTGAATACGTGTATGGGGAGGGGGAATACACGTATACCAATTTTTCAACTTAAACCTTGCTGAGTCCCCTCTACTCAGAGTGATAAAGAACTACGAGCTGATAATATACCCACCGACTACACTTAGTGTGGGTCAGTTGGCTAACTATCAATTCAAGTTCAGTGCAGATAGTTTAAAGTCTTTTTTAGTTTGCTTTCTGAAAAACCTGTTTACTCAGTTCTGAATAGTGATTAGTAGGGCAGTGCTCTTGTTTGATGATCAGGCTGATTGATTCAGGCCTGATAAAACCAAATGCTTATGAATGAACAATTAATATGACAAACAAGCACAATATGAAAGCAGTAAGAACACATGGAGTTTAACGTGGTTCAGAGACTCAAGCCCCTAAGTCCACGGCCTGATTTAACAGGAAATCCACTCAAGGGATTCTTGTTTTTAACGTGCCAAGTTGCACCAAGATCAACTACCTTACTGACCTATACAACTCCTCCTACTAACTCACTAACTGAACTTACTACCAACAAACCTAACTTAGGGTTTTGGTTTCAGTTTGGATTCCAACTAGGTTGTGATTATCCTTACAAGACAAAACTATGCTAATGATTGGATAATCACTCTAAGCTTAAGATATTGCTAATACGCTCTTTGGAATACAAAATAACTCTCAGTGACTAAGAAATACTTGGGAAATTTAACTGGTTTCGAGTGCTTCTTCTAAAGACTGAATGCTTTGAATGCTTGAGAGTTTGAGTAATTTCAGGCTTGGAAATTTCCCGTAACCTTGAATGGGTTCAAGGTCTTCTGTATTTATAGGTGATTTGAAAACTATCTGTTGGAAGAGATAGCCTTCTAGTCATCTATGTAGAGTGGCTCAAACGGACATATTTCTCATGCAGCAGCCGTCCTTGCATGAATTTGGTAACTTGCATTTAATGCGTCATTTAATGCTTGCCCGTTGAATATGCAGTCTGAAGTCAGTCTTCGTGTCAGGTTCCGTACGTGCGTGTCCTTCCCGGATTGGTCCACGTCATCAGGTTGGTGAGAATGTCAGAACTTATTCCTAGGCTTCAGGCTTGTCTTATTAAGTTCTTTTTATCTCGAGCACAAAGGTCGTGTCCTGACGCTGACAATCCTTTTGCATTTCTTGGCTCTACTCCAAGTCTTTCCCATAAACTCAGTATCATCCTGTTCCTTTCAGGACTGAGTTAGTAATGACCTCAGGGTTATACTCTTCATCACTGACACTTACTCAGCCAACTTAGAAGACTGCCATAAGTTTAGGAAGGTTGTTGGTCCCGGTACAAGACTGATGAATACGTGTATGGGGGGGGATACACGTATTCCAATTTTTCAACTTAAGACCTTGCCGAGTCCCCTTTACTCAGAGTGATAAAGAACTGAGAGCTGATAATCTCCCCACTGACTACACTTAGTGCGGGTCAGTTGGCTGACTATCAATTCGAGTTCAGTGCGGAAGTGCGTGAGCCCTGATAGTTTAAAGTCTTGTTTAGTTTGCTTTTTGAAAACTTGATTATTTTACTCTGAATAGTGATTAGTAGGGCAGTGCTCTTTTTAAGGATCAGGCTGATTGATTCAAGTCTGATAAAACCAAATGCTTATGAATGAACAAGTAATATAACAAGCAAGCACAATATGAAAGCAGTAAGAACACAGGGAGTTTAACGTGGTTCATAGACTCAAGCTCCTACGTCCACGGCCTGATTTAACAGGAAATCCACTCATGCGATTCTTGTTTTTAACGTGCCAAGGTGCACCAAGATCAGCTACCTCACTGATCTATACAAACTCCTTACTAACTCACTAACAACTTATTTCCAACAAACCTAACTTAGGGTTTTGTTTTCAGTTTGGATTCCAACTAAGTTGAGACTATCCTTACAAGGCAAAGCTATGCTAAGGATTGGATAATCTCTCTATGCTTAAGATAATACTAGTTCGCTCTTTGGAATATAGAATAACTCTCAATAACTAAGAAACACTTGGGAAATTTAACTGGTTTTGAGTGTTTCTTCTAAAGACTGAATGCTTTGAATGCTTGAGAGTTCGAGTAATTTCTGGCTTGGAAATTTCCCGTAACCTTGAATGGGTTCAAGGCCTTCTGTATTTATAGGTGATTTGAAAAACTATCCGTTGGAGAGATAGCCTTCTAGTCATCTATGTAGAGTGGCTCAAACAGACATATCTTCATGTTGCAGCCGTCCTTGCATGGAATTAGGTAGTTGCATTAAATGCATATTAAATGCTTGCCCGTTGAATATGTAGTCTGAAGTCAGTCTTCTGTCAGGTTCCATACGTGTGTGTTCTTCCCGAATTGGTCCACGTCATCATGTTGGTGAGAATGTCAGAACTTATTCCTAGGCTTCAGGCTTGTCTTATTAAGTTCTTTTTGTCTCGAGCATAAGGGTCTTGTCCTGACGCTGACATTCCTTTTGCATTGCTTGGCTCTACTCCAAGTCTTCCCATAAACTCAGTATCATCATGTTCCCTTCAGGACTGAGTTAGTAATGACCTCAGGGTCATACTCTTCATCACTGACACTTACTCAGCCAGCTTAGAAGATTGCCATAAGTTCAGGATGGTGCTCTCGTCTTCAGGCTCTTAGTCTTGATTGTCATCAGTAAGTTCTCCTCTTACTGAGTACCTGTGAAGTGTAAAATGACTAAGTACAAGACTGATGTTTTGAGTGTTTTTTATGAGTGTTTGGAGTCAATTGAGTATCATTTTTATAAACTCATTAATTTGTCTCTTTGGTTTTCATAGATGGATAGAGGACGAAAAGAGGAGTTTGTAGGACTTTGAATCGGCCAAAACGGACTCCCGGTTGAGAAGATATGAAGATTTTATGAACAAGTGTACAGCAGCCGAAAACCACTAGAGCGAGAGCACTCGAGCGCTAGCGCTCGCCCGATTGCACCACTCGAGCTACATGCTCGAGCGCCCCTGCTCGAGCTTCTTGAGCACTTTCCTATATTTTTCCTCCGAATTCGTTTTTCGGCCCATGAGTTTCTGGTTCTCCCCGACGCTTATATATACTCATTCCATACCTTTTTTGGAGGATAACACCATACCAACACATATTTTTACATACTTTGAGCGAGGAGAAAGCTTGGGGAGGAGTTTTGAAGAATTTTATACGTTGTAATCGAGGTTTTAATTTACGAATTCTTAGTTTTAGTATTTATTTTGAACGTATTAGATTAATTCTTTCTTTCTTTACTCTTTGAGACGATTAAACCTAGTTTTTCAGATTTATATAGATTTCTTTGGAGACTTTAATTTGTTCTTTCGTTTATGTTCTTGATTTTATTAGTTAATTCAATTATGCATATGTTTATTGTTCTTGTGATTGCTTTGATTATTCAAACCACCATGTTAGGCTAGAACCCTTGCATGCTTAGGGTAGGATGAACTCGTAGAAGTAGGATGTGGGTACGTAATTAGGATAATTCGTGACGTTTAGTTTTAATTCTCTTAATTAATGAATTCTTAAAATTAGTCTTAACTTTACTCTTGAATTTTGTTCGAAAAGTGTTAGAGAGAGGACGACCGTATCACTCTTTAACAACTAGTAGACTTAACAAGAGGGTTTAGAAAGGGTTAGTTAATCTACCAGTTTATCTAAGAAGGACGACCGCATCACCTTAGTTTAAATTAGGGTCTCGTTAATTACGCACAATCTATTAACTCGTTAGTGGATTAGTGAAGTCGATTGTTAGGATAAAGTATTAGGGTTTTGAATCTTGAGCTTTCATCTTACGATCTTTTACTTAGGTTATTTCTTGCACGTCACGATTATCTTGATTATGTACCGGCTCCGTTAGTATACGTAGGGATTCCTATCCTGAGCATTACCCTTTTATATTTGAGACAAAACCCTTAGATAATTAACTCATTTCTTTCTTTTGCAATAGTAGAGTAGAATAGTTTAGATTTAATAATTTTCAATCCCCAAACATACACTCATATTAACTACAACGCGTAGATCTTCAGAGATCTATTCGCATACATACCTTCCCTTGGGTTCGATAATACTTGGTCCCTATACTTGCCAATACTACAGTGAACCCGTACTCTTGCGGGAAAGCTACTAGTAAAAAGCTAGTATTTTCACTTCAAGTCAAAGACCTAACCAAGACTAGCCTGACTAAGATAAACTAAGGCAAGTCATCTTTTCAAGGGCTTTGGGATCTTAATCAAAGCTGACAATGTCCCAACAATTTCCTCCTTTTTTGATGATGCCAAAACGCTGAAAAGATCCTCAAAACACTTAGAGGAAATATAAAATCCTATATATAAGATAAGTCAGTGTTAGAGCAGTTCTTGATAAAGTACAGAATTTAAATAACAGCAAAAAAGACAATGAGTTTTTGTCTGTGTGCAAAGTAATAGATTTCATTGATTGATATGGAAATGGTTACAATGAATCTAATCTATTATAAGAAAGGATGTGAATCACTAGACTAATCTCATCTCAGGCTCGAGTCCATAACCAGCATAAACACTAACCTTCAATTCTTCAACTCTCTTAACCTGATTCACATAGCCTTTAGCTTTTGCAATCTTCAACACTTCAGTCATAATGGCCTTCGTATCATGCTTTCCAGTTCCAGGGACCAAAGGGGGTGGATGAACCACGAACTCAGGAGCTTTCACTTGGACTGGAGCTGTTTTAGCCTCCTCCAAGATCTTTTGGATTAGCTCAGGATGATTGTCCATCATGTAGTCAGTGAAGTGGGCATTGATGTCTTCAGAGTCGCCCCACTTCTTCACCACGTACCATAACTTCACAAATTCATCCCTTGCGTCAGTCCAGAACATCTTTAATGCCTCTGAGATGAACTCATCGACATAAGCTTCCCTCTGACCTGATTCTGGCCTTCTGGCTTGTAGAATTGTTGATTTTCTAGCCGTTGGCTTTCTTCTGTACTTCCTAGGCTCAGGCTTCGCCTTCTTTCTCCTAAGCAGACTGATCACTGCATCGTCAAGTTCTCGCTGTTGCAAGTCAGTCAGATCAGTTAGCTTCTCCACTTTCCTCTCCAATATGCACATTTCTCCTTTTGAGCAATATCAGCCCTACGCTCAGCCTCAGACTTCTCAGAAGGAGTTCCCCATGCCTCAGCGCACAGCTCAGCCACCGTCTCCGCAGAGTAAGTGATAGGATTTTTCCTTGTATGAACTTGGGGAGACTTCTGAGTTGCCTCAACTGGTTTGGAAAGATGGATTTCCTTGGAAGGTTCATTAGCCTTTGCCTTTATTGCAGCCTCAGCCCTCAGCTTTGCAGCTTCAGACTCATCTCCAGCTTCGGCCGCTGCCAGCTTGGCTGACTTCCTCACTCTGAGCACATTCCCCTCAGGGTTTGCCTCTGGATCAGCCTCAACCGTTTCTCAATGGTTGACTGCCTCAGATGCCTTAGGGCGGGATCTTTTCTCCTTCCTTTCCCCCCATTTTGGCATCATCATTGGCCTGTGATGGGAGTGTTTCAGCTCCACTGTTGATAACGAAAAAGGCTAGAGATTGAACTTCCAAAACGCCCTCCTTCAACATCTCAACTCCCTTGGGAATCCCCGTGCCTGCATAAGAAACTGAACTGATAACAGCTTTCAATTTCTTCTCAAAGACCTCCATGTTATGTTGGAGACTTTGTTCAGCCTTAGTGATCCTTTCCTCCACCTTCAAGGACTCACCGCTGACCCTGCTAGCTTCAACCAGTATCTTCATTGACTCTTCAGTGGCCTTTGCCAAAGTCTCTACAACAGACTGAGAGGTTCGATCTAGCTTCCCTAACTCCAGCTCCAGTTTGGACGTTGAGTCTTTTATGGCCTGAGTGACAAGTGCTCCAGCCTGAACTGCAAGCCTGTCCACTGCCTAATTCAGTTTTTCTTCCCTGATCGCATCCCTCTCCTCAAGTTGCTTGAGAGTCTGCCTTAGCATCTTCTTGGTACGCCTCCTCTCACTCCTCACTGACTTGGCCGTGTCATTCATTGTTCGCTTCAACAAAATCAGCTCTTTATTTGCAAGAGTGTTGTAAGCTGACTTCGTCCACCTGATGTGCTTGGCCAGGGCCTTGGCTTCCTCCTCCTTTTCAGCGTGTAGCCTCATTACTTCCTTCTAAAGTTCAGCTAGATTCTCTGTAGTCTTTTCCTTCTTCACTTCACTATGCTAGTGAATTCAGCGCGTCCGACCCCAGTGATAAGCACATCTTCGTCTTCATCATCGGCCTCGTTAGTGGCAGACTGTTTTCCCTTGTCAGCCCCTGCAGCATCAGTCCCCTCTTCAGGGTGCACTGAAGGCAGTTGAGAAGAAGTCATAGCCGCCTGCTCAGGCTCAGCTAAGCTATCTTGAACTTTGGGAACAAGTCCCTCAGAACTAGGAGTCTCCTTTGACGCCTCAACATCTTCCTCCTTTGTCTCAGGGCAGGGAATCCCTTCATCGATAGATGTCTTATCGACGGCTGAGATGTTCACAACATCCTCAGCCATTGGTCCACCTTTGGCACCAATGTCTTTATCACCTTCCCCCTGAGTCTGAGACTCAGGGATCATAAGATCCACCTCTCTCGCTGTCTCCTCCACAGCCTTCTCCACAGCTCCATCCTGAGCATCCTCATCATCTTCATCCTTATCCTCATCACCATCTGAACGGATGTCAGCCTCCATCTTGGACATCATGTCAGCCACCAGCTGCTTCAGGTTATCGAAATTCAAGAGTTGAAGCCAACTGGTGAGGCCAAAATATGTACACAGCCTCGCCTCCTCTGACTCCCAGTGCTCCCAGCCACGAGCATCAACTAGCATATGTTGTTCTTGCATATTGGACTGCTTAAACTCCAGCCACACTTTCAGTTCAATAACATTTGCTAGCAGCTCCTTGTACCTGTTCAGCCCGGGCCAGCACTTAGCTGCCCACTCCGTGGCATTCCCCCTAAGAGTGTTCTCCAGTATATTACCCACAAGGTTCTCATCCATCTCCTCCTCCTCCTGCATCTCAAGGAAATCATCCTCTACAGTTGGCAAGGATTTGGGGCAATCTTTGGGGTTGGGGTATGAAGGGAAGTCTGCGGGATTGGGAAGGTTTGGCTCTGAAGACTGGTCAGGCTCATGCGTAGGTGAGTTTGATGGCACTGACTCAGTTGGGATGTTTGGCTCTGAGGGTGTTTGGGTTGGTTGGGATGTTGGGTTAGGGTTGGAAATGGGTTCAGGGTGATTTGGTGATTGGGTGGGGTTGATCTCAGGCTGCAAATCTCAGCCGTCTCGCCTCTCGATCGTGGTTCTCACTACCTCTAAGTCAGAGGCTCTAGGAGAGCTTGACTCCTCCCTCTCACTAATCTCAGGCAGGCCCTTCGCTGGGGACTTTTTAGGTCCCTTCCTTAGACGTTTCAGCGGCCTCTCGCCCTGATCCTTCTCCTTCCTGACGTCATCGTCAGTTCCCTCAGCCTCAGATTCGGCCCTCTTGGGATCTGACTCAATCCCTTGCTTGGTGCTCTTTCGGTTTAAAAAATAAAAGATTTCTAACCATCTTGTTATTCTATAACCTAAACATAGACGAATTAAATGAAATGGACGGAAAAAGCAGAGGGTAGAGAATCCGTTGATAAGTTTATCTGTCCCCGAGGTATCGATTTTTACAGAATACCTTGTTTTGACTGTATCGCACTATGTATCATTTGATAACCCCCCAATCTTCTACCTTAAATTAAAATCAAATTTCGAATGAAGGAAATCCATTTACAGCTGGAGAGATCTCAACAACATGACTTCCTATATCCACTTATCTTTCAGGAGTATATTTATGCATTTGCTCATAATCGTGCTTTGAGTAAATTGATTTTGTCGGAAAATCTGGGTTACGCGAATCAAGATCGAGAAAGGGAAGTTTTCCAAACACTGACTCAAACCCATTGTCAAATCGTACGCAGCAGAATATGGAGGTACTTATGGCAGAACGGGCCAATCTGGTATTTCCAGTGGCCTCTTCTCTCTCAGCAGCAACCTCCTCCTCAACCTCCTTGCTCCTTTCAAAGAGCTCATCCACCTTCTCAATGAGACTGATAGCCACCTTCTTGGCCTTACCAGCTGGCTTTTTAGCCTGACCCTTTGCTTTAGCATTGGGATCAGTCAGCCCTAGCACTGAGTAAGTGTCACTTAGTGAAGTAAACATTACCTTATTAGAGGTAAGATTGTCCTCCATGTCGAAAGTATATCCTGGGCAGGCGTGAGCAATCAGGATGGACAGCTTGGTTCCGAATGGGAGAATAGCACCAACAGACATGTGCTTTTTGTCATCATCCCTCTTGATTTTGTCCATTGCAGCCTGATAGATTTGATCCAGAAAGAATTGCTCCCAATTCGCCTCCACTCCATCGACGATGGCTCCCATTATCCTCAGTTTGGGCAGGCTCAGTTGCTCATGTGAGCCCGTGGATCCCATGACGATCTTGGACACTAAGTCCACAAGAGCCCTATACTCAGCTTTAGGTTGCTCTTGTTCTGACGAGCTCTGAACTCGGATGAGCCCGTTTTGGTCCACTTACCTAGGAATTCTCCCTCCGAATTCTCCTAGTAAACCCTGGGGTTGATGCCTGTGCACGGCAATGCGTAGACCTCTTTGATCGCCTTTTTGAGGTTGATGTCCTTCACCTCCGTACTGTAGAAAGGTTCACCATCCTCATCGATTTCACCAGTTGGCTTTAGAGCCGTGATTTTGATGAAGAGTTCCCCCTTGCGCAGGAACACGTTGAAGTATGCTTCCACCACCACCTTCGGAAGCACAGAAACTGGGCGCAAAGAGAAATTTTTCTCCAACCTTGCCTTGGAGATCCAATTAAAAACTGGTTTGATCTCCTCGACGTTGAGACATATACCATCCATGGAGATGACTTGCTCCATGTGTACCAGCTTGTTGTTGACAACTTCCTCGAGCTTGTCTGTTGTCCAGTTGGAGTTAAGAAATGCCATTGTTGGGAGAAGGTTTTTCAAAAATCTGTGAGTGCTTGAGCAAGAGAATACTCAGTGTGCAGAAGTGCTTGTGTTTGCGTAAAAACCTCGAATGACATTCTTGATTGATTAGACTAAGTTAGTTACTCAGATGTGGGGTTGAGATTAATTCCTGAATTCGAAAGGTTTTGATATTAAGGGCCAGGATTAGTCTCAGCATCAATCAATTACCCATGTCAGTCATATTCCGTATAAAACGGACACGTATATGAAAAAGTAACTGAAGCATTAAATGCTCCATTGCGCGTGGGTTTAAATATGAAAAGGCACGCTTTTAATGAAAATGGAATGCATTTATTAAAGATTTTCAGGACGAAGGACTCGGGGAGACGCTTGGAATTCACAAAAGATCAGGATAGAACTCATACCTGTTAGGGAGACATTGTAGCACCCTGATACCTCGCTGAGTCGAGTCTGTCTGAGTTCCCCCTAAAACCCTACACTAACTGCTCTCCCGGGTCTAAGAGTCCTAACTCCACTGACAGTTCCATAAACCTTGCTTCAGCCAGAGGCTTAGTCTAGATGTCAGCTCTCTGCCTGTCAGTGTGAATTTTCTCCATCCTAATATCCTTCTTCTCCACATGATCTCGAATGAAGTGATGCCTAATATCCACATGCTTGCACCTTGTGTGAAGCACTGGGTTCTGAGTAATTGCTATAGCACTATTGTTGTCACAATAGATTGGAACCTCATTAGCAAATACTTGGTAGTATATCAATTGTTGCCTCAACTATAAAATCTGAGCACAACAACTACCTGCAGCCATATACTCAGCCTCAGTTGTGGATGTCGCCACTGAATTCTGGTTCTTACTAAACCACGAGATCAACTTACTTCCCAAAAACTGACATGTCCTTGAGGTTGATTTCCTATCAATCCTACAACCTCCATAATCTGCATCTGAATAACCTATTAGTTCTAAGTTTTCATCTGAAGGATACCATAGTCCTATATTGACTGTCCTTTTCAAATACTTAAGTATCCTCTTAGCAGCCTCCAAATGACTTCTCTTGGGATCAGACTGATACCTAGCACACACACCAACTGCAAACGTAATGTCAGGCCTACTTGCAGTTAGGTACAACAAAGAACCTATCAGCCCTCGATACTCAGTCTGATTTACTGAAGTTCCTTCAGTGTCAGGATCCATCTTCCAATTTGTGTTCATTGGGATCCTGGCTGGATTGCTGTTCTGAACACCAAACTTATGAATCAAGTCTCTTGTATACTTGGTCTGATTAATGAAGATACCTTGATCAGTCTACTTAACCTGCAATCCTAAAAAGAAGTTCATCTCTCCCATCATTGACATCTCAAATTTACCAGTCATCAACTTAGAGAATTTCTCACAGAGCTGATGATTTGGTGATCCAAATATTATGTCATCCACATAAATCTGGACCAAGAGAATGTCATCTCCTTTAGTAATCCTGAACAAAGTCCTATCCACGGTTCCCTTCTTGAACCCATGGTCTGTCAGGAATTGAGATAGGGTATCATACCAAGCTCTTGGTGCTTGTTTAAGTCCATAGAGTGCTTTCTTCAAATGGTATACTCTATCTCCAACCTAAAACCCGGGAGGTTGTTCAACATATACCTCTTCATTGAGTACACCATTCAGGAAGGCACTCTTGACATCCATTTGATACACCTTAAACTTCTTATATGTTGCATATGCAAGGAACAACCTGATAGCCTCCAGGCTAGCCACTGGAGCAAAAGTCTCATCATAGTCTATTCCTTCAGACTGACAATACCCTTTTGCAACCAATCTAGCCTTGTTCCTTACTACAACACCATTCTCATCCTTCTTGTTCTTAAAGACCCACTTGGTACCAATAACACCTTGGTGCCTAGGTCTATCTACCAGTTCCCAAACCTGATTCCTTGTGAACTGATTCAACTCTTCTTGCATGGCTATGATCCAGTTCGAGTCAGTGAGAGCTTCTTCAATGTTCTGAGGCTCTTGCTCAGAGAGAAAGCAACAGAATAGTACACTCTCACCATGGAACCGTCTGGTCCTGACTCCCTCAGTTGGATCACCAATGACTTGATTAATGGGATGATCCTCTAGCCATGTTCTTTTGCCTGGAGTTGTTCCTGAAGTACCTGCAATGTTAGTGTCTACAGGCTCATAAAATTCAGAAAATTGAACAGAAGGGGATGATCCCGAGTCTATACCAAAGGGATTAATAAGCTCAATGTCAGGGACATTAATTCCCCCTTGATGAGGTGACTCAGGAACAGTGTCAGCTGCGACCGCATCTTCATAGATGGTACTTACCTCAGGTTGAGCCTATTCCTCAGTTTGAGGCTCAACTATCCCTGATGTGCTGGGCTTAGGAGTGGCACTTGGTTCATTATCCTGATCGTCGTCATCATCTCATCTTGGAATTAGCACAGTTTTGACCTTTGGATCAGGTTGATTCTTTAAGCTTAGCCTTGTCACTCTCCTTGTGACCTCCCCAGTGTCAGGATTCAACATTCTTACCCTAGACTCATTAGCAGATTCATCAAACACAACATGTGGTGATTCTTCCACAACGAGGGTCCTACAATTGTAAACCCTTAATGCTTTACTGACTTTAGAATATCCTAAGAATATTCCTTCATCAGATTTGCTATCAAAGGCTTTCAATTGGGTCTTCCCATTGTTGAGGATGAAACACTTACAACCAAATACATGAAAGTAAGAGATACGAGGCTTCCTCTTATTCCATGTCTCACATGGGGTATGTGCATGTTGTTTGTTCAGCATGGATCTGTTCTGAGTGTAGCATGCAGTGTTGATTGCCTCAGCCCAGAATTTCTTGGGCAATCCTGACTCAGCCAGCATGGTCCTGGCAGCTTCCTTCAGTGTCCTGTTCCTCCTTTCAGCGACACCATTTTGCTGTGGGGTTCTAGCTGCAGAAGTCTCATGAGTTATACCAAGTTTATTACAAAAGTCAAAAATATATGAAATATAAATTCAGTGCCCTTGTCAGATCTGATCTTAGTAATGGACTGATTCTTCTCATTGCTGAGTCTCTTGAGCAACTCTGGAACCTTCACCTGTGTTTCCTTCTTATTTAACAGGAAAATAACCCAAGTATTTCTAGAATAATCATCAATAACCACAAGGGTATATTTCCTACCATTCATACTCACAGGTGTTATAGGACCAAATAAATCCATGTGCAAGAGCTGAAGAATCCTATCAGTGGAATGGGAAGCCTTCTCCTTGAATGATGCTCTGGCCTGCTTCCCTTCCTGACACGCTTTGCACACATGATCTTTGCTAAAAACTTCATTAGGTAGACCTTCAACAAGTGATTGTCTAGAAATTTTGTTAAGAATCTTGGATGTTCAGGTGGCTTAATCTTTTATGCCATATCCAACAGAGCTCTAGGGAGCTTTTAGCAACAAAATAAGTATTAGGAATAGTGCTGCTCCAATCAACGAGATAAACGTTACCGTTACCATTCTTGATACCTGATAGAAGCACTTGTGTTGATTTGTCCTTGACTGAACATATATTCGATGAGAAGTCAACACTGAAACCTTTGTCACATAACTGACTTATTGACAATAGGTTATGTTTCAGTCCTTCCACAAAGGACACATTCTCCACTCTGATTGTACCTATTATCAAGACACCAAAACCTTTAGTAACACCTTTTGAGTTATCACCAAAGGTTACCGGTGGACCATCTTTAGCTTGAAACTCTTGGAGAAGACTCTTCATTCCAGTCATATGCCTTGAGCATCCGCTGTCTAGGTACCAAACAACTTTGTTTAAGTTTCCTCTCCTCATGTTGTGATCCACAGCCGCCTGCAAGCAAATCAGGCTTTAGGTACCCATTGGGTGTTGGGTCCTATAGTGTCAGTTGTACCCTTCGGGATCCAGACTTGCTTAACAACCCTGATTGCCTCAGAGTGGTAAATCTGTCTCCCTGAAACATCAACATACACAACTTTCTTCTTCTTTGCCTGAGAGGAAGATGGTGTATGAGTGCTAGACTTAGGCTTCACAGGAGCCTGAGTGGGTGCCTTTTGGGCTGGCTTCCTGTTCTTCTTAGGTCTGGGTGCAGCAAGTGTTGGGCCTTGTTCTTGATAAGGACCATGTATTCTATTCCCCCTAGGCAAGTGAGGGAATGGAAAACAGTTAAAGGCCTCAGGATGCCAAAACCATGGGGATGTCATCATGTTTGGCCTTCCCTGTTGGTATTGCCAAGAATGATGGTACCCTCGCTGACCAGTCTGAGGGCTCTTGGCCTGAGTCTTCCCCTGCTTTTGCTGAGGCTTTCCCGGCCCTGAGCTCTCAGGGACTTCCTTTGGTTGCTTTGCCTTTCCCTTGGGCTTTGGCTTAACTACCTTAGGGGCAACCCTGACTGAGTCAACAGTTTCCTTGCCCTTATCAGTTTGACGGGCCTGAAGGACAACCTTAGGTGCACTTTGGCCTGCCTGAACAAATACCCTCTCAGTGTTGTTCCCTGAAGCAACATGAGACTGACCTTGTGAGGATTTCTTAGGAACATATCCAAGTCCCTTTTTCTCGTTCCCAAGCATCTGGCTGCTATTTATTTCCTCCCTAGCCACTGAGGATTTATTCATTGCTGCAACCTTTTGCTTGAGTGAGTCCTCACTCTTTTTTAGGATTTCATGTCTGGCAAAGAGGTAATCAAACTTACTCTTAAGTACTTTTAGTTCTTCCTTTCTGACCAACTCTTCATCAGCCAGTTCCTTCAGAATCTTTTCTCATGGGAGACGCTCAGCATTGATTAAATCAATTTCCTGAGTTAGTCTCACAATCTGAGCTGATTCTTTAAGATCAGACTGAGTGAGCTGATCATTCAGGTTCTGGACCTCAGTATACAATTTCTTGTTTTCCCCTAACAAGAAGATATTAGTTTCCTGCAACCTGGAGAAATCAACCATAAATTGATCCAGGCAGATCTGAAGGTTTATTTCTCTGGCTGACTCTGAGCTAAACTCAGAATTTTGACCAGTGTAGGAACCACAAACAGAATTAGATGTTACCTCAGGTTCCTCCCTTGCCATAAGGTAAACATCATCGTACTCATCATCAGAGAAAAGTTCAGGCGACCTTTCCTCAGGACCATCCGAGTCAGTAGCATCCTCAGCGAGCATGGCTCTCCGATCAGCATACCTCTGGTCTCTCTTGGCCCTCCTGTCCTCTCTCTCCCTAGCACTCGGCTCTGGGCAGTCATACTGATAGTGCCCACTCTTTTTACATTTGTAACATGTTGCTTGCTTATCTCCTCTTTCTTTTCTTGGTTCAGGGTTCCTCCTTGAGTCAGGTTCCCTATGTCTTGATGAGCTTTCAGTCTTCCCTGAGTGCCTGAATATCCATCACGAGTACGTCTCTGTTCATCTCTACGATCGGGCTTTGGGTCTGAATATCTTCTTTCATCGTCACGATCTCTCCTCTGGCCAGTATTTCTCCTTTTCTCATATCACCTTGAGCTTTGGTGGGTTCCTTCAGGTTTTCTATCACGTGAGTCCTGATAAAATTTCTTATAACGACCACACTTGGAATTTAGCTTATCGAAGCGTCTGGCCATCAGGTTGTACTCCTCAGCAAGTTCTTTCTTGCTCATCTCCATCAGTGACTTTGATGAAGACTCAACAGGTTCAAACCTGGCCTTGAACGCCACACTTTTCTCAGGAGTTTTCTCATTCTCTTCCTCTTCCTGCTGAACTTTCTTCTTTCTCTTGTTAAGATCATATTCCAGTGCTTTGAGCTCTGAAAAAAGCAAAGCAGAAGTTATGTTACTCATATCCTGAGTGTTCTTGAGCATAATTACACTGTTGTCCTATCTTTCAGGAAGGGCATTCAGGATCTTTGAAGCAACATCTCTCATAGGGACATCCTTGTCCAGCATCACCAACTCATTCATCAACTTGATGAATCTTGACTTCATCTGATCTATACTCTCATCAGGCAGCATCTCGAACGCCTCGAATTTCTAAATGACAATGTTTCTCTTGTTCTCCTTTATCTTTTCTGACCCCTCGTACATCCTGGTCAGCTCATCCCAAACCTCATTTGCCGTCTTTAAATTCATCAGCCTCACTGACTCCTCGAAGGGCACCGTATGCAAGATAATGTTCCTGGCCACGTTGTCCAGTCCAACCATCTTGATTTCGTCATTGGTCATGTCTTTCCTTTCTTTAGGAACCTGTAAGCCAATTTCAAGATGTTCATATCCCAATCCTTTGACATTAGGGATAGTAATCTTGATCGGTCCTTCCTTGATAACACGCGGTATTTGGTCATGGATGGCATCAAGATGTGCCTCTAGTCTGAACTTCCAATAAACAAAGTTAGATACAGAGAATTCAGGTAACAAAGCTTCAAGTCTCCTCGAAGTCATGATGATGCAAGTTTTATGAAAAGAAAACTTAGATCTGTTCAGTGACCACCAATAGTTTCTCCTTTGAAACTATTAGTATTCAAAGTCAGTGGTCTTTTGAACCACTGCTCTGATACCACTTGTTGGTCCCGGTACAAGACTGATGAATACGTGTATGGGGGGAAATACACGTATACCAATTTTTCAAATTAAACCTTACTGAGTCCCCTTTACTCAGAGTGATAAAGAACTAAGAGCTGATAATATACCCACTGACTACACTTAGTGCGGGTCAGTTGGCTAACTATCAATTCAAGTTCAGTGCGGAAATACCTGAGCCCTAATAGTTTAAAGTCTTATTTAGTTTGCTTTCTGAAAAACCTTATTTACTTAATTTTGAATAGTGAGTAGTAGGGCAATGCTCTTTTGAAGGATCAGGCTGATTGATTCAGGCCTGAAAAAATAAATGCTATGAATGACAGTTAATATGGTAGGTATGCACAATATCAAAGCAATAAGAACACCGGGAGTTTAACGTGGTTTAGAGACTCAAGCTCCTACGTCCACGACCTGATTTAATAGGGAATCCACTCAAGGGATTCTTGTTTTTAACGTGCCAAGGTGCACCAAGATCAGCTAACCTCACTGACCTATGCAACTCCTTACTAACTCACTAACTGAACTTACTACCAACAAACCTAACTTAGGGTTTTGGTTTCAGTTTGGATTCCAACTAGGTTGTGATTATCCTTACAAGACAAGGCTTTGCTAAGGATGAGATAATCACTCTAAGCTTAAGATAATGCTAGTACGCTCTTTGGAATACAAAATAACTCTCAGTAACTAAGAAACACTTGGGAAATTTAACTGGTTTCGAGTGCTTCTTCTAATGGCTGACTGCTTTGAATGCTTGAGAGTTTGAGTAATTTCTGGCTTGGAAATTTCCAGTAACCTTGAATGGATTCAAGGCCTTCTGTATTTATAGTGATTTGAAAACTATCCGTTGGAAGAGATAACCTTCTAGTCATCTATGTAGAGTGGTTCAAACAGACATATTTCTCATGCAGCAGCCGTCCTTGCATGGATTTGGTAATTGCATTTAATGCACCATTTAATGCTTGCCTGTTGAATGTGCAGTCTGAAGTCAGTCTTCATGTCAGGGTCCGTACGTGCGTGTCCTTCCTAGATTTGTCCACATCATCAGGTTGGTGAGAATGTCAGAACTTATTCCTAGGCTTCAGGCTTGCCTTATTAAGTTCTTTTTGTCTCGAGCACAACGGTCTTGTCCTAACGCTGACATTCCTTTTGCATTGCTTGGCTCTACTCCAAGTCTTTCCCCTTAACTCAGTATTATCCTATTCCCTTCAGGACTGATTTAGTAATGACCTCAAGGTCATACTCTTCATCACTGACACTTACTCAGTCAACTTAAAAGACTGCCATAAGTTTATGATGGTGCTCTTCATCTTCAGGCTCTTAGTCTTGATTGATATCAGTGAGTTCTCCTCTCACTGAGTACCTGTGAAATGTAAAATAACTAAGTACAAATCCTAACCAAGACTAGTCTGACAACAATAGCATAACATCTTTTCACTTCCAACCATGAGAGAAAGCAAACTCAAGAGCTAGAAGAATGGAAGCGATCTCCGCCTCCAAGGGGTATCCCCAACCACCAACATCCGAAGTAGCTGCAACAAACATCCCCATAGAATTTCGGAAAACCGCACCCATCGACAAAATACCCGGGGACAACAGCACACTACCATCCACGTTCACCTTCAGCCACCCGAAAGGAGGTGGGATCCAGCGTAAGTAGACAGGGGTACGAACACTGTGTGGTATCAGTTTGACTTTGAAAGTCCTCGTCACTAGAAGATCCCTAAGGGAGCCATTTGAAGTTCCCTTAATCAACGCAGTCGAATCCCTTGTACCTGAAATAATCAAAGCCAAACATCTCCTAATGGACGGAACCACTCCATCATGAAAGGATCTATTCCTAAACCACCAAACCGTCCAAATGGAGGTAATGAATGCAATCCTCCAAAGCTTACCCACCTGTTCACTGAACTGAAAGTTGATAACGTGAGCAAGGATAGTATGGAAACCCTCATCCAAAGGGAAATGCACATCAAAGATTCGCATCAAAAAAGCATAAATAGATTTTGTAAAAGCACACTAAAAAAGGATATGGTCTTGCGTGTCACAGGCGGCAAAACAAAGCAAGCACATGGTAGGACCAATCGACCCTGTCCTTTGGAACCAACCTGTGGTGGGCAATCTACCCTTTGTCGCCCTCCAAAAAAGCGTGGAGCGATAAGGGGGAATAAAAGAAGACCAGCCCCATGCCGCCCATGCAGGCTTAGGAAATCTTTGCCTAATCTCATCATAAGCCAATCCCAAAGTGAACTCACTAGAAACTGTATCCGTCCAAATGAGTCTATCGTCACCATCAGCCACCCTAATCTGAAGGATGTCATGCACTATGTCGGAGAAAGCCAAAACAAAGTCCAAGGTGAAATGCCAGCTCCCATCAAAGTAAAAATCCCGAACCTCTCCAATAAGACCGGACCGAACACCTTGAGGAAGACCAATGCGATCCGAAATAGAATAGCCCAACCAATTATCATGCCAAAAACTAACCCGGGAAGTAGAACCTATCAACCAGCGAGACCCCTGCACTATACGATCAACGTGCCTCCTAATACCAGGGCTAATCGAGGAGGCAATGTATCTAGCAAACTTAGGCTTGCGTCCAGCCTTAAAGTATCGGCGGTGCAGCAACTCAAAGTCTGGAGATTGGGCCCTATAGACATCCCAGGCTAATTTACACGTGAAAGAGTCATTTGCAAGTGTAATGGAATGGATTCCTAAACCCCCCTCCTCGGTGGGCGTACAACAGCGTTTCCAAGGGATGGAACAAGAACTATTTCGTTTATTGACGTCACCCGTCCACAGAAAGTTCTTCATTGCCCGGTCAATTTTCAAGATAAGAGATCTAGGCCAGCGATATACCATCATAGTATGTACCAGGGAACCTGCTATAACTGAATTAATCAAACATTTACGACCCGCAAGAGACAAAGTGCGACCCTTCCATCCGCTGAATTTAGCAAGAATAGAGTCCACCAACCGAGAAAAATAAAGAGCCTTAGGAGCACCTCGAAATAAAGGAACTCCCAAGTAAATGAAGGGAAGAGATCCTTCCTGAATACCCGTAATGTGAAAGATTCTGGTGCGCAATGACCTGTTAACCGAATTCCCAAAATATGCATGGGACTTAGTTGGGCTGTAAAGTTGGCCCAAGGTGGAGCCGTAAAGATCAAGCACACGTTTCAAGCATCTAGCATTTTTGGAGGTAGCCTTCATGAAGACCAAAATGTCATCCGCATAGAACAAAAATGCCGGTGAATCCCGTATTATAGAAAGATTCGAGGAGGCAATCTCAAACTGCAACCAACGCCCCAGGGCTTCCTCGGTCAAACAAAAAAGAAGAGGGGAGAGAGGGTCCCCTTAACGAACACCCCTAGAGCAAGGAAAAAATCCGCAAACATCTCCGTTCACAATGATAGAGAGTCTAGCCGAATGCAGTACCAAATCAATCATCTGCTGGAAACGAATAGAGAAACCCATGCGGCGGAGAACCGCTTTTAGAAAGCCCCAATCAATAGTATCAAATGCCTTAGTGATGTCAATTTTGACTGCCATATTACCTTCCTTAGCTGTCGTATTCAGCTTGTTGATTGCGTCAGAGGCTAGTGCAATGCAAGTATGAATTCGCTTACCCGGGATAAATCCAAACTGGAAAGGCGTGAGGAGCTTTGCCACAAATGCACCCAACCTGGTGGCAATGATCTTGGTAAAAATCTTATAGAGAAAGTTGCCCATGACAATAGGACGAAAATCTTGAATCCTGTTAGCCCCCGGCTTCTTGGGAATCAGCGTAACTAAGCTGGCATTAAAACCAACCGGCATTTCACACCCAGAAAAGATGTGTTGTATTGCTTCAGTAATATCACTATGGATAGTGTCCCAGCAATGTTGAAAGAAAGAGCCCGGAAATCCATCTGGCCCAGGAGAGCTTGTGCCATCCATGTCAAAAACAACCCGTTTTACCTCATCCACCAGCGGCATGGCTGTAAGAAAAGCATCCTTTCCCTCGGCTATGGAAACAAAGGGGAGATGGTCAAGGTGCACAATGGGTGAGGCCGTGTCCACCCTCGTAAACAGCTCCGTGTAATAATTAACCACAAATGAACCAATGGCACTAGGATCAGTGACAAGATTACCATCAACAATTAAATCAGAGATAAAGTTCCCTTTACGAGGTACCTTATGGGCCACATGGAAAAAAACCGAATTGCGATCCCCATCTTTAAGCCACTGCAATTTAGCCCGTTGAGAAATGAATTCTTACTTACGCGTGAGGAGACCGTTTAGCTTAATTAAACAATCGACCTCCCTGTCAAAACGATCCTCTATGTCTCCAAAGTTATAGATATCCTGCTGAACACGATTAAGATCTTCCGTCGCCTCCTCAATTTCCGAAAATATATTCCTAAAGACCGAAGAATTCCAGGCCTTCAACTGGTGCTTTAGACGACAGAGCTTGTAGGTAGTGCGAAGAGTCGGTGTAGCAGCCCCAAGCGGAGCAGACCAAGATTGAAGGACAAAATCCGAGAATTGCTCATGTTTAAGCCACATGGATTGAAAACGAAATTGCGCAGGCCGTCTTGGAGGAGCCTGAGCTGTAAGGGTCAAAAGAAGAGGATGGTGATCCGACGAATGCCGACAAAGAATCTCCAAAGAGGAAGAGGTCTAGAGATCCAAGAAATCTGGAGTGGCAAGAGCACGGTCAAGACGGGCAGCAATAAGCCCCTGATTCGCCCGCCTTGTAGACCAAGTGAAAATATGCTCATCAGTATCCCATTCCAGCAGGTTGGCTTCATCAAAAAAAGCAGAAAACTCCTCAGTAGGAAGGCTTCGGAAAGCCAGGTTACGACTTCTCTCGTGAGAGCCCTTGACCACATTAAAATCGCCCATAAAGCAGACTTTGCGATCTGGAATCCCCAATAAATCAGCCCAAAGAGGTCGTCGCAAAGTGTAAGAATTTCGAGCATGTACAAATGCCAGAGTGTATTGTTTTCCCTCCCAATTCAAAGAAACAGCAATGCATTGATCCGTCTGAAAGAGAAGTGTGACAGAATTAACCAGTGAATCCTGACAAAGGACCCAAATATTAGGACGAGAATCATCACGGGAATTATGAAATAAAAAAGAGAGTCTGACAGAACGCCAAAAAGAATTAGGTATAGAGGAAACCCGTATCTTAGGCTCGTATATTGCTAGAAAGTCCGGCCTATGTTTCTGACAGAGGGAACATAGGGCCGTTTGAGTGTGTTCGTTCCCCAGCCCCTGTACATTCCAAGATAAACAGATCATGGAGTGGAATTCCGGCCGTGCGTCGGCGGCCCGGTACCCTGAGCGTGTTGAGGTTCCTCTTCCTCCTCATCACCCCATTTTCTGCTAGCCACAGTGTGCAGCTCGTCAATACGTTTGCTGCGCTCATCAATTTGCAAATCAGAATGTGCATGCACACGTAAATGTTCCACCACTTCCTCATGTTGCTTGTTATTCCCATCCTCTGCTAATACTAGTTGTTGGCCGCTGTCCCCATGCGACCCACTATCCTCGGCTGAAACATCCCCTTGAGGTAAAATAGGTGAACCTCGTAACGCTTGCTTGATGGGTACCCCCACAGGTAAAGAAGACTCAAAGTAGGGTTTTTTAAACAGTCCTGGAGGCTTTAAGATGGGATATGGCCGATGTAGAGAAGGAGCCAAATTCCCCTTACCTGTTATGACCTCTTCAGAGTCGGTGGGCTTTAACGACGGGGCATGCAAACCCTCACTATCATTTAACTGATTCAGCTGGGGTGGAGTACCCTCCTCTATGAGATCCTCTGTTTCCGAAACCAAGGCGTCAAAGGTGTTGCTAGTATGGACCAGAGCCAAATCCTTCTCCCCATCATTTAGTTTGGAATTAGTCACCTCCGTTTCATTCCCAGTAATGTGAGTGACCGTGTTAATCTGGTTGACAGTTTCTTTGAGAGCCTGACTCTCTCTATCCGCCGCAAGAGTGGCAGTAAGGTTTTTGACATCTTTCTTAGAAACCTTTTGATTCTTAGCATTAAGAGGCCTCCTCGAGCGACTACGTCCACGGCTGGTACGGCGAGAAGGGATTTCCGGGCACAATTTCGAGCGCTTGCAATTACTTAAGTTATGGCCTAGCACGCAACATTCACGGCAGAACAAAGGGAGCTTCTCATAAGTTATATTTGTAGCTGATAAATGTGTGCCTTGCCGAAACAAGACCTGCTGATGCAAGTCCTTTGAGAGATCGATTTCAATAAGCATGCGTGCATACAAGCCAAAGAGCTTGTTGGTAGTGTTGTCATCGACACGAACTAGCGTGCCAATCGCTGAAGCCAGAGCCTCCAATATTCTGGGCTGCCAGTACTCTATAGGGAGTTCCGAGAAACGGACCCAAACTTGTGCACAAGATGTCTTGACCGTATTCGGGTTGAAGTTCGGGGACCATGTTTGGACACGGAAAGTACCCGTGTCAAGAACATACGAAGAACGGGCAGCAATGCGATTTCTATCAGTCTCCACCTCAAACATCACAGTGTAATATCCCTTACCAAGTGGGATCATCTTCATTCGTCCACATAAATTCCAGATGGATTTCAATTTGTCCTTTAGGGAAAGCATGGGGCTCAGCGGCTTTCCCGGCAACGTGATCATCCTCCCGATTAAAGCATTCCGGAACTCTTGTAACCCCTGTTGATAATCCTCTTCAGGGACATCTATAAAAAGAAACTCCCCATGAGGGGTCGGCCTAATAGGCTCCCGAAGTGGGTTGGCTCGGAGAGTAGGGCGCTGTTTAGCTCCCGCTGCTTCCGCAAATGACTTGCCTCCCATACCCTGTTCATTAGGAGGAAAACTAGCAGGTAATCCATCCTTAGCATTATGAAGACTAGAGGACGTGGGTATGTAGTTACCATTAGGGCCGGAAACATTAACATGAACGTTTCCGGCAGGGGTGGAAAGCCTCGGATACGCCGCCTCCGAAGAAGGGCCATCCCTCATAAAATCAACATTCTCTACATTATGTGCAACGTTCGTGCCCTGCAAGGCAGGAGAGAAAACAGCAAGAGGGCAGTCCTTTGAAGGAATATCAAGCACAAACGGTGTGTGATTAGGAGACTTACACAATGCGCCAGAATCCACCAGGGTGGTATTTCCGGCTGTAGTCGAGGAATCGCCAGCAGGGCCCTTAGGTCCTTGCGTAATCATGTCCGGCAGCGGGGCCTTGTTATGATCTCCCTGCGGAAAAGAAACAGGCACCGGGACAGCCGGACCAGAAATACCAGAAATATTCGAATTCGCTAAAGTAAGAGAATCCGTGAGGGACTTACGTGATGCGTCGGAAACGACATCGGTCTCGTTTCCGGCTGTAATCATTGGATCGCCAAGAGGGCCTCGAAGCCCTTGCGTATCACCATGCAGCAGATTTGAGCCATATTGATCAAACCCTAACCCTGGAAATTTAGGGTTTGTCGCAGCAAGGGACTCGGGCGACGGTGTCAAAGAGATCGGCCGCCAAGTCGGACGTGGTGCAACGGTTGGAGGGAGCGATGCCAAATATCTGAGAAAATACGGGTACCGACGTTCAATTTCCAGCAACACAGCATCCTGGGTTCCATCAATATTAATGTACATATTGGGGGAAGGCATAGGTAGGGCTTCGAGTGAGGCCTTAGGAATGGACAGGTAATCCTTGATTTGTGCATGGAACGAAACCAGTTTATCGAAGACCTGGTTCTCAAAGATAGCTTCACGACGAGATTGTTCAAGAGCCGGTAGAAGAGGGGAGATCTGAGGGGAAATCTGATCGGAGGACGGATGAATCCGGCCAGATTCCATGGTGGAGAATCAATCAGAAACTAGGGTTCTGCGGTGGAAAGGTTGGAGAGAGGAAATCCTAGAGAGAGAAACATTTTCCAGTTATAGTTAATAACTTAGTGATTAAGGAATTAACTCATTTTTCAATAATGAATCCATTTGAAAACTTAAAACTCAAATTGAGTGTAAATTAGGTGATAACTTAGTGATTAAGAAGAAACTCCATTTTCAATAATGTATCCGTTTGAAATCTTAAAACTCAAATTCAGTGTAAATTAGTTTATAACTTAGTGATTAAGGAAGAAACTCAGTTTTCAATAATGTATTCTTTTGAAATCTTAAAACTCAAATTGAGTGTAAATTAGGTTATAACTTAGTGATTAAGGAAGAAACTCAGTTTTCAATAATGTATCATTTTGAAATATTAAAACTCAAATTGAATGTAAATTAGGTTAATACTTAGTGATTAAGGAAGAAACTCAATTTTCAATAATTTATCCTTTTGAAATCTTAAAACTCAAATTGAATGTAAATTAGGTTAATACTTGGTGATTAAGGAAGAAACTCCATTTTCAATAATGTATCCTTTTGAAATATTAAAACTCAAATTGAGTGTAAATTAGGTTATAACTTAGTGATTAAGGAAGAAACACAGTTTTCAATAATGTGCCCTTTTGAAATATTAAAACTCAAATTGAATGTAAATTAGGTTAATACTTTGTGATTAAGTAAGAAACACCATTTTCAATAATGTATCCTTTTGAAATCTTAAAACTAAAATTGTGTGTAAATTATTTAATAACTTAGTGATTAAGAAAGAAACTCCATTTTCAATAATTTATCCTTTTGAAATCTTAAAACTCAAATTGAATGTAAATTAGGTTAATACTTGGTGATTAAGGAAGAAACTAGATTTTCAATAATGTATCCTTTTGAAATATTAAAACTCAAATTGAGTGTAAATTAGTTAATAACTTAGTGGTTAAGGAAGAAACTCAGTTTTCAATAATGTATCCTTTTGAAATCTTAAAACTCAAATTGAGTGCAAATTAGGTGATAACTTAGTGATTAAGGAAGAAACTCCATTTTCAATAATTTATCATTTTGAAATCTTAAAACTTAAATTGAATGTAAATTAGGTTAATACTTGGTGATTAAGGAAGAAACTCGATTTTCAATAATGCACGTAAAATAGGGATTTTATTAAACACGGAAAAAAAAGAAAAGAAAGGCTCCACAACCCGGAGCGGCGATTAGAAGTAAGAAATGGATGGGCCGCATTAAAAACCTCACCGTAAACCTCCCTTAAGGATAAACCGGTGCAGGCGAAAAAGCCTTACCAACCACCCATTTCTCGAATTGCTATAGGAACATGCCCAGAATACAAGGCAAAAAAGAGCCTCTCCCCCAGTCAACAGACTGCAGAGGTGGGCCCTCGAACTAGCTCTCAGCCGCCAAAAGGGCTGAATAGAGACTGATCGTGAACAAAACTAAAAAATCAACAACTAACAAAAAATAACAACCGAGTCAAGATCGGAAAAATAATTCATGTAAATCAGAAAACAAGAGCGCCGATATACTAGGGGGAGGGTCAGTCAACCAAATACCCGACGGTCTCAATTTCGCCAAAGCATCCGCCACCCTGTTGCCCTCTCTCCATATGTGCGAGTAACGAATTTCCATATCATGGACAAGACTCATAGTGATACTCCATAAACCTCTAAGTCTCCAGGGGATAATGGGTATCGTCTTCCACATCGTATGAATTGCCAAGATAGAATCAGACTCAATCCAAACCTTTCTCCAGCCCTTCCCATAAGCGAACCGAAGAGCCAATAAAATGGCAGCGATCTCCGCCTCAAGAGGATAACCCCAGCCATAACTCATAGTAAAAGCAGCTTCAAAAAGCCCCATAGAATTTCGAAAAACAGCACCCACATACATTGTGTTAGGAGAGGAAGAAACACTACCATCCGTGTTTATTTTGCACCAATCGGTTGGAGGAGGCAACCAGCGAAAAGGCGTAGGCTGCCTTGCTGGTTTTGGACGAGGACCGAGACCCAAATTCCCGAGAATTAGGACGTCCTCATGCGAACCGTCCGTGCAGCCTCTAGTGAGACCGTAGGCTTCCCGGACAGCCGTAGTAATAACAATAAGACACGCCCGACGTGAAGGCGAAACATCATCGAAAACCACCCTATTTCGCATCCACCATAAAGTCCAAACACAAGTAACGATCGCAACCCTCCAAAGCTCCATAACCTGCTCGCTGAATCGACATTCACACAAGTGGTTGAACAAATCCAAGAAATTCGTATGAGAGCTCAAGCGAATAAGAAAAAGATTAGCAACAACATCAAGTAAAGCACAAGTGAAATTGCAAGAAGAAAGGATATGGTCCTGCGTCTCCTCATGGCAGCCGCATAAAGGACAAATAGAGGGACCCTGAATACCAAAGCGGGCAAGCCAATCAGAAGTAGGAAGTTTGTTCCAAAGCGCTCTCCATATAACAGTAGTGCGACATGGCGGAATGGAAGGAGACCAAATCCACTTCACCCAACTGACTAAAGGGAAAGGTTGCCTGATAGCATCATATAACAATCTCGGAGTAAGTTCCCCTGAAACCGTGTGAGACCAAACCACCTTATCCGGATCAGTCGACATCTCAATTTGCAACATATCACGAACGATATCCGTGTAAGCCAAAACAAAAGTCATCTCCAGATGCCAACAACCATCAAAGAAGAAATCTCCCACCTTTGCCGTGAGATGTTTCGCAACCAAGGGGGGCAAGCCAATTTTCTCCACAATCGTATACCCAAGCCAATTATCATGCCAGAAACTGACGGTAGAGTCAACCCCAACCAGCCAACGAGCCGACTCCATGAGCATGGAAACATATCTTCGAACACCAGACCATATGGAAGATTTCCTGTTGAAGTTACGCGGTTGCCCTGATTTCGTAAAGAACCGATCATAAAGAAAACGAAAATATGAGGTTGGCCTTGAATATATATCCCAAGCAAGCTTCCCGGTATAAGACGCATTTGCTATACGGATAGATCTAATACCAAGACCCCCTTCCCCCTTAGGCGAGCAGCAACGCGCCCAACGAACCGCACAAGAAGAGTGCCTCTTGTGAATATCACCCGACCAAACGAAGTTCCAGATAGCGCGATCGAGAACCTCGAGCAGAGAAACCGGCCATTTATACACCATCATAGTATGGACCAGCGAAGACGCGATAAACGAGTTCACAAGGCAAATACGGCCGGCTAGGGACAAAGTACTGCCTTTCCAACGAGCAAATTTCGCCAAAATTGCATCCGCCGTGGAGGCCAGGTGCGCAGCCTTTGGTGCTCCCACAAAAATAGGAACTCCAAGATAGGTAAAGGGTAACGACCCCTCCGGGATACCAGTAGCATCGAGCATGTGATTCTTGATTCCAATCCTAGTCGACGGGCCATAGAAAACCCGGGACTTAGAAGGACTGTAGTGCTGACCCGAAAGCGTACCATAACTTTCCAAAATATCCTTTATAGCATCAATATCTCGGGGGGAAGCCCGGGTGAAAATCATGATATCATCCGCGTAGAAAAGGTACCGTGGAAAGCCCTTAAGCGGAGATAATTTTCTAGAGTAATCCGACATTTGCAGCCAACGACCCAAAGCCTCTTCCGCAATACAGAAAAGGAGAGGAGATAGAGGGTCACCTTGACAGACCCCACGAGAGCACCCAAAGAAGCCATGAGGATCCCCATTGATGAGGATCGAAAGCCTCGCAGAATGGAGAATAATCGAGACCAGCTGTTTGAACTTAGGATTGAAACCCATACGATCTAAAACCGCCATAAGAAAAGACCAGTCCACCGTGTCGAAAGCTTTAATCATATCAATCTTCAGAGCCATATGGCAAGTCGCACCGTGTCGATTTTCAATAATGTATCCTTTTGAAATATTAAAACTCAAATTGAGTGTAAATTAGTTAATAACTTAGTGATTAAGGAAGAAACTCATTTTTCAATAATGAATCCTTTTGAAATCTTAAAACTCAAATTGAGTGCAAATTAGGTGATAACTTAGTGATTAAGGAAGAAACTCCATTTTCAATAATGTATCCCTTTGAAATCTTAAAACTCAAATTGAGTGTAAATTAGTTTATAACTTAGTGACTAAGGAAGAAACTCAGTTTTCAATAATGTATCCTTTTGAAATCTTAAAACTCAAATTGAGTGTAAATTAGGTTATAACTTAGTGATTAAGGAAGAAACTCAGTTTTCAATAATGTATCATTTTGAAATATTAAAACACAAATTGAATGTAAATTAGGTTAATACTTAGTGATTAAGGAAGAAACTCAATTTTCAATAATTTATCCTTTTGGAATCTTAAAACTCAAATTGAATGTAAATTAGGTTAATACTTGGTGATTAAGGAAGAAACTCCATTTTCAATAATGTATCCTTTTGAAATATTAAACCTCAAATTGAGTGTAAATTAGGTTATAACTTAGTGATTAAGGAAGAAACACAGTTTTCAATAATGTGTCTTTTTGAAATATTAAAACTCAAATTGAATGTAAATTAGGTTAATACTTTGTGATTAAGTAAGAAACACCATTTTCAATAATGTATCCTTTTGAAATCTTAAAACTAAAATTGTGTGTAAATTATTTAATAACTTAGTGATTAAGGAAGAAACTCCATTTTCAATAATTTATCCTTTTGAAATTTTAAAACTCAAATTGAATGTAAATTAGGTTAATACTTGGTGATTAAGGAAGAAACTAGATTTTCAATAATGTATCCTTTTGAAATATTAAAACTCAAATTGAGTGTAAATTAGTTAATAACTTAGTGATTAAGGAAGAAACTCAGTTTTCAATAATGTATCCTTTTGAAATCTTAAAACTCAAATTGAGTGCAAATTAGGTGATAACTTAGTGATTAAGGAAGAAACTCCATTTTCAATAATTTATCTTTTTGAAATCTTAAAACTCAAATTGAATGTAAATTAGGTTAATACTTGGTGATTAAGGAAGAAACTCGATTTTCAATAATGTATCCTTTTGAAATATTAAAACTCAAATTGAGTGTAAATTAGTTAATAACTTAGTGATTAAGGAAGAAACTCATTTTTCAATAATGAATCCTTTTGAAATATTAAAACTCAAATTGAGTGCAAATTAGGTGATAACTTAGTGATTAAGGAAGAAACTCCATTTTCAATAATGTATCCCTTTGAAATCTTAAAACTCAAATTGAGTGTAAATTAGTTTATAACTTAGTGACTAAGGAAGAAACTCAGTTTTCAATAATGTATCCTTTTGAAATCTTAAAACTCAAATTGAGTGTAAATTAGGTTATAACTTAGTGATTAAGGAAGAAACTCAGTTTTCAATAATGTATCATTTTGAAATATTAAAACTCAAATTGAATGTAAATTAGGTTAATACTTAGTGATTAAGGAAGAAACTAAATTTTCAATAATTTATCCTTTTGAAATCTTAAAACTCAAATTGAATGTAAATTAGGTTAATACTTGGTCATTAAGGAAGAAACTCCATTTTCAATAATGTATCCTTTTGAAATATTAAAACTCAAATTGAGTGTAAATTAGGTTATAACTTAGTGATTAAGGAAGAAACACAGTTTTCAATAATGTGTCTTTTTGAAATATTAAAACTCAAATTGAATGTAAATTAGGTTAATACTTTGTGATTAAGTAAGAAACACCATTTTCAATAATATATCCTTTTGAAATCTTAAAACTAAAATTGTGTGTAAATTATTTAATAACTTAGTGATTAAGGAAGAAACTCCATTTTCAATAATTTATCCTTTTGAAATTTTAAAACTCAAATTGAATGTAAATTAGGTTAATACTTGGTGATTAAGGAAGAAACTAGATTTTCAATAATGTATCCTTTTGAAATATTAAAACTCAAATTGAGTGTAAATTAGTTAATAACTTAGTGATTAAGGAAGAAACTCGGTTTTCAATAATGTATCCTTTTGAAATCTTAAAACTCAAATTGAGTGCAAATTAGGTGATAACTTAGTGATTAAGGAAGAAACTCCATTTTCAATAATTTATCTTTTTGAAATCTTAAAACTCAAATTGAATGTAAATTAGGTTAATACTTGGTGATTAAGGAAGAAACTCCATTTTCAATAATGTATCCTTTTGAAATATTAAAACTCAAATTGAGTGTAAATTAGTTAATAACTTAGTGATTAAGGAAGAAACTCATTTTTCAATAATGAATCCTTTTGAAATCTTAAAACTCAAATTGAGTGCAAATTAGGTGATAACTTAGTGATTAAGGAAGAAACTCCATTTTCAATAATGTATCCCTTTGAAATCTTAAAACTCAAATTGAGTGAAATTAGTTTATAACTTAGTGACTAAGGAAGAAACTCAGTTTTCAATAATGTATCCTTTTGAAATCTTAAAACTCAAATTGAGTGTAAATTAGGTTATAACTTAGTGATTAAGGAAGAAACACAGTTTTCAATAATGTATCATTTTGAAATATTAAAACTCAAATTGAGTGTAAATTAGGTAATAACTTAATGATTAACTCATTTTTCAATAATGAATCCATTTGAAATCATAAAACTTAAATTGATTGTAAATTAGGTGATAACTTAGTGATTAAGAAAGAAACTCCATTTTCAATAATGTATCCCTTTGAAATCTTAAAACTCAAATTGATTGTAAATTAGTTTATAACTTAGTGATTAAGGAAGAAACACAGTTTTCAATAATGTATCCTTTTAAAATATTAAAACTCAAATTGAGTGTAAATTAGGTTAATACTTTGTGATTAAGGAAGAAACTCAATTTTCAATAATGTATCCTTTTGAAATCTTAAAACTCAAATTGTGTGTAAATTATTTAATAACTTAGTGATTAAGGAAGAAACTCCATTTTCAATAATTTATCCTTTTGAAATCTTAAAACTCAAATTGAATGTAAATTAGGTTAATACTTGGTGAATAAGGAATTAACTCATTTTTCAATAATGAATCCATTTGAAATATTAAAACTCAAATTGAGTGTAAATTAGTTAATAACTTAGTGATTAAGGAATTAACTCATTTTTCAATAATGAATTCATTTGAAATCTTAAAACTCAAATTGAGTGTAAATTAGGTGATAACTTAGTAATTAAGAAGAAACTCCATTTTCAATAATGTATCCGTTTGAAATCTTAAAACTCAAATTCAGTGTAAATTAGTTTATAACTTAGTGATTAAGGATGAAACTCAGTTTTCAATAATGTATTCTTTTGAAATCTTAAAACTCAAATTGAGTGTAAATTAGGTTATAACTTAGTGATTAAGGAAGAAACTCAGTTTTCAATAATGTATCATTTTGAAATATTAAAACTCAAATTGAATGTAAATTAGGTTAATACTTAGTGATTAAGGAAGAAGCTCAATTTTCAATAATTTATCCTTTTGAAATCTTAAAACTCAAATTGAATGTAAATTAGGTTAATACTTGGTGATTAAGGAAGAAACTCCATTTTCAATAATGTATCCTTTTGAAATATTAAAACTCAAATTGAGTGTAAATTAGGTTATAACTTAGTGATTAAGGAAGAAACACAGTTTTCAATAATGTGTCCTTTTGAAATATTAAAACTCAAATTGAATGTAAATTAGGTTAATACTTTGTGATTAAGTAAGAAACACCATTTTCAATAATGTATCCTTTTGAAATCTTAAAACTAAAATTGTGTGTAAATTATTTAATAACTTAGTGATTAAGGAAGAAACTCCATTTTCAATAATTTATCCTTTTGAAATCTTAAAACTCAAATTGAATGTAAATTAGTTTAATACTTGGTGATTAAGGAAGAAACTCGATTTTCAATAATGTATCCTTTTGAAATATTAAAACTCAAATTGAGTGTAAATTAGTTAATAACTTAGTGATTAAGGAATTAACTTATTTTTCAATAATGAATCCATTTGAAATCATAAAACTCAAATTGAGTGTAAATTAGGTGATAACTTAATGATTAAGGAAGAAACTACATTTTCAATAATGTATCCCTTTGAAATCTTAAAACTCAAATTGATTGTAAATTAGTTTATAACTTAGTGATTAAGGAAGAAACTCAGTTTTCAATAATGTATCCTTTTGAAATCTTAAAACTCAAATTGAGTGTAAATTAGGTAATAACTTAGTGATTAAGGAAGAAACTCAGTTTTCAATAATGTATCCTTATGAAATATTAGAAATCAAATTGAATGTAAATTAGGTTAATACTTTGTGATTATGTAAGAAACACCATTTTCAATAATGTATCCTTTTGAAATCTTAAAACTCAAATTGTGTGTAAATTAGTTAATAACTTAGTGATTAAGGAATTAACTCATTTTTCAATAATGAATCCATTTGAAATCTTAAAACTCAAATTGAGTGTAAATTAGGTGATAAAGGAAGCAACTTCATTTTCAATAATGTATCCCTTTGAAATCTTAAAACTCAAATTGAGTGTAAATAAGTTTATAACTTAGTGATTAAGGAAGAAACTCAGTTTTCCTTTTGAAATCTTAAAACTCAAATTGAGTGTAAATTTGATTATAACTTAGTGATTAAGGAAGAAACTCAGTTTTCAATAATGTATCCTTTTGAAATATTAAAACTCAAATTGATTGTAAATTGGGTTAATACTTTGTGATTAAGTAAGAAACACAATTTTCAATAATGTATCCTTTGGAAATCTTAAAACTCAAATTGTGTGTAAATTAGTTAATAACTTAGTGATTAAGGAAGAAACTCCATTTTCAATAATTTATCCTTTTGAAATCTTAAAACTCAAATTGAATGTAAATTAGGTTAATATTTGGTGATTAAGGAAGAAACTCGATTTTCAATAATTTATCCTTAAGAAATATTAAAACTCAAATTGAGTGTAAATTAGTTAATAAATTAGTGATTAAGGAATTAACTCATTTTTCAATAATGAATCCTTTTGAAATCTTAAAACTCAAATTGAGTGCAAATTAGGTGATAACTTAGTGATTAAGGAAGAAACTCCATTTTCAATAATGTATTATTTTGAAATCTTAAAACTCAGATTGAGTGTAAATTAGTTTATAACTTAGTGACTAAGGAAGAAACTCAGTTTTCAATAATGTATCCTTTTGAAATCTTAAAACTCTAATTGAGTGTAAATTTGGTTAATACTTTGTGATTAAGGAAGAAACTCAATTTTCAATAATGTATCCTTTTGAAATCTTAAAACTCAAATTGTGTGTAAATTATTTAATAACTTAGTGATTAAGGAAGAAAGTCTATTTTCAATAATTTATCCTTTTGAAATCTTAAAACTCAAATTGAATGTAAATTAGGTTAATACTTGGTGAATAAGGAATTAACTCATTTTTCAATAATGAATCCATTTGAAATATTAAAACTCAAATTGAGTGTAAATTAGTTAATAACTTAGTGATTAAGGAATTAACTCATTTTTCAATAATGAATCCATTTGAAATCTTAAAACTCAAATTGAGTGTAAATTAGGTGATAACTTAGTGATTAAGAAGAAACTCCATTTTCAATAATGTATCCGTTTGAAATCTTAAAACTCAAATTCAGTGTAAATTAGTTTATAACTTAGTGATTAAGGAAGAAACTCAGTTTTCAATAATGTATTCTTTTGAAATCTTAAAACTCAAATTGAGTGTAAGTTAGGTTATAACTTAGTGATTAAGGAAGAAACTCAGTTTTCAATAATGTATCATTTTGAAATATTAAAACTCAAATTGAATGTAAATTAGGTTAATACTTAGTGATTAAGGAAGAAACTCAATTTTCAATAATTTATCCTTTTGAAATCTTAAAACTCAAATTGAATGTAAATTATGTTAATACTTGGTGATTAAGGAAGAAACTCCATTTTCAATAATGTATCCATTTGAAATATTAAAACTCAAATTGAGTGTAAATTAGGTTATAACTTAGTGATTAAGGAAGAAACACAGTTTTCAATAATGTATCCTTTTGAAATATTAAAACTCAAATTGAATGTAAATTAGGTTAATACTTTGTGATTAAGGAAGAAACTCAATTTTCAATAATGTATCCTTTTGAAATCTTAAAACTCAAATTGAATGTAAATTAGGTTAATACTTGGTGATTAAGGATGAAACTCCATTTTCAATAATGTATCCTTTTGAAATATTAAAACTCAAATTGAGTGTAAATTAGGTTATAACTTAGTGATTAAGGAAGAAACACAGTTTTCAATAATGTATCCTTTTGAAATATTAAAACTCAAATTGAATGTAAATTAGGTTAATACTTGGTGATTAAGGAAGAAACTCCATTTTCAATAATGTATTCTTTTGAAATATTAAAACTCAAATTGAGTGTAAATTAGGTTATAACTTAGTGATTAAGGAAGAAACACAGTTTTCAATAATGTGTCCTTTTGAAATATTAAAACTCAAATTGAATGTAAATTAGGTTAATACTTTGTGATTAAGTAAGAAACACCATTTTCAATAATGTATCCTTTTGAAATCTTAAAACTAAAATTGTGTGTAAATTATTTTATAACTTAGTGATTAAGGAAGAAACTCCATTTTCAATAATTTATCCTTTAGAAATCTTAAAACTCAAATTGAATGTAAATTAGTTTAATACTTGGGATTAAGGAAGAAACTCGATTTTCAATAATGTATCCTTTTGAAATATTAAAACTCAAATTGAGTGTAAATTAGTTAATAACTTAGTGATTAAGGAATTAACTTATTTTTCAATAATGAATCCATTTGAAATCATAAAACTCAAATTGAGTGTAAATTAGGTGATAACTTAATGATTAAGGAAGAAACTACATTTTCAATAATGTATCCCTTTGAAATCTTAAAACTCAAATTGATTGTAAATTAGGTTATAACTTAGTGATTAAGGAAGAAACTCAGTTTTCAATAATGTATCCTTTTGAAATCTTAAAACTCAAATTGAGTGTAAATTAGGTAATAACTTAGTGATTAAGGAAGAAACTCAGTTTTCAATAATGTATCCTTATGAAATATTAGAAATCAAATTGAATGTAAATTAGGTTAATACTTTGTGATTAAGTAAGAAACACCATTTTCAATAATGTATCCTTTTGAAATCTTAAAACTCAAATTGTGTGTAAATTAGTTAATAACTTAGTGATTAAGGAATTAACTCATTTTTCAATAATGAATCCATTTGAAATCTTAAAACTCAAATTGAGTGTAAATTAGGTGATAAAGGAAGCAACTTCATTTTCAATAATGTATCCCTTTGAAATCTTAAAACTCAAATTGAGTGTAAATAAGTTTATAACTTAATGATTAAGGAAGAAACTCAGTTTTCCTTTTGAAATCTTAAAACTCAAATTGAGTGTAAATTTGATTATAACTTAGTGATTAAGGAAGAAACTCAGTTTTCAATAATGTATCCTTTTGAAATATTAAAACTCAAATTGATTGTAAATTGGGTTAATACTTTGTGATTAAGTAAGAAACACAATTTTCAATAATGTATCCTTTGGAAATCTTAAAACTCAAATTGTGTGTAAATTAGTTAATAACTTAGTGATTAAGGAAGAAACTCCATTTTCAATAATTTATCCTTTTGAAATCTTAAAACTCAAATTGAATGTAAATTAGGTTAATATTTGGTGATTAAGGAAGAAACTCGATTTTCAATAATTTATCCTTAAGAAATATTAAAACTCAAATTGAGTGTAAATTAGTTAATAAATTAGTGATTAAGGAATTAACTCATTTTTCAATAATGAATCCTTTTGAAATCTTAAAACTCAAATTGAGTGCAAATTAGGTGATAACTTAGTGATTAAGGAAGAAACTCCATTTTCAATAATGTATTATTTTGAAATCTTAAAACTCAGATTGAGTGTAAATTAGTTTATAACTTAGTGACTAAGGAAGAAACTCAGTTTTCAATAATGTATCCTTTTGAAATCTTAAAACTCTAATTGAGTGTAAATTAGGTTAATACTTTGTGATTAAGGAAGAAACTCAATTTTCAATAATGTATCCTTTTGAAATCTTAAAACTCAAATTGTGTGTAAATTATTTAATAACTTAGTGATTAAGGAAGAAAGTCTATTTTCAATAATTTATCCTTTTGAAATCTTAAAACTCAAATTGAATGTAAATTAGGTTAATACTTGGTGAATAAGGAATTAACTCATTTTTCAATAATGAATCCATTTGAAATATTAAAACTCAAATTGAGTGTAAATTAGTTAATAACTTAGTGATTAAGGAATTAACTCATTTTTCAATAATGAATCCATTTGAAATCTTAAAACTCAAATTGAGTGTAAATTAGGTGATAACTTAGTGATTAAGAAGAAACTCCATTTTCAATAATGTATCCGTTTGAAATCTTAAAACTCAAATTCAGTGTAAATTAGTTTATAACTTAGTGATTAAGGAAGAAACTCAGTTTTCAATAATGTATTCTTTTGAAATCTTAAAACTCAAATTGAGTGTAAGTTAGGTTATAACTTAGTGATTAAGGAAGAAACTCAGTTTTCAATAATGTATCATTTTGAAATATTAAAACTCAAATTGAATGTAAATTAGGTTAATACTTAGTGATTAAGGAAGAAACTCAATTTTCAATAATTTATCCTTTTGAAATCTTAAAACTCAAATTGAATGTAAATTAGGTTAATACTTGGTGATTAAGGAAGAAACTCCATTTTCAATAATGTATCCATTTGAAATATTAAAACTCAAATTGAGTGTAAATTAGGTTATAACTTAGTGATTAAGGAAGAAACACAGTTTTCAATAATGTATCCTTTTGAAATATTAAAACTCAAATTGAATGTAAATTAGGTTAATACTTTGTGATTAAGGAAGAAACTCAATTTTCAATAATGTATCCTTTTGAAATCTTAAAACTCAAATTGAGTGTAAATTAGGTTATAACTTAGTGATTAAGGAAGAAACACAGTTTTCAATAATGTATCCTTTTGAAATATTAAAACTCAAATTGAGTGTAAATTAGTTAATAACTTAGTGATTAAGGAATTAACTTATTTTTCAATAATGAATCCATTTGAAATCATAAAACTCAAATTGAGTGTAAATTAGGTGATAACTTAGTGATTAAGGAAGAAACTCCATTTTCAATAATGTATCCCTTTGAAATCTTAAAACTCAAATTGATTGTAAATTAGTTTATAACTTAGTGATTAAGGAAGAAACTCAGTTTTCAATAATGTATCCTTTTGAAATCTTAAAACTCAAATTGAGTGTAAATTAGGTAATAACTTAGTGATTAAGGAAGAAACTCAGTTTTCAATAATGTATCCTTATGAAATATTAGAAATCAAATTGAATGTAAATTGGGTTAATACTTTGTGATTAAGTAAGAAACACCATTTTCAATAATGTATCCTTTTGAAATCTTAAAACTCAAATTGTGTGTAAATTAGTTAATAACTTAGTGATTAAGGAATTAACTCTTTTTTCAATAATGAATCCATTTGAAATCTTAAAACTCAAATTGAGTGTAAATTAGGTGATAAAGGAAGCAACTTCATTTTCAATAATGTATCCCTTTGAAATCTTAAATCTCAAATTGAGTGTAAATAAGTTTATAACTTAGTGATTAAGGAAGAAACTCAGTTTTCAATAATGTATCCTTTTGAAATATTAAAACTCAAATTGATTGTAAATTAGGTTAATACTTTGTGATTAAGTAAGAAACACCATTTTCAATAATGTATCCTTTGGAAATCTTAAAACTCAAATTGTGTGTAAATTAGTTAATAACTTAGTGATTAAGGAAGAAACTCCATTTTCAATAATTTATCCTTTTGAAATCTTAAAACTCAAATTGAATGTAAATTAGGTTAATATTTGGTGATTAAGGAAGAAACTCGATTTTCAATAATTTATCCTTAAGAAATATTAAAACTCAAATTGAGTGTAAATTAGTTAATAACTTAGTGATTAAGGAATTAACTCATTTTTCAATAATGAATCCTTTTGAAATCTTAAAACTCAAATTGAGTGCAAATTAGGTGATAACTTAGTGATTAAGGAAGAAACTCCATTTTCAATAATGTATTATTTTGAAATCTTAAAACTCAGATTGAGTGTAAATTAGTTTATAACTTAGTGACTAAGGAAGAAACTCAGTTTTCAATAATGTATCCTTTTGAAATCTTAAAACTCTAATTGAGTGTAAATTAGGTTAATACTTTGTGATTAAGGAAGAAACTCAATTTTCAATAATGTATCCTTTTGAAATCTTAAAACTCAAATTGTGTGTAAATTATTTAATAACTTAGTGATTAAGGAAGAAAGTCTATTTTCAATAATTTATCCTTTTGAAATCTTAAAACTCAAATTGAATGTAAATTAGGTTAATACTTGGTGAATAAGGAATTAACTCATTTTTCAATAATGAATCCATTTGAAATATTAAAACTCAAATTGAGTGTAAATTAGTTAATAACTTAGTGATTAAGGAATTAACTCATTTTTCAATAATGAATCCATTTGAAATCTTAAAACTCAAATTGAGTGTAAATTAGGTGATAACTTAGTGATTAAGAAGAAACTCCATTTTCAATAATGTATCCGTTTGAAATCTTAAAACTCAAATTGAGTGTAAATTAGTTTATAACTTAGTGATTAAGGAAGAAACTCAGTTTTCAATAATGTATTCTTTTGAAATCTTAAAACTCAAATTGAGTGTAAGTTAGGTTATAACTTAGTGATTAAGGAAGAAACTCAGTTTTCAATAATGTATCATTTTGAAATATTAAAACTCAAATTGAATGTAAATTAGGTTAATACTTAGTGATTAAGGAAGAAACTCAATTTTCAATAATTTATCCTTTTGAAATCTTAAAACTCAAATTGAATGTAAATTATGTTAATACTTGGTGATTAAGGAAGAAACTCCATTTTCAATAATGTATCCATTTGAAATATTAAAACTCAAATTGAGTGTAAATTAGGTTATAACTTAGTGATTAAGGAAGAAACACAGTTTTCAATAATGTATCCTTTTGAAATATTAAAACTCAAATTGAATGTAAATTAGGTTAATACTTTGTGATTAAGGAAGAAACTCAATTTTCAATAATGTATCCTTTTGAAATCTTAAAACTCAAATTGAATGTAAATTAGGTTAATACTTGGTGATTAAGGATGAAACTCCATTTTCAATAATGTATCCTTTTGAAATATTAAAACTCAAATTGAGTGTAAATTAGGTTATAACTTAGTGATTAAGGAAGAAACACAGTTTTCAATAATGTATCCTTTTGAAATATTAAAACTCAAATTGAATGTAAATTAGGTTAATACTTGGTGATTAAGGAAGAAACTCCATTTTCAATAATGTATCCTTTTGAAATATTAAAACTCAAATTGAGTGTAAATTAGGTTATAACTTAGTGATTAAGGAAGAAACACAGTTTTCAATAATGTGTCCTTTTGAAATATTAAAACTCAAATTGAATGTAAATTAGGTTAATACTTTGTGATTAAGTAAGAAACACCATTTTCAATAATGTATCCTTTTGAAATCTTAAAACTAAAATTGTGTGTAAATTATTTTATAACTTAGTGATTAAGGAAGAAACTCCATTTTCAATAATTTATCCTTTAGAAATCTTAAAACTCAAATTGAATGTAAATTAGTTTAATACTTGGGATTAAGGAAGAAACTCGATTTTCAATAATGTATCCTTTTGAAATATTAAAACTCAAATTGAGTGTAAATTAGTTAATAACTTAGTGATTAAGGAATTAACTTATTTTTCAATAATGAATCCATTTGAAATCATAAAACTCAAATTGAGTGTAAATTAGGTGATAACTTAATGATTAAGGAAGAAACTACATTTTCAATAATGTATCCCTTTGAAATCTTAAAACTCAAATTGATTGTAAATTAGGTTATAACTTAGTGATTAAGGAAGAAACTCAGTTTTCAATAATGTATCCTTTTGAAATCTTAAAACTCAAATTGAGTGTAAATTAGGTAATAACTTAGTGATTAAGGAAGAAACTCAGTTTTCAATAATGTATCCTTATGAAATATTAGAAATCAAATTGAATGTAAATTAGGTTAATACTTTGTGATTAAGTAAGAAACACCATTTTCAATAATGTATCCTTTTGAAATCTTAAAACTCAAATTGTGTGTAAATTAGTTAATAACTTAGTGATTAAGGAATTAACTCATTTTTCAATAATGAATCCATTTGAAATCTTAAAACTCAAATTGAGTGTAAATTAGGTGATAAAGGAAGCAACTTCATTTTCAATAATGTATCCCTTTGAAATCTTAAAACTCAAATTGAGTGTAAATAAGTTTATAACTTAATGATTAAGGAAGAAACTCAGTTTTCCTTTTGAAATCTTAAAACTCAAATTGAGTGTAAATTTGATTATAACTTAGTGATTAAGGAAGAAACTCAGTTTTCAATAATGTATCCTTTTGAAATATTAAAACTCAAATTGATTGTAAATTGGGTTAATACTTTGTGATTAAGTAAGAAACACAATTTTCAATAATGTATCCTTTGGAAATCTTAAAACTCAAATTGTGTGTAAATTAGTTAATAACTTAGTGATTAAGGAAGAAACTCCATTTTCAATAATTTATCCTTTTGAAATCTTAAAACTCAAATTGAATGTAAATTAGGTTAATATTTGGTGATTAAGGAAGAAACTCGATTTTCAATAATTTATCCTTAAGAAATATTAAAACTCAAATTGAGTGTAAATTAGTTAATAAATTAGTGATTAAGGAATTAACTCATTTTTCAATAATGAATCCTTTTGAAATCTTAAAACTCAAATTGAGTGCAAATTAGGTGATAACTTAGTGATTAAGGAAGAAACTCCATTTTCAATAATGTATTATTTTGAAATCTTAAAACTCAGATTGAGTGTAAATTAGTTTATAACTTAGTGACTAAGGAAGAAACTCAGTTTTCAATAATGTATCCTTTTGAAATCTTAAAACTCTAATTGAGTGTAAATTAGGTTAATACTTTGTGATTAAGGAAGAAACTCAATTTTCAATAATGTATCCTTTTGAAATCTTAAAACTCAAATTGTGTGTAAATTATTTAATAACTTAGTGATTAAGGAAGAAAGTCTATTTTCAATAATTTATCCTTTTGAAATCTTAAAACTCAAATTGAATGTAAATTAGGTTAATACTTGGTGAATAAGGAATTAACTCATTTTTCAATAATGAATCCATTTGAAATATTAAAACTCAAATTGAGTGTAAATTAGTTAATAACTTAGTGATTAAGGAATTAACTCATTTTTCAATAATGAATCCATTTGAAATCTTAAAACTCAAATTGAGTGTAAATTAGGTGATAACTTAGTGATTAAGAAGAAACTCCATTTTCAATAATGTATCCGTTTGAAATCTTAAAACTCAAATTGAATGTAAATTAGGTTAATACTTGGTGATTAAGGATGAAACTCCATTTTCAATAATGTATCCTTTTGAAATATTAAAACTCAAATTGAGTGTAAATTAGGTTATAACTTAGTGATTAAGGAAGAAACACAGTTTTCAATAATGTATCCTTTTGAAATATTAAAACTCAAATTGAATGTAAATTAGGTTAATACTTTGTGATTAAGGAATAAACTCAATTTTCAATAATGTATCCTTTTGAAATCTTAAAACTCAAATTGAATGTAAATTAGGTTAATACTTGGTGATTAAGGAAGAAACTCCATTTTCAATAATGTATCCTTTTGAAATATTAAAACTCAAATTGAGTGTAAATTAGGTTATAACTTAGTGATTAAGGATGAAACACAGTTTTCAATAATGTATCATTTTGAAATATTAAAACTCAAATTGAATGTAAATTAGGTTAATACTTTGTGATTAAGGAAGAAACTCAATTTTCAATAATGCATCCTTTTGAAATCTTAAAACTCAAATTGTGTGTAAATTATTTAATGACTTAGTGATTAAGGAAGAAACTCCATTTTCAATAATTTATCCTTTTGAAATCTTAAAACTCAAATTGAATGTAAATTAGGTTAATACTTGGTGAATAAGGAATTAACTCATTTTTCAATAATGAATCCATTTGAAATATTAAAACTCAAATTGAGTGTAAATTAGTTAATAACTTAGTGATTAAGGAATTAACTCATTTTTCAATAATGAATCCATTTGAAATCATAAAACTCAAATTGAGTGTAAATTAGGTGATAACTTAGTGATTAAGAAGAAACTCCATTTTCAATAATGTGTCCGTTTGAAATCTTAAAACTCAAATTCAGTGTAAATTAGTTTATAACTTAGTGATTAAGGAAGAAACCCAGTTTTCATTAATGTATTCTTTTGAAATCTTAAAACTCAAATTGAGTGTAAGTTAGGTTATAACTTAGTGATTAAGGAAGAAACTCAGTTTTCAATAATGTATCATTTTGAAATATTAAAACTCAAATTGAATGTAAATTAGGTTAATACTTAGTGATTAAGGAAGAAACTCAATTTTCAATAATTTATCCTTTTGAAATCTTAAAACTCAAATTGAATGTAAATTAGGTTAATACTTGGTGATTAAGGAAGAAACTCCATTTTCAATAATGTATCCTTTTGAAATATTAAAATTCAAATTGAGTGTAAATTAGGTTATAACTTAGTGATTAAGGAAGAAACACAGTTTTCAATAATGTATCCTTTTGAAATATTAAAACTCAAATTGAATGTAAATTAGGTTAATACTTTGTGATTAAGGAAGAAACTCAATTTTCAATAATGTATCCTTTTGAAATCTTAAAACTCAAATTGAATGTAAATTAGGTTAATACTTGGTGATTAAGGAAGAAACTCCATTTTCAATAATGTATCCTTTTGAAATATTAAAACTCAAATTGATTGTAAATTAGGTTATAACTTAGTGATTAAGGAAGAAACACAGTTTTCAATAATGTATCCTTTTGAAATATTAAAACTCAAATTGAATGTAAATTAGGTTAATACTTTGTGATTAAGGAATAAACTCAATTTTCAATAATGTATCCTTTTGAAATCTTAAAACTCAAATTGAATGTAAATTAGGTTAATACTTGGTGATTAAGGAAGAAACTCCATTTTCAATAATGTATCCTTTTGAAATATTAAAACTCAAATTGAGTGTAAATTAGGTTATAACTTAGTGATTAAGGATGAAACACAGTTTTCAATAATGTATCATTTTGAAATATTAAAACTCAAATTGAATGTAAATTAGGTTAATACTTTGTGATTAAGGAAGAAACTCAATTTTCAATAATGCATCCTTTTGAAATCTTAAAACTCAAATTGTGTGTAAATTATTTAATAACTTAGTGATTAAGGAAGAAACTCCATTTTCAATAATTTATCCTTTTGAAATCTTAAAACTCAAATTGAATGTAAATTAGGTTAATACTTGGTGAATAAGGAATTAACTCATTTTTCAATAATGAATCCATTTGAAATATTAAAACTCAAATTGAGTGTAAATTAGTTAATAACTTAGTGATTAAGGAATTAACTCATTTTTCAATAATGAATCCATTTGAAATCATAAAACTCAAATTGAGTGTAAATTAGGTGATAACTTAGTGATTAAGAAGAAACTCCATTTTCAATAATGTGTCCGTTTGAAATCTTAAAACTCAAATTCAGTGTAAATTAGTTTATAACTTAGTGATTAAGGAAGAAACCCAGTTTTCATTAATGTATTCTTTTGAAATCTTAAAACTCAAATTGAGTGTAAGTTAGGTTATAACTTAGTGATTAAGGAAGAAACTCAGTTTTCAATAATGTATCATATTGAAATATTAAAACTCAAATTGAATGTAAATTAGGTTAATACTTAGTGATTAAGGAAGAAACTCAATTTTCAATAATTTATCCTTTTGAAATCTTAAAACTCAAATTGAATGTAAATTAGGTTAATACTTGGTGATTAAGGAAGAAACTCCATTTTCAATAATGTATCCTTTTGAAATATTAAAACTCAAATTGAGTATAAATTAGGTTATAACTTAGTGATTAAGGAAGAAACACAGTTTTCAATAATGTATCCTTTTGAAATATTAAAACTCAAATTGAATGTAAATTAGGTTAATACTTTGTGATTAAGGAAGAAACTCAATTTTCAATAATGTATCCTTTTGAAATCTTAAAACTCAAATTGAATGTAAATTAGGTTAATACTTGGTGATTAAGGAAGAAACTCCATTTTCAATAATGTATCCTTTTGAAATATTAAAACTCAAATTGAGTGTAAATTAGGTTATAACTTAGTGATTAAGGAAGAAACACAGTTTTCAATAATGTATCCTTTTGAAATATTAAAACTCAAATTGAATGTAAATTAGGTTAATACTTTGTGATTAAGGAATAAACTCAATTTTCAATAATATATCCTTTTGAAATCTTAAAACTCAAATTGAATGTAAATTAGGTTAATACTTGGTGATTAAGGAAGAAACTCCATTTTCAATAATGTATCCTTTTGAAATATTAAAACTCAAATTGAGTGTAAATTAGGTTATAACTTAGTGATTAAGGATGAAACACAGTTTTCAATAATGTATCATTTTGAATTATTAAAACTCAAATTGAATGTAAATTAGGTTAATACTTTTTGATTAAGGAAGAAACTCAATTTTCAATAATGCATCCTTTTGAAATCTTAAAACTCAAATTGTGTGTAAATTATTTAATAACTTAGTGATTAAGGAAGAAACTCCATTTTCAATAATTTATCATTTTGAAATCTTAAAACTCAAATTGAATGTAAATTAGGTTAATACTTGGTGAATAAGGAATTAATTCATTTTTCAATAATGAATCCATTTGAAATATCAAAACTCAAATTGAGTGTAAATTAGTTAATAACTTAGTGATTAAGGAATTAACTCATTTTTCAATAATGAATCCATTTGAAATCTTAAAACTCAAATTGAGTGTAAATTAGGTGATAACTTAGTGATTAAGAAGAAACTCCATTTTCAATAATGTATCCGTTTGAAATCTTAAAACTCAAATTCAGTGTAAATTAGTTTATAACTTAGTGATTAAGGAAGAAACCCAGTTTTCGTTAATGTATTCTTTTGAAATCTTAAAACTCAAATTGAGTGTAAGTTAGGTTATAACTTAGTGATTAAGGAAGAAACTCAGTTTTCAATAATGTATCATTTTGAAATATTAAAACTCAAATTGAATGTAAATTAGGTTAATACTTAGTGATTAAGGAAGAAACTCAAATTTCAATAATTTATCCTTTTGAAATCTCAAATTGAATGTAAATTAGGTTAATACTTGGTGATTGAGGAAGAAACTCCATTTTCAATAATGTATCCTTTTGAAATATTAAAACTCAAATTGAGTGTAAATTAGGTTATAACTTAGTGATTAAGGAAGAAACACAGTTTTCAATAATGTATCCTTTTGAAATATTAAAACTCAAATTGAATGTAAATTAGGTTAATACTTTGTGATTAAGGAAGAAACTCAATTTTCAATAATGTATCCTGTTGAAATCTTAAAACTCAAATTGAATGTAAATTAGGTTAATACTTGGTGATTAAGGAAGAAACTCCATTTTCAATAATGTATCCTTTTGAAATATTAAAACTCAAATTGAGTGTAAATTAGGTTATAACTTAGTGATTAAGGAAGAAACACAGTTTTCAATAATGTATCCTTTTGAAATATTAAAACTCAAATTGAATGTAAATTAGGTTATAACTTAGTGATTAAGGAAGAAACTCAATTTTCAATAATGTATCCCTTTGAAATCTTAAAACTCAAATTGTGTGTAAATTAGTTAATAACTTAGTGATTAAGGAAGAGAATCAGTTTTCAATTATGTATCCTTTTGAAATCTTAAAACTCAAATTGAGTGTAAATTAGGTATTAACTTAGTGATTAAGGAAGAAACTCAGTTTTCAATAATGTATCCTTTTGAAATCTTAAAACTCAAATTGTGTGTAAATTAGTTAATAACTTAGTGATTAAGGAATTAACTCATTTTTCAATAATGAATCCATTTGAAATCTTAAAACTCAAATTGAGTGTAAATTAGGTGATAAAGGAAGCAACTCCATTTTCAATAATGTATCCCTTTGAAATCTTATAACTCAAATTGAGTGTAAATTAGTTTATAACTTAGTGATTAAGGAAGAAAATCAATTTTCAATTATGTATCCTTTTGAAATCTTAAAACTTAAATTGAGTGTAAATTAGGTAATAACTTAGAGATTAAGGAAGAAACTCAGTTTTCAATAATGTATCCTTTTGAAATATTAGAACTCAAATTGAATGTAAATTAGGTTAATATTTGTGATTAAGAAAGAAACACCATTTTCAATAATGTATCCTTTTGAAATGTTAAAACTCAAATTGAGTGTAAATTTGGTTATAACTTAGTGATTAAGGAAGAAACTCAGTTTTCAATAATGTATCCTTTTGAAATATTAAAACTCAAATTGAATGTAAATTAGGTTAATACTTTGTGATTAAGTAAGAAACACCATTTTCAATAATGTATCCTTTTGAAATCTTAAAACTCAAATTGTGTGTAAATTAGTTAATAACTTAGTGATTAAGGAATTAACTCATTTTTCAATAATGAATCCATTTGAAATCTTAAAACTCAAATTGAGTGTAAATTAGGTGATAAAGGAAGCAACTCCATTTTCAATAATGTATCCCTTTGAAATCTTAAAACTCAAATTGAGTGTAAATTAGTTTATAACTTAGTGATTAAGGAAGAAACTCAGTTTTCCTTTTGAAATCTTAAAACTCAAATTGTGTGTAAATTAGGTTATAACTTAGTGATTAAGGAAGAAACACAGTTTTCAATATAATGTATCCTTTTGAAATATTAAAACTCAAATTGAATGTAAATTAGGTTAATACTTTGTGATTAAGTAAGAAACACCATTTTCAATAATGTATCCTTTTGAAATCTTAAAACTCAAATTGTGTGTAAATTAGTTAATAACTTAGTGATTAAGGAATTAACTCATTTTTCAATAATGAATCCATTTGAAATCTTAAAACTCAAATTGAGTGTAAATTAGGTGATAAAGGAAGCAACTCCATTTTCAATAATGTATCCCTTTGAAATCTTAAAACTCAAATTGAGTGTAAATTAGTTTATAACTTAGTGATTAAGGAAGAAACTCAGTTTTCCTTTTGAAATCTTAAAACTCAAATTGTGTGTAAATTAGGTTATAACTTAGTGATTAAGGAAGAAACACAGTTTTCAATAATGTATCCTTTTGAAATATTAAAACTCAAATTGAATGTAAATTAGGTTAATACTTTGTGATTAAGTAAGAAACACCATTTTCAATAATGTATCCTTTTGAAATCTTAAAAACTCAAATTGTGTGTAAATTATTTAATAACTTAGTGATTAAGGAATTAACTCATTTTTCAATAATGAATCCATTTGAAATCTTAAAACTCAAATTGAATGTAAATTAGGTTATAACTTAGTGATTAAGGAAGAAACTCAATTTTCAATAATGTATCCCTTTGAAATCTTAAAACTCAAATTGTGTGTAAATTAGTTAATAACTTAGTGATTAAGGAAGATAATCAGTTTTCAATTATGTATCCTTTTGAAATCTTAAAACTCAAATTGAGTGTAAATTAGGTATTAACTTAGTGATTAAGGAAGAAACTCAGTTTTCAATAATGTATCCTTTTGAAATCTTAAAACTCAAATTGTGTGTAAATTAGTTAATAACTTAGTGATTAAGGAATTAACTCATTTTTCAATAATGAATCCATTTGAAATCTTAAAACTCAAATTGAGTGTAAATTAGGTGATAAAGGAAGCAACTCCATTTTCAATAATGTATCCCTTTGAAATCTTAAAACTCAAATTGAGTGTAAATTAGTTTATAACTTAGTGATTAAGGAAGAAAATAAATTTTCAATTATGTATCCTTTTGAAATCTTAAAACTTAAATTGAGTGTAAATTAGGTAATAACTTAGAGATTAAGGAAGAAACTCAGTTTTCAATAATGTATCCTTTTGAAATATTAGAACTCAAATTGAATGTAAATTAGGTTAATATTTGTGATTAAGAAAGAAACACCATTTTCAATAATGTATCCTTTTGAAATGTTAAAACTCAAATTGAGTGTAAATTTTGTTATAACTTAGTGATTAAGGAAGAAACTCAGTTTTCAATAATGTATCCTTTTGAAATATTAAAACTCAAATTGAATGTAAATTAGGTTAATACTTTGTGATTAAGTAAGAAACACCATTTTCAATAATGTATCCTTTTGAAATCTTAAAACTCAAATTGTGTGTAAATTAGTTAATAACTTAGTGATTAAGGAATTAACTCATTTTTCAATAATGAATCCATTTGAAATCTTAAAACTCAAATTGAGTGTAAATTAGGTGATAAAGGAAGCAACTCCATTTTCAATAATGTATCCCTTTGAAATCTTAAAACTCAAATTGAGTGTAAATTAGTTTATAACTTAGTGATTAAGGAAGAAACTCAGTTTTCCTTTTGAAATCTTAAAACTCAAATTGTGTGTAAATTAGGTTATAACTTAGTGATTAAGGAAGAAACACAGTTTTCAATAATGTATCCTTTTGAAATATTAAAACTCAAATTGAATGTAAATTAGGTTAATACTTTGTGATTAAGTAAGAAACACCATTTTCAATAATGTATCCTTTTGAAATCTTAAAACTCAAATTGTGTGTAAATTAGTTAATAACTTAGTGATTAAGGAATTAACTCATTTTTCAATAATGAATCCATTTGAAATCTTAAAACTCAAATTGAGTGTAAATTAGGTGATAAAGGAAGCAACTCCATTTTCAATAATGTATCCCTTTGAAATCTTAAAACTCAAATTGAGTGTAAATTAGTTTATAACTTAGTGATTAAGGAAGAAACTCAGTTTTCCTTTTGAAATCTTAAAACTCAAATTGTGTGTAAATTAGGTTATAACTTAGTGATTAAGGAAGAAACACAGTTTTCAATAATGTATCCTTTTGAAATATTAAAACTCAAATTGAATGTAAATTAGGTTAATACTTTGTGATTAAGTAAGAAACACCATTTTCAATAATGTATCCTTTTGAAATCTTAAAAACTCAAATTGTGTGTAAATTATTTAATAACTTAGTGATTAAGGAATTAATTCATTTTTCAATAATGAATCCATTTGAAATCTTAAAACTCAAATTGAATGTAAATTAGGTTATAACTTAGTGATTAAGGAAGAAACTCAATTTTCAATAATGTATCCCTTTGAAATCTTAAAACTCAAATTGTGTGTAAATTAGTTAATAACTTAGTGATTAAGGAAGAGAATCAGTTTTCAATTATGTATCCTTTTGAAATCTTAAAACTCAAATTGAGTGTAAATTAGGTATTAACTTAGTGATTAAGGAAGAAACCCAGTTTTCAATAATGTATCCTTTTGAAATCTTAAAACTCAAATTGTGTGTAAATTAGTTAATAACTTAGTGATTAAGGAATTAACTCATTTTTCAATAATGAATCCATTTGAAATCTTAAAACTCAAATTGAGTGTAAATTAGGTGATAAAGGAAGCAACTCCATTTTCAATAATGTATCCCTTTGAAATCTTAAAACTCAAATTGAGTGTAAATTAGTTTATAACTTAGTGATTAAGGAAGAAAATCAATTTTCAATTATGTATCCTTTTGAAATCTTAAAACTTAAATTGAGTGTAAATTAGGTAATAACTTAGAGATTAAGGAAGAAACTCAGTTTTCAATAATGTATCCTTTTGAAATATTAGAACTCAAATTGAATGTAAATTAGGTTAATATTTGTGATTAAGAAAGAAACACCATTTTCAATAATGTATCCTTTTGAAATGTTAAAACTCAAATTGAGTATAAATTTGGTTATAACTTAGTGATTAAGGAAGAAACTCAGTTTTCAATAATGTATCCTTTTGAAATATTAAAACTCAAATTGAATGTAAATTAGGTTAATACTTTGTGATTAAGTAAGAAACACCATTTTCAATAATGTATCCTTTTGAAATCTTAAAACTCAAATTGTGTGTAAATTAGTTACTAACTTAGTGATTAAGGAATTAACTCATTTTTCAATAATGAATCCATTTGAAATCTTAAAACTCAAATTGAGTGTAAATTAGGTGATAAAGGAAGCAACTCCATTTTCAATAATGTAGCCCTTTGAAATCTTAAAACTCAAATTGAGTGTAAATTAGTTTATAACTTAGTGATTAAGGAAGAAACTCAGTTTTCCTTTTGAAATCTTAAAACTCAAATTGTGTGTAAATTAGGTTATAACTTAGTGATTAAGGAAGAAACACAGTTTCCAATAATGTATCCTTTTGAAATATTAAAACTCAAATTGAATGTAAATTAGGTTAATACTTTGTGATTAAGTAAGAAACACCATTTTCAATAATGTATCCTTTTGAAATCTTAAAACTCAAATTGTGTGTAAATTAGTTAATAACTTAGTGATTAAGGAATTAACTCATTTTTCAATAATGAATCCATTTGAAATCTTAAAACTCAAATTGAGTGTAAATTAGGTTATAACTTAGTGATTAAGGAAGAAACTCAATTTTCAATAATGTATCCCTTTGAAATCTTAAAACTCAAATTGTGTGTAAATTAGTTAATAACTTAGTGATTAAGGAAGAGAATCAGTTTTCAATTATGTATCCTTTTGAAATCTTAAAACTCAAATTGAGTGTAAATTAGGTATTAACTTAGTGATTAAGGAAGAAACTCAGTTTTCAATAATGTATCCTTTTGAAATATTAAAACTCAAATTGTGTGTAAATTAGTTAATAACTTAGTGATTAAGGAATTAACTCATTTTACAATAATGAATCCATTTGAAATCTTAAAACTCAAATTGAGTGTAAATTAGGTGATAAAGGAAGCAACTCCATTTTCAATAATGTATCCCTTTGAAATCTTAAAACTCAAATTGAGTGTAAATTAGTTTATAACTTAGTGATTAAGGAAGAAACTCAGTTTTCCTTTTGAAATCTTAAAACTCAAATTGTGTGTAAATTAGGTTATAACTTAGTGATTAAGGAAGAAACACAGTTTCCAATAATGTATCCTTTTGAAATATTAAAACTCAAATTGAATGTAAATTAGGTTAATACTTTGTGATTAAGTAAGAAACACCATTTTCAATAATGTATCCTTTTGAAATCTTAAAACTCAAATTGTGTGTAAATTAGTTAATAACTTAGTGATTAAGGAATTAACTCATTTTTCAATAATGAATCCATTTGAAATCTTAAAACTCAAATTGAGTGTAAATTAGGTGATAAAGGAAGCAACTCCATTTTCAATAATGTATCCCTTTGAAATCTTAAAACTCAAATTGAGTGTAAATTAGTTTATAACTTAGTGATTAAGGAAGAAACTCAGTTTTCCTTTTGAAATATTAAAACTCAAATTGTGTGTAAATTAGGTTATAACTTAGTGATTAAGGAAGAAACACAGTTTTCAATAATGTATCCTTTTGAAATATTAAAACTCAAATTGAATGTAAATTAGGTTAATACTTTGTGATTAAGTAAGAAACACCATTTTCAATAATGTATCCTTTTGAAATCTTAAAAACTCAAATTGTGTGTAAATTATTTAATAACTTAGTGATTAAGGAATTAACTCATTTTTCAATAATGAATCCATTTGAAATCTTAAAACTCAAATTGAATGTAAATTAGGTTATAACTTAGTGATTAAGGAAGAAACTCAATTTTCAATAATGTATCCCTTTGAAATCTTAAAACTCAAATTGTGTGTAAATTAGTTAATAACTTAGTGATTAAGGAAGAGAATCAGTTTTCAATTATGTATCCTTTTGAAATCTTAAAACTCAAATTGAGTGTAAATTAGGTATTAACTTAGTGATTAAGGAAGAAACTCAGTTTTCAATAATGTATCCTTTTGAAATCTTAAAACTCAAATTGTGTGTAAATTTGTTAATAACTTAGTGATTAAGGAATTAACTCATTTTTCAATAATGAATCCATTTGAAATCTTAAAACTCAAATTGAGTGTAAATTAGGTGATAAAGGAAGCAACTCCATTTTCAATAATGTATCCCTTTGAAATCTTAAAACTCAAATTGAGTGTAAATTAGTTTATAACTTAGTGATTAAGGAAGAAAATCAATTTTCAATTATGTATCCTTTTGAAATCTTAAAACTTAAATTGAATGTAAATTAGGTAATAACTTAGAGATTAAGGAAGAAACTCAGTTTTCAATAATGTATCCTTTTGAAATATTAGAACTCAAATTGAATGTAAATTAGGTTAATACTTTGTGATTAAGTAAGAAACACCATTTTCAATAATGTATCCTTTTGAAATCTTAAAACTCAAATTGTGTGTAAATTAGTTAATAACTTAGTGATTAAGGAATTAACTCATTTTTCAATAATGAATCCATTTGAAATCTTAAAACTCAAATTGAGTGTAAATTAGGTGATAAAGGAAGCAACTCCATTTTCAATAATGTATCCCTTTGAAATCTTAAAACTCAAATTGAGTGTAAATTAGTTTATAACTTAGTGATTAAGGAAGAAACTCAGTTTTCCTTTTGAAATCTTAAAACTCAAATTGTGTGTAAATTAGGTTATAACTTAGTGATTAAGGAAGAAACACAGTTTTCAATAATGTATCCTTTTGAAATATTAAAACTCAAATTGAATGTAAATTAGGTTAATACTTTGTGATTAAGTAAGAAACACCATTTTCAATAATGTATCCTTTTGAAATCTTAAAACTCAAATTGTGTGTAAATTACTTATTAACTTAGTGATTAACGAATTAACTCATTTTTCAATAATGAATCCATTTGAAATCTTAAAACTCAAATTGAGTGTAAATTAGGTGATAAAGGAAGCAACTCCATTTTCAATAATGTATCCCTTTGAAATCTTAAAACTCAAATTGAGTGTAAATTAGTTTATAACTTAGTGATTAAGGAAGAAACTCAGTTTTCCTTTTGAAATCTTAAAACTCAAATTGTGTGTAAATTAGGTTATAACTTAGTGATTAAGGAAGAAACACAGTTTCCAATAATGTATCCTTTTGAAATATTAAAACTCAAATTGAATGTAAATTAGGTTAATACTTTGTGATTAAGTAAGAAACACCATTTTCAATAATGTATCCTTTTGAAATCTTAAAACTCAAATTGTGTGTAAATTAGTTAATAACTTAGTGATTAAGGAATTAACTCATTTTTCAATAATGAATCCATTTGAAATCTTAAAACTCAAATTGAGTGTAAATTAGGTGATAAAGGAAGCAACTCCATTTTCAATAATGTATCCCTTTGAAATCATAAAACTCAAATTGAGTGTAAATTAGTTTATAACTTAGTGATTAAGGAAGAAACTCAGTTTTCCTTTTGAAATCTTAAAACTCAAATTGTGTGGAAATTAGGTTATAACTTAGTGATTAAGGAAGAAACACAGTTTTCAATAATGTATCCTTTTGAAATATTAAAACTCAAATTGAATGTAAATTAGGTTAATACTTTGTGATTAAGTAAGAAACACCATTTTCAATAATGTATCCTTTTGAAATCTTAAAAACTCAAATTGTGTGTAAATTATTTAATAACTTAGTGATTAAGGAATTAACTCATTTTTCAATAATGAATCCATTTGAAATCTTAAAACTCAAATTGAATGTAAATTAGGTTATAACCTAGTGATTAAGGAAGAAACTCAATTTTCAATAATGTATCCCTTTGAAATCTTAAAACTCAAATTGTGTGTAAATTAGTTAATAAATTAGTGATTAAGGAAGAGAATCAGTTTTCAATTATGTATCCTTTTGAAATCTTAAAACTCAAATTGAGTGTAAATTAGGTATTAACTTAGTGATTAAGGAAGAAACTCAGTTTTTAATAATGTATCCTTTTGAAATCTTAAAACTCAAATTGTGTGTAAATTAGTTAATAACTTAGTGATTAAGGAATTAACTCATTTTTCAATAATGAATCCATTTGAAATCTTAAAACTCAAATTGAGTGTAAATTAGGTGATAAAGGAAGCAACTCCATTTTCAATAATGTATCCCTTTGAAATCTTAAAACTCAAATTGAGTGTAAATTAGTTTATAACTTAGTGATTAAGGAAGAAAATCAATTTTCAATTATGTATCCTTTTGAAATCTTAAAACTTAAATTGAGTGTAAATTAGGTAATAACTTAGAGATTAAGGAAGAAACTCAGTTTTCAATAATGTATCCTTTTGAAATATTAGAACTCAAATTGAATGTAAATTAGGTTAATATTTGTGATTAAGAAAGAAACACCATTTTCAATAATGTATCCTTTTGAAATGTTAAAACTCAAATTGAGTATAAATTTGGTTATAACTTAGTGATTAAGGAAGAAACTCAGTTTTCAATAATGTATCCTTTTGAAATATTAAAACTCAAATTGAATGTAAATTAGGTTAATACTTTGTGATTAAGTAAGAAACACCATTTTCAATAATGTATCCTTTTGAAATCTTAAAACTCAAATTGTGTGTAAATTAGTTAATAACTTAGTAATTAACGAATTAACTCATTTTTCAATAATGAATCCATTTGAAATCTTAAAACTCAAATTGAGTTTAAATTAGGTGATAAAGGAAGCAACTCCATTTTCAATAATGTATCCCTTTGAAATCTTAAAACTCAAATTGAGTGTAAATTAGTTTATAACTTAGTGATTAAGGAAGAAACTCAGTTTTCCTTTTGAAATCTTAAAACTCAAATTGTGTGTAAATTAGGTTATAACTTAGTGATTAAGGAAGAAACACAGTTTCCAATAATGTATCCTTTTGAAATATTAAAACTCAAATTGAATGTAAATTAGGTTAATACTTTGTGATTAAGTAAGAAACACCATTTTCAATAATGTATCCTTTTGAAATCTTAAAACTCAAATTGTGTGTAAATTAGTTAATAACTTAGTGATTAAGGAATTAACTCATTTTTCAATAATGAATCCATTTGAAATCTTAAAACTCAAATTGAGTGTAAATTAGGTGATAAAGGAAGCAACTCCATTTTCAATAATGTATCCCTTTGAAATCATAAAACTCAAATTGAGTGTAAATTAGTTTATAACTTAGTGATTAAGGAAGAAACTCAGTTTTCCTTTTGAAATCTTAAAACTCAAATTGTGTGGAAATTAGGTTATAACTTAGTGATTAAGGAAGAAACACAGTTTTCAATAATGTATCCTTTTGAAATATTAAAACTCAAATTGAATGTAAATTAGGTTAATACTTTGTGATTAAGTAAGAAACACCATTTTCAATAATGTATCCTTTTGAAATCTTAAAAACTCAAATTGTGTGTAAATTATTTAATAACTTAGTGATTAAGGAATTAACTCATTTTTCAATAATGAATCCATTTGAAATCTTAAAACTCAAATTGAATGTAAATTAGGTTATAACCTAGTGATTAAGGAAGAAACTCAATTTTCAATAATGTATCCCTTTGAAATCTTAAAACTCAAATTGTGTGTAAATTAGTTAATAAATTAGTGATTAAGGAAGAGAATCAGTTTTCAATTATGTATCCTTTTGAAATCTTAAAACTCAAATTGAGTGTAAATTAGGTATTAACTTAGTGATTAAGGAAGAAACTCAGTTTTTAATAATGTATCCTTTTGAAATCTTAAAACTCAAATTGTGTGTAAATTAGTTAATAACTTAGTGATTAAGGAATTAACTCATTTTTCAATAATGAATCCATTTGAAATCTTAAAACTCAAATTGAGTGTAAATTAGGTGATAAAGGAAGCAACTCCATTTTCAATAATGTATCCCTTTGAAATCTTAAAACTCAAATTGAGTGTAAATTAGTTTATAACTTAGTGATTAAGGAAGAAAATCAATTTTCAATTATGTATCCTTTTGAAATCTTAAAACTTAAATTGAGTGTAAATTAGGTAATAACTTAGAGATTAAGGAAGAAACTCAGTTTTCAATAATGTATCCTTTTGAAATATTAGAACTCAAATTGAATGTAAATTAGGTTAATATTTGTGATTAAGAAAGAAACACCATTTTCAATAATGTATCCTTTTGAAATGTTAAAACTCAAATTGAGTATAAATTTGGTTATAACTTAGTGATTAAGGAAGAAACTCAGTTTTCAATAATGTATCCTTTTGAAATATTAAAACTCAAATTGAATGTAAATTAGGTTAATACTTTGTGATTAAGTAAGAAACACCATTTTCAATAATGTATCCTTTTGAAATCTTAAAACTCAAATTGTGTGTAAATTAGTTAATAACTTAGTAATTAACGAATTAACTCATTTTTCAATAATGAATCCATTTGAAATCTTAAAACTCAAATTGAGTTTAAATTAGGTGATAAAGGAAGCAACTCCATTTTCAATAATGTATCCCTTTGAAATCTTAAAACTCAAATTGAGTGTAAATTAGTTTATAACTTAGTGATTAAGGAAGAAACTCAGTTTTCCTTTTGAAATCTTAAAACTCAAATTGTGTGTAAATTAGGTTATAACTTAGTGATTAAGGAAGAAACACAGTTTCCAATAATGTATCCTTTTGAAATATTAAAACTCAAATTGAATGTAAATTAGGTTAATACTTTGTGATTAAGTAAGAAACACCATTTTCAATAATGTATCCTTTTGAAATCTTAAAACTCAAATTGTGTGTAAATTAGTTAATAACTTAGTGATTAAGGAATTAACTCATTTTTCAATAATGAATCCATTTGAAATCTTAAAACTCAAATTGAGTGTAAATTAGGTGATAAAGGAAGCAACTCCATTTTCAATAATGTATCCCTTTGAAATCTTAAAACTCAAATTGAGTGTAAATTAGTTTATAACTTAGTGATTAAGGAAGAAACTCAGTTTTCCTTTTGAAATCTTAAAACTCAAATTGTGTGTAAATTAGGTTATAACTTAGTGATTAAGGAAGAAACACAGTTTTCAATAATGTATCCTTTTGAAATATTAAAACTCAAATTGAATGTAAATTAGGTTAATACTTTGTGATTAAGTAAGAAACACCATTTTCAATAATGTATCCTTTTGAAATCTTAAAAACTCAAATTGTGTGTAAATTATTTAATAACTTAGTGATTAAGGAATTAACTCATTTTTCAATAATGAATCCATTTGAAATCTTAAAACTCAAATTGAATGTAAATTAGGTTATAACTTAGTGATTAAGGAAGAAACTCAATTTTCAATAATGTATCCCTTTGAAATCTTAAAACTCAAATTGTGTGTAAATTAGTTAATAACTTAGTGATTAAGGAAGAGAATCAGTTTTCAATTATGTATCCTTTTGAAATCTTAAAACTCAAATTGAGTGTAAATTAGGTATTAACTTAGTGATTAAGGAAGAAACTCAGTTTTCAATAATGTATCCTTTTGAAATATTAAAACTCAAATTGTGTGTAAATTAGTTAATAACTTAGTGATTAAGGAATTAACTCATTTTTCAATAATGAATCCATTTGAAATCTTAAAACTCAAATTGAGTGTAAATTAGGTGATAAAGGAAGCAACTCCATTTTCAATAATGTATCCCTTTGAAATCTTAAAACTCAAATTGAGTGTAAATTAGTTTATAACTTAATGATTAAGGAAGAAAATCAATTTTCAATTATGTATCCTTTTGAAATCTTAAAACTTAAATTGAGTGTAAATTAGGTAATAACTTAGAGATTAAGGAAGAAACTCAGTTTTCAATAATGTATCCTTTTGAAATATTAGAACTCAAATTGAATGTAAATTAGGTTAATATTTGTGATTAAGAAAGAAACACCATTTTCAATAATGTATCCTTTTGAAATGTTAAAACTCAAATTGAGTATAAATTTTGTTATAACTTAGTGATTAAGGAAGAAACTCAGTTTTCAATAATGTATCCTTTTGAAATATTAAAACTCAAATTGAATGTAAATTAGGTTAATACTTTGTGATTAAGTAAGAAACACCATTTTCAATAATGTATCCTTTTGAAATCTTAAAACTCAAATTGTGTGTAAATTAGTTAATAACTTAGTGATTAACGAATTAACTCATTTTTCAATAATGAATCCATTTGAAATCTTAAAACTCAAATTGAGTGTAAATTAGGTGATAAAGGAAGCAACTCCATTTTCAATAATGTATCCCTTTGAAATCTTAAAACTCAAATTGAGTGTAAATTAGTTTATAACTTAGTGATTAAGGAAGAAACTCAGTTTTCCTTTTGAAATCTTAAAACTCAAATTGTGTGTAAATTAGGTTATAACTTAGTGATTAAGGAAGAAACACAGTTTCCAATAATGTATCCTTTTGAAATATTAAAACTCAAATTGAATGTAAATTAGGTTAATACTTTGTGATTAAGTAAGAAACACCATTTTCAATAATGTATCCTTTTGAAATCTTAAAACTCAAATTGTGTGTAAATTAGTTAATAACTTAGTGATTAAGGAATTAACTCATTTTTCAATAATGAATCCATTTGAAATCTTAAAACTCAAATTGAGTGTAAATTAGGTGATAAAGGAAGCAACTCCATTTTCAATAATGTATCCCTTTGAAATCTTAATACTCAAATTGAGTGTAAATTAGTTTATAACTTAGTGATTAAGGAAGAAACTCAGTTTTCCTTTTGAAATCTTAAAACTCAAATTGTGTGTAAATTAGGTTATAACTTAGTGATTAAGGAAGAAACACAGTTTTCAATAATGTATCCTTTTGAAATATTAAAACTCAAATTGAATGTAAATTAGGTTAATACTTTGTGATTAAGTAAGAAACACCATTTTCAATAATGTATCCTTTTGAAATCTTAAAAACTCAAATTGTGTGTAAATTATTTAATAACTTAGTGATTAAGGAATTAACTCATTTTTCAATAATGAATCCATTTGAAATCTTAAAACTCAAATTGAATCTAAATTAGGTTATAACTTAGTGATTAAGGAAGAAACTCAATTTTCAATAATGTATCCCTTTGAAATCTTAAAACTCAAATTGTGTGTAAATTAGTTAATAACTTAGTGATTAAGGAAGAGAATCAGTTTTCAATTATGTATCCTTTTGAAATCTTAAAACTCAAATTGAGTGTAAATTAGGTATTAACTTAGTGATTAAGTAAGAAACTCAGTTTTCAATAATGTATCCTTTTGAAATCTTAAAACTCAAATTGTGTGTAAATTAGTTAATAACTTAGTGATTAAGGAATTAACTCATTTTTCAATAATTAATCCATTTGAAATCTTAAAACTCAAATTGAGTGTAAATTAGGTGATAAAGGAAGCAACTCCATTTTCAATAATGTATCCCTTTGAAATCTTAAAACTCAAATTGAGTGTAAATTAGTTTATAACTTAGTGATTAAGGAAGAAAATCAATTTTCAATTATGTATCCTTTTGAAATCTTAAAACTTAAATTGAATGTAAATTAGGTAATAACTTAGAGATTAAGGAAGAAACTCAGTTTTCAATAATGTATCCTTTTGAAATATTAGAACTCAAATTGAATGTAAATTAGGTTAATATTTGTGATTAAGAAAGAAACACCATTTTCAATAATGTATCCTTTTGAAATGTTAAAACTCAAATTGAGTGTAAATTTGGTTATAACTTAGTGATTAAGGAAGAAACTCAGTTTTCAATAATGTATCCTTTTGAAATATTAAAACTCAAATTGAATGTAAATTAGGTTAATACTTTGTGATTAAGTAAGAAACACCATTTTCAATAATGTATCCTTTTGAAATCTTAAAACTCAAATTGTGTGTAAATTAGTTAATAACTTAGTGATTAAGGAATTAACTCATTTTTCAATAATGAATCCATTTGAAATCTTAAAACTCAAATTGAGTGTAAATTAGGTGATAAAGGAAGCAACTCCATTTTCAATAATGTATCCCTTTGAAATCTTAAAACTCAAATTGAGTGTAAATTAGTTTATAACTTAGTGATTAAGGAAGAAACTCAGTTTTCCTTTTGAAATCTTAAAACTCAAATTGTGTGTAAATTAGGTTATAACTTAGTGATTATGGAAGAAACACAATTTTCAATAATGTATCCTTTTGAAATATTAAAACTCAAATTGAATGTAAATTAGGTTAATACTTTGTGATTAAGTAAGAAACACCATTTTCAATAATGTATCCTTTTGAAATCTTAAAAACTCAAATTGTGTGTAAATTATTTAATAACTTAGTGATTAAGGAATTAACTCATTTTTCAATAATGAATCCATTTGAAATCTTAAAACTCAAATTGAATGTAAATTAGGTTATAACTTAGTGATTAAGGAAGAAACTCAATTTTCAATAATGTATCCCTTTGTAATCTTAAAACTCAAATTGTGTGTAAATTAGTTAATAACTTAGTGATTAAGGAAGAGAATCAGTTTTCAATTATGTATCCTTTTGAAATCTTAAAACTCATATTGAGTGTAAATTAGGTATTAACTTAGTGATTAAGGAAGAAACTCAGTTTTCAATAATGTATCCTTTTGAAATCTTAAAACTCAAATTGTGTGTAAATTAGTTAATAACTTAGTGATTAAGGAATTAACTCATTTTTCAATAATGAATCCATTTGAAATCTTAAAACTCAAATTGAGTGTGAATTAGGTGATAAAGGAAGCAACTCCATTTTCAATAATGTATCCCTTTGAAATCTTAAAACTCAAAATGAGTGTAAATTAGTTTATAACTTAGTGATTAAGGAAGAAAATCAATTTTCAATTATGTATCCTTTTGAAATCTTAAAACTTAAATTGAGTGTAAATTAGGTAATAACTTAGAGATTAAGGAAGAAACTCAGTTTTCAATAATGTATCCTTTTGAAATATTAGAATTCAAATTGAATGTAAATTAGGTTAATATTTGTGATTAAGAAAGAAACACCATTTTCAATAATGTATCCTTTTGAAATGTTAAAACTCAAATTGAGTGTAAATTTGGTTATAACTTAGTGATTAAGGAAGAAACTCAGTTTTCAATAATGTATCCTTTTGAAATATTAAAACTCAAATTGAATGTAAATTAGGTTAATACTTTGTGATTAAGTAAGAAACACCATTTTCAATAATGTATCCTTTTGAAATCTTAAAACTCAAATTGTGTGTAAATTAGTTAATAACTTAGTGATTAACGAATTAACTCATTTTTCAATAATGAATCCATTTGAAATCTTAAAACTCAAATTGAGTGTAAATTAGGTGATAAAGGAAGCAACTCCATTTTCAATAATGTATCCCTTTGAAATCTTAAAACTCAAATTGAGTGTAAATTAGTTTATAACTTAGTGATTAAGGAAGAAACTCAGTTTTCCTTTTGAAATCTTAAAACTCAAATTGTGTGTAAAATAGGTTATAACTTAGTGATTAAGGAAGAAACACAGTTTTCAATAATGTATCCTTTTGAAATATTAAAACTCAAATTGAATGTAAATTAGGTTAATACTTTGTGATTAAGTAAGAAACACCATTTTCAATAATGTATCCTTTTGAAATCTTAAAACTCAAATTGTGTGTAAATTAGTTAATAACTTAGTGATTAAGGAATTAACTCATTTTTCAATAATGAATCCATTTGAAATCTTAAAACTCAAATTGAGTATAAATTAGGTGATAAAGGAAGCAACTCCATTTTCAATAATGTATCCCTTTGAAATCTTAAAACTCAAATTGAGTGTAAATTAGTTTATAACTTAGTGATTAAGGAAGAAACTCAGTTTTCCTTTTGAAATCTTAAAACTCAAATTGTGTGTAAATTAGGTTATAACTTAGTGATTAAGGAAGAAACACAGTTTTCAATAATGTATCCTTTTGAAATATTAAAACTCAAATTGAATGTAAATTAGGTTAATACTTTGTGATTAAGTAAGAAACACCATTTTCAATAATGTATCCTTTTGAAATCTTAAAACTCAAATTGTGTGTAAATTAGTTAATAACTTAGTGATTAACGAATTAACTCATTTTTCAATAATGAATCCATTTGAAATCTTAAAACTCAAATTGAGTGTAAATTAGGTGATAAAGGAAGCAACTCCATTTTCAATAATGTATCCCTTTGAAATCTTAAAACTCAAATTGAGTGTAAATTAGTTTATAACTTAGTGATTAAGGAAGAAACTCAGTTTTCCTTTTGAAATCTTAAAACTCAAATTGTGTGTAAAATAGGTTATAACTTAGTGATTAAGGAAGAAACACAGTTTTCAATAATGTATCCTTTTGAAATATTAAAACTCAAATTGAATGTAAATTAGGTTAATACTTTGTGATTAAGTAAGAAACACCATTTTCAATAATGTATCCTTTTGAAATCTTAAAACTCAAATTGTGTGTAAATTAGTTAATAACTTAGTGATTAAGGAATTAACTCATTTTTCAATAATGAATCCATTTGAAATCTTAAAACTCAAATTGAGTGTAAATTAGGTGATAAAGGAAGCAACTCCATTTTCAATAATGTATCCCTTTGAAATCTTAAAACTCAAATTGAGTGTAAATTAGTTTATAACTTAGTGATTAAGGAAGAAACTCAGTTTTCCTTTTGAAATCTTAAAACTCAAATTGTGTGTAAATTAGGTTATAACTTAGTGATTAAGGAAGAAACACAGTTTTCAATAATGTATCCTTTTGAAATATTAAAACTCAAATTGAATGTAAATTAGGTTAATACTTTGTGATTAAGTAAGAAACACCATTTTCAATAATGTATCCTTTTGAAATCTTAAAACTCAAATTGTGTGTAAATTAGTTAATAACTTAGTGATTAAGGAATTAACTCATTTTTCAATAATGAATCCATTTGAAATCTTAAAACTCAAATTGAGTGTAAATTAGGTGATAAAGGAAGCAACTCCATTTTCAATAATGTATCCCTTTGAAATCTTAAAACTCAAATTGAGTGTAAATTAGTTTATAACTTAGTGATTAAGGAAGAAACTCAGTTTTCCTTTTGAAATCTTAAAACTCAAATTGTGTGTAAATTAGGTTATAACTTAGTGATTAAGGAAGAAACACAGTTTTCAATAATGTATCCTTTTGAAATATTAAAACTCAAATTGAATGTAAATTAGGTTAATACTTTGTGATTAAGTAAGAAACACCATTTTCAATAATGTATCCTTTTGAAATCTTAAAAACTCAAATTGTGTGTAAATTATTTAATAACTTAGTGATTAAGGAATTAACTCATTTTTCAATAATGAATCCATTTGAAATCTTAAAACTCAAATTGAATGTAAATTAGGTTATAACTTAGTGATTAAGGAAGAAACTCAATTTTCAATAATGTATCCCTTTTAAATCTTAAAACTCAAATTGTGTGTAAATTAGTTAATAACTTAGTGATTAAGGAAGAAACTCAGTTTTCAATAATGTATCCTTTTGAAATCTTAAAACTCAAATTGAGTGTAAATTAGGTATTAACTTAGTGATTAAGGAAGAAACTCAGTTTTCAATAATGTATCCTTTTGAAATCTTAAAACTCAAATTGTGTGTAAATTAGTTAATAACTTAGTGATTAAGGAATTAACTCATTTTTCAATAATGAATCCATTTGAAATCTTAAAACTCAAATTGAGTGTAAATTAGGTGATAAAGGAAGCAACTCCATTTTCAATAATGTATCCCTTTGAAATCTTAAAACTCAAATTGAGTGTAAATTAGTTTATAACTTAGTGATTAAGGAAGAAACTCAGTTTTCCTTTTGAAATCTTAAAACTCAAATTGTGTGTAAATTAGGTTATAACTTAGTGATTAAGGAAGAAACACAGTTTTCAATAATGTATCCTTTTGAAATATTAAAACTCAAATTGAATGTAAATTAGGTTAATACTTTGTGATTAAGTAAGAAACACCATTTTCAATAATGTATCCTTTTGAAATCTTAAAACTCAAATTGTGTGTAAATTAGTTAATAACTTAGTGATTAAGGAATTAACTCATTTTTCAATAATGAATCCATTTGAAATCTTAAAACTCAAATTGAGTGTAAATTAGGTGATAAAGGAAGCAACTCCATTTTCAATAATGTATCCCTTTGAAATCTTAAAACTCAAATTGAGTGTAAATTAGTTTATAACTTAGTGATTAAGGAAGAAACTCAGTTTTCCTTTTGAAATCTTAAAACTCAAATTGTGTGTAAATTAGGTTATAACTTAGTGATTAAGGAAGAAACACAGTTTTCAATAATGTATCCTTTTGAAATATTAAAACTCAAATTGAATGTAAATTAGGTTAATACTTTGTGATTAAGTAAGAAACACCATTTTCAATAATGTATCCTTTTGAAATCTTAAAAACTCAAATTGTGTGTAAATTATTTAATAACTTAGTGATTAAGGAATTAACTCATTTTTCAATAATGAATCCATTTGAAATCTTAAAACTCAAATTGAATGTAAATTAGGTTATAACTTAGTGATTAAGGAAGAAACTCAATTTTCAATAATGTATCCCTTTTAAATCTTAAAACTCAAATTGTGTGTAAATTAGTTAATAACTTAGTGATTAAGGAAGAGAATCAGTTTTCAATTATGTATCCTTTTGAAATCTTAAAACTCAAATTGAGTGTAAATTAGGTATTAACTTAGTGATTAAGGAAGAAACTCAGTTTTCAATAATGTATCCTTTTGAAATCTTAAAACTCAAATTGTGTGTAAATTAGTTAATAACTTAGTGATTAAGGAATTAACTCATTTTTCAATAATGAATCCATTTGAAATCTTAAAACTCAAATTGAGTGTAAATTAGGTGATAAAGGAAGCAACTCCATTTTCAATAATGTATCCCTTTGAAATCTTAAAACTCAAATTGAGTGTAAATTAGTTTATAACTTAGTGATTAAGGAAGAAAATCAATTTTCAATTATGTATCCTTTTGAAATCTAAAAACTTAAATTGAGTGTAAATTAGGTAATAACTTAGAGATTAAGGAAGAAACTCAGTTTTCAATAATGTATCCTTTTGAAATATTAGAACTCAAATTGAATGTAAATTAGGTTAATATTTGTGATTAAGAAAGAAACACCATTTTCAATAATGTATCCTTTTGAAATGTTAAAACTCAAATTGAGTATAAATTTGGTTATAACTTAGTGATTAAGGAAGAAACTCAGTTTTCAATAATGTATCCTTTTGAAATATTAAAACTCAAATTGAATGTAAATTAGGTTAATACTTTGTGATTAAGTAAGAAACACCATTTTCAATAATGTATCCTTTTGAAATCTTAAAACTCAAATTGTGTGTAAATTAGTTAATAACTTAGTGATTAAGGAATTAACTCATTTTTCAATAATGAATCCATTTGAAATCTTAAAACTCAAATTGAGTGTAAATTAGGTGATAAAGGAAGCAACTCCATTTTCAATAATGTATCCCTTTGAAATCTTAAAACTCAAATTGAGTGTAAATTAGTTTATAACTTAGTGATTAAGGAAGAAACTCAGTTTTCCTTTTGAAATATTAAAACTCAAATTGAGTGTAAATTAAGTTATAACTTAGTGATTAAGGAAGAAACACAGTTTTCAATAATGTATCCTTTTGAAATCTTAAAACTCAAATTGAATGTAAATTAGGTTAATACTTTGTGATTAAGGAAGAAACTCAATTTTCAATAATGTATCCTTTTGAAATCCTAAAACTCAAATTGAATGTAAATTAGGTTAATACTTGGTGATTAAGGAAGAAACTCCATTTTCAATAATTTATCCTTTTGAAATATTAAAACTCAAATTGAGTGTAAATTAGGTTATAACTTAGTGATTAATGATGAAACACAGTTTTCAATAATGTATCATTTTGAAATATTAAAACTCAAATTGAATGTAAATTAGGTTAATACTTTGTGATTAAGGAAGAAACTCAATTTTCAATAATGCATCCTTTTGAAATCTTAAAACTCAAATTGTGTGTAAATTATTTAACAACTTAGTGATTAAGGAAGAAACTCCATTTTCAATAATTAACCTTTTGAAATCTTAAAACTCAAATTGAATGTAAATTAGGTTAATACTTGGTGAATAAGGAATTAACTCATTTTTCAATAATGAATCCATTTGAAATATTAAAACTCAAATTGAGTGTAAATTAGTTAATAACTTAGTGATTAAGGAATTAACTCATTTTTCAATAATGAATCCATTTGAAATCTTAAAACTCAAATTGAGTGTAAATTAGGTGATAACTTAGTGATTAAGAAGAAACTCCATTTTCAATAATGTATCCGTTTGAAAACTTAAAACTCAAATTCAGTGTAAATTAGTTTATAACTTAGTGATTAAGGAAGAAACCCAGTTTTCATTAATGTATTCTTTTGAAATCTTAAAACTCAAATTGAGTGTAAATTAGGTTATAACTTAGTGATTAAGGAAGAAACTCAGTTCTCAATAATGTATCATTTTGAAATATTAAAACTTAAATTGAATGTAAATTAGGTTAATACTTAGTGATTAAGGAAGAAACTCAATTTTCAATAATTTATCCTTTTGAAATCTTAAAACTTAAATTGAATGTAAATTAGGTTAATACTTTGTGATTAAGTAAGAAACACCATTTTCAATAATGTATCCTTTAGAAATCTTAAAACTCAAATTGTGTGTAAATTAGTTAATAACTTAGTGATTAAGGAATTAACTCATTTTTCAATAATGAATCCATTTGAAATCTTAAAACTCAAATTGAGTGTAAATTAGGTGATAAAGGAAGCAACTCCATTTTCAATAATGTATCCCTTTGAAATCTTAAAACTCAAATTGAGTGTAAATTAGTTTATAACTTAGTGATTAAGGAAGAAACTCAGTTTTCCTTTTGAAATCTTAAAACTCAAATTGAGTGTCAATTTGGTTATAACTTAGTGATTAAGGAAGAAACTCAGTTTTCAATAATGTATCCTTTTGAAATATTAAAACTCAAATTGAATGTAAATTAGGTTAATACTTTGTGATTAAGTAAGAAACACCATTTTCAATAATGTATCCTTTTGAAATCTTAAAATTCTAATTGTGTGTAAATTAGTTAATAACTTAGTGATTAAGGAATTAACTCATTTTTCAATAATGAATCCATTTGAAATCTTAAAACTCAAATTGAGTGTTAATTAGGTGATAAAGGAAGCAACTCCATTTTCAATAATGTATCCCTTTGAAATCTTAAAACTCAAATTGAGTGTAAATAAATTTATAACTTAGTGATTAAGGAAGAAACTCAGTTTTCCTTTTGAAATCTTAAAACTCAAATTGTGTGTAAATTAGGTTATAACTTAGTGATTAAGGAAGAAACACAGTTTTCAATAATGTATCCTTTTGAAATATTAAAACTCAAATTGAATGTAATTAGGTTAATACTTTGTGATTAAGTAAGAAACACCATTTTCAATAATGTATCCTTTTGAAATCTTAAAAACTCAAATTGTGTGTAAATTATTTAATAACTTAGTGATTAAGGAATTAACTCATTTTTCAATAATGAATCCATTTGAAATCTTAAAACTCAAATTGAATGTAAATTAGGTTATAACTTAGTGATTAAGGAAGAAACTCAATTTTCAATAATGTATCCCTTTGTAATCTTAAAACTCAAATTGTGTGTAAATTAGTTTATAACTTAGTGATTAAGGAAGAGAATCAGTTTTCAATTATGTATCCTTTTGAAATCTTAAAACTCAAATTGAGTGTAAATTAGGTATTAACTTAGTGATTAAGGAAGAAACTCAGTTTTCAATAATGTATCCTTTTGAAATCTTAAAACTCAAATTGTGTGTAAATTAGTTAATAACTTAGTGATTAAGGAATTAACTCATTTTTCAATAATGAATCCATTTGAAATCTTAAAACTCAAATTGAGTGTAAATTAGGTGATAAAGGAAGCAACTCCATTTTCAATAATGTATCCCTTTGAAATCTTAAAACTCAAATTGAGTGTAAATTAGTTTATAACTTAGTGATTAAGGAAGAAAATCAATTTTCAATTATGTATCCTTTTGAAATCTAAAAACTTAAATGGAGTGTAAATTAGGTAATAACTTAGAGATTAAGGAAGAAACTCAGTTTTCAATAATGTATCCTTTTGAAATATTAGAACTCAAATTGAATGTAAATTAGGTTAATATTTGTGATTAAGAAAGAAACACCATTTTCAATAATGTATCCTTTTGAAATGTTAAAACTCAAATTGAGTATAAATTTGGTTATAACTTAGTGATTAAGGAAGAAACTCAGTTTTCAATAATGTATCCTTTTGAAATATTAAAACTCAAATTGAATGTAAATTAGGTTAATACTTTGTGATTAAGTAAGAAACACCATTTTCAATAATGTATCCTTTTGAAATCTTAAAACTCAAATTGTGTGTAAATTAGTTAATAACTTAGTGATTAAGGAATTAACTCATTTTTCAATAATGAATCCATTTGAAATCTTAAAACTCAAATTGAGTGTAAATTAGGTGATAAAGGAAGCAACTCCATTTTCAATAATGTATCCCTTTGAAATCTTAAAACTCAAATTGAGTGTAAATTAGTTTATAACTTAGTGATTAAGGAAGAAACTCAGTTTTCCTTTTGAAATATTAAAACTCAAATTGAGTGTAAATTAAGTTATAACTTAGTGATTAAGGAAGAAACACAGTTTTCAATAATGTATCCTTTTGAAATATTAAAACTCAAATTGAATGTAAATTAGGTTAATACTTTGTGATTAAGGAAGAAACTCAATTTTCAATAATGTATCCTTTTGAAATCTTAAAACTCAAATTGAATGTAAATTAGGTTAATACTTGGTGATTAAGGAAGAAACTCCATTTTCAATAATTTATCCTTTTGAAATATTAAAACTCAAATTGAGTGTAAATTAGGTTATAACTTAGTGATTAATGATGAAACACAGTTTTCAATAATGTATCATTTTGAAATATTAAAACTCAAATTGAATGTAAATTAGGTTAATACTTTGTGATTAAGGAAGAAACTCAATTTTCAATAATGCATCCTTTTGAAATCTTAAAACTCAAATTGTGTGTAAATTATTTAACAACTTAGTGATTAAGGAAGAAACTCCATTTTCAATAATTAACCTTTTGAAATCTTAAAACTCAAATTGAATGTAAATTAGGTTAATACTTGGTGAATAAGGAATTAACTCATTTTTCAATAATGAATCCATTTGAAATATTAAAACTCAAATTGAGTGTAAATTAGTTAATAACTTAGTGATTAAGGAATTAACTCATTTTTCAATAATGAATCCATTTGAAATCTTAAAACTCAAATTGAGTGTAAATTAGGTGATAACTTAGTGATTAAGAAGAAACTCCATTTTCAATAATGTATCCGTTTTAAAACTCAAATTCAGTGTAAATTAGTTTATAACTTAGTGATTAAGGAAGAAACCCAGTTTTCATTAATGTATTCTTTTGAAATCTTAAAACTCAAATTGAGTGTAAATTAGGTTATAACTTAGTGATTAAGGAAGAAACTCAGTTCTCAATAATGTATCATTTTGAAATATTAAAACTTAAATTGAATGTAAATTAGGTTAATACTTAGTGATTAAGGAAGAAACTCAATTTTCAATAATTTATCCTTTTGAAATCTTAAAACTTAAATTGAATGTAAATTAGGTTAATACTTTGTGATTAAGTAAGAAACACCATTTTCAATAATGTATCCTTTAGAAATCTTAAAACTCAAATTGTGTGTAAATTAGTTAATAACTTAGTGATTAAGGAATTAACTCATTTTTCAATAATGAATCCATTTGAAATCTTAAAACTCAAATTGAGTGTAAATTAGGTGATAAAGGAAGCAACTCCATTTTCAATAATGTATCCCTTTGAAATCTTAAAACTCAAATTGAGTGTAAATTAGTTTATAACTTAGTGATTAAGGAAGAAACTCAGTTTTCCTTTTGAAATCTTAAAACTCAAATTGAGTGTCAATTTGGTTATAACTTAGTGATTAAGGAAGAAACTCAGTTTTCAATAATGTATCCTTTTGAAATATTAAAACTCAAATTGAATGTAAATTAGGTTAATACTTTGTGATTAAGTAAGAAACACCATTTTCAATAATGTATCCTTTTGAAATCTTAAAATTCTAATTGTGTGTAAATTAGTTAATAACTTAGTGATTAAGGAATTAACTCATTTTTCAATAATGAATCCATTTGAAATCTTAAAACTCAAATTGAGTGTTAATTAGGTGATAAAGGAAGCAACTCCATTTTCAATAATGTATCCCTTTGAAATCTTAAAACTCAAATTGAGTGTAAATAAATTTATAACTTAGTGATTAAGGAAGAAACTCAGTTTTCCTTTTGAAATCTTAAAACTCAAATTGTGTGTAAATTAGGTTATAACTTAGTGATTAAGGAAGAAACACAGTTTTCAATAATGTATCCTTTTGAAATATTAAAACTCAAATTGAATGTAATTAGGTTAATACTTTGTGATTAAGTAAGAAACACCATTTTCAATAATGTATCCTTTTGAAATCTTAAAAACTCAAATTGTGTGTAAATTATTTAATAACTTAGTGATTAAGGAATTAACTCATTTTTCAATAATGAATCCATTTGAAATCTTAAAACTCAAATTGAATGTAAATTAGGTTATAACTTAGTGATTAAGGAAGAAACTCAATTTTCAATAATGTATCCCTTTGTAATCTTAAAACTCAAATTGTGTGTAAATTAGTTAATAACTTAGTGATTAAGGAAGAGAATCAGTTTTCAATTATGTATCCTTTTGAAATCTTAAAACTCATATTGAGTGTAAATTAGGTATTAACTTAGTGATTAAGGAAGAAACTCAGTTTTCAATAATGTATCCTTTTGAAATCTTAAAACTCAAATTGTGTGTAAATTAGTTAATAACTTAGTGATTAAGGAATTAACTCATTTTTCAATAATGAATCCATTTGAAATCTTAAAACTCAAATTGAGTGTGAATTAGGTGATAAAGGAAGCAACTCCATTTTCAATAATGTATCCCTTTGAAATCTTAAAACTCAAAATGAGTGTAAATTAGTTTATAACTTAGTGATTAAGGAAGAAAATCAATTTTCAATTATGTATCCTTTTGAAATCTTAAAACTTAAATTGAGTGTAAATTAGGTAATAACTTAGAGATTAAGGAAGAAACTCAGTTTTCAATAATGTATCCTTTTGAAATATTAGAATTCAAATTGAATGTAAATTAGGTTAATATTTGTGATTAAGAAAGAAACACCATTTTCAATAATGTATCCTTTTGAAATGTTAAAACTCAAATTGAGTGTAAATTTGGTTATAACTTAGTGATTAAGGAAGAAACTCAGTTTTCAATAATGTATCCTTTTGAAATATTAAAACTCAAATTGAATGTAAATTAGGTTAATACTTTGTGATTAAGTAAGAAACACCATTTTCAATAATGTATCCTTTTGAAATCTTAAAACTCAAATTGTGTGTAAATTAGTTAATAACTTAGTGATTAACGAATTAACTCATTTTTCAATAATGAATCCATTTGAAATCTTAAAACTCAAATTGAGTGTAAATTAGGTGATAAAGGAAGCAACTCCATTTTCAATAATGTATCCCTTTGAAATCTTAAAACTCAAATTGAGTGTAAATTAGTTTATAACTTAGTGATTAAGGAATTAACTCATTTTTCAATAATGAATCCATTTGAAATCTTAAAACTCAAATTGAATGTAAATTAGGTGATAACTTAGTGATTAAGGAAGAAACTCAATTTTCAATAATGTATCCCTTTTAAATCTTAAAACTCAAATTGTGTGTAAATTAGTTAATAACTTAGTGATTAAGGAAGAGAATCAGTTTTCAATTATGTATCCTTTTGAAATCTTAAAACTCAAATTGAGTGTAAATTAGGTATTAACTTAGTGATTAAAGGAAGCAACTCCATTTTCAATAATGAATCCATTTGAAATCTTAAAACTCAAATTGAGTGTAAATTAGGTGATAAAGGAAGCAACTCCATTTTCAATAATGTATCCCTTTGAAATCTTAAAACTCAAATTGAGTGTAAATTAGGTGATAAAGGAAGCAACTCCATTTTCAATAATGTATCCCTTTGAAATCTTAAAACTCAAATTGAGTGTAAATTAGTTTATAACTTAGTGATTAAGGAAGAAAATCAATTTTCAATTATGTATCCTTTTGAAATCTTAAAACTTAAATTGAGTGTAAATTAGGTAATAACTTAGAGATTAAGGAAGAAACTCAGTTTTCAATAATGTATCCTTTTGAAATATTAGAACTCAAATTGAATGTAAATTAGGTTAATATTTGTGATTAAGAAAGAAACACCATTTTCAATAATGTATCCTTTTGAAATGTTAAAACTCAAATTGAGTATAAATTTGGTTATAACTTAGTGATTAAGGAAGAAACTCAGTTTTCAATAATGTATCCTTTTGAAATATTAAAACTCAAATTGAATGTAAATTAGGTTAATACTTTGTGATTAAGTAAGAAACACCATTTTCAATAATGTATCCTTTTGAAATCTTAAAACTCAAATTGTGTGTAAATTAGTTAATAACTTAGTGATTAACGAATTAACTCATTTTTCAATAATGAATCCATTTGAAATCTTAAAACTCAAATTGAGTGTAAATTAGGTGATAAAGGAAGCAACTCCATTTTCAATAATGTATCCCTTTGAAATCTTAAAACTCAAATTGAGTGTAAATTAGTTTATAACTTAGTGATTAAGGAAGAAACTCAGTTTTCCTTTTGAAATCTTAAAACTCAAATTGTGTGTAAATTAGGTTATAACTTAGTGATTAAGGAAGAAACACAGTTTCCAATAATGTATCCTTTTGAAATATTAAAACTCAAATTGAATGTAAATTAGGTTAATACTTTGTGATTAAGTAAGAAACACCATTTTCAATAATGTATCCTTTTGAAATCTTAAAACTCAAATTGTGTGTAAATTAGTTAATAACTTAGTGATTAAGGAATTAACTCATTTTTCAATAATGAATCCATTTGAAATCTTAAAACTCAAATTGAGTGTAAATTAGGTGATAAAGGAAGCAACTCCATTTTCAATAATGTATCCCTTTGAAATCTTAAAACTCAAATTGAGTGTAAATTAGTTTATAACTTAGTGATTAAGGAAGAAACTCAGTTTTCCTTTTGAAATCTTAAAACTCAAATTGTGTGTAAATTAGGTTATAACTTAGTGATTAAGGAAGAAACACAGTTTTCAATAATGTATCCTTTTGAAATATTAAAACTCAAATTGAATGTAAATTAGGTTAATACTTTGTGATTAAGTAAGAAACACCATTTTCAATAATGTATCCTTTTGAAATCTTAAAAACTCAAATTGTGTGTAAATTATTTAATAACTTAGTGATTAAGGAATTAACTCATTTTTCAATAATGAATCCATTTGAAATCTTAAAACTCAAATTGAATGTAAATTAGGTTATAACTTAGTGATTAAGGAAGAAACTCAATTTTCAATAATGTATCCCTTTGAAATCTTAAAACTCAAATTGTGTGTAAATTAGTTAATAACTTAGTGATTAAGGAAGAGAATCAGTTTTCAATTATGTATCCTTTTGAAATCTTAAAACTCAAATTGAGTGTAAATTAGGTATTAACTTAGTGATTAAGGAAGAAACTCAGTTTTCAATAATGTATCCTTTTGAAATCTTAAAACTCAAATTGTGTGTAAATTAGTTAATAACTTAGTGATTAAGGAATTAACTCATTTTTCAATAATGAATCCATTTGAAATCTTAAAACTCAAATTGAGTGTAAATTAGGTGATAAAGGAAGCAACTCCATTTTCAATAATGTATCCCTTTGAAATCTTAAAACTCAAATTGAGTGTAAATTAGTTTATAACTTAGTGATTAAGGAAGAAACTCAGTTTTCCTTTTGAAATCTTAAAACTCAAATTGTGTGTAAAATAGGTTATAACTTAGTGATTAAGGAAGAAACACAGTTTTCAATAATGTATCCTTTTGAAATATTAAAACTCAAATTGAATGTAAATTAGGTTAATACTTTGTGATTAAGTAAGAAACACCATTTTCAATAATGTATCCTTTTGAAATCTTAAAACTCAAATTGTGTGTAAATTAGTTAATAACTTAGTGATTAAGGAATTAACTCATTTTTCAATAATGAATCCATTTGAAATCTTAAAACTCAAATTGAGTATAAATTAGGTGATAAAGGAAGCAACTCCATTTTCAATAATGTATCCCTTTGAAATCTTAATACTCAAATTGAGTGTAAATTAGTTTATAACTTAGTGATTAAGGAAGAAACTCAGTTTTCCTTTTGAAATCTTAAAACTCAAATTGTGTGTAAATTAGGTTATAACTTAGTGATTAAGGAAGAAACACAGTTTTCAATAATGTATCCTTTTGAAATATTAAAACTCAAATTGAATGTAAATTAGGTTAATACTTTGTGATTAAGTAAGAAACACCATTTTCAATAATGTATCCTTTTGAAATCTTAAAACTCAAATTGTGTGTAAATTAGTTAATAACTTAGTGATTAACGAATTAACTCATTTTTCAATAATGAATCCATTTGAAATCTTAAAACTCAAATTGAGTGTAAATTAGGTGATAAAGGAAGCAACTCCATTTTCAATAATGTATCCCTTTGAAATCTTAAAACTCAAATTGAGTGTAAATTAGTTTATAACTTAGTGATTAAGGAAGAAACTCAGTTTTCCTTTTGAAATCTTAAAACTCAAATTGTGTGTAAAATAGGTTATAACTTAGTGATTAAGGAAGAAACACAGTTTTCAATAATGTATCCTTTTGAAATATTAAAACTCAAATTGAATGTAAATTAGGTTAATACTTTGTGATTAAGTAAGAAACACCATTTTCAATAATGTATCCTTTTGAAATCTTAAAACTCAAATTGTGTGTAAATTAGTTAATAACTTAGTGATTAAGGAATTAACTCATTTTTCAATAATGAATCCATTTGAAATCTTAAAACTCAAATTGAGTGTAAATTAGGTGATAAAGGAAGCAACTCCATTTTCAATAATGTATCCCTTTGAAATCTTAAAACTCAAATTGAGTGTAAATTAGTTTATAACTTAGTGATTAAGGAAGAAACTCAGTTTTCCTTTTGAAATCTTAAAACTCAAATTGTGTGTAAATTAGGTTATAACTTAGTGATTAAGGAAGAAACACAGTTTTCAATAATGTATCCTTTTGAAATATTAAAACTCAAATTGAATGTAAATTAGGTTAATACTTTGTGATTAAGTAAGAAACACCATTTTCAATAATGTATCCTTTTGAAATCTTAAAACTCAAATTGTGTGTAAATTAGTTAATAACTTAGTGATTAAGGAATTAACTCATTTTTCAATAATGAATCCATTTGAAATCTTAAAACTCAAATTGAGTGTAAATTAGGTGATAAAGGAAGCAACTCCATTTTCAATAATGTATCCCTTTGAAATCTTAAAACTCAAATTGAGTGTAAATTAGTTTATAACTTAGTGATTAAGGAAGAAACTCAGTTTTCCTTTTGAAATCTTAAAACTCAAATTGTGTGTAAATTAGGTTATAACTTAGTGATTAAGGAAGAAACACAGTTTTCAATAATGTATCCTTTTGAAATATTAAAACTCAAATTGAATGTAAATTAGGTTAATACTTTGTGATTAAGTAAGAAACACCATTTTCAATAATGCATCCTTTTGAAATCTTAAAAACTCAAATTGTGTGTAAATTATTTAATAACTTAGTGATTAAGGAATTAACTCATTTTTCAATAATGAATCCATTTGAAATCTTAAAACTCAAATTGAATGTAAATTAGGTTATAACTTAGTGATTAAGGAAGAAACTCAATTTTCAATAATGTATCCCTTTTAAATCTTAAAACTCAAATTGTGTGTAAATTAGTTAATAACTTAGTGATTAAGGAAGAGAATCAGTTTTCAATTATGTATCCTTTTGAAATCTTAAAACTCAAATTGAGTGTAAATTAGGTATTAACTTAGTGATTAAGGAAGAAACTCAGTTTTCAATAATGTATCCTTTTGAAATCTTAAAACTCAAATTGTGTGTAAATTAGTTAATAACTTAGTGATTAAGGAATTAACTCATTTTTCAATAATGAATCCATTTGAAATCTTAAAACTCAAATTGAGTGTAAATTAGGTGATAAAGGAAGCAACTCCATTTTCAATAATGTATCCCTTTGAAATCTTAAAACTCAAATTGAGTGTAAATTAGTTTATAACTTAGTGATTAAGGAAGAAACTCAGTTTTCCTTTTGAAATCTTAAAACTCAAATTGTGTGTAAATTAGGTTATAACTTAGTGATTAAGGAAGAAACACAGTTTTCAATAATGTATCCTTTTGAAATATTAAAACTCAAATTGAATGTAAATTAGGTTAATACTTTGTGATTAAGTAAGAAACACCATTTTCAATAATGTATCCTTTTGAAATCTTAAAACTCAAATTGTGTGTAAATTAGTTAATAACTTAGTGATTAAGGAATTAACTCATTTTTCAATAATGAATCCATTTGAAATCTTAAAACTCAAATTGAGTGTAAATTAGGTGATAAAGGAAGCAACTCCATTTTCAATAATGTATCCCTTTGAAATCTTAAAACTCAAATTGAGTGTAAATTAGTTTATAACTTAGTGATTAAGGAAGAAACTCAGTTTTCCTTTTGAAATATTAAAACTCAAATTGAGTGTAAATTAAGTTATAACTTAGTGATTAAGGAAGAAACACAGTTTTCAATAATGTATCCTTTTGAAATATTAAAACTCAAATTGAATGTAAATTAGGTTAATACTTTGTGATTAAGGAAGAAACTCAATTTTCAATAATGTATCCTTTTGAAATCTTAAAACTCAAATTGAATGTAAATTAGGTTAATACTTGGTGATTAAGGAAGAAACTCCATTTTCAATAATTTATCCTTTTGAAATATTAAAACTCAAATTGAGTGTAAATTAGGTTATAACTTAGTGATTAATGATGAAACACAGTTTTCAATAATGTATCATTTTGAAATATTAAAACTCAAATTGAATGTAAATTAGGTTAATACTTTGTGATTAAGGAAGAAACTCAATTTTCAATAATGCATCCTTTTGAAATCTTAAAACTCAAATTGTGTGTAAATTATTTAACAACTTAGTGATTAAGGAAGAAACTCCATTTTCAATAATTAACCTTTTGAAATCTTAAAACTCAAATTGAATGTAAATTAGGTTAATACTTGGTGAATAAGGAATTAACTCATTTTTCAATAATGAATCCATTTGAAATATTAAAACTCAAATTGAGTGTAAATTAGTTAATAACTTAGTGATTAAGGAATTAACTCATTTTTCAATAATGAATCCATTTGAAATCTTAAAACTCAAATTGAGTGTAAATTAGGTGATAACTTAGTGATTAAGAAGAAACTCCATTTTCAATAATGTATCCGTTTGAAAACTTAAAACTCAAATTCAGTGTAAATTAGTTTATAACTTAGTGATTAAGGAAGAAACCCAGTTTTCATTAATGTATTCTTTTGAAATCTTAAAACTCAAATTGAGTGTAAATTAGGTTATAACTTAGTGATTAAGGAAGAAACTCAGTTCTCAATAATGTATCATTTTGAAATATTAAAACTTAAATTGAATGTAAATTAGGTTAATACTTAGTGATTAAGGAAGAAACTCAATTTTCAATAATTTATCCTTTTGAAATCTTAAAACTTAAATTGAATGTAAATTAGGTTAATACTTTGTGATTAAGTAAGAAACACCATTTTCAATAATGTATCCTTTAGAAATCTTAAAACTCAAATTGTGTGTAAATTAGTTAATAACTTAGTGATTAAGGAATTAACTCATTTTTCAATAATGAATCCATTTGAAATCTTAAAACTCAAATTGAGTGTAAATTAGGTGATAAAGGAAGCAACTCCATTTTCAATAATGTATCCCTTTGAAATCTTAAAACTCAAATTGAGTGTAAATTAGTTTATAACTTAGTGATTAAGGAAGAAACTCAGTTTTCCTTTTGAAATCTTAAAACTCAAATTGAGTGTCAATTTGGTTATAACTTAGTGATTAAGGAAGAAACTCAGTTTTCAATAATGTATCCTTTTGAAATATTAAAACTCAAATTGAATGTAAATTAGGTTAATACTTTGTGATTAAGTAAGAAACACCATTTTCAATAATGTATCCTTTTGAAATCTTAAAATTCTAATTGTGTGTAAATTAGTTAATAACTTAGTGATTAAGGAATTAACTCATTTTTCAATAATGAATCCATTTGAAATCTTAAAACTCAAATTGAGTGTTAATTAGGTGATAAAGGAAGCAACTCCATTTTCAATAATGTATCCCTTTGAAATCTTAAAACTCAAATTGAGTGTAAATAAATTTATAACTTAGTGATTAAGGAAGAAACTCAGTTTTCCTTTTGAAATCTTAAAACTCAAATTGTGTGTAAATTAGGTTATAACTTAGTGATTAAGGAAGAAACACAGTTTTCAATAATGTATCCTTTTGAAATATTAAAACTCAAATTGAATGTAATTAGGTTAATACTTTGTGATTAAGTAAGAAACACCATTTTCAATAATGTATCCTTTTGAAATCTTAAAAACTCAAATTGTGTGTAAATTATTTAATAACTTAGTGATTAAGGAATTAACTCATTTTTCAATAATGAATCCATTTGAAATCTTAAAACTCAAATTGAATGTAAATTAGGTTATAACTTAGTGATTAAGGAAGAAACTCAATTTTCAATAATGTATCCCTTTGTAATCTTAAAACTCAAATTGTGTGTAAATTAGTTAATAACTTAGTGATTAAGGAAGAGAATCAGTTTTCAATTATGTATCCTTTTGAAATCTTAAAACTCATATTGAGTGTAAATTAGGTATTAACTTAGTGATTAAGGAAGAAACTCAGTTTTCAATAATGTATCCTTTTGAAATCTTAAAACTCAAATTGTGTGTAAATTAGTTAATAACTTAGTGATTAAGGAATTAACTCATTTTTCAATAATGAATCCATTTGAAATCTTAAAACTCAAATTGAGTGTGAATTAGGTGATAAAGGAAGCAACTCCATTTTCAATAATGTATCCCTTTGAAATCTTAAAACTCAAAATGAGTGTAAATTAGTTTATAACTTAGTGATTAAGGAAGAAAATCAATTTTCAATTATGTATCCTTTTGAAATCTTAAAACTTAAATTGAGTGTAAATTAGGTAATAACTTAGAGATTAAGGAAGAAACTCAGTTTTCAATAATGTATCCTTTTGAAATATTAGAATTCAAATTGAATGTAAATTAGGTTAATATTTGTGATTAAGAAAGAAACACCATTTTCAATAATGTATCCTTTTGAAATGTTAAAACTCAAATTGAGTGTAAATTTGGTTATAACTTAGTGATTAAGGAAGAAACTCAGTTTTCAATAATGTATCCTTTTGAAATATTAAAACTCAAATTGAATGTAAATTAGGTTAATACTTTGTGATTAAGTAAGAAACACCATTTTCAATAATGTATCCTTTTGAAATCTTAAAACTCAAATTGTGTGTAAATTAGTTAATAACTTAGTGATTAACGAATTAACTCATTTTTCAATAATGAATCCATTTGAAATCTTAAAACTCAAATTGAGTGTAAATTAGGTGATAAAGGAAGCAACTCCATTTTCAATAATGTATCCCTTTGAAATCTTAAAACTCAAATTGAGTGTAAATTAGTTTATAACTTAGTGATTAAGGAATTAACTCATTTTTCAATAATGAATCCATTTGAAATCTTAAAACTCAAATTGAATGTAAATTAGGTTATAACTTAGTGATTAAGGAAGAAACTCAATTTTCAATAATGTATCCCTTTTAAATCTTAAAACTCAAATTGTGTGTAAATTAGTTAATAACTTAGTGATTAAGGAAGAGAATCAGTTTTCAATTATGTATCCTTTTGAAATCTTAAAACTCAAATTGAGTGTAAATTAGGTATTAACTTAGTGATTAAAGGAAGCAACTCCATTTTCAATAATGAATCCATTTGAAATCTTAAAACTCAAATTGAGTGTAAATTAGGTGATAAAGGAAGCAACTCCATTTTCAATAATGTATCCCTTTGAAATCTTAAAACTCAAATTGAGTGTAAATTAGGTGATAAAGGAAGCAACTCCATTTTCAATAATGTATCCCTTTGAAATCTTAAAACTCAAATTGAGTGTAAATTAGTTTATAACTTAGTGATTAAGGAAGAAAATCAATTTTCAATTATGTATCCTTTTGAAATCTTAAAACTTAAATTGAGTGTAAATTAGGTAATAACTTAGAGATTAAGGAAGAAACTCAGTTTTCAATAATGTATCCTTTTGAAATATTAGAACTCAAATTGAATGTAAATTAGGTTAATATTTGTGATTAAGAAAGAAACACCATTTTCAATAATGTATCCTTTTGAAATGTTAAAACTCAAATTGAGTATAAATTTGGTTATAACTTAGTGATTAAGGAAGAAACTCAGTTTTCAATAATGTATCCTTTTGAAATATTAAAACTCAAATTGAATGTAAATTAGGTTAATACTTTGTGATTAAGTAAGAAACACCATTTTCAATAATGTATCCTTTTGAAATCTTAAAACTCAAATTGTGTGTAAATTAGTTAATAACTTAGTGATTAACGAATTAACTCATTTTTCAATAATGAATCCATTTGAAATCTTAAAACTCAAATTGAGTGTAAATTAGGTGATAAAGGAAGCAACTCCATTTTCAATAATGTATCCCTTTGAAATCTTAAAACTCAAATTGAGTGTAAATTAGTTTATAACTTAGTGATTAAGGAAGAAACTCAGTTTTCCTTTTGAAATCTTAAAACTCAAATTGTGTGTAAATTAGGTTATAACTTAGTGATTAAGGAAGAAACACAGTTTCCAATAATGTATCCTTTTGAAATATTAAAACTCAAATTGAATGTAAATTAGGTTAATACTTTGTGATTAAGTAAGAAACACCATTTTCAATAATGTATCCTTTTGAAATCTTAAAACTCAAATTGTGTGTAAATTAGTTAATAACTTAGTGATTAAGGAATTAACTCATTTTTCAATAATGAATCCATTTGAAATCTTAAAACTCAAATTGAGTGTAAATTAGGTGATAAAGGAAGCAACTCCATTTTCAATAATGTATCCCTTTGAAATCTTAAAACTCAAATTGAGTGTAAATTAGTTTATAACTTAGTGATTAAGGAAGAAACTCAGTTTTCCTTTTGAAATCTTAAAACTCAAATTGTGTGTAAATTAGGTTATAACTTAGTGATTAAGGAAGAAACACAGTTTTCAATAATGTATCCTTTTGAAATATTAAAACTCAAATTGAATGTAAATTAGGTTAATACTTTGTGATTAAGTAAGAAACACCATTTTCAATAATGTATCCTTTTGAAATCTTAAAAACTCAAATTGTGTGTAAATTATTTAATAACTTAGTGATTAAGGAATTAACTCATTTTTCAATAATGAATCCATTTGAAATCTTAAAACTCAAATTGAATGTAAATTAGGTTATAACTTAGTGATTAAGGAAGAAACTCAATTTTCAATAATGTATCCTTTTGAAATCTTAAAACTCAAATTGTGTGTAAATTAGTTAATAACTTAGTGATTAAGGAAGAGAATCAGTTTTCAATTATGTATCCTTTTGAAATCTTAAAACTCAAATTGAGTGTAAATTAGGTATTAACTTAGTGATTAAGGAAGAAACTCAGTTTTCAATAATGTATCCTTTTGAAATCTTAAAACTCAAATTGTGTGTAAATTAGTTAATAACTTAGTGATTAAGGAATTAACTCATTTTTCAATAATGAATCCATTTGAAATCTTAAAACTCAAATTGAGTGTAAATTAGGTGATAAAGGAAGCAACTCCATTTTCAATAATGTATCCCTTTGAAATCTTAAAACTCAAATTGAGTGTAAATTAGTTTATAACTTAGTGATTAAGGAAGAAAATCAATTTTCAATTATGTATCCTTTTGAAATCTTAAAACTTAAATTGAATGTAAATTAGGTAATAACTTAGAGATTAAGGAAGAAACTCAGTTTTCAATAATGTATCCTTTTGAAATATTAGAACTCAAATTGAATGTAAATTAGGTTAATATTTGTGATTAAGAAAGAAACACCATTTTCAATAATGTATCCTTTTGAAATGTTAAAACTCAAATTGAGTGTAAATTTGGTTATAACTTAGTGATTAAGGAAGAAACTCAGTTTTCAATAATGTATCCTTTTGAAATATTAAAACTCAAATTGAATGTAAATTAGGTTAATACTTTGTGATTAAGTAAGAAACACCATTTTCAATAATGTATCCTTTTGAAATCTTAAAACTCAAATTGTGTGTAAATTAGTTAATAACTTAGTGATTAAGGAATTAACTCATTTTTCAATAATGAATCCATTTGAAATCTTAAAACTCAAATTGAGTGTAAATTAGGTGATAAAGGAAGCAACTCCATTTTCAATAATGTATCCCTTTGAAATCTTAAAACTCAAATTGAGTGTAAATTAGTTTATAACTTAGTGATTAAGGAAGAAACTCAGTTTTCCTTTTGAAATCTTAAAACTCAAATTGTGTGTAAATTAGGTTATAACTTAGTGATTAAGGAAGAAACACAATTTTCAATAATGTATCCTTTTGAAATATTAAAACTCAAATTGAATGTAAATTAGGTTAATACTTTGTGATTAAGTAAGAAACACCATTTTCAATAATGTATCCTTTTGAAATCTTAAAAACTCAAATTGTGTGTAAATTATTTAATAACTTAGTGATTAAGGAATTAACTCATTTTTCAATAATGAATCCATTTGAAATCTTAAAACTCAAATTGAATGTAAATTAGGTTATAACTTAGTGATTAAGGAAGAAACTCAATTTTCAATAATGAATCCCTTTGTAATCTTAAAACTCAAATTGTGTGTAAATTAGTTAATAACTTAGTGATTAAGGAAGAGAATCAGTTTTCAATTATGTATCCTTTTGAAATCTTAAAACTCATATTGAGTGTAAATTAGGTATTAACTTAGTGATTAAGGAAGAAACTCAGTTTTCAATAATGTATCCTTTTGAAATCTTAAAACTCAAATTGTGTGTAAATTAGTTAATAACTTAGTGATTAAGGAATTAACTCATTTTTCAATAATGAATCCATTTGAAATCTTAAAACTCAAATTGAGTGTAAATTAGGTGATAAAGGAAGCAACTCCATTTTCAATAATGTATCCCTTTGAAATCTTAAAACTCAAAATGAGTGTAAATTAGTTTATAACTTAGTGATTAAGGAAGAAAATCAATTTTCAATTATGTATCCTTTTGAAATCTTAAAACTTAAATTGAGTGTAAATTAGGTAATAACTTAGAGATTAAGGAAGAAACTCAGTTTTCAATAATGTATCCTTTTGAAATATTAGAATTCAAATTGAATGTAAATTAGGTTAATATTTGTGATTAAGAAAGAAACACCATTTTCAATAATGTATCCTTTTGAAATGTTAAAACTCAAATTGAGTGTAAATTTGGTTATAACTTAGTGATTAAGGAAGAAACTCAGTTTTCAATAATGTATCCTTTTGAAATATTAAAACTCAAATTGAATGTAAATTAGGTTAATACTTTGTGATTAAGTAAGAAACACCATTTTCAATAATGTATCCTTTTGAAATCTTAAAACTCAAATTGTGTGTAAATTAGTTAATAACTTAGTGATTAACGAATTAACTCATTTTTCAATAATGAATCCATTTGAAATCTTAAAACTCAAATTGAGTGTAAATTAGGTGATAAAGGAAGCAACTCCATTTTCAATAATGTATCCCTTTGAAATCTTAAAACTCAAATTGAGTGTAAATTAGTTTATAACTTAGTGATTAAGGAAGAAACTCAGTTTTCCTTTTGAAATCTTAAAACTCAAATTGTGTGTAAAATAGGTTATAACTTAGTGATTAAGGAAGAAACACAGTTTTCAATAATGTATCCTTTTGAAATATTAAAACTCAAATTGAATGTAAATTAGGTTAATACTTTGTGATTAAGTAAGAAACACCATTTTCAATAATGTATCCTTTTGAAATCTTAAAACTCAAATTGTGTGTAAATTAGTTAATAACTTAGTGATTAAGGAATTAACTCATTTTTCAATAATGAATCCATTTGAAATCTTAAAACTCAAATTGAGTATAAATTAGGTGATAAAGGAAGCAACTCCATTTTCAATAATGTATCCCTTTGAAATCTTAATACTCAAATTGAGTGTAAATTAGTTTATAACTTAGTGATTAAGGAAGAAACTCAGTTTTCCTTTTGAAATCTTAAAACTCAAATTGTGTGTAAATTAGGTTATAACTTAGTGATTAAGGAAGAAACACAGTTTTCAATAATGTATCCTTTTGAAATATTAAAACTCAAATTGAATGTAAATTAGGTTAATACTTTGTGATTAAGTAAGAAACACCATTTTCAATAATGTATCCTTTTGAAATCTTAAAACTCAAATTGTGTGTAAATTAGTTAATAACTTAGTGATTAACGAATTAACTCATTTTTCAATAATGAATCCATTTGAAATCTTAAAACTCAAATTGAGTGTAAATTAGGTGATAAAGGAAGCAACTCCATTTTCAATAATGTATCCCTTTGAAATCTTAAAACTCAAATTGAGTGTAAATTAGTTTATAACTTAGTGATTAAGGAAGAAACTCAGTTTTCCTTTTGAAATCTTAAAACTCAAATTGTGTGTAAAATAGGTTATAACTTAGTGATTAAGGAAGAAACACAGTTTTCAATAATGTATCCTTTTGAAATATTAAAACTCAAATTGAATGTAAATTAGGTTAATACTTTGTGATTAAGTAAGAAACACCATTTTCAATAATGTATCCTTTTGAAATCTTAAAACTCAAATTGTGTGTAAATTAGTTAATAACTTAGTGATTAAGGAATTAACTCATTTTTCAATAATGAATCCATTTGAAATCTTAAAACTCAAATTGAGTGTAAATTAGGTGATAAAGGAAGCAACTCCATTTTCAATAATGTATCCCTTTGAAATCTTAAAACTCAAATTGAGTGTAAATTAGTTTATAACTTAGTGATTAAGGAAGAAACTCAGTTTTCCTTTTGAAATCTTAAAACTCAAATTGTGTGTAAATTAGGTTATAACTTAGTGATTAAGGAAGAAACACAGTTTTCAATAATGTATCCTTTTGAAATATTAAAACTCAAATTGAATGTAAATTAGGTTAATACTTTGTGATTAAGTAAGAAACACCATTTTCAATAATGTATCCTTTTGAAATCTTAAAACTCAAATTGTGTGTAAATTAGTTAATAACTTAGTGATTAAGGAATTAACTCATTTTTCAATAATGAATCCATTTGAAATCTTAAAACTCAAATTGAGTGTAAATTAGGTGATAAAGGAAGCAACTCCATTTTCAATAATGTATCCCTTTGAAATCTTAAAACTCAAATTGAGTGTAAATTAGTTTATAACTTAGTGATTAAGGAAGAAACTCAGTTTTCCTTTTGAAATCTTAAAACTCAAATTGTGTGTAAATTAGGTTATAACTTAGTGATTAAGGAAGAAACACAGTTTTCAATAATGTATCCTTTTGAAATATTAAAACTCAAATTGAATGTAAATTAGGTTAATACTTTGTGATTAAGTAAGAAACACCATTTTCAATAATGCATCCTTTTGAAATCTTAAAAACTCAAATTGTGTGTAAATTATTTAATAACTTAGTGATTAAGGAATTAACTCATTTTTCAATAATGAATCCATTTGAAATCTTAAAACTCAAATTGAATGTAAATTAGGTTATAACTTAGTGATTAAGGAAGAAACTCAATTTTCAATAATGTATCCCTTTTAAATCTTAAAACTCAAATTGTGTGTAAATTAGTTAATAACTTAGTGATTAAGGAAGAGAATCAGTTTTCAATTATGTATCCTTTTGAAATCTTAAAACTCAAATTGAGTGTAAATTAGGTATTAACTTAGTGATTAAGGAAGAAACTCAGTTTTCAATAATGTATCCTTTTGAAATCTTAAAACTCAAATTGTGTGTAAATTAGTTAATAACTTAGTGATTAAGGAATTAACTCATTTTTCAATAATGAATCCATTTGAAATCTTAAAACTCAAATTGAGTGTAAATTAGGTGATAAAGGAAGCAACTCCATTTTCAATAATGTATCCCTTTGAAATCTTAAAACTCAAATTGAGTGTAAATTAGTTTATAACTTAGTGATTAAGGAAGAAACTCAGTTTTCCTTTTGAAATCTTAAAACTCAAATTGTGTGTAAATTAGGTTATAACTTAGTGATTAAGGAAGAAACACAGTTTTCAATAATGTATCCTTTTGAAATATTAAAACTCAAATTGAATGTAAATTAGGTTAATACTTTGTGATTAAGTAAGAAACACCATTTTCAATAATGTATCCTTTTGAAATCTTAAAACTCAAATTGTGTGTAAATTAGTTAATAACTTAGTGATTAAGGAATTAACTCATTTTTCAATAATGAATCCATTTGAAATCTTAAAACTCAAATTGAGTGTAAATTAGGTGATAAAGGAAGCAACTCCATTTTCAATAATGTATCCCTTTGAAATCTTAAAACTCAAATTGAGTGTAAATTAGTTTATAACTTAGTGATTAAGGAAGAAACTCAGTTTTCCTTTTGAAATCTTAAAACTCAAATTGTGTGTAAATTAGGTTATAACTTAGTGATTAAGGAAGAAACACAGTTTTCAATAATGTATCCTTTTGAAATATTAAAACTCAAATTGAATGTAAATTAGGTTAATACTTTGTGATTAAGTAAGAAACACCATTTTCAATAATGTATCCTTTTGAAATCTTAAAAACTCAAATTGTGTGTAAATTATTTAATAACTTAGTGATTAAGGAATTAACTCATTTTTCAATAATGAATCCATTTGAAATCTTAAAACTCAAATTGAATGTAAATTAGGTTATAACTTAGTGATTAAGGAAGAAACTCAATTTTCAATAATGTATCCCTTTTAAATCTTAAAACTCAAATTGTGTGTAAATTAGTTAATAACTTAGTGATTAAGGAAGAGAATCAGTTTTCAATTATGTATCCTTTTGAAATCTTAAAACTCAAATTGAGTGTAAATTAGGTATTAACTTAGTGATTAAGGAAGAAACTCAGTTTTCAATAATGTATCCTTTTGAAATCTTAAAACTCAAATTGTGTGTAAATTAGTTAATAACTTAGTGATTAAGGAATTAACTCATTTTTCAATAATGAATCCATTTGAAATCTTAAAACTCAAATTGAGTGTAAATTAGGTGATAAAGGAAGCAACTCCATTTTCAATAATGTATCCCTTTGAAATCTTAAAACTCAAATTGAGTGTAAATTAGTTTATAACTTAGTGATTAAGGAAGAAAATCAATTTTCAATTATGTATCCTTTTGAAATCTAAAAACTTAAATTGAGTGTAAATTAGGTAATAACTTAGAGATTAAGGAAGAAACTCAGTTTTCAATAATGTATCCTTTTGAAATATTAGAACTCAAATTGAATGTAAATTAGGTTAATATTTGTGATTAAGAAAGAAACACCATTTTCAATAATGTATCCTTTTGAAATGTTAAAACTCAAATTGAGTATAAATTTGGTTATAACTTAGTGATTAAGGAAGAAACTCAGTTTTCAATAATGTATCCTTTTGAAATATTAAAACTCAAATTGAATGTAAATTAGGTTAATACTTTGTGATTAAGTAAGAAACACCATTTTCAATAATGTATCCTTTTGAAATCTTAAAACTCAAATTGTGTGTAAATTAGTTAATAACTTAGTGATTAAGGAATTAACTCATTTTTCAATAATGAATCCATTTGAAATCTTAAAACTCAAATTGAGTGTAAATTAGGTGATAAAGGAAGCAACTCCATTTTCAATAATGTATCCCTTTGAAATCTTAAAACTCAAATTGAGTGTAAATTAGTTTATAACTTAGTGATTAAGGAAGAAACTCAGTTTTCCTTTTGAAATATTAAAACTCAAATTCAGTGTAAATTAAGTTATAACTTAGTGATTAAGGAAGAAACACAGTTTTCAATAATGTATCCTTTTGAAATATTAAAACTCAAATTGAATGTAAATTAGGTTAATACTTTGTGATTAAGGAAGAAACTCAATTTTCAATAATGTATCCTTTTGAAATCTTAAAACTCAAATTGAATGTAAATTAGGTTAATACTTGGTGATTAAGGAAGAAACTCCATTTTCAATAATTTATAATTTTGAAATATTAAAACTCAAATTGAGTGTAAATTAGGTTATAACTTAGTGATTAATGATGAAACACAGTTTTCAATAATGTATCATTTTGAAATATTAAAACTCAAATTGAATGTAAATTAGGTTAATACTTTGTGATTAAGGAAGAAACTCAATTTTCAATAATGCATCCTTTTGAAATCTTAAAACTCAAATTGTGTGTAAATTATTTAACAACTTAGTGATTAAGGAAGAAACTCCATTTTCAATAATTAACCTTTTGAAATCTTAAAACTCAAATTGAATGTAAATTAGGTTAATACTTGGTGAATAAGGAATTAACTCATTTTTCAATAATGAATCCATTTGAAATATTAAAACTCAAATTGAGTGTAAATTAGTTAATAACTTAGTGATTAAGGAATTAACTCATTTTTCAATAATGAATCCATTTGAAATCTTAAAACTCAAATTGAGTGTAAATTAGGTGATAACTTAGTGATTAAGAAGAAACTCCATTTTCAATAATGTATCCGTTTGAAAACTTAAAACTCAAATTCAGTGTAAATTAGTTTATAACTTAGTGATTAAGGAAGAAACCCAGTTTTCATTAATGTATTCTTTTGAAATCTTAAAACTCAAATTGAGTGTAAATTAGGTTATAACTTAGTGATTAAGGAAGAAACTCAGTTCTCAATAATGTATCATTTTGAAATATTAAAACTTAAATTGAATGTAAATTAGGTTAATACTTAGTGATTAAGGAAGAAACTCAATTTTCAATAATTTATCCTTTTGAAATCTTAAAACTTAAATTGAATGTAAATTAGGTTAATACTTTGTGATTAAGTAAGAAACACCATTTTCAATAATGTATCCTTTAGAAATCTTAAAACTCAAATTGTGTGTAAATTAGTTAATAACTTAGTGATTAAGGAATTAACTCATTTTTCAATAATGAATCCATTTGAAATCTTAAAACTCAAATTGAGTGTAAATTAGGTGATAAAGGAAGCAACTCCATTTTCAATAATGTATCCCTTTGAAATCTTAAAACTCAAATTGAGTGTAAATTAGTTTATAACTTAGTGATTAAGGAAGAAACTCAGTTTTCCTTTTGAAATCTTAAAACTCAAATTGAGTGTCAATTTGGTTATAACTTAGTGATTAAGGAAGAAACTCAGTTTTCAATAATGTATCCTTTTGAAATATTAAAACTCAAATTGAATGTAAATTAGGTTAATACTTTGTGATTAAGTAAGAAACACCATTTTCAATAATGTATCCTTTTGAAATCTTAAAATTCTAATTGTGTGTAAATTAGTTAATAACTTAGTGATTAAGGAATTAACTCATTTTTCAATAATGAATCCATTTGAAATCTTAAAACTCAAATTGAGTGTTAATTAGGTGATAAAGGAAGCAACTCCATTTTCAATAATGTATCCCTTTGAAATCTTAAAACTCAAATTGAGTGTAAATAAATTTATAACTTAGTGATTAAGGAAGAAACTCAGTTTTCCTTTTGAAATCTTAAAACTCAAATTGTGTGTAAATTAGGTTATAACTTAGTGATTAAGGAAGAAACACAGTTTTCAATAATGTATCCTTTTGAAATATTAAAACTCAAATTGAATGTAAATTAGGTTAATACTTTGTGATTAAGTAAGAAACACCATTTTCAATAATGTATCCTTTTGAAATCTTAAAACTCAAATTGTGTGTAAATTAGTTAATAACTTAGTGATTAAGGAATTAACTCATTTTTCAATAATGAATCCATTTGAAATCTTAAAACTCAAATTGAGTGTAAATTAGGTGATAAAGGAAGCAACTCCATTTTCAATAATGTATCCCTTTGAAATCTTAAAACTTAAATTGAGTGTAAATTAGTTTATAACTTAGTGATTAAGGAAGAAACTCAGTTTTCCTTTTGAAATCTTAAAACTCAAATTGTGTGTAAATTAGGTTATAACTTAGTGATTAAGGAAGAAACACAGTTTTCAATAATGTATCCTTTTGAAATATTAAAACTCAAATTGAATGTAAATTAGGTTAATACTTTGTGATTAAGTAAGAAACACCATTTTCAATAATGCATCCTTTTGAAATCTTAAAAACTCAAATTGTGTGTAAATTATTTAATAACTTAGTGATTAAGGAATTAACTCATTTTTCAATAATGAATCCATTTGAAATCTTAAAACTCAAATTGAATGTAAATTAGGTTATAACTTAGTGATTAAGGAAGAAACTCAATTTTCAATAATGTATCCCTTTGAAATCTTAAAACTCAAATTGTGTGTAAATTAGTTAATAACTTAGTGATTAAGGAAGAGAATCAGTTTTCAATTATGTATCCTTTTGAAATCTTAAAACTCAAATTGAGTGTAAATTAGGTATTAACTTAGTGATTAAGGAAGAAACTCAGTTTTCAATAATGTATCCTTTTGAAATCTTAAAACTCAAATTGTGTGTAAATTAGTTAATAACTTAGTGATTAAGGAATTAACTCATTTTTCAATAATGAATCCATTTGAAATCTTAAAACTCAAATTGAGTGTAAATTAGGTGATAAAGGAAGCAACTCCATTTTCAATAATGTATCCCTTTGAAATCTTAAAACTCAAATTGAGTGTAAATTAGTTTATAACTTAGTGATTAAGGAAGAAACTCAATTTTCAATAATGTATCCTTTTGAAATCTTAAAACTTAAATTGAATGTAAATTAGGTAATAACTTAGAGATTAAGGAAGAAACTCAGTTTTCAATAATGTATCCTTTTGAAATATTAGAACTCAAATTGAATGTAAATTAGGTTAATATTTGTGATTAAGAAAGAAACACCATTTTCAATAATGTATCCTTTTGAAATGTTAAAACTCAAATTGAGTGTAAATTTGGTTATAACTTAGTGATTAAGGAAGAAACTCAGTTTTCAATAATGTATCCTTTTGAAATATTAAAACTCAAATTGAATGTAAATTAGGTTAATACTTTGTGATTAAGTAAGAAACACCATTTTCAATAATGTATCCTTTTGAAATCTTAAAACTCAAATTGTGTGTAAATTAGTTAATAACTTAGTGATTAAGGAATTAACTCATTTTTCAATAATGAATCCATTTGAAATCTTAAAACTCAAATTGAGTGTAAATTAGGTGATAAAGGAAGCAACTCCATTTTCAATAATGTATCCCTTTGAAATCTTAAAACTCAAATTGAGTGTAAATTAGTTTATAACTTAGTGATTAAGGAAGAAACTCAGTTTTCCTTTTGAAATCTTAAAACTCAAATTGTGTGTAAATTAGGTTATAACTTAGTGATTAAGGAAGAAACACAATTTTCAATAATGTATCCTTTTGAAATATTAAAACTCAAATTGAATGTAAATTAGGTTAATACTTTGTGATTAAGTAAGAAACACCATTTTCAATAATGTATCCTTTTGAAATCTTAAAAACTCAAATTGTGTGTAAATTATTTAATAACTTAGTGATTAAGGAATTAACTCATTTTTCAATAATGAATCCATTTGAAATCTTAAAACTCAAATTGAATGTAAATTAGGTTATAACTTAGTGATTAAGGAAGAAACTCAATTTTCAATAATGAATCCCTTTGTAATCTTAAAACTCAAATTGTGTGTAAATTAGTTAATAACTTAGTGATTAAGGAAGAGAATCAGTTTTCAATTATGTATCCTTTTGAAATCTTAAAACTCATATTGAGTGTAAATTAGGTATTAACTTAGTGATTAAGGAAGAAACTCAGTTTTCAATAATGTATCCTTTTGAAATCTTAAAACTCAAATTGTGTGTAAATTAGTTAATAACTTAGTGATTAAGGAATTAACTCATTTTTCAATAATGAATCCATTTGAAATCTTAAAACTCAAATTGAGTGTGAATTAGGTGATAAAGGAAGCAACTCCATTTTCAATAATGTATCCCTTTGAAATCTTAAAACTCAAATTGAGTGTAAATTAGTTTATAACTTAGTGATTAAGGAAGAAACTCAGTTTTCAATTATGTATCCTTTTGAAATCTTAAAACTTAAATTGAGTGTAAATTAGGTAATAACTTAGAGATTAAGGAAGAAACTCAGTTTTCAATAATGTATCCTTTTGAAATATTAGAATTCAAATTGAATGTAAATTAGGTTAATATTTGTGATTAAGAAAGAAACACCATTTTCAATAATGTATCCTTTTGAAATGTTAAAACTCAAATTGAGTGTAAATTTGGTTATAACTTAGTGATTAAGGAAGAAACTCAGTTTTCAATAATGTATCCTTTTGAAATATTAAAACTCAAATTGAATGTAAATTAGGTTAATACTTTGTGATTAAGTAAGAAACACCATTTTCAATAATGTATCCTTTTGAAATCTTAAAACTCAAATTGTGTGTAAATTAGTTAATAACTTAGTGATTAACGAATTAACTCATTTTTCAATAATGAATCCATTTGAAATCTTAAAACTCAAATTGAGTGTAAATTAGGTGATAAAGGAAGCAACTCCATTTTCAATAATGTATCCCTTTGAAATCTTAAAACTCAAATTGAGTGTAAATTAGTTTATAACTTAGTGATTAAGGAAGAAACTCAGTTTTCCTTTTGAAATCTTAAAACTCAAATTGTGTGTAAAATAGGTTATAACTTAGTGATTAAGGAAGAAACACAGTTTTCAATAATGTATCCTTTTGAAATATTAAAACTCAAATTGAATGTAAATTAGGTTAATACTTTGTGATTAAGTAAGAAACACCATTTTCAATAATGTATCCTTTTGAAATCTTAAAACTCAAATTGTGTGTAAATTAGTTAATAACTTAGTGATTAAGGAATTAACTCATTTTTCAATAATGAATCCATTTGAAATCTTAAAACTCAAATTGAGTATAAATTAGGTGATAAAGGAAGCAACTCCATTTTCAATAATGTATCCCTTTGAAATCTTAATACTCAAATTGAGTGTAAATTAGTTTATAACTTAGTGATTAAGGAAGAAACTCAGTTTTCCTTTTGAAATCTTAAAACTCAAATTGTGTGTAAATTAGGTTATAACTTAGTGATTAAGGAAGAAACACAGTTTTCAATAATGTATCCTTTTGAAATATTAAAACTCAAATTGAATGTAAATTAGGTTAATACTTTGTGATTAAGTAAGAAACACCATTTTCAATAATGTATCCTTTTGAAATCTTAAAACTCAAATTGTGTGTAAATTAGTTAATAACTTAGTGATTAACGAATTAACTCATTTTTCAATAATGAATCCATTTGAAATCTTAAAACTCAAATTGAGTGTAAATTAGGTGATAAAGGAAGCAACTCCATTTTCAATAATGTATCCCTTTGAAATCTTAAAACTCAAATTGAGTGTAAATTAGTTTATAACTTAGTGATTAAGGAAGAAACTCAGTTTTCCTTTTGAAATCTTAAAACTCAAATTGTGTGTAAAATAGGTTATAACTTAGTGATTAAGGAAGAAACACAGTTTTCAATAATGTATCCTTTTGAAATATTAAAACTCAAATTGAATGTAAATTAGGTTAATACTTTGTGATTAAGTAAGAAACACCATTTTCAATAATGTATCCTTTTGAAATCTTAAAACTCAAATTGTGTGTAAATTAGTTAATAACTTAGTGATTAAGGAATTAACTCATTTTTCAATAATGAATCCATTTGAAATCTTAAAACTCAAATTGAGTGTAAATTAGGTGATAAAGGAAGCAACTCCATTTTCAATAATGTATCCCTTTGAAATCTTAAAACTCAAATTGAGTGTAAATTAGTTTATAACTTAGTGATTAAGGAAGAAACTCAGTTTTCCTTTTGAAATCTTAAAACTCAAATTGTGTGTAAATTAGGTTATAACTTAGTGATTAAGGAAGAAACACAGTTTTCAATAATGTATCCTTTTGAAATATTAAAACTCAAATTGAATGTAAATTAGGTTAATACTTTGTGATTAAGTAAGAAACACCATTTTCAATAATGTATCCTTTTGAAATCTTAAAACTCAAATTGTGTGTAAATTAGTTAATAACTTAGTGATTAAGGAATTAACTCATTTTTCAATAATGAATCCATTTGAAATCTTAAAACTCAAATTGAGTGTAAATTAGGTGATAAAGGAAGCAACTCCATTTTCAATAATGTATCCCTTTGAAATCTTAAAACTCAAATTGAGTGTAAATTAGTTTATAACTTAGTGATTAAGGAAGAAACTCAGTTTTCCTTTTGAAATCTTAAAACTCAAATTGTGTGTAAATTAGGTTATAACTTAGTGATTAAGGAAGAAACACAGTTTTCAATAATGTATCCTTTTGAAATATTAAAACTCAAATTGAATGTAAATTAGGTTAATACTTTGTGATTAAGTAAGAAACACCATTTTCAATAATGCATCCTTTTGAAATCTTAAAAACTCAAATTGTGTGTAAATTATTTAATAACTTAGTGATTAAGGAATTAACTCATTTTTCAATAATGAATCCATTTGAAATCTTAAAACTCAAATTGAATGTAAATTAGGTTATAACTTAGTGATTAAGGAAGAAACTCAATTTTCAATAATGTATCCCTTTTAAATCTTAAAACTCAAATTGTGTGTAAATTAGTTAATAACTTAGTGATTAAGGAAGAAACTCAGTTTTCAATAATGTATCCTTTTGAAATCTTAAAACTCAAATTGAGTGTAAATTAGGTATTAACTTAGTGATTAAGGAAGAAACTCAGTTTTCAATAATGTATCCTTTTGAAATCTTAAAACTCAAATTGTGTGTAAATTAGTTAATAACTTAGTGATTAAGGAATTAACTCATTTTTCAATAATGAATCCATTTGAAATCTTAAAACTCAAATTGAGTGTAAATTAGGTGATAAAGGAAGCAACTCCATTTTCAATAATGTATCCCTTTGAAATCTTAAAACTCAAATTGAGTGTAAATTAGTTTATAACTTAGTGATTAAGGAAGAAACTCAGTTTTCCTTTTGAAATCTTAAAACTCAAATTGTGTGTAAATTAGGTTATAACTTAGTGATTAAGGAAGAAACACAGTTTTCAATAATGTATCCTTTTGAAATATTAAAACTCAAATTGAATGTAAATTAGGTTAATACTTTGTGATTAAGTAAGAAACACCATTTTCAATAATGTATCCTTTTGAAATCTTAAAACTCAAATTGTGTGTAAATTAGTTAATAACTTAGTGATTAAGGAATTAACTCATTTTTCAATAATGAATCCATTTGAAATCTTAAAACTCAAATTGAGTGTAAATTAGGTGATAAAGGAAGCAACTCCATTTTCAATAATGTATCCCTTTGAAATCTTAAAACTCAAATTGAGTGTAAATTAGTTTATAACTTAGTGATTAAGGAAGAAACTCAGTTTTCCTTTTGAAATCTTAAAACTCAAATTGTGTGTAAATTAGGTTATAACTTAGTGATTAAGGAAGAAACACAGTTTTCAATAATGTATCCTTTTGAAATATTAAAACTCAAATTGAATGTAAATTAGGTTAATACTTTGTGATTAAGTAAGAAACACCATTTTCAATAATGTATCCTTTTGAAATCTTAAAAACTCAAATTGTGTGTAAATTATTTAATAACTTAGTGATTAAGGAATTAACTCATTTTTCAATAATGAATCCATTTGAAATCTTAAAACTCAAATTGAATGTAAATTAGGTTATAACTTAGTGATTAAGGAAGAAACTCAATTTTCAATAATGTATCCCTTTTAAATCTTAAAACTCAAATTGTGTGTAAATTAGTTAATAACTTAGTGATTAAGGAAGAGAATCAGTTTTCAATTATGTATCCTTTTGAAATCTTAAAACTCAAATTGAGTGTAAATTAGGTATTAACTTAGTGATTAAGGAAGAAACTCAGTTTTCAATAATGTATCCTTTTGAAATCTTAAAACTCAAATTGTGTGTAAATTAGTTAATAACTTAGTGATTAAGGAATTAACTCATTTTTCAATAATGAATCCATTTGAAATCTTAAAACTCAAATTGAGTGTAAATTAGGTGATAAAGGAAGCAACTCCATTTTCAATAATGTATCCCTTTGAAATCTTAAAACTCAAATTGAGTGTAAATTAGTTTATAACTTAGTGATTAAGGAAGAAAATCAATTTTCAATTATGTATCCTTTTGAAATCTAAAAACTTAAATTGAGTGTAAATTAGGTAATAACTTAGAGATTAAGGAAGAAACTCAGTTTTCAATAATGTATCCTTTTGAAATATTAGAACTCAAATTGAATGTAAATTAGGTTAATATTTGTGATTAAGAAAGAAACACCATTTTCAATAATGTATCCTTTTGAAATGTTAAAACTCAAATTGAGTATAAATTTGGTTATAACTTAGTGATTAAGGAAGAAACTCAGTTTTCAATAATGTATCCTTTTGAAATATTAAAACTCAAATTGAATGTAAATTAGGTTAATACTTTGTGATTAAGTAAGAAACACCATTTTCAATAATGTATCCTTTTGAAATCTTAAAACTCAAATTGTGTGTAAATTAGTTAATAACTTAGTGATTAAGGAATTAACTCATTTTTCAATAATGAATCCATTTGAAATCTTAAAACTCAAATTGAGTGTAAATTAGGTGATAAAGGAAGCAACTCCATTTTCAATAATGTATCCCTTTGAAATCTTAAAACTCAAATTGAGTGTAAATTAGTTTATAACTTAGTGATTAAGGAAGAAACTCAGTTTTCCTTTTGAAATATTAAAACTCAAATTCAGTGTAAATTAAGTTATAACTTAGTGATTAAGGAAGAAACACAGTTTTCAATAATGTATCCTTTTGAAATATTAAAACTCAAATTGAATGTAAATTAGGTTAATACTTTGTGATTAAGGAAGAAACTCAATTTTCAATAATGTATCCTTTTGAAATCTTAAAACTCAAATTGAATGTAAATTAGGTTAATACTTGGTGATTAAGGAAGAAACTCCATTTTCAATAATTTATCCTTTTGAAATATTAAAACTCAAATTGAGTGTAAATTAGGTTATAACTTAGTGATTAATGATGAAACACAGTTTTCAATAATGTATCATTTTGAAATATTAAAACTCAAATTGAATGTAAATTAGGTTAATACTTTGTGATTAAGGAAGAAACTCAATTTTCAATAATGCATCCTTTTGAAATCTTAAAACTCAAATTGTGTGTAAATTATTTAACAACTTAGTGATTAAGGAAGAAACTCCATTTTCAATAATTAACCTTTTGAAATCTTAAAACTCAAATTGAATGTAAATTAGGTTAATACTTGGTGAATAAGGAATTAACTCATTTTTCAATAATGAATCCATTTGAAATATTAAAACTCAAATTGAGTGTAAATTAGTTAATAACTTAGTGATTAAGGAATTAACTCATTTTTCAATAATGAATCCATTTGAAATCTTAAAACTCAAATTGAGTGTAAATTAGGTGATAACTTAGTGATTAAGAAGAAACTCCATTTTCAATAATGTATCCGTTTGAAAACTTAAAACTCAAATTCAGTGTAAATTAGTTTATAACTTAGTGATTAAGGAAGAAACCCAGTTTTCATTAATGTATTCTTTTGAAATCTTAAAACTCAAATTGAGTGTAAATTAGGTTATAACTTAGTGATTAAGGAAGAAACTCAGTTCTCAATAATGTATCATTTTGAAATATTAAAACTTAAATTGAATGTAAATTAGGTTAATACTTAGTGATTAAGGAAGAAACTCAATTTTCAATAATTTATCCTTTTGAAATCTTAAAACTTAAATTGAATGTAAATTAGGTTAATACTTTGTGATTAAGTAAGAAACACCATTTTCAATAATGTATCCTTTAGAAATCTTAAAACTCAAATTGTGTGTAAATTAGTTAATAACTTAGTGATTAAGGAATTAACTCATTTTTCAATAATGAATCCATTTGAAATCTTAAAACTCAAATTGAGTGTAAATTAGGTGATAAAGGAAGCAACTCCATTTTCAATAATGTATCCCTTTGAAATCTTAAAACTCAAATTGAGTGTAAATTAGTTTATAACTTAGTGATTAAGGAAGAAACTCAGTTTTCCTTTTGAAATCTTAAAACTCAAATTGAGTGTCAATTTGGTTATAACTTAGTGATTAAGGAAGAAACTCAGTTTTCAATAATGTATCCTTTTGAAATATTAAAACTCAAATTGAATGTAAATTAGGTTAATACTTTGTGATTAAGTAAGAAACACCATTTTCAATAATGTATCCTTTTGAAATCTTAAAATTCTAATTGTGTGTAAATTAGTTAATAACTTAGTGATTAAGGAATTAACTCATTTTTCAATAATGAATCCATTTGAAATCTTAAAACTCAAATTGAGTGTTAATTAGGTGATAAAGGAAGCAACTCCATTTTCAATAATGTATCCCTTTGAAATCTTAAAACTCAAATTGAGTGTAAATAAATTTATAACTTAGTGATTAAGGAAGAAACTCAGTTTTCCTTTTGAAATCTTAAAACTCAAATTGTGTGTAAATTAGGTTATAACTTAGTGATTAAGGAAGAAACACAGTTTTCAATAATGTATCCTTTTGAAATATTAAAACTCAAATTGAATGTAAATTAGGTTAATACTTTGTGATTAAGTAAGAAACACCATTTTCAATAATGTATCCTTTTGAAATCTTAAAACTCAAATTGTGTGTAAATTAGTTAATAACTTAGTGATTAAGGAATTAACTCATTTTTCAATAATGAATCCATTTGAAATCTTAAAACTCAAATTGAGTGTAAATTAGGTGATAAAGGAAGCAACTCCATTTTCAATAATGTATCCCTTTGAAATCTTAAAACTCAAATTGAGTGTAAATTAGTTTATAACTTAGTGATTAAGGAAGAAACTCAGTTTTCCTTTTGAAATCTTAAAACTCAAATTGTGTGTAAATTAGGTTATAACTTAGTGATTAAGGAAGAAACACAGTTTTCAATAATGTATCCTTTTGAAATATTAAAACTCAAATTGAATGTAAATTAGGTTAATACTTTGTGATTAAGTAAGAAACACCATTTTCAATAATGTATCCTTTTGAAATCTTAAAATTCTAATTGTGTGTAAATTAGTTAATAACTTAGTGATTAAGGAATTAACTCATTTTTCAATAATGAATCCATTTGAAATCTTAAAACTCAAATTGAGTGTTAATTAGGTGATAAAGGAAGCAACTCCATTTTCAATAATGTATCCCTTTGAAATCTTAAAACTCAAATTGAGTGTAAATAAATTTATAACTTAGTGATTAAGGAAGAAACTCAGTTTTCCTTTTGAAATCTTAAAACTCAAATTGTGTGTAAATTAGGTTATAACTTAGTGATTAAGGAAGAAACACAGTTTTCAATAATGTATCCTTTTGAAATATTAAAACTCAAATTGAATGTAAATTAGGTTAATACTTTGTGATTAAGTAAGAAACACCATTTTCAATAATGTATCCTTTTGAAATCTTAAAACTCAAATTGTGTGTAAATTAGTTAATAACTTAGTGATTAAGGAATTAACTCATTTTTCAATAATGAATCCATTTGAAATCTTAAAACTCAAATTGAGTGTAAATTAGGTGATAAAGGAAGCAACTCCATTTTCAATAATGTATCCCTTTGAAATCTTAAAACTCAAATTGAGTGTAAATTAGTTTATAACTTAGTGATTAAGGAAGAAACTCAGTTTTCCTTTTGAAATCTTAAAACTCAAATTGTGTGTAAATTAGGTTATAACTTAGTGATTAAGGAAGAAACACAGTTTTCAATAATGTATCCTTTTGAAATATTAAAACTCAAATTGAATGTAAATTAGGTTAATACTTTGTGATTAAGTAAGAAACACCATTTTCAATAATGTATCCTTTTGAAATCTTAAAAACTCAAATTGTGTGTAAATTATTTAATAACTTAGTGATTAAGGAATTAACTCATTTTTCAATAATGAATCCATTTGAAATCTTAAAACTCAAATTGAATGTAAATTAGGTTATAACTTAGTGATTAAGGAAGAAACTCAATTTTCAATAATGTATCCCTTTTAAATCTTAAAACTCAAATTGTGTGTAAATTAGTTAATAACTTAGTGATTAAGGAAGAGAATCAGTTTTCAATTATGTATCCTTTTGAAATCTTAAAACTCAAATTGAGTGTAAATTAGGTATTAACTTAGTGATTAAGGAAGAAACTCAGTTTTCAATAATGTATCCTTTTGAAATCTTAAAACTCAAATTGTGTGTAAATTAGTTAATAACTTAGTGATTAAGGAATTAACTCATTTTTCAATAATGAATCCATTTGAAATCTTAAAACTCAAATTGAGTGTAAATTAGGTGATAAAGGAAGCAACTCCATTTTCAATAATGTATCCCTTTGAAATCTTAAAACTCAAATTGAGTGTAAATTAGTTTATAACTTAGTGATTAAGGAAGAAAATCAATTTTCAATTATGTATCCTTTTGAAATCTAAAAACTTAAATTGAGTGTAAATTAGGTAATAACTTAGAGATTAAGGAAGAAACTCAGTTTTCAATAATGTATCCTTTTGAAATATTAGAACTCAAATTGAATGTAAATTAGGTTAATATTTGTGATTAAGAAAGAAACACCATTTTCAATAATGTATCCTTTTGAAATGTTAAAACTCAAATTGAGTATAAATTTGGTTATAACTTAGTGATTAAGGAAGAAACTCAGTTTTCAATAATGTATCCTTTTGAAATATTAAAACTCAAATTGAATGTAAATTAGGTTAATACTTTGTGATTAAGTAAGAAACACCATTTTCAATAATGTATCCTTTTGAAATCTTAAAACTCAAATTGTGTGTAAATTAGTTAATAACTTAGTGATTAAGGAATTAACTCATTTTTCAATAATGAATCCATTTGAAATCTTAAAACTCAAATTGAGTGTAAATTAGGTGATAAAGGAAGCAACTCCATTTTCAATAATGTATCCCTTTGAAATCTTAAAACTCAAATTGAGTGTAAATTAGTTTATAACTTAGTGATTAAGGAAGAAACTCAGTTTTCCTTTTGAAATATTAAAACTCAAATTCAGTGTAAATTAAGTTATAACTTAGTGATTAAGGAAGAAACACAGTTTTCAATAATGTATCCTTTTGAAATATTAAAACTCAAATTGAATGTAAATTAGGTTAATACTTTGTGATTAAGGAAGAAACTCAATTTTCAATAATGTATCCTTTTGAAATCTTAAAACTCAAATTGAATGTAAATTAGGTTAATACTTGGTGATTAAGGAAGAAACTCCATTTTCAATAATTTATCCTTTTGAAATATTAAAACTAAAATTGAGTGTAAATTAGGTTATAACTTAGTGATTAATGATGAAACACAGTTTTCAATAATGTATCATTTTGAAATATTAAAACTCAAATTGAATGTAAATTAGGTTAATACTTTGTGATTAAGGAAGAAACTCAATTTTCAATAATGCATCCTTTTGAAATCTTAAAACTCAAATTGTGTGTAAATTATTTAACAACTTAGTGATTAAGGAAGAAACTCCATTTTCAATAATTAACCTTTTGAAATCTTAAAACTCAAATTGAATGTAAATTAGGTTAATACTTGGTGAATAAGGAATTAACTCATTTTTCAATAATGAATCCATTTGAAATATTAAAACTCAAATTGAGTGTAAATTAGTTAATAACTTAGTGATTAAGGAATTAACTCATTTTTCAATAATGAATCCATTTGAAATCTTAAAACTCAAATTGAGTGTAAATTAGGTGATAACTTAGTGATTAAGAAGAAACTCCATTTTCAATAATGTATCCGTTTGAAAACTTAAAACTCAAATTCAGTGTAAATTAGTTTATAACTTAGTGATTAAGGAAGAAACCCAGTTTTCATTAATGTATTCTTTTGAAATCTTAAAACTCAAATTGAGTGTAAATTAGGTTATAACTTAGTGATTAAGGAAGAAACTCAGTTCTCAATAATGTATCATTTTGAAATATTAAAACTTAAATTGAATGTAAATTAGGTTAATACTTAGTGATTAAGGAAGAAACTCAATTTTCAATAATTTATCCTTTTGAAATCTTAAAACTTAAATTGAATGTAAATTAGGTTAATACTTTGTGATTAAGTAAGAAACACCATTTTCAATAATGTATCCTTTAGAAATCTTAAAACTCAAATTGTGTGTAAATTAGTTAATAACTTAGTGATTAAGGAATTAACTCATTTTTCAATAATGAATCCATTTGAAATCTTAAAACTCAAATTGAGTGTAAATTAGGTGATAAAGGAAGCAACTCCATTTTCAATAATGTATCCCTTTGAAATCTTAAAACTCAAATTGAGTGTAAATTAGTTTATAACTTAGTGATTAAGGAAGAAACTCAGTTTTCCTTTTGAAATCTTAAAACTCAAATTGAGTGTCAATTTGGTTATAACTTAGTGATTAAGGAAGAAACTCAGTTTTCAATAATGTATCCTTTTGAAATATTAAAACTCAAATTGAATGTAAATTAGGTTAATACTTTGTGATTAAGTAAGAAACACCATTTTCAATAATGTATCCTTTTGAAATCTTAAAATTCTAATTGTGTGTAAATTAGTTAATAACTTAGTGATTAAGGAATTAACTCATTTTTCAATAATGAATCCATTTGAAATCTTAAAACTCAAATTGAGTGTTAATTAGGTGATAAAGGAAGCAACTCCATTTTCAATAATGTATCCCTTTGAAATCTTAAAACTCAAATTGAGTGTAAATAAATTTATAACTTAGTGATTAAGGAAGAAACTCAGTTTTCCTTTTGAAATCTTAAAACTCAAATTGTGTGTAAATTAGGTTATAACTTAGTGATTAAGGAAGAAACACAGTTTTCAATAATGTATCCTTTTGAAATATTAAAACTCAAATTGAATGTAAATTAGGTTAATACTTTGTGATTAAGTAAGAAACACCATTTTCAATAATGTATCCTTTTGAAATCTTAAAACTCAAATTGTGTGTAAATTAGTTAATAACTTAGTGATTAAGGAATTAACTCATTTTTCAATAATGAATCCATTTGAAATCTTAAAACTCAAATTGAGTGTAAATTAGGTGATAAAGGAAGCAACTCCATTTTCAATAATGTATCCCTTTGAAATCTTAAAACTCAAATTGAGTGTAAATTAGTTTATAACTTAGTGATTAAGGAAGAAACTCAGTTTTCCTTTTGAAATCTTAAAACTCAAATTGTGTGTAAATTAGGTTATAACTTAGTGATTAAGGAAGAAACACAGTTTTCAATAATGTATCCTTTTGAAATATTAAAACTCAAATTGAATGTAAATTAGGTTAATACTTTGTGATTAAGTAAGAAACACCATTTTCAATAATGTATCCTTTTGAAATCTTAAAATTCTAATTGTGTGTAAATTAGTTAATAACTTAGTGATTAAGGAATTAACTCATTTTTCAATAATGAATCCATTTGAAATCTTAAAACTCAAATTGAGTGTTAATTAGGTGATAAAGGAAGCAACTCCATTTTCAATAATGTATCCCTTTGAAATCTTAAAACTCAAATTGAGTGTAAATAAATTTATAACTTAGTGATTAAGGAAGAAACTCAGTTTTCCTTTTGAAATCTTAAAACTCAAATTGTGTGTAAATTAGGTTATAACTTAGTGATTAAGGAAGAAACACAGTTTTCAATAATGTATCCTTTTGAAATATTAAAACTCAAATTGAATGTAAATTAGGTTAATACTTTGTGATTAAGTAAGAAACACCATTTTCAATAATGTATCCTTTTGAAATCTTAAAACTCAAATTGTGTGTAAATTAGTTAATAACTTAGTGATTAAGGAATTAACTCATTTTTCAATAATGAATCCATTTGAAATCTTAAAACTCAAATTGAGTGTAAATTAGGTGATAAAGGAAGCAACTCCATTTTCAATAATGTATCCCTTTGAAATCTTAAAACTCAAATTGAGTGTAAATTAGTTTATAACTTAGTGATTAAGGAAGAAACTCAGTTTTCCTTTTGAAATCTTAAAACTCAAATTGTGTGTAAATTAGGTTATAACTTAGTGATTAAGGAAGAAACACAGTTTTCAATAATGTATCCTTTTGAAATATTAAAACTCAAATTGAATGTAAATTAGGTTAATACTTTGTGATTAAGTAAGAAACACCATTTTCAATAATGTATCCTTTTGAAATCTTAAAAACTCAAATTGTGTGTAAATTATTTAATAACTTAGTGATTAAGGAATTAACTCATTTTTCAATAATGAATCCATTTGAAATCTTAAAACTCAAATTGAATGTAAATTAGGTTATAACTTAGTGATTAAGGAAGAAACTCAATTTTCAATAATGTATCCCTTTTAAATCTTAAAACTCAAATTGTGTGTAAATTAGTTTATAACTTAGTGATTAAGGAAGAGAATCAGTTTTCAATTATGTATCCTTTTGAAATCTTAAAACTCAAATTGAGTGTAAATTAGGTATTAACTTAGTGATTAAGGAAGAAACTCAGTTTTCAATAATGTATCCTTTTGAAATCTTAAAACTCAAATTGTGTGTAAATTAGTTAATAACTTAGTGATTAAGGAATTAACTCATTTTTCAATAATGAATCCATTTGAAATCTTAAAACTCAAATTGAGTGTAAATTAGGTGATAAAGGAAGCAACTCCATTTTCAATAATGTATCCCTTTGAAATCTTAAAACTCAAATTGAGTGTAAATTAGTTTATAACTTAGTGATTAAGGAATAAAATCAATTTTCAATTATGTATCCTTTTGAAATCTAAAAACTTAAATTGAGTGTAAATTAGGTAATAACTTAGAGATTAAGGAAGAAACTCAGTTTTCAATAATGTATCCTTTTGAAATATTAGAACTCAAATTGAATGTAAATTAGGTTAATATTTGTGATTAAGAAAGAAACACCATTTTCAATAATGTATCCTTTTGAAATGTTAAAACTCAAATTGAGTATAAATTTGGTTATAACTTAGTGATTAAGGAAGAAACTCAGTTTTCAATAATGTATCCTTTTGAAATATTAAAACTCAAATTGAATGTAAATTAGGTTAATACTTTGTGATTAAGTAAGAAACACCATTTTCAATAATGTATCCTTTTGAAATCTTAAAACTCAAATTGTGTGTAAATTAGTTAATAACTTAGTGATTAAGGAATTAACTCATTTTTCAATAATGAATCCATTTGAAATCTTAAAACTCAAATTGAGTGTAAATTAGGTGATAAAGGAAGCAACTCCATTTTCAATAATGTATCCCTTTGAAATCTTAAAACTCAAATTGAGTGTAAATTAGTTTATAACTTAGTGATTAAGGAAGAAACTCAGTTTTCCTTTTGAAATATTAAAACTCAAATTCAGTGTAAATTAAGTTATAACTTAGTGATTAAGGAAGAAACACAGTTTTCAATAATGTATCCTTTTGAAATCTTAAAACTCAAATTGAATGTAAATTAGGTTAATACTTTGTGATTAAGGAAGAAACTCAATTTTCAATAATGTATCCTTTTGAAATCTTAAAACTCAAATTTAATGTAAATTAGGTTAATACTTAGTGATTAAGGAAGAAACTCCATTTTCAATAATTTATCCTTTTGAAATATTAAAACTCAAATTGAGTGTAAATTAGGTTATAACTTAGTGATTAATGATGAAACACAGTTTTCAATAATGTATCATTTTGAAATATTAAAACTCAAATTGAATGTAAATTAGGTTAATACTTTGTGATTAAGGAAGAAACTCAATTTTCAATAATGCATCCTTTTGAAATCTTAAAACTCAAATTGTGTGTAAATTATTTAACAACTTAGTGATTAAGGAAGAAACTCCATTTTCAATAATTAACCTTTTGAAATCTTAAAACTCAAATTGAATGTAAATTAGGTTAATACTTGGTGAATAAGGAATTAACTCATTTTTCAATAATGAATCCATTTGAAATCTTAAAACTCAAATTGAGTGTAAATTAGTTAATAACTTAGTGATTAAGGAATTAACTCATTTTTCAATAATGAATCCATTTGAAATCTTAAAACTCAAATTGAGTGTAAATTAGGTGATAACTTAGTGATTAAGAAGAAACTCCATTTTCAATAATGTATCCGTTTGAAAACTTAAAACTCAAATTCAGTGTAAATTAGTTTATAACTTAGTGATTAAGGAAGAAACCCAGTTTTCATTAATGTATTCTTTTGAAATCTTAAAACTCAAATTGAGTGTAAATTAGGTTATAACTTAGTGATTAAGGAAGAAACTCAGTTCTCAATAATGTATCATTTTGAAATATTAAAACTTAAATTGAATGTAAATTAGGTTAATACTTAGTGATTAAGGAAGAAACTCAATTTTCAATAATTTATCCTTTTGAAATCTTAAAACTTAAATTGAATGTAAATTAGGTTAATACTTTGTGATTAAGTAAGAAACACCATTTTCAATAATGTATCCTTTAGAAATCTTAAAACTCAAATTGTGTGTAAATTAGTTAATAACTTAGTGATTAAGGAATTAACTCATTTTTCAATAATGAATCCATTTGAAATCTTAAAACTCAAATTGAGTGTAAATTAGGTGATAAAGGAAGCAACTCCATTTTCAATAATGTATCCCTTTGAAATCTTAAAACTCAAATTGAGTGTAAATTAGTTTATAACTTAGTGATTAAGGAAGAAACTCAGTTTTCCTTTTGAAATCTTAAAACTCAAATTGAGTGTCAATTTGGTTATAACTTAGTGATTAAGGAAGAAACTCAGTTTTCAATAATGTATCCTTTTGAAATATTAAAACTCAAATTGAATGTAAATTAGGTTAATACTTTGTGATTAAGTAAGAAACACCATTTTCAATAATGTATCCTTTTGAAATCTTAAAATTCTAATTGTGTGTAAATTAGTTAATAACTTAGTGATTAAGGAATTAACTCATTTTTCAATAATGAATCCATTTGAAATCTTAAAACTCAAATTGAGTGTTAATTAGGTGATAAAGGAAGCAACTCCATTTTCAATAATGTATCCCTTTGAAATCTTAAAACTCAAATTGAGTGTAAATAAATTTATAACTTAGTGATTAAGGAAGAAACTCAGTTTTCCTTTTGAAATCTTAAAACTCAAATTGTGTGTAAATTAGGTTATAACTTAGTGATTAAGGAAGAAACACAGTTTTCAATAATGTATCCTTTTGAAATATTAAAACTCAAATTGAATGTAAATTAGGTTAATACTTTGTGATTAAGTAAGAAACACCATTTTCAATAATGTATCCTTTTGAAATCTTAAAACTCAAATTGTGTGTAAATTAGTTAATAACTTAGTGATTAAGGAATTAACTCATTTTTCAATAATGAATCCATTTGAAATCTTAAAACTCAAATTGAGTGTAAATTAGGTGATAAAGGAAGCAACTCCATTTTCAATAATGTATCCCTTTGAAATCTTAAAACTCAAATTGAGTGTAAATTAGTTTATAACTTAGTGATTAAGGAAGAAACTCAGTTTTCCTTTTGAAATCTTAAAACTCAAATTGTGTGTAAATTAGGTTATAACTTAGTGATTAAGGAAGAAACACAGTTTTCAATAATGTATCCTTTTGAAATATTAAAACTCAAATTGAATGTAAATTAGGTTAATACTTTGTGATTAAGTAAGAAACACCATTTTCAATAATGTATCCTTTTGAAATCTTAAAAACTCAAATTGTGTGTAAATTATTTAATAACTTAGTGATTAAGGAATTAACTCATTTTTCAATAATGAATCCATTTGAAATCTTAAAACTCAAATTGAATGTAAATTAGGTTATAACTTAGTGATTAAGGAAGAAACTCAATTTTCAATAATGTATCCCTTTTAAATCTTAAAACTCAAATTGTGTGTAAATTAGTTAATAACTTAGTGATTAAGGAAGAGAATCAGTTTTCAATTATGTATCCTTTTGAAATCTTAAAACTCAAATTGAGTGTAAATTAGGTATTAACTTAGTGATTAAGGAAGAAACTCAGTTTTCAATAATGTATCCTTTTGAAATCTTAAAACTCAAATTGTGTGTAAATTAGTTAATAACTTAGTGATTAAGGAATTAACTCATTTTTCAATAATGAATCCATTTGAAATCTTAAAACTCAAATTGAGTGTAAATTAGGTGATAAAGGAAGCAACTCCATTTTCAATAATGTATCCCTTTGAAATCTTAAAACTCAAATTGAGTGTAAATTAGTTTATAACTTAGTGATTAAGGAAGAAAATCAATTTTCAATTATGTATCCTTTTGAAATCTAAAAACTTAAATTGAGTGTAAATTAGGTAATAACTTAGAGATTAAGGAAGAAACTCAGTTTTCAATAATGTATCCTTTTGAAATATTAGAACTCAAATTGAATGTAAATTAGGTTAATATTTGTGATTAAGAAAGAAACACCATTTTCAATAATGTATCCTTTTGAAATGTTAAAACTCAAATTGAGTATAAATTTGGTTATAACTTAGTGATTAAGGAAGAAACTCAGTTTTCAATAATGTATCCTTTTGAAATATTAAAACTCAAATTGAATGTAAATTAGGTTAATACTTTGTGATTAAGTAAGAAACACCATTTTCAATAATGTATCCTTTTGAAATCTTAAAACTCAAATTGTGTGTAAATTAGTTAATAACTTAGTGATTAAGGAATTAACTCATTTTTCAATAATGAATCCATTTGAAATCTTAAAACTCAAATTGAGTGTAAATTAGGTGATAAAGGAAGCAACTCCATTTTCAATAATGTATCCCTTTGAAATCTTAAAACTCAAATTGAGTGTAAATTAGTTTATAACTTAGTGATTAAGGAAGAAACTCAGTTTTCCTTTTGAAATATTAAAACTCAAATTGAGTGTAAATTAAGTTATAACTTAGTGATTAAGGAAGAAACACAGTTTTCAATAATGTATCCTTTTGAAATATTAAAACTCAAATTGAATGTAAATTAGGTTAATACTTTGTGATTAAGGAAGAAACTCAATTTTCAATAATGTATCCTTTTGAAATCTTAAAACTCAAATTGAATGTAAATTAGGTTAATACTTGGTGATTAAGGAAGAAACTCCATTTTCAATAATTTATCCTTTTGAAATATTAAAACTCAAATTGAGTGTAAATTAGGTTATAACTTAGTGATTAATGATGAAACACAGTTTTCAATAATGTATCATTTTGAAATATTAAAACTCAAATTGAATGTAAATTAGGTTAATACTTTGTGATTAAGGAAGAAACTCAATTTTCAATAATGCATCCTTTTGAAATCTTAAAACTCAAATTGTGTGTAAATTATTTAACAACTTAGTGATTAAGGAAGAAACTCCATTTTCAATAATTAACCTTTTGAAATCTTAAAACTCAAATTGAATGTAAATTAGGTTAATACTTGGTGAATAAGGAATTAACTCATTTTTCAATAATGAATCCATTTGAAATATTAAAACTCAAATTGAGTGTAAATTAGTTAATAACTTAGTGATTAAGGAATTAACTCATTTTTCAATAATGAATCCATTTGAAATCTTAAAACTCAAATTGAGTGTAAATTAGGTGATAACTTAGTGATTAAGAAGAAACTCCATTTTCAATAATGTATCCGTTTGAAAACTTAAAACTCAAATTCAGTGTAAATTAGTTTATAACTTAGTGATTAAGGAAGAAACCCAGTTTTCATTAATGTATTCTTTTGAAATCTTAAAACTCAAATTGAGTGTAAATTAGGTTATAACTTAGTGATTAAGGAAGAAACTCAGTTCTCAATAATGTATCATTTTGAAATATTAAAACTTAAATTGAATGTAAATTAGGTTAATACTTAGTGATTAAGGAAGAAACTCAATTTTCAATAATTTATCCTTTTGAAATCTTAAAACTTAAATTGAATGTAAATTAGGTTAATACTTTGTGATTAAGTAAGAAACACCATTTTCAATAATGTATCCTTTAGAAATCTTAAAACTCAAATTGTGTGTAAATTAGTTAATAACTTAGTGATTAAGGAATTAACTCATTTTTCAATAATGAATCCATTTGAAATCTTAAAACTCAAATTGAGTGTAAATTAGGTGATAAAGGAAGCAACTCCATTTTCAATAATGTATCCCTTTGAAATCTTAAAACTCAAATTGAGTGTAAATTAGTTTATAACTTAGTGATTAAGGAAGAAACTCAGTTTTCCTTTTGAAATCTTAAAACTCAAATTGAGTGTCAATTTGGTTATAACTTAGTGATTAAGGAAGAAACTCAGTTTTCAATAATGTATCCTTTTGAAATATTAAAACTCAAATTGAATGTAAATTAGGTTAATACTTTGTGATTAAGTAAGAAACACCATTTTCAATAATGTATCCTTTTGAAATCTTAAAATTCTAATTGTGTGTAAATTAGTTAATAACTTAGTGATTAAGGAATTAACTCATTTTTCAATAATGAATCCATTTGAAATCTTAAAACTCAAATTGAGTGTTAATTAGGTGATAAAGGAAGCAACTCCATTTTCAATAATGTATCCCTTTGAAATCTTAAAACTCAAATTGAGTGTAAATAAATTTATAACTTAGTGATTAAGGAAGAAACTCAGTTTTCCTTTTGAAATCTTAAAACTCAAATTGTGTGTAAATTAGGTTATAACTTAGTGATTAAGGAAGAAACACAGTTTTCAATAATGTATCCTTTTGAAATATTAAAACTCAAATTGAATGTAATTAGGTTAATACTTTGTGATTAAGTAAGAAACACCATTTTCAATAATGTATCCTTTTGAAATCTTAAAAACTCAAATTGTGTGTAAATTATTTAATAACTTAGTGATTAAGGAATTAACTCATTTTTCAATAATGAATCCATTTGAAATCTTAAAACTCAAATTGAATGTAAATTAGGTTATAACTTAGTGATTAAGGAAGAAACTCAATTTTCAATAATGTATCCCTTTGTAATCTTAAAACTCAAATTGTGTGTAAATTAGTTAATAACTTAGTGATTAAGGAAGAGAATCAGTTTTCAATTATGTATCCTTTTGAAATCTTAAAACTCATATTGAGTGTAAATTAGGTATTAACTTAGTGATTAAGGAAGAAACTCAGTTTTCAATAATGTATCCTTTTGAAATCTTAAAACTCAAATTGTGTGTAAATTAGTTAATAACTTAGTGATTAAGGAATTAACTCATTTTTCAATAATGAATCCATTTGAAATCTTAAAACTCAAATTGAGTGTGAATTAGGTGATAAAGGAAGCAACTCCATTTTCAATAATGTATCCCTTTGAAATCTTAAAACTCAAAATGAGTGTAAATTAGTTTATAACTTAGTGATTAAGGAAGAAAATCAATTTTCAATTATGTATCCTTTTGAAATCTTAAAACTTAAATTGAGTGTAAATTAGGTAATAACTTAGAGATTAAGGAAGAAACTCAGTTTTCAATAATGTATCCTTTTGAAATATTAGAATTCAAATTGAATGTAAATTAGGTTAATATTTGTGATTAAGAAAGAAACACCATTTTCAATAATGTATCCTTTTGAAATGTTAAAACTCAAATTGAGTGTAAATTTGGTTATAACTTAGTGATTAAGGAAGAAACTCAGTTTTCAATAATGTATCCTTTTGAAATATTAAAACTCAAATTGAATGTAAATTAGGTTAATACTTTGTGATTAAGTAAGAAACACCATTTTCAATAATGTATCCTTTTGAAATCTTAAAACTCAAATTGTGTGTAAATTAGTTAATAACTTAGTGATTAACGAATTAACTCATTTTTCAATAATGAATCCATTTGAAATCTTAAAACTCAAATTGAGTGTAAATTAGGTGATAAAGGAAGCAACTCCATTTTCAATAATGTATCCCTTTGAAATCTTAAAACTCAAATTGAGTGTAAATTAGTTTATAACTTAGTGATTAAGGAAGAAACTCAGTTTTCCTTTTGAAATCTTAAAACTCAAATTGTGTGTAAAATAGGTTATAACTTAGTGATTAAGGAAGAAACACAGTTTTCAATAATGTATCCTTTTGAAATATTAAAACTCAAATTGAATGTAAATTAGGTTAATACTTTGTGATTAAGTAAGAAACACCATTTTCAATAATGTATCCTTTTGAAATCTTAAAACTCAAATTGTGTGTAAATTAGTTAATAACTTAGTGATTAAGGAATTAACTCATTTTTCAATAATGAATCCATTTGAAATCTTAAAACTCAAATTGAGTATAAATTAGGTGATAAAGGAAGCAACTCCATTTTCAATAATGTATCCCTTTGAAATCTTAAAACTCAAATTGAGTGTAAATTAGTTTATAACTTAGTGATTAAGGAAGAAACTCAGTTTTCCTTTTGAAATCTTAAAACTCAAATTGTGTGTAAATTAGGTTATAACTTAGTGATTAAGGAAGAAACACAGTTTTCAATAATGTATCCTTTTGAAATATTAAAACTCAAATTGAATGTAAATTAGGTTAATACTTTGTGATTAAGTAAGAAACACCATTTTCAATAATGTATCCTTTTGAAATCTTAAAACTCAAATTGTGTGTAAATTAGTTAATAACTTAGTGATTAACGAATTAACTCATTTTTCAATAATGAATCCATTTGAAATCTTAAAACTCAAATTGAGTGTAAATTAGGTGATAAAGGAAGCAACTCCATTTTCAATAATGTATCCCTTTGAAATCTTAAAACTCAAATTGAGTGTAAATTAGTTTATAACTTAGTGATTAAGGAAGAAACTCAGTTTTCCTTTTGAAATCTTAAAACTCAAATTGTGTGTAAATTAGGTTATAACTTAGTGATTAAGGAAGAAACACAGTTTTCAATAATGTATCCTTTTGAAATATTAAAACTCAAATTGAATGTAAATTAGGTTAATACTTTGTGATTAAGTAAGAAACACCATTTTCAATAATGTATCCTTTTGAAATCTTAAAAACTCAAATTGTGTGTAAATTATTTAATAACTTAGTGATTAAGGAATTAACTCATTTTTCAATAATGAATCCATTTGAAATCTTAAAACTCAAATTGAATGTAAATTAGGTTATAACTTAGTGATTAAGGATGAAACTCAATTTTCAATAATGTATCCCTTTTAAATCTTAAAACTCAAATTGTGTGTAAATTAGTTAATAACTTAGTGATTAAGGAAGAGAATCAGTTTTCAATTATGTATCCTTTTGAAATCTTAAAACTCAAATTGAGTGTAAATTTGGTATTAACTTAGTGATTAAGGAAGAAACTCAGTTTTCAATAATGTATCCTTTTGAAATCTTAAAACTCAAATTGTGTGTAAATTAGTTAATAACTTAGTGATTAAGGAATTAACTCATTTTTCAATAATGAATCCATTTGAAATCTTAAAACTCAAATTGAGTGTAAATTAGGTGATAAAGGAAGCAACTCCATTTTCAATAATGTATCCCTTTGAAATCTTAAAACTCAAATTGAGTGTAAATTAGTTTATAACTTAGTGATTAAGGAAGAAAATCAATTTTCAATTATGTATCCTTTTGAAATCTAAAAACTTAAATTGAGTGTAAATTAGGTAATAACTTAGAGATTAAGGAAGAAACTCAGTTTTCAATAATGTATCCTTTTGAAATATTAGAACTCAAATTGAATGTAAATTAGGTTAATATTTGTGATTAAGAAAGAAACACCATTTTCAATAATGTATCCTTTTGAAATGTTAAAACTCAAATTGAGTATAAATTTGGTTATAACTTAGTGATTAAGGAAGAAACTCAGTTTTCAATAATGTATCCTTTTGAAATATTAAAACTCAAATTGAATGTAAATTAGGTTAATACTTTGTGATTAAGTAAGAAACACCATTTTCAATAATGTATCCTTTTGAAATCTTAAAACTCAAATTGTGTGTAAATTAGTTAATAACTTAGTGATTAAGGAATTAACTCATTTTTCAATAATGAATCCATTTGAAATCTTAAAACTCAAATTGAGTGTAAATTAGGTGATAACTTAGTGATTAAGAAGAAACTCCATTTTCAATAATGTATCCGTTTGAAAACTTAAAACTCAAATTCAGTGTAAATTAGTTTATAACTTAGTGATTAAGGAAGAAACCCAGTTTTCATTAATGTATTCTTTTGAAATCTTAAAACTCAAATTGAGTGTAAATTAGGTTATAACTTAGTGATTAAGGAAGAAACTCAGTTTTCAATAATGTATCATTTTGAAATATTAAAACTTAAATTGAATGTAAATTATGTTAATACTTAGTGATTAAGGAAGAAACTCAATTTTCAATAATTTATCCTTTTGAAATCTTAAAACTTAAATTGAATGTAAATTAGGTTAATACTTTGTGATTAAGTAAGAAACACCATTTTCAATAATGTATCCTTTAGAAATCTTAAAACTCAAATTGTGTGTAAATTAGTTAATAACTTAGTGATTAAGGAATTAACTCATTTTTCAATAATGAATCCATTTGAAATCTTAAAACTCAAATTGAGTGTAAATTAGGTGATAAAGGAAGCAACTCCATTTTCAATAATGTATCCCTTTGAAATCTTAAAACTCAAATTGAGTGTAAATTAGTTTATAACTTAGTGATTAAGGAAGAAACTCAGTTTTCCTTTTGAAATCTTAAAACTCAAATTGAGTGTCAATTTGGTTATAACTTAGTGATTAAGGAAGAAACTCAGTTTTCAATAATGTATCCTTTTGAAATATTAAAACTCAAATTGAATGTAAATTAGGTTAATACTTTGTGATTAAGTAAGAAACACCATTTTCAATAATGTATCCTTTTGAAATCTTAAAATTCTAATTGTGTGTAAATTAGTTAATAACTTAGTGATTAAGGAATTAACTCATTTTTCAATAATGAATCCATTTGAAATCTTAAAACTCAAATTGAGTGTTAATTAGGTGATAAAGGAAGCAACTCCATTTTCAATAATGTATCCCTTTGAAATCTTAAAACTCAAATTGAGTGTAAATAAATTTATAACTTAGTGATTAAGGAAGAAACTCAGTTTTCCTTTTGAAATCTTAAAACTCAAATTGAGTGTAAATTAGGTTATAACTTAGTGATTAAGGAAGAAACACAGTTTTCAATAATGTATCCTTTTGAAATATTAAAACTCAAATTGAATGTAAATTAGGTTAATACTTTGTGATTAAGTAAGAAACACCATTTTCAATAATGTATCCTTTTGAAATCTTAAAACTCAAATTGTGTGTAAATTATTTAATAACTTAGTGATTAAGGAAGAAACTCCATTTTCAATAATTTATCCTTTTGAAATATTAAAAGTCAAATTGAGTGTAAATTAGTTAATAACTTAGTGATTAAGGAATTAACTCATTTTTCAATAATGAATCCATTTGAAATCTTAAAACTCAAATTGAGTGTAAATTAGGTGATAAAGGAAGCAACTCCATTTTCAATAATGTATCCCTTTGAAATCTTAAAACTCAAATTGAGTGTAAATTAATTTATAACTTAGTGATTAAGGAAGAAACTCAGTTTTCCTTTTGAAATCTTAAAACTCAAATTGAGTGTAAATTAGGTTATAACTTAGTGATTAAGGAAGAAACACAGTTTTCAATAATGTATCCTTTTGAAATATTAAAACTCAAATTGAATGTAAATTAGGTTAATACTTTGTGATTAAGTAAGAAACACCATTTTCAATAATGTATCCTTTTGAAATCTTAAAACTCAAATTGTGTGTAAATTATTTAATAACTTAGTGATTAAGGAAGAAACTCCATTTTCAATAATTTATCCTTTGAAATATTAAAAGTCAAATTGAGTGTAAATTAGTTAATAACTTAGTGATTAAGGAATTAACTCATTTTTCAATAATGAATCCATTTGAAATCTTAAAACTCAAATTGAGTGTAAATTAGGTGATAAAGGAAGCAACTCCATTTTCAATAATGTATCCCTTTGAAATCTTAAAACTCAAATTGAGTGTAAATTAATTTATAACTTAGTGATTAAGGAAGAAACTCAGTTTTCCTTTTGAAATCTTAAAATTCAAATTGAGTGTAAATTAGGTTATAACTTAGTGATTAAGGAAGAAACACAGTTTTCAATAATGTATCCTTTTGAAATATTAAAACTCAAATTGAATGTAAATTAGGTTAATACTTTGTGATTAAGTAAGAAACACCATTTTCAATAATGTATCCTTTTGAAATCTTAAAACTCAAATTGTGTGTAAATTATTTAATAACTTAGTGATTAAGGAAGAAACTCCATTTTCAATAATTTATCCTTTTGAAATATTAAAAGTCAAATTGAGTGTAAATTAGTTAATAACTTAGTGATTAAGGAATTAACTCATTTTTCAATAATGAATCCATTTGAAATCTTAAAACTCAAATTGAGTGTAAATTAGGTGATAAAGGAAGCAACTCCATTTTCAATAATGTATCCCTTTGAAATCTTAAAACTCAAATTGAGTGTAAATTAATTTATAACTTAGTGATTAAGGAAGAAACTCAGTTTTCCTTTTGAAATCTTAAAACTCAAATTGAGTGTAAATTAGGTTATAACTTAGTGATTAAGGAAGAAACACAGTTTTCAATAATGTATCCTTTTGAAATATTAAAACTCAAATTGAATGTAAATTAGGTTAATACTTTGTGATTAAGTAAGAAACACCATTTTCAATAATGTATCCTTTTGAAATCTTAAAACTCAAATTGTGTGTAAATTATTTAATAACTTAGTGATTAAGGAAGAAACTCCATTTTCAATAATTTATCCTTTTGAAATATTAAAAGTCAAATTGAGTGTAAATTAGTTAATAACTTAGTGATTAAGGAATTAACTCATTTTTCAATAATGAATCCATTTGAAATCTTAAAACTCAAATTGAGTGTAAATTAGGTGATAAAGGAAGCAACTCCATTTTCAATAATGTATCCCTTTGAAATCTTAAAACTCAAATTGAGTGTAAATTAATTTATAACTTAGTGATTAAGGAAGAAACTCAGTTTTCCTTTTGAAATCTTAAAACTCAAATTGAGTGTAAATTAGGTTATAACTTAGTGATTAAGGAAGAAACACAGTTTTCAATAATGTATCCTTTTGAAATATTAAAACTCAAATTGAATGTAAATTAGGTTAATACTTTGTGATTAAGTAAGAAACACCATTTTCAATAATGTATCCTTTTGAAATCTTAAAACTCAAATTGTGTGTAAATTATTTAATAACTTAGTGATTAAGGAAGAAACTCCATTTTCAATAATTTATCCTTTTGAAATATTAAAAGTCAAATTGAGTGTAAATTAGTTAATAACTTAGTGATTAAGGAATTAACTCATTTTTCAATAATGAATCCATTTGAAATCTTAAAACTCAAATTGAGTGTAAATTAGGTGATAAAGGAAGCAACTCCATTTTCAATAATGTATCCCTTTGAAATCTTAAAACTCAAATTGAGTGTAAATTAATTTATAACTTAGTGATTAAGGAAGAAACTCAGTTTTCCTTTTGAAATCTTAAAACTCAAATTGAGTGTAAATTAGGTTATAACTTAGTGATTAAGGAAGAAACACAGTTTTCAATAATGTATCCTTTTGAAATATTAAAACTCAAATTGAATGTAAATTAGGTTAATACTTTGTGATTAAGTAAGAAACACCATTTTCAATAATGTATCCTTTTGAAATCTTAAAACTCAAATTGTGTGTAAATTATTTAATAACTTAGTGATTAAGGAAGAAACTCCATTTTCAATAATTTATCCTTTTGAAATATTAAAAGTCAAATTGAGTGTAAATTAGTTAATAACTTAGTGATTAAGGAATTAACTCATTTTTCAATAATGAATCCATTTGAAATCTTAAAACTCAAATTGAGTGTAAATTAGGTGATAAAGGAAGCAACTCCATTTTCAATAATGTATCCCTTTGAAATCTTAAAACTCAAATTGAGTGTAAATTAATTTATAACTTAGTGCACGTAGGAAGAAACTCAGTTTTCCTTTTGAAATCTTAAAACTCAAATTGAGTGTAAATTAGGTTATAACTTAGTGATTAAGGAAGAAACACAGTTTTCAATAATGTATCCTTTTGAAATATTAAAACTCAAATTGAATGTAATTAGGTTAATACTTTGTGATTAAGTAAGAAACACCATTTTCAATAATGTATCCTTTTGAAATCTTAAAACTCATATTGTGTGTAAATTATTTAATAACTTAGTGATTAAGGAAGAAACTCCAATTTCAATAATTTATCCTTTTGAAATATTAAAAGTCAAATTGAGTGTAAATTAGTTAATAACTTAGTGATTAAGGAATTAACTCATTTTTCAATAATGAATCCATTTGAAATCTTAAAACTCAAATTGAGTTTAAATTAGGTGATAACTTAGTGATTAAGGAAGAAACTCCATTTTCAATAATGTATCCCTTTGAAATCTTAAAACTCAAATTGAGTGTAAATTAGTTTATAACTTAGTGATTAAGGAAGAAACTCAGTTTTCAATAATGTATCCTTTTGAAATCTTTAAACTCAAATTGAGTGTAAATTAGGTAATAACTTAGTGATTAAGGAAGAAACTCAGTTTTCAATAATGTATCCTTTTGAAATATTAGAACTCAAATTGAATATAAATTAAGTTAATACTTTGTGATTAAGTAAGAAACAACATTTTCAATAATGTATCCTTTTGAAATCTTAAAACTCAAATTGAGTGTAAATTTGGTTATAACTTAGTGATTAAGGAAGAAACTCAGTTTTCAATAATGTATCCTTTTGAAATATTAAAAGTCAAATTGAATGTAAATTAGGTTAATACTTTGTGATTAAGTAAGAAACACCATTTTCAATAATGTATCCTTTTGAAATCTTAAAATTCAAATTGTGTGTAAATTAGTTAATAACTTAGTGATTAAGGAATTAACTCAATTTTCAATAATTAATCCATTTGAAATCTTAAAACTCAAATTGAGTGTAAATTAGGTGATAAAGGAAGCAACTCCATTTACAATAATGTATCCCTTTGAAATCTTAAAACTCAAATTGAGTGTAAATTAGTTTATAACTTAGTGATTAAGGAAGAAACTCAGTTTTCCTTTTGAAATCTTAAAACTCAAATTGAGTGTAAATTAGGTTATAACTTAGTGATTAAGGAAGAAACACAGTTTTCAATAATGTATCCTTTTGAAATATTAAAACTCAAATTGAATGTAAATTAGGTTAATACTTTGTGATTAAGTAAGAAACACCATTTTCAATAATGTATCCTTTTGAAATCTTAAAACTCAAATTGTGTGTAAATTATTTAATAACTTAGTGATTAAGGAAGAAACTCCATTTTCAATAATTTATCCTTTTGAAATATTAAAAGTCAAATTGAGTGTAAATTAGTTAATAACTTAGTGATTAAGGAATTAACTCATTTTTCAATAATGAATCCATTTGAAATCTTAAAACTCAAATTGAGTGTAAATTAGGTGATAAAGGAAGCAACACCATTTTCAATAATGTATCCCTTTGAAATCTTAAAACTCAAATTGAGTGTAAATTAATTTATAACTTAGTGATTAAGGAAGAAACTCAGTTTTCTTTTTGAAATCTTAAAACTCAAATTGAGAGTAAATTAGGTTATAACTTAGTGATTAAGGAAGAAACACAGTTTTCAATAATGTATCCTTTTGAAATATTAAAACTCAAATTGAATGTAAATTAGGTTAATACTTTGTGATTAAGTAAGAAACACCATTTTCAATAATGTATCCTTTTGAAATCTTAAAACTCAAATTGTGTGTAAATTATTTAATAACTTAGTGATTAAGGAAGAAACTCCATTTTCAATAATTTATCCTTTTCAAATATTAAAAGTCAAATTGAGTGTAAATTAGTTAATAACTTAGTGATTAAGGAATTAACTCATTTTTCAATAATGAATCCATTTGAAATCTTAAAACTCAAATTGAGTGTAAATTAGGTGATAAAGGAAGCAACTCCATTTTCAATAATGTATCCCTTTGAAATCTTAAAACTCAAATTGAGTGTAAATTAATTTATAACCTAGTGATTATGGAAGAAACTCAGTTTTCCTTTTGAAATCTTAAAACTCAAATTGAGTGTAAATTAGGTTATAACTTAGTGATTAAGGAAGAAACACAGTTTTCAATAATGTATCCTTTTGAAATATTAAAACTCAAATTGAATGTAATTAGGTTAATACTTTGTGATTAAGTAAGAAACACCATTTTCAATAATGTATCCTTTTGAAATCTTAAAACTCATATTGTGTGTAAATTATTTAATAACTTAGTGATTAAGGAAGAAACTCCAATTTCAATAATTTATCCTTTTGAAATATTAAAAGTCAAATTGAGTGTAAATTAGTTAATAACTTAGTGATTAAGGAATTAACTCATTTTTCAATAATGAATCCATTTGAAATCTTAAAACTCAAATTGAGTGTAAATTAGGTGATAACTTAGTGATTAAGGAAGAAACTCCATTTTCAATAATGTATCCCTTTGAAATCTTAAAACTCAAATTGAGTGTAAATTAGGTTATAACTTAGTGATTAAGGAAGAAACTCAGTTTTCAATAATGTATCCTTTTGAAATCTTAAAACTCAAATTGAGTGTAAATTAGGTAATAACTTAGTGATTAAGGAAGAAACTCAGTTTTCAATAATGTATCCTTTTGAAATATTAGAACTCAAATTGAATATAAATTAAGTTAATACTTTGTGATTAAGTAAGAAACAACATTTTCAATAATGTATCCTTTTGAAATCTTAAAACTCAAATTGAGTGTAAATTTGGTTATAACTTAGTGATTAAGGAAGAAACTCAGTTTTCAATAATGTATCCTTTTGAAATATTAAAAGTCAAATTGAATGTAAATTAGGTTAATACTTTGTGATTAAGTAAGAAACACCATTTTCAATAATGTATCCTTTTGAAATCTTAAAATTCAAATTGTGTGTAAATTAGTTAATAACTTAGTGATTAAGGAATTAACTCAATTTTCAATAATGAATCCATTTGAAATCTTAAAACTCAAATTGAGTGTAAATTAGGTGATAAAGGAAGCAACTCCATTTACAATAATGTATCCCTTTGAAATCTTAAAAGTCAAATTGAGTGTAAATTAGTTTATAACTTAGTGATTAAGGAAGAAACTCAGTTTTCCTTTTGAAATCTTAAAACTCAAATTGAGTGTAAATTAGGTTATAACTTAGTGATTAAGGAAGAAACACAGTTTTCAATAATGTATCCTTTTGAAATATTAAAACTCAAATTGAATGTAAATTAGGTTAATACTTTGTGATTAAGTAAGAAACACCATTTTCAATAATGTATCCTTTTGAAATCTTAAAACTCAAATTGTGTGTAAATTATTTAATAACTTAGTGATTAAGGAAGAAACTCCATTTTCAATAATTTATCCTTTTGAAATATTAAAAGTCAAATTGAGTGTAAATTAGTTAATAACTTAGTGATTAAGGAATTAACTCATTTTTCAATAATGAATCCATTTGAAATCTTAAAACTCAAATTGAGTGTAAATTAGGTGATAAAGGAAGCAACACCATTTTCAATAATGTATCCCTTTGAAATCTTAAAAGTCAAATTGAGTGTAAATTAATTTATAACTTAGTGATTAAGGAAGAAACTCAGTTTTCCTTTTGAAATCTTAAAACTCAAATTGAGAGTAAATTAGGTTATAACTTAGTGATTAAGGAAGAAACACAGTTTTCAATAATGTATCCTTTTGAAATATTAAAACTAAAATTGAATGTAAATTAGGTTAATACTTTGTGATTAAGTAAGAAACACCATTTTCAATAATGTATCCTTTTGAAATCTTAAAACTCAAATTGTGTGTAAATTATTTAATAACTTAGTGATTAAGGAAGAAACTCCATTTTCAATAATTTATCCTTTTGAAATATTAAAAGTCAAATTGAGTGTAAATTAGTTAATAACTTAGTGATTAAGGAATTAACTCATTTTTCAATAATGAATCCATTTGAAATCTTAAAACTCAAATTGAGTGTAAATTAGGTGATAAAGGAAGCAACTCCATTTTCAATAATGTATCCCTTTGAAATCTTAAAACTCAAATTGAGTGTAAATTAATTTATAACTTAGTGATTAAGGAAGAAACTCAGTTTTCCTTTTGAAATCATAAAACTCAAATTGAGTGTAAATTAGGTTATAACTTAGTGATTAAGGAAGAAACACAGTTTTCAATAATGTATCCTTTTGAAATATTAAAACTCAAATTGAATGTAAATTAGGTTAATACTTTGTGATTAAGTAAGAAACACCATTTTCAATAATGTATCCTTTTGAAATCTTAAAACTCAAATTGTGTGTAAATTATTTAATAACTTAGTGATTAAGGAAGAAACTCCATTTTCAATAATTTATCCTTTTGAAATATTAAAAGTCAAATTGAGTGTAAATTAGTTAATAACTTAGTGATTAAGGAATTAACTCATTTTTCAATAATGAATCCATTTGAAATCTTAAAACTCAAATTGAGTGTAAATTAGGTGATAAAGGAAGCAACTCCATTTTCAATAATGTATCCCTTTGAAATCTTAAAACTCAAATTGAGTGTAAATTAATTTATAACTTAGTGATTAAGGAAGAAACTCAGTTTTCCTTTTGAAATCTTAAAATTCAAATTGAGTGTAAATTAGGTTATAACTTAGTGATTAAGGAAGAAACACAGTTTTCAATAATGTATCCTTTTGAAATATTAAAACTCAAATTGAATGTAAATTAGGTTAATACTTTGTGATTAAGTAAGAAACACCATTTTCAATAATGTATCCTTTTGAAATCTTAAAACTCAAATTGTGTGTAAATTATTTAATAACTTAGTGATTAAGGAAGAAACTCCATTTTCAATAATTTATCCTTTTGAAATATTAAAAGTCAAATTGAGTGTAAATTAGTTAATAACTTAGTGATTAAGGAATTAACTCATTTTTCAATAATGAATCCATTTGAAATCTTAAAACTCAAATTGAGTGTAAATTAGGTGATAAAGGAAGCAACACCATTTTCAATAATGTATCCCTTTGAAATCTTAAAACTCAAATTGAGTGTAAATTAATTTATAACTTAGTGATTAAGGAAGAAACTCAGTTTTCTTTTTGAAATCTTAAAACTCAAATTGAGAGTAAATTAGGTTATAACTTAGTGATTAAGGAAGAAACACAGTTTTCAATAATGTATCCTTTTGAAATATTAAAACTCAAATTGAATGTAAATTAGGTTAATACTTTGTGATTAAGTAAGAAACACCATTTTCAATAATGTATCCTTTTGAAATCTTAAAACTCAAATTGTGTGTAAATTATTTAATAACTTAGTGATTAAGGAAGAAACTCCATTTTCAATAATTTATCCTTTTCAAATATTAAAAGTCAAATTGAGTGTAAATTAGTTAATAACTTAGTGATTAAGGAATTAACTCATTTTTCAATAATGAATCCATTTGAAATCTTAAAACTCAAATTGAGTGTAAATTAGGTGATAAAGGAAGCAACTCCATTTTCAATAATGTATCCCTTTGAAATCTTAAAACTCAAATTGAGTGTAAATTAATTTATAACCTAGTGATTATGGAAGAAACTCAGTTTTCCTTTTGAAATCTTAAAACTCAAATTGAGTGTAAATTAGGTTATAACTTAGTGATTAAGGAAGAAACACAGTTTTCAATAATGTATCCTTTTGAAATATTAAAACTCAAATTGAATGTAATTAGGTTAATACTTTGTGATTAAGTAAGAAACACCATTTTCAATAATGTATCCTTTTGAAATCTTAAAACTCATATTGTGTGTAAATTATTTAATAACTTAGTGATTAAGGAAGAAACTCCAATTTCAATAATTTATCCTTTTGAAATATTAAAAGTCAAATTGAGTGTAAATTAGTTAATAACTTAGTGATTAAGGAATTAACTCATTTTTCAATAATGAATCCATTTGAAATCTTAAAACTCAAATTGAGTGTAAATTAGGTGATAACTTAGTGATTAAGGAAGAAACTCCATTTTCAATAATGTATCCCTTTGAAATCTTAAAACTCAAATTGATTGTAAATTAGTTTATAACTTAGTGATTAAGGAAGAAACTCAGTTTTCAATAATGTATCCTTTTGAAATCTTTAAACTCAAATTGAGTGTAAATTAGGTAATAACTTAGTGATTAAGGAAGAAACTCAGTTTTCAATAATGTATCCTTTTGAAATATTAGAACTCAAATTGAATATAAATTAAGTTAATACTTTGTGATTAAGTAAGAAACAACATTTTCAATAATGTATCCTTTTGAAATCTTAAAACTCAAATTGAGTGTAAATTTGGTTATAACTTAGTGATTAAGGAAGAAACTCAGTTTTCAATAATGTATCCTTTTGAAATATTAAAAGTCAAATTGAATGTAAATTAGGTTAATACTTTGTGATTAAGTAAGAAACACCATTTTCAATAATGTATCCTTTTGAAATCTTAAAATTCAAATTGTGTGTAAATTAGTTAATAACTTAGTGATTAAGGAATTAACTCAATTTTCAATAATGAATCCATTTGAAATCTTAAAACTCAAATTGAGTGTAAATTAGGTGATAAAGGAAGCAACTCCATTTACAATAATGTATCCCTTTGAAATCTTAAAAGTCAAATTGAGTGTAAATTAGTTTATAACTTAGTGATTAAGGAAGAAACTCAGTTTTCCTTTTGAAATCTTAAAACTCAAATTGAGTGTAAATTAGGTTATAACTTAGTGATTAAGGAAGAAACACAGTTTTCAATAATGTATCCTTTTGAAATATTAAAACTCAAATTGAATGTAAATTAGGTTAATACTTTGTGATTAAGTAAGAAACACCATTTTCAATAATGTATCCTTTTGAAATCTTAAAACTCAAATTGTGTGTAAATTATTTAATAACTTAGTGATTAAGGAAGAAACTCCATTTTCAATAATTTATCCTTTTGAAATATTAAAAGTCAAATTGAGTGTAAATTAGTTAATAACTTAGTGATTAAGGAATTAACTCATTTTTCAATAATGAATCCATTTGAAATCTTAAAACTCAAATTGAGTGTAAATTAGGTGATAAAGGAAGCAACACCATTTTCAATAATGTATCCCTTTGAAATCTTAAAAGTCAAATTGAGTGTAAATTAATTTATAACTTAGTGATTAAGGAAGAAACTCCATTTTCATTAAGGTATCCTTTTGAAATCTTAAAACTCAAATTGAAAGTAAATTAGGTTATAACTTAGTGATTAAGGAAGAAACACAGTTTTCAATAATGTATCCTTTTGAAATATTAAAACTAAAATTGAATGTAAATTAGGTTAATACTTTGTGATTAAGTAAGAAACACCATTTTCAATAATGTATCCTTTTGAAATCTTAAAACTCAAATTGTGTGTAAATTATTTAATAACTTAGTGATTAAGGAAGAAACTCCATTTTCAATAATTTATCCTTTTGAAATATTAAAAGTCAAATTGAGTGTAAATTAGTTAATAACTTAGTGATTAAGGAATTAACTCATTTTTCAATAATGAATCCATTTGAAATCTTAAAACTCAAATTGAGTGTAAATTAGGTGATAAAGGAAGCAACTCCATTTTCAATAATGTATCCCTTTGAAATCTTAAAACTCAAATTGAGTGTAAATTAATTTATAACTTAGTGATTAAGGAAGAAACTCAGTTTTCCTTTTGAAATCTTAAAACTCAAATTGAGTGTAAATTAGGTTATAACTTAGTGATTAAGGAAGAAACACAGTTTTCAATAATGTATCCTTTTGAAATATTAAAACTCAAATTGAATGTAAATTAGGTTAATACTTTGTGATTAAGTAAGAAACACCATTTTCAATAATGTATCCTTTTGAAATCTTAAAACTCAAATTGTGTGTAAATTATTTAATAACTTAGTGATTAAGGAAGAAACTCCATTTTCAATAATTTATCCTTTTGAAATATTAAAAGTCAAATTGAGTGTAAATTAGTTAATAACTTAGTGATTAAGGAATTAACTCATTTTTCAATAATGAATCCATTTGAAATCTTAAAACTCAAATTGAGTGTAAATTAGGTGATAAAGGAAGCAACTCCATTTTCAATAATGTATCCCTTTGAAATCTTAAAACTCAAATTGAGTGTAAATTAATTTATAACTTAGTGATTAAGGAAGAAACTCAGTTTTCCTTTTGAAATCTTAAAACTCAAATTGAGTGTAAATTAGGTTATAACTTAGTGATTAAGGAAGAAACACAGTTTTCAATAATGTATCCTTTTGAAATATTAAAACTCAAATTGAATGTAAATTAGGTTAATACTTTGTGATTAAGTAAGAAACACCATTTTCAATAATGTATCCTTTTGAAATCTTAAAACTCAAATTGTGTGTAAATTATTTAATAACTTAGTGATTAAGGAAGAAACTCCATTTTCAATAATTTATCCTTTTGAAATATTAAAAGTCAAATTGAGTGTAAATTAGTTAATAACTTAGTGATTAAGGAATTAACTCATTTTTCAATAATGAATCCATTTGAAATCTTAAAACTCAAATTGAGTGTAAATTAGGTGATAAAGGAAGCAACTCCATTTTCAATAATGTATCCCTTTGAAATCTTAAAACTCAAATTGAGTGTAAATTAATTTATAACTTAGTGATTAAGGAAGAAACTCAGTTTTCCTTTTGAAATCTTAAAACTCAAATTGAGTGTAAATTAGGTTATAACTTAGTGATTAAGGAAGAAACACAGTTTTCAATAATGTATCCTTTTGAAATATTAAAACTCAAATTGAATGTAAATTAGGTTAATACTTTGTGATTAAGTAAGAAACACCATTTTCAATAATGTATCCTTTTGAAATCTTAAAACTCAAATTGTGTGTAAATTATTTAATAACTTAGTGATTAAGGAAGAAACTCCATTTTCAATAATTTATCCTTTTGAAATATTAAAAGTCAAATTGAGTGTAAATTAGTTAATAACTTAGTGATTAAGGAATTAACTCATTTTTCAATAATGAATCCATTTGAAATCTTAAAACTCAAATTGAGTGTAAATTAGGTGATAAAGGAAGCAACTCCATTTTCAATAATGTATCCCTTTGAAATCTTAAAACTCAAATTGAGTGTAAATTAATTTATAACTTAGTGATTAAGGAAGAAACTCAGTTTTCCTTTTGAAATCTTAAAACTCAAATTGAGTGTAAATTAGGTTATAACTTAGTGATTAAGGAAGAAACACAGTTTTCAATAATGTATCCTTTTGAAATATTAAAACTCAAATTGAATGTAATTAGGTTAATACTTTGTGATTAAGTAAGAAACACCATTTTCAATAATGTATCCTTTTGAAATCTTAAAACTCATATTGTGTGTAAATTATTTAATAACTTAGTGATTAAGGAAGAAACTCCAATTTCAATAATTTATCCTTTTGAAATATTAAAAGTCAAATTGAGTGTAAATTAGTTAATAACTTAGTGATTAAGGAATTAACTCATTTTTCAATAATGAATCCATTTGAAATCTTAAAACTCAAATTGAGTGTAAATTAGGTGATAACTTAGTGATTAAGGAAGAAACTCCATTTTCAATAATGTATCCCTTTGAAATCTTAAAACTCAAATTGAGTGTAAATTAGTTTATAACTTAGTGATTAAGGAAGAAACTCAGTTTTCAATAATGTATCCTTTTGAAATCTTTAAACTCAAATTGAGTGTAAATTAGGTAATAACTTAGTGATTAAGGAAGAAACTCAGTTTTCAATAATGTATCCTTTTGAAATATTAGAACTCAAATTGAATATAAATTAAGTTAATACTTTGTGATTAAGTAAGAAACAACATTTTCAATAATGTATCCTTTTGAAATCTTAAAACTCAAATTGAGTGTAAATTTGGTTATAACTTAGTGATTAAGGAAGAAACTCAGTTTTCAATAATGTATCCTTTTGAAATATTAAAAGTCAAATTGAATGTAAATTAGGTTAATACTTTGTGATTAAGTAAGAAACACCATTTTCAATAATGTATCCTTTTGAAATCTTAAAATTCAAATTGTGTGTAAATTAGTTAATAACTTAGTGATTAAGGAATTAACTCAATTTTCAATAATTAATCCATTTGAAATCTTAAAACTCAAATTGAGTGTAAATTAGGTGATAAAGGAAGCAACTCCATTTACAATAATGTATCCCTTTGAAATCTTAAAAGTCAAATTGAGTGTAAATTAGTTTATAACTTAGTGATTAAGGAAGAAACTCAGTTTTCCTTTTGAAATCTTAAAACTCAAATTGAGTGTAAATTAGGTTATAACTTAGTGATTAAGGAAGAAACACAGTTTTCAATAATGTATCCTTTTGAAATATTAAAACTCAAATTGAATGTAATTTAGGTTAATACTTTGTGATTAAGTAAGAAACACCATTTTCAATAATGTATCCTTTTGAAATCTTAAAACTCAAATTGTGTGTAAATTATTTAATAACTTAGTGATTAAGGAAGAAACTCCATTTTCAATAATTTATCCTTTTGAAATATTAAAAGTCAAATTGAGTGTAAATTAGTTAATAACTTAGTGATTAAGGAATTAACTCATTTTTCAATAATGAATCCATTTGAAATCATAAAACTCAAATTGAGTGTAAATTAGGTGATAAAGGAAGCAACACCATTTTCAATAATGTATCCCTTTGAAATCTTAAAACTCAAATTGAGTGTAAATTAATTTATAACTTAGTGATTAAGGAAGAAACTCAGTTTTCTTTTTGAAATCTTAAAACTCAAATTGAGAGTAAATTAGGTTATAACTTAGTGATTAAGGAAGAAACACAGTTTTCAATAATGTATCCTTTTGAAATATTAAAACTCAAATTGAATGTAAATTAGGTTAATACTTTGTGATTAAGTAAGAAACACCATTTTCAATAATGTATCCTTTTGAAATCTTAAAACTCAAATTGTGTGTAAATTATTTAATAACTTAGTGATTAAGGAAGAAACTCCATTTTCAATAATTTATCCTTTTCAAATATTAAAAGTCAAATTGAGTGTAAATTAGTTAATAACTTAGTGATTAAGGAATTAACTCATTTTTCAATAATGAATCCATTTGAAATCTTAAAACTCAAATTGAGTGTAAATTAGGTGATAAAGGAAGCAACTCCATTTTCAATAATGTATCCCTTTGAAATCTTAAAACTCAAATTGAGTGTAAATTAATTTATAACCTAGTGATTATGGAAGAAACTCAGTTTTCCTTTTGAAATCTTAAAACTCAAATTGAGTGTAAATTAGGTTATAACTTAGTGATTAAGGAAGAAACACAGTTTTCAATAATGTATCCTTTTGAAATATTAAAACTCAAATTGAATGTAATTAGGTTAATACTTTGTGATTAAGTAAGAAACACCATTTTCAATAATGTATCCTTTTGAAATCTTAAAACTCATATTGTGTGTAAATTATTTAATAACTTAGTGATTAAGGAAGAAACTCCAATTTCAATAATTTATCCTTTTGAAATATTAAAAGTCAAATTGAGTGTAAATTAGTTAATAACTTAGTGATTAAGGAATTAACTCATTTTTCAATAATGAATCCATTTGAAATCTTAAAACTCAAATTGAGTGTAAATTAGGTGATAACTTAGTGATTAAGGAAGAAACTCCATTTTCAATAATGTATCCCTTTGAAATCTTAAAACTCAAATTGAGTGTAAATTAGTTTATAACTTAGTGATTAAGGAAGAAACTCAGTTTTCAATAATGTATCCTTTTGAAATCTTTAAACTCAAATTGAGTGTAAATTAGGTAATAACTTAGTGATTAAGGAAGAAACTCAGTTTTCAATAATGTATCCTTTTGAAATATTAGAACTCAAATTGAATATAAATTAAGTTAATACTTTGTGATTAAGTAAGAAACAACATTTTCAATAATGTATCCTTTTGAAATCTTAAAACTCAAATTGAGTGTAAATTTGGTTATAACTTAGTGATTAAGGAAGAAACTCAGTTTTCAATAATGTATCCTTTTGAAATATTAAAAGTCAAATTGAATGTAAATTAGGTTAATACTTTGTGATTAAGTAAGAAACACCATTTTCAATAATGTATCCTTTTGAAATCTTAAAATTCAAATTGTGTGTAAATTAGTTAATAACTTAGTGATTAAGGAATTAACTCAATTTTCAATAATGAATCCATTTGAAATCTTAAAACTCAAATTGAGTGTAAATTAGGTGATAAAGGAAGCAACTCCATTTACAATAATGTATCCCTTTGAAATCTTAAAAGTCAAATTGAGTGTAAATTAGTTTATAACTTAGTGATTAAGGAAGACCCTTTGAAATCTTAAAACTCAAATTGAGTGTAAATTAGTTTATAACTTAGTGATTAAGGAAGAAACACAGTTTTCAATAATGTATCCTTTTGAAATATTAAAACTCAAATTGAATGTAAATTAGGTTAATACTTTGTGATTAAGTAAGAAACACCATTTTCAATAATGTATCCTTTTGAAATCTTAAAACTCAAATTGTGTGTAAATTATTTAATAACTTAGTGATTAAGGAAGAAACTCCATTTTCAATAATTTATCCTTTTGAAATATTAAAAGTCAAATTGAGTGTAAATTAGTTAATAACTTAGTGATTAAGGAATTAACTCATTTTTCAATAATGAATCCATTTGAAATCTTAAAACTCAAATTGAGTGTAAATTAGGTGATAAAGGAAGCAACACCATTTTCAATAATGTATCCCTTTGAAATCTTAAAAGTCAAATTGAGTGTAAATTAATTTATAACTTAGTGATTAAGGAAGAAACTCAGTTTTCCTTTTGAAATCTTAAAACTCAAATTGAGAGTAAATTAGGTTATAACTTAGTGATTAAGGAAGAAACACAGTTTTCAATAATGTATCCTTTTGAAATATTAAAACTAAAATTGAATGTAAATTAGGTTAATACTTTGTGATTAAGTTAGAAACACCATTTTCAATAATGTATCCTTTTGAAATCTTAAAACTCAAATTGTGTGTAAATTATTTAATAACTTAGTGATTAAGGAAGAAACTCCATTTTCAATAATTTATCCTTTTGAAATATTAAAAGTCAAATTGAGTGTAAATTAGGTAATAACTTAGTGATTAAGGAATTAACTCATTTTTCAATAATGAATCCATTTGAAATCTTAAAACTCAAATTGAGTGTAAATTAGGTGATAAAGGAAGCAACTCCATTTTCAATAATGTATCCCTTTGAAATCTTAAAACTCAAATTGAGTGTAAATTAATTTATAACTTAGTGATTAAGGAAGAAACTCAGTTTTCCTTTTGAAATCTTAAAACTCAAATTGAGTGTAAATTAGGTTATAACTTAGTGATTAAGGAAGAAACACAGTTTTCAATAATGTATCCTTTTGAAATATTAAAACTCAAATTGAATGTAATTAGGTTAATACTTTGTGATTAAGTAAGAAACACCATTTTCAATAATGTATCCTTTTGAAATCTTAAAACTCATATTGTGTGTAAATTATTTAATAACTTAGTGATTAAGGAAGAAACTCCATTTTCAATAATTTATCCTTTTGAAATATTAAAAGTCAAATTGAGTGTAAATTAGTTAATAACTTAGTGATTAAGGAATTAACTCATTTTTCAATAATGAATCCATTTGAAATCTTAAAACTCAAATTGAGTGTAAATTAGGTGATAACTTAGTGATTAAGGAAGAAACTCCATTTTCAATAATGTATCCCTTTGAAATCTTAAAACTCAAATTGAGTGTAAATTAGTTTATAACTTAGTGATTAAGGAAGAAACTCGGTTTTCAATAATGTATCCTTTTGAAATCTTAAAACTCAAATTGAGTGTAAATTAGGTAATAACTTAGTGATTAAGGAAGAAACTCAGTTTTCAATAATGTATTCTTTAGAAATATTAGAACTCAAATTGAATGTAAATTAGGTTAATACTTTGTGATTAAGTAAGAAACAACATTTTCAATAATGTATCCTTTAGAAATCTTAAAACTCAAATTGAGTGTAAATTTGGTTATAACTTAGTGATTAAGGAAGAAACACAGTTTTCAATAATGTATCCTTTTGAAATATTAAAACTCAAATTGAATGTAAATTAGGTTAATACTTTGTGATTAAGTAAGAAACACCATTTTCAATAATGTATCCTTTTGAAATCTTAAAACTCAAATTGTGTGTAAATTATTTAATAACTTAGTGATTAAGGAAGAAACTCCATTTTCAATAATTTATCCTTTTGAAATATTAAAAGTCAAATTGAGTGTAAATTAGTTAATAACTTAGTGATTAAGGAATTAACTCATTTTTCAATAATGAATCCATTTGAAATCTTAAAACTCAAATTGAGTGTAAATTAGGTGATAAAGGAAGCAACACCATTTTCAATAATGTATCCCTTTGAAATCTTAAAAGTCAAATTGAGTGTAAATTAATTTATAACTTAGTGATTAAGGAAGAAACTCAGTTTTCCTTTTGAAATCTTAAAACTCAAATTGAAAGTAAATTAGGTTATAACTTAGTGATTAAGGAAGAAACACAGTTTTCAATAATGTATCCTTTTGAAATATTAAAACTAAAATTGAATGTAAATTAGGTTAATACTTTGTGATTAAGTAAGAAACACCATTTTCAATAATGTATCCTTTTGAAATCTTAAAAATCAAATTGTGTGTAAATTATTTAATAACTTAGTGATTAAGGAAGAAACTCCATTTTCAATAATTTATCCTTTTGAAATATTAAAAGTCAAATTGAGTGTAAATTAGGTAATAACTTAGTGATTAAGGAATTAACTCATTTTTCAATAATGAATCCATTTGAAATCTTAAAACTCAAATTGAGTGTAAATTAGGTGATAAAGGAAGCAACTCCATTTTCAATAATGTATCCCTTTGAAATCTTAAAACTCAAATTGAGTGTAAATTAATTTATAACTTAGTGATTAAGGAAGAAACTCAGTTTTCCTTTTGAAATCTTAAAACTCAAATTGAGTGTAAATTAGGTTATAACTTAGTGATTAAGGAAGAAACACAGTTTTCAATAATGTATCCTTTTGAAATATTAAAACTCAAATTGAATGTAATTAGGTTAATACTTTGTGATTAAGTAAGAAACACCATTTTCAATAATGTATCCTTTTGAAATCTTAAAACTCATATTGTGTGTAAATTATTTAATAACTTAGTGATTAAGGAAGAAACTCCATTTTCAATAATTTATCCTTTTGAAATATTAAAAGTCAAATTGAGTGTAAATTAGTTAATAACTTAGTGATTAAGGAATTAACTCATTTTTCAATAATGAATCCATTTGAAATCTTAAAACTCAAATTGAGTGTAAATTAGGTGATAACTTAGTGATTAAGGAAGAAACTCCATTTTCAATAATGTATCCCTTTGAAATCTTAAAACTCAAATTGAGTGTAAATTAGTTTATAACTTAGTGATTAAGGAAGAAACTCGGTTTTCAATAATGTATCCTTTTGAAATCTTAAAACTCAAATTGAGTGTAAATTAGGTAATAACTTAGTGATTAAGGAAGAAACTCAGTTTTCAATAATGTATTCTTTAGAAATATTAGAACTCAAATTGAATGTAAATTAGGTTAATACTTTGTGATTAAGTAAGAAACAACATTTTCAATAATGTATCCTTTTGAAATCTTAAAACTCAAATTGAGTGTAAATTTGGTTATAACTTAGTGATTAAGGAAGAAACACAGTTTTCAATAATGTATCCTTTTGAAATATTAAAACTCAAATTGAATGTAATTAGGTTAATACTTTGTGATTAAGTAAGAAACACCATTTTCAATAATGTATCCTTTTGAAATCTTAAAACTCATATTGTGTGTAAATTATTTAATAACTTAGTGATTAAGGAAGAAACTCCAATTTCAATAATTTATCCTTTTGAAATATTAAAAGTCAAATTGAGTGTAAATTAGTTAATAACTTAGTGATTAAGGAATTAACTCATTTTTCAATAATGAATCCATTTGAAATCTTAAAACTCAAATTGAGTGTAAATTAGGTGATAACTTAGTGATTAAGGAAGAAACTCCATTTTCAATAATGTATCCCTTTGAAATCTTAAAACTCAAATTGAGTGTAAATTAGTTTATAACTTGGTGATTAAGGAAGAAACTCAGTTTTCAATAATGTATCCTTTTGAAATCTTTAAACTCAAATTGAGTGTAAATTAGGTAATAACTTAGTGATTAAGGAAGAAACTCAGTTTTCAATAATGTATCCTTTTGAAATATTAGAACTCAAATTGAATATAAATTAAGTTAATACTTTGTGATTAAGTAAGAAACAACATTTTCAATAATGTATCCTTTTGAAATCTTAAAACTCAAATTGAGTGTAAATTTGGTTATAACTTAGTGATTAAGGAAGAAACTCAGTTTTCAATAATGTATCCTTTTGAAATATTAAAAGTCAAATTGAATGTAAATTAGGTTAATACTTTGTGATTAAGTAAGAAACACCATTTTCAATAATGTATCCTTTTGAAATCTTAAAATTCAAATTGTGTGTAAATTAGTTAATAACTTAGTGATTAAGGAATTAACTCAATTTTCAATAATGAATCCATTTGAAATCTTAAAACTCAAATTGAGTGTAAATTAGGTGATAAAGGAAGCAACTCCATTTACAATAATGTATCCCTTTGAAATCTTAAAAGTCAAATTGAGTGTAAATTAGTTTATAACTTAGTGATTAAGGAAGAAACTCAGTTTTCCTTTTGAAATCTTAAAACTCAAATTGAGTGTAAATTAGGTTATAACTTAGTGATTAAGGAAGAAACACAGTTTTCAATAATGTATCCTTTTGAAATATTAAAACTCAAATTGAATGTAAATTAGGTTAATACTTTGTGATTAAGTAAGAAACACCATTTTCAATAATGTATCCTTTTGAAATCTTAAAACTCAAATTGTGTGTAAATTATTTAATAACTTAGTGATTAAGGAAGAAACTCCATTTTCAATAATTTATCCTTTTGAAATATTAAAAGTCAAATTGAGTGTAAATTAGTTAATAACTTAGTGATTAAGGAATTAACTCATTTTTCAATAATGAATCCATTTGAAATCTTAAAACTCAAATTGAGTGTAAATTAGGTGATAAAGGAAGCAACACCATTTTCAATAATGTATCCCTTTGAAATCTTAAAAGTCAAATTGAGTGTAAATTAATTTATAACTTAGTGATTAAGGAAGAAACTCAGTTTTCCTTTTGAAATCTTAAAACTCAAATTGAGAGTAAATTAGGTTATAACTTAGTGATTAAGGAAGAAACACAGTTTTCAATAATGTATCCTTTTGAAATATTAAAACTAAAATTGAATGTAAATTAGGTTAATACTTTGTGATTAAGTAAGAAACACCATTTTCAATAATGTATCCTTTTGAAATCTTAAAACTCAAATTGTGTGTAAATTATTTAATAACTTAGTGATTAAGGAAGAAACTCCATTTTCAATAATTTATCCTTTTGAAATATTAAAAGTCAAATTGAGTGTAAATTAGGTAATAACTTAGTGATTAAGGAATTAACTCATTTTTCAATAATGAATCCATTTGAAATCTTAAAACTCAAATTGAGTGTAAATTAGGTGATAAAGGAAGCAACTCCATTTTCAATAATGTATCCCTTTGAAATCTTAAAACTCAAATTGAGTGTAAATTAATTTATAACTTAGTGATTAAGGAAGAAACTCAGTTTTCCTTTTGAAATCTTAAAACTCAAATTGAGTGTAAATTAGGTTATAACTTAGTGATTAAGGAAGAAACACAGTTTTCAATAATGTATCCTTTTGAAATATTAAAACTCAAATTGAATGTAATTAGGTTAATACTTTGTGATTAAGTAAGAAACACCATTTTCAATAATGTATCCTTTTGAAATCTTAAAACTCATATTGTGTGTAAATTATTTAATAACTTAGTGATTAAGGAAGAAACTCCATTTTCAATAATTTATCCTTTTGAAATATTAAAAGTCAAATTGAGTGTAAATTAGTTAATAACTTAGTGATTAAGGAATTAACTCATTTTTCAATAATGAATCCATTTGAAATCTTAAAACTCAAATTGAGTGTAAATTAGGTGATAACTTAGTGATTAAGGAAGAAACTCCATTTTCAATAATGTATTCCTTTGAAATCTTAAAACTCAAATTGAGTGTAAATTAGATTATAACTTAGTGATTAAGGAAGAAACTCGGTTTTCAATAATGTATCCTTTTGAAATCTTAAAACTCAAATTGAGTGTAAATTAGGTAATAACTTAGTGATTAAGGAAGAAACTCAGTTTTCAATAATGTATTCTTTAGAAATATTAGAACTCAAATTGAATGTAAATTAGGTTAATACTTTGTGATTAAGTAAGAAACAACATTTTCAATAATGTATCCTTTAGAAATCTTAAAACTCAAATTGAGTGTAAATTTGGTTATAACTTAGTGATTAAGGAAGAAACACAGTTTTCAATAATGTATCCTTTTGAAATATTAAAACTCAAATTGAATGTAATTAGGTTAATACTTTGTGATTAAGTAAGAAACACCATTTTCAATAATGTATCCTTTTGAAATCTTAAAACTCATATTGTGTGTAAATTATTTAATAACTTAGTGATTAAGGAAGAAACTCCAATTTCAATAATTTATCCTTTTGAAATATTAAAAGTCAAATTGAGTGTAAATTAGTTAATAACTTAGTGATTAAGGAATTAACTCATTTTTCAATAATGAATCCATTTGAAATCTTAAAACTCAAATTGAGTGTAAATTAGGTGATAACTTAGTGATTAAGGAAGAAACTCCATTTTCAATAATGTATCCCTTTGAAATCTTAAAACTCAAATTGAGTGTAAATTAGTTTATAACTTGGTGATTAAGGAAGAAACTCAGTTTTCAATAATGTATCCTTTTGAAATCTTTAAACTCAAATTGAGTGTAAATTAGGTAATAACTTAGTGATTAAGGAAGAAACTCAGTTTTCAATAATGTATCCTTTTGAAATATTAGAACTCAAATTGAATATAAATTAAGTTAATACTTTGTGATTAAGTAAGAAACAACATTTTCAATAATGTATCCTTTTGAAATCTTAAAACTCAAATTGAGTGTAAATTTGGTTATAACTTAGTGATTAAGGAAGAAACTCAGTTTTCAATAATGTATCCTTTTGAAATATTAAAAGTCAAATTGAATGTAAATTAGGTTAATACTTTGTGATTAAGTAAGAAACACCATTTTCAATAATGTATCCTTTTGAAATCTTAAAATTCAAATTGTGTGTAAATTAGTTAATAACTTAGTGATTAAGGAATTAACTCAATTTTCAATAATGAATCCATTTGAAATCTTAAAACTCAAATTGAGTGTAAATTAGGTGATAAAGGAAGCAACTCCATTTACAATAATGTATCCCTTTGAAATCTTAAAAGTCAAATTGAGTGTAAATTAGTTTATAACTTAGTGATTAAGGAAGAAACTCAGTTTTCCTTTTGAAATCTTAAAACTCAAATTGAGTGTAAATTAGGTTATAACTTAGTGATTAAGGAAGAAACACAGTTTTCAATAATGTATCCTTTTGAAATATTAAAACTCAAATTGAATGTAAATTAGGTTAATACTTTGTGATTAAGTAAGAAACACCATTTTCAATAATGTATCCTTTTGAAATCTTAAAACTCAAATTGTGTGTAAATTATTTAATAACTTAGTGATTAAGGAAGAAACTCCATTTTCAATAATTTATCCTTTTGAAATATTAAAAGTCAAATTGAGTGTAAATTAGTTAATAACTTAGTGATTAAGGAATTAACTCATTTTTCAATAATGAATCCATTTGAAATCTTAAAACTCAAATTGAGTGTAAATTAGGTGATAAAGGAAGCAACACCATTTTCAATAATGTATCCCTTTGAAATCTTAAAAGTCAAATTGAGTGTAAATTAATTTATAACTTAGTGATTAAGGAAGAAACTCAGTTTTTCTTTTGAAATCTTAAAACTCAAATTGAGAGTAAATTAGGTTATAACTTAGTGATTAAGGAAGAAACACAGTTTTCAATAATGTATCCTTTTGAAATATTAAAACTAAAATTGAATGTAAATTAGGTTAATACTTTGTGATTAAGTAAGAAACACCATTTTCAATAATGTATCCTTTTGAAATCTTAAAACTCAAATTGTGTGTAAATTATTTAATAACTTAGTGATTAAGGAAGAAACTCCATTTTCAATAATTTATCCTTTTGAAATATTAAAAGTCAAATTGAGTGTAAATTAGTTAATAACTTAGTGATTAAGGAATTAACTCATTTTTCAATAATGAATCCATTTGAAATCTTAAAACTCAAATTGAGTGTAAATTAGGTGATAAAGGAAGCAACTCCATTTTCAATAATGTATCCCTTTGAAATCTTAAAACTCAAATTGAGTGTAAATTAATTTATAACTTAGTGATTAAGGAAGAAACTCAGTTTTCCTTTTGAAATCTTAAAACTCAAATTGAGTGTAAATTAGGTTATAACTTAGTGATTAAGGAAGAAACACAGTTTTCAATAATGTATCCTTTTGAAATATTAAAACTCAAATTGAATGTAATTAGGTTAATACTTTGTGATTAAGTAAGAAACACCATTTTCAATAATGTATCCTTTTGAAATCTTAAAACTCAAATTGTGTGTAAATTATTTAATAACTTAGTGATTAAGGAAGAAACTCCATTTTCAATAATTTATCCTTTTGAAATATTAAAAGTCAAATTGAGTGTAAATTAGTTAATAACTTAGTGATTAAGGAATTAACTCATTTTTCAATAATGAATCCATTTGAAATCTTAAAACTCAAATTGAGTGTAAATTAGGTGATAACTTAGTGATTAAGGAAGAAACTCCATTTTCAATAATGTATTCCTTTGAAATCTTAAAACTCAAATTGAGTGTAAATTAGTTTATAACTTAGTGATTAAGGAAGAAACTCGGTTTTCAATAATGTATCCTTTTGAAATCTTTAAACTCAAATTGAGTGTAAATTAGGTAATAACTTAGTGATTAAGGAAGAAACTCAGTTTTCAATAATGTATTCTTTAGAAATATTAGAACTCAAATTGAATGTAAATTAGGTTAATACTTTGTGATTAAGTAAGAAACAACATTTTCAATAATGTATCCTTTAGAAATCTTAAAACTCAAATTGAGTGTAAATTTGGTTATAACTTAGTGATTAAGGAAGAAACTCAGTTTTCAATAATGTATCCTTTTGAAATATTAAAAGTCAAATTGAATGTAAATTAGGTTAATACTTTGTGATTAAGTAAGAAACACCATTTTCAATAATGTATCCTTTTGAAATCTTAAAATTCAAATTGTGTGTAAATTAGTTAATAACTTAGTGATTAAGGAATTAACTCATTTTTCAATAATGAATCCATTTGAAATCTTAAAACTCAAATTGAGCGTAAATTAGGTGATAAAGGAAGCAACTCCATTTACAATAATGTATCCCTTTGAAATCTTAAAAGTCAAATTGAGTGTAAATTAGTTTATAACTTAGTGATTAAGGAAGAAACTCAGTTTTCCTTTTGAAATCTTAAAACTCAAATTGAGTGTAAATTAGGTTATAACTTAGTGATTAAGGAAGAAACACAGTTTTCAATAATGTATCCTTTTGAAATATTAAAACTCAAATTGAATGTAAATTAGGTTAATACTTTGTGATTAAGTAAGAAACACCATTTTCAATAATGTATCCTTTTGAAATCTTAAAACTCAAATTGTGTGTAAATTATTTAATAACTTATTGATTAAGGAAGAAACTCCATTTTCAATAATTTATCCTTTTGAAATCTTAAAACTCAAATTGAATGTAAATTAGGTTAATACTTGGTGATTAAGGAAGAAACTCGATTTTCAATAATGTATCCTTTTGAAATATTAAAATTCAAATTGAGTGTAAATTAGTTAATAACTTAGTGAATAAGGAATTAACTCATTTTTCAATAATGAATCCATTTGAAATCATAAAACTCAAATTGAGTGTAAATTAGGTGATAACTTAGTGATTAAGGAAGAAACTCCATTTTCAATAATGTATATCCCTTTGAAATCTTAAAACTCAAATTGAGTGTAAATTAGTTTATAACTTAGTGATTAAGGAAGAAACTCAGTTTTCAATAATGTATCCTTTTGAAATCTTTAAACTCAAATTGAGTGTAAATTAGGTAATAACTTAGTGATTAAGGAAGAAACTCAGTTTTCAATAATGTATCCTTTTGAAATATTAGAACTCAAATTGAATGTAAATTAGGTTAATACTTTGTGATTAAGTAAGAAACACCATTTTCAATAATGTATCCTTTTGAAATCTTAAAACTCAAATTGAATGTAAATTAGGTTAATACTTTGTGATTAAGTAAGAAACACCATTTTCAATAATGTATCCTTTTGAAATCTTAAAACTCAAATTGTGTGTAAATTATTTAATAACTTAGTGATTAAGGAAGAAACTCCATTTTCAATAATTTATCCTTTTGAAATATTAAAAGTCAAATTGTGTGTAAATTAGTTAATAACTTAGTGATTAAGGAATTAACTCATTTTTTAATAATGAATCCATTTGAAATCTTAAAACTCAAATTGAGTGTAAATTAGGTGATAAAGGAAGCAACTCCATTTTCAATAATGTATCCCTTTGAAATCTTAAAACTCAAATTGAGTGTAAATTAGTTTATAACTTAGTGATTAAGGAAGAAACTCAGTTTTCCTTTTGAAATCTTAAAACTCAAATTGAGTGTAAATTAGGTTAATACTTTGTGATTAAGTAAGAAACACCATTTTCAATAATGTATCCTTTTGAAATCTTAAAACTCAAATTGTGTGTAAATTATTTAATAACTTATTGATTAAGGAAGAAACTCCATTTTCAATAATTTATCCTTTTGAAATCTTAAAACTCAAATTGAATGTAAATTAGGTTAATACTTGGTGATTAAGGAAGAAACTCGATTTTCAATAATGTATCCTTTTGAAATATTAAAATTCAAATTGAGTGTAAATTAGTTAATAACTTAGTGACTAAGGAATTAACTCATTTTTCAATAATGAATCCATTTGAAATCATAAAACTCAAATTGAGTGTAAATTAGGTTATAACCTAGTGATTAAGGAAGAAACTCCATTTTCAATAATGTATCCCTTTGAAATCTTAAAACTCAAATTGAGTGTAAATTAGCTTATAACTTAGTGATTAAGGAAGAAACTTAGTTTTCAATAATGTATCCTTTTGAAATCTTAAAACTCAAATTGAGTGTAAATTATGTAATAACTTAGTGATTAAGGAAGAAACTCAGTTTTCAATAATGTATCCTTTTGAAATATTTGAACTCAAATTGAATGTAAATTAGGTTAATACTTTGTGATTAAGTAAGAAACACCATTTTCAATAATGTATCCTTTTGAAATCTTAAAACTGAAATTGAGTGTAAATTTGGTTATAACTTAGTGATTAAGGAAGAAACTCAGTTTTCAATAATGTATCCTTTTGAAATATTAAAACTCAAATTGAATGTAAATTAGGTTAATACTTTGTGATTAAGTAAGAAACACCATTTTCAATAATGTATCCTTTTGAAATCTTAAAATTCAAATTGTGTGTAAATTAGTTAATAACTTAGTGATTAAGGAATTAACTCATTTTTCAATAATGAATCCATTTGAAATCTTAAAACTCAAATTGAGTGTAAATTAGGTGATAAAGGAAGCAACTCCATTTACAATAATGTATCCTTTTGAAATCTTAAAACTCAAATTGAGTGTAATTTAGTTATAACTTAGTGATTAAGGAAGAACTCAGTTTTCAATAAGGTTTCCTTTTGAAATCTTAAAACTAAAATTGAGTGTAAATTAGGTTATAACTTAGTGATTAAGGAAGAAACACAGTTTCCAATAATGTATCCTTTTGAAATATTAAAACTCAAATTGAATGTAAATTAGGTTAATACTTTGTGATTAAGTAAGAAACACCATTTTCAATAATGTATCCTTTTGAAATCTTAAAACTCAAATTGTGTGTAAATTATTTAATAACTTAGTGATTAAGGAAGAAACTCTATTTTCAATAATTTATCCTTTTGAAATATTAAAAGTCAAATTGAGTGTAAATTAGTTAATAACTTAGTGATTAAGGAATTAACTCATTTTTCAATAATGAATCCATTTGAAATCTTAAAACTCAAATTGAGTGTAAATTAGGTGATAACTTAGTGATTAAGGAAGAAACTCCATTTTCAATAATGTATCCCTTTGAAATCTTAAAACTCAAATTGAGTGTAAATTAGTTTATAACTTAGTGATTAAGGAAGAAACTCAGTTTTCAATAATGTATCCTTTTGAAATCTTTAAACTCAAATTGAGTGTAAATTAGGTAATAACTTAGTGATTAAGGAAGAAACTCAGTTTTCAATAATGTATCCTTTTGAAATATTAAAACTCAAATTGAATGTAAATTAGGTTAATACTTTGTGATTAAGTAAGAAACACCATTTTCAATAATGTATCCTTTTGAAATCTTAAAACTCAAATTGAATGTAAATTAGGTTAATACTTTGTGATTAAGTAAGAAACACCATTTTCAATAATGTATCCTTTTGAAATCTTAAAACTCAAATTGTGTGTAAATTATTTAATAACTTAGTGATTAAGGAAGAAACTCCATTTTCAATAATTTATCCTTTTGAAATATTAAAAGTCAAATTGTGTGTAAATTAGTTAATAACTTAGTGATTAAGGAATTAACTCATTTTTTAATAATGAATCCATTTGAAATCTTAAAACTCAAATTGAGTGTAAATTAGGTGATAAAGGAAGCAACTCCATTTTCAATAATGTATCCCTTTGAAATCTTAAAACTCAAATTGAGTGTAAATTAGTTTATAACTTAGTGATTAAGGAAGAAACTCAGTTTTCCTTTTGAAATCTTAAAACTCAAATTGAGTGTAAATTAGGTTAATACTTTGTGATTAAGTAAGAAACACCATTTTCAATAATGTATCCTTTTGAAATCTTAAAACTCAAATTGTGTGTAAATTATTTAATAACTTATTGATTAAGGAAGAAACTCCATTTTCAATAATTTATCCTTTTGAAATCTTAAAACTCAAATTGAATGTAAATTAGGTTAATACTTGGTGATTAAGGAAGAAACTCGATTTTCAATAATGTATCCTTTTGAAATATTAAAATTCAAATTGAGTGTAAATTAGTTAATAACTTAGTGACTAAGGAATTAACTCATTTTTCAATAATGAATCCATTTGAAATCATAAAACTCAAATTGAGTGTAAATTAGGTGATAACCTAGTGATTAAGGAAGAAACTCCATTTTCAATAATGTATCCTTTAGAAATCTTAAAACTCAAATTGAGTGTAAATTAGCTTATAACTTAGTGATTAAGGAAGAAACTTAGTTTTCAATAATGTATCCTTTTGAAATCTTAAAACTCAAATTGAGTGTAAATTATGTAAAAACTTAGTGATTAAGGAAGAAACTCGGGTTTCAATAATGTATCCTTTTGAAATATTTGAACTCAAATTGAATGTAAATTAGGTTAATACTTTTTGATTAAGTAAGAAACACCATTTTCAATAATGTATCCTTTTGAAATCTTAAAACTAAAATTGAGTGTAAATTTAGTTATAACTTAGTGATTAAGGAAGAAACTCAGTTTTCAATAATGTATCCTTTTGAAATCTTAAAACTCAAATTGAGTGTAAATTAGGTTAATACTTTGTGATTAAGTAAGAAACACCATTTTCAGTAATGTATCCTTTTGAAATCTTAAAATTCAAATTGTGTGTAAATTAGTTAATAACTTAGTGATTAAGGAATTAACTCATTTTTCAATAATGAATCCATTTGAAATCTTAAAACTCAAATTGAGTGTAAATTAGGTGATAAAGGAAGCAACTCCATTTACAATAATGTATCCCTTTGAAATCTTAAAACTCAAATTGAGTGTAATTTAGTTATAACTTAGTGATTAAGGAAGAAACTCAGTTTTCCTTTTGAAATCTTAAAACTAAAATTGAGTGTAAATTTAGTTATAACTTAGTGATTAAGGAAGAAACACAGTTTCCAATAATGTATCCTTTTGAAATATTAAAACTCAAATTGAATGTAAATTAGGTTAATACTTTGTGATTAAGTAAGAAACACCATTTTCAATAATGTATCCTTTTGAAATCTTAAAACTCAAATTGTGTGTAAATTATTTAATAACTTAGTGATTAAGGAAGAAACTCTATTTTCAATAATTTATCCTTTTGAAATATTAAAAGTCAAATTGAGTGTAAATTAGTTAATAACTTAGTGATTAAGGAATTAACTCATTTTTCAATAATGAATCCATTTGAAATCTTAAAACTCAAATTGAGTGTAAATTAGGTGATAACTTAGTGATTAAGGAAGAAACTCCATTTTCAATAATGTATCCCTTTGAAATCTTAAAACTCAAATTGAGTGTAAATTAGTTTATAACTTAGTGATTAAGGAAGAAACTCAGTTTTCAATAATGTATCCTTTTGAAATCTTTAAACTCAAATTGAGTGTAAATTAGGTAATAACTTAGTGATTAAGGAAGAAACTCAGTTTTCAATAATGTATCCTTTTGAAATCTTAAAACTCAAATTGAATGTAAATTAGGTTAATACTTTGTGATTAAGTAAGAAACACCATTTTCAATAATGTATCCTTTTGAAATCTTAAAACTCAAATTGTGTGTAAATTATTTAATAACTTAGTGATTAAGGAAGAAACTCCATTTTCAATAATTTATCCTTTTGAAATATTAAAAGTCAAATTGTGTGTAAATTAGTTAATAACTTAGTGATTAAGGAATTAACTCATTTTTTAATAATGAATCCATTTGAAATCTTAAAACTCAAATTGAGTGTAAATTAGGTGATAAAGGAAGCAACTCCATTTTCAATAATGTATCCCTTTGAAATCTTAAAACTCAAATTTAGTGTAAATTAGTTTATAACTTAGTGATTAAGGAAGAAACTCAGTTTTCCTTTTGAAATCTTAAAACTCAAATTGAGTGTAAATTAGGTTAATACTTTGTGATTAAGTAAGAAACACCATTTTCAATAATGTATCCTTTTGAAATCTTAAAACTCAAATTGTGTGTAAATTATTTAATAACTTATTGATTAAGGAAGAAACTCCATTTTCAATAATTTATCCTTTTGAAATCTTAAAACTCAAATTGAATGTAAATTAGGTTAATACTTGGTGATTAAGGAAGAAACTCGATTTTCAATAATGTATCCTTTTGAAATATTAAAATTCAAATTGAGTGTAAATTAGTTAATAACTTAGTGACTAAGGAATTAACTCATTTTTCAATAATGAATCCATTTGAAATCATAAAACTCAAATTGAGTGTAAATTAGGTGATAACCTAGTGATTAAGGAAGAAACTCCATTTTCAATAATGTATCCTTTAGAAATCTTAAAACTCAAATTGAGTGTAAATTAGCTTATAACTTAGTGATTAAGGAAGAAACTTAGTTTTCAATAATGTATCCTTTTGAAATCTTAAAACTCAAATTGAGTGTAAATTATGTAATAACTTAGTGATTAAGGAAGAAACTCAGTTTTCAATAATGTATCCTTTTGAAATATTTGAACTCAAATTGAATGTAAATTAGGTTAATACTTTGTGATTAAGTAAGAAACACCATTTTCAATAATGTATCCTTTTGAAATCTTAAAACTGAAATTGAGTGTAAATTAGGTATTAACTTAGTGATTAAGGAAGAAACTCAGTTTTCAATAATGTATCCTTTTGAAATCTTAAAACTCAAATTGAATGTAAATTAGGTTAATACTTTGTGATTAAGTAAGAAACACCATTTTCAATAATGTATCCTTTTGAAATCTTAAAATTCAAATTGTGTGTAAATTAGTTAATAACTTAGTGATTAAGGAATTAACTCATTTTTCAATAATGAATCCATTTGAAATCTTAAAACTCAAATTGAGTGTAAATTAGGTGATAAAGGAAGCAACTCCATTTACAATAATGTATCCCTTTGAAATCTTAAAACTCAAATTGAGTGTAATTTAGTTATAACTTAGTGATTAAGGAAGAAACTCAGTTTTCAATAAGGTTTCCTTTTGAAATCTTAAAACTAAAATTGAGTGTAAATTTAGTTATAACTTAGTGATTAAGGAAGAAACACAGTTTCCAATAATGTATCCTTTTGAAATATTAAAACTCAAATTGAATGTAAATTAGGTTAATACTTTGTGATTAAGTAAGAAACACCATTTTCAATAATGTATCCTTTTGAAATCTTAAAACTCAAATTGTGTGTAAATTATTTAATAACTTAGTGATTAAGGAAGAAACTCTATTTTCAATAATTTATCCTTTTGAAATATTAAAAGTCAAATTGAGTGTAAATTAGTTAATAACTTAGTGATTAAGGAATTAACTCATTTTTCAATAATGAATCCATTTGAAATCTTAAAACTCAAATTGAGTGTAAATTAGGTGATAACTTAGTGATTAAGGAAGAAACTCCATTTTCAATAATGTATCCCTTTGAAATCTTAAAACTCAAATTGAGTGTAAATTAGTTTATAACTTAGTGATTAAGGAAGAAACTCAGTTTTCAATAATGTATCCTTTTGAAATCTTAAAACTCAAATTGAGTGTAAATTAGGTAATAACTTAGTGATTAAGGAAGAAACTCAGTTTTCAATAATGTATCCTTTTGAAATATTAAAACTCAAATTGAATGTAAATTAGGTTAATACTTTGTGATTAAGTAAGAAACACCATTTTCAATAATGTATCCTTTTGAAATCTTAAAACTCAAATTGAATGTAAATTAGGTTAATACTTTGTGATTAAGTAAGAAACACCATTTTCAATAATGTATCCTTTTGAAATCTTAAAACTCAAATTGTGTGTAAATTATTTAATAACTTAGTGATTAAGGAAGAAACTCCATTTTCAATAATTTATCCTTTTGAAATATTAAAAGTCAAATTGTGTGTAAATTAGTTAATAACTTAGTGATTAAGGAATTAACTCATTTTTTAATAATGAATCCATTTGAAATCTTAAAACTCAAATTGAGTGTAAATTAGGTGATAAAGGAAGCAACTCCATTTTCAATAATGTATCCCTTTGAAATCTTAAAACTCAAATTGAGTGTAAATTAGTTTATAACTTAGTGATTAAGGAAGAAACTCAGTTTTCCTTTTGAAATCTTAAAACTCAAATTGAGTGTAAATTAGGTTAATACTTTGTGATTAAGTAAGAAACACCATTTTCAATAATGTATCCTTTTGAAATCTTAAAACTCAAATTGTGTGTAAATTATTTAATAACTTATTGATTAAGGAAGAAACTCCATTTTCAATAATTTATCCTTTTGAAATCTTAAAACTCAAATTGAATGTAAATTAGGTTAATACTTGGTGATTAAGGAAGAAACTCGATTTTCAATAATGTATCCTTTTGAAATATTAAAATTCAAATTGAGTGTAAATTAGTTAATAACTTAGTGACTAAGGAATTAACTCATTTTTCAATAATGAATCCATTTGAAATCATAAAACTCAAATTGAGTGTAAATTAGGTGATAACCTAGTGATTAAGGAAGAAACTCCATTTTCAATAATGTATCCTTTAGAAATATTAAAACTCAAATTGAGTGTAAATTAGCTTATAACTTAGTGATTAAGGAAGAAACTTAGTTTTCAATAATGTATCCTTTTGAAATCTTAAAACTCAAATTGAGTGTAAATTATGTAAAAACTTAGTGATTAAGGAAGAAACTCAGTTTTCAATAATGTATCCTTTTGAAATATTTGAACTCAAATTGAATGTAAATTAGGTTAATACTTTTTGATTAAGTAAGAAACACCATTTTCAATAATGTATCCCTTTGAAATCTTAAAACTCAAATTGAGTGTAAATTAGTTTATAACTTAGTGATTAAGGAAGAAACTCAGTTTTCAATAATGTATCCTTTTGAAATATTAAAACTCAAATTGAATGTAAATTAGGTTAATACTTTGTGATTAAGTAAGAAACACCATTTTCAGTAATGTATCCTTTTGAAATCTTAAAATTCAAATTGTGTGTAAATTAGTTAATAACTTAGTGATTAAGGAATTAACTCATTTTTCAATAATGAATCCATTTGAAATCTTAAAACTCAAATTGAGTGTAAATTAGGTGATAAAGGAAGCAACTCCATTTACAATAATGTATCCCTTTGAAATCTTAAAAGTCAAATTGAGTGTAAATTAGTTTATAACTTAGTGATTAAGGAAGAAACTCAGTTTTCCTTTTGAAATCTTAAAACTAAAATTGAGTGTAAATTAGGTTATAACTTAGTGATTAAGGAAGAAACACAGTTTCCAATAATGTATCCTTTTGAAATATTAAAACTCAAATTGAATGTAAATTAGGTTAATACTTTGTGATTAAGTAAGAAACACCATTTTCAATAATGTATCCTTTTGAAATCTTAAAACTCAAATTGTGTGTAAATTATTTAATAACTTAGTGATTAAGGAAGAAACTCTATTTTCAATAATTTATCCTTTTGAAATATTAAAAGTCAAATTGAGTGTAAATTAGTTAATAACTTAGTGATTAAGGAATTAACTCATTTTTCAATAATGAATCCATTTGAAATCTTAAAACTCAAATTGAGTGTAAATTAGGTGATAACTTAGTGATTAAGGAAGAAACTCCATTTTCAATAATGTATCCCTTTGAAATCTTAAAACTCAAATTGAGTGTAAATTAGTTTATAACTTAGTGATTAAGGAAGAAACTCAGTTTTCAATAATGTATCCTTTTGAAATCTTTAAACTCAAATTGAGTGTAAATTAGGTAATAACTTAGTGATTAAGGAAGAAACTCAGTTTTCAATAATGTATCCTTTTGAAATATTAAAACTCAAATTGAATGTAAATTAGGTTAATACTTTGTGATTAAGTAAGAAACACCATTTTCAATAATGTATCCTTTTGAAATCTTAAAACTCAAATTGTGTGTAAATTATTTAATAACTTAGTGATTAGGGAAGAAACTCCATTTTCAATAATTTATCCTTTTGAAATATTAAAAGTCAAATTGAGTGTAAATTAGTTAATAACTTAGTGATTAAGGAATTAACTCATTTTTCAATAATGAATCCATTTGAAATCTTAAAACTCAAATTGAGTGTAAATTAGGTGATAACTTAGTGATTAAGGAAGAAACTCCATTTTCAATAATGTATCCCTTTGAAATCTTAAAACTCAAATTGAGTGTAAATTAGTTTATAACTTAGTGATTAAGGAAGAAACTCAGTTTTCAATAATGTATCCTTTTGAAATCTTTAAACTCAAATTGAGTGTAAATTAGGTAATAACTTAGTGATTAAGGAAGAAACTCAGTTTTCAATAATGTATCCTTTTGAAATATTAAAACTCAAATTGAATGTAAATTAGGTTAATACTTTGTGATTAAGTAAGAAACACCATATTCAATAATGTATCCTTTTGAAATCTTAAAACTCAAATTGTGTGTAAATTATTTAATAACTTAGTGATTAAGGAAGAAACTCCATTTTCAATAATTTATACTTTTGAAATCTTAAAACTCAAATTGAATGTAAATTAGGTTAATACTTGGTGGTTAAGCAAGAAACTCAATTTTCAATAATGTATCCTTTTGAAATCTTAAAACTCAAATTGAGTGTAAATTTGGTTATAACTTAGTGATTAAGGAAGAAACTCAGTTTTCAATAATGTATTCTTTTGAAATCATAAAACTCAAAATGAATGTAAATTAGGTTAATACTTTGTGATTAAGTAAGAAACACCATTTTCAATAAAGTATCCTTTTGAAATCTTAAAACTCAAATTGTGTGTAAATTAGTTAATAACTTAGTGATTAAGGAATTAACTCATTTTTCAATAATGAATCCATTTGAAATCTTAAAACTCAAATTGAGTGTAAATTAGGTGATAAAGGAAGCAACTCCATTTTCAATAATGTATCCCTTTGAAATCTTAAAACTCAAATTGAGTGTAAATTAGTTTATAACTTAGTGATTAAGGAAGAAACTCAGTTTTCCTTTTGAAATCTTAAAACTCAAATTCAGTGTAAATTAGGTTATAACTTAGTGATTAAGGAAGAAACACAGTTTTCAATAATGTATCCTTTTGAAATATTAAAACTCAAATTGAATGTAAATTAGGTTAATACTTTGTGATTAAGTAAGAAACACCATTTTCAATAATGTATCCTTTTGAAATCTTAAAACTCAAATTGAATGTAAATTAGGTTAATACTTTGTGATTAAGTAAGAAACACCATTTTCAATAATGTATCCTTTTGAAATCTTAAAACTCAAATTGTGTGTAAATTATTTAATAACTTAGTGATTAAGGAAGAAACTCCATTTTCAATAATTTATCCTTTTGAAATATTAAAAGTCAAATTGTGTGTAAATTAGTTAATAACTTAGTGATTAAGGAATTAACTCATTTTTTAATAATGAATCCATTTGAAATCTTAAAACTCAAATTGAGTGTAAATTAGGTGATAAAGGAAGCAACTCCATTTTCAATAATGTATCCCTTTGAAATCTTAAAACTCAAATTGAGTGTAAATTAGTTTATAACTTAGTGATTAAGGAAGAAACTCAGTTTTCCTTTTGAAATCTTAAAACTCAAATTGAGAGTAAATTAGGTTATAACTTAGTGATTAAGGAAGAAACACAGTTTTCAATAATGTATCCTTTTGAAATATTAAAACTCAAATTGAATGTAAATTAGGTTAATACTTTGTGATTAAGTAAGAAACACCATTTTCAATAATGTATCCTTTTGAACCGAATTTTTAATCAATTTGAGTTTTAAGATTTCAAAAGGATACTTTATTGAAAATGGAGTTTCTTCCTTAATCACTAAGTTATAACCTAATTTACACTAAATTTGAGTTTTAAGATTTCAAAAGGATACATTATGGAAAATGGGATTTCTCTCTTAATCACTAAGTTATAAGCTAATTTACACTTAATTCGAGATTTTAGATTTCAATAGGATACATTATTGAAAATGGTGTTTCTTCCTTAATCACTAAGTTATAACTGAATTTTTACTCAATTTGAGTTTTAAGATTTCAAAAGGATACCTTATTGAAAATGGAGTTTCTTCCTTAATCACTAAGTTATATCCTATTTTACACTCAATTTGAATTTTTAGATTTACAAGGGATACATTATTGAAAATAGAGTTTCTTCCTTAATCACCAAGTTATAAGCTAATTTACACTCAATTCAAATTTTAAGATTTCATAAGGATACAATATGGAAAATAGAGTTTCTTCCTTAATCACTAAGTTATTACCTAATCTACCACTCAATTTGAGTTTTAAGATTTCAAAAGGATACATTATGGAAAATGGATTTTCTTCACTTAATCACTAAGTTATAAGCTAATTTACAATCAATTCGAGTTTTAATATTTCAAAATGATACATTATTGAAAATGGAGTTTCTTCCTTAATCACTGAGTTATTACCTAATTATCACTCAATTAGAGTTAATCACTAAGTTATAACCTAATTTACACTTTGAGTTTTAATATTTCAAAAGGATACATTATGGAAAATGGAGTTTCTTCCTAATTCACTAAGTTACAAGCAAATTTACACTCGATTCGAGATTTTAGATTTCAAAAGGATACATTATTGAAAATGGTGTTTCTTCCTTAATCACTAAGTTATAACCGAATTTTCACTCAATTTGAGTTTTAAGATTTCAAAAGGATGCATTATTGAAATTGGAGTTTCTTCCTTAATCACTAAGTTATAACCTATTTTACACTCAATTTGAATTTTTAGATTTACAAGGGATACATTATTGAAAATGGAGTTTCTTCCTTAATCACTATGTTATAAGCTAATTTACACTCAATTCGAATTTTAAGATTTCAAAAGGATACATTACGGAAAATGGAGTTTCTTCCTTAATCACTAAGTTATTACCTAATCTAAACTTAATTTGAGTTTTAAGATTTCAAAAGGATACATTATGCAAAATGGAATTTCTTCCTTAATCACTAAGTTATAAGCTAATTTACAATAAATTCGAGTTTTAATATTTCAAAAGGATACAATATTGAAAATGGAGTTTCTTCCTTAATCACTAAGTTATAACCTAATTTACACTCAATTTGAGTTTTAAGATTTCAAAAGGATACAATATTGAAAATGGAGTTTCTTCCTTAATCACTAAGTTATAAGCTAATTTACACTCAATTCGAGATTTTAGATTTCAAAAGGATACATTATTGAAAATGGTGTTTCTTAATCACTAAGTTATAACCGAATTTTTATTCAATTTGAGTTTTAAGTTTTCAAAAGGATACTTTATTGAAAATGGAGTTTCTTCCTTAATCACTAAGTTATAACCTAATTTACACTAAATTTGAATTTTAAGATTTCAAAAGGATACATTATGGAAAATGGGGTTTCTCCCTTAATCACTAAGTTATAAGCTAATTTACACTCAATTCGAGATTTTAGATTTCAAAAGGATACATTATTGAAAATGGTGTTTCTTCCTTAATCACTAAGTTATAACCGAATTTTTACTCAATTTGAGTTTTTAGATTTCAAATGGATACATTATGGAAAATGGATTTTCTTCACTTAATCACTAAGTTATAAGCTAATTTACAATCAATTCGAGTTTTAATATTTCAAAATGATACATTATTGAAAATGGAGTTTCTTCCTTAATCACTGAGTTATTACCTAATTTTCACTCAATTAGAGTTAATCACTAAGTTATAACCTAATTTACACTTTGAGTTTTAATATTTCAAAAGGATACATTATGGAAAATGGAGTTTCTTCCTAATTCACTAAGTTACAAGCAAATTTACACTCGATTCGAGATTTTAGATTTCAAAAGGATACATTATTGAAAATGGTGTTTCTTCCTTAATCACTAAGTTATAACCGAATTTTCACTCAATTTGAATTTTAAGATTTCAAAAGGATGCATTATTGAAATTGGAGTTTCTTCCTTAATCACTAAGTTATAACCTATTTTACACTCAATTTGAATTTTTAGATTAACAAGGGATACATTATTGAAAATGGAGTTTCTTCCTTAATCACTAAGTTATAAGCTAATTTACACTCAATTCGAATTTTAAGATTTCAAAAGGATACATTACGGAAAATGGAGTTTCTTCCTTAATCACTAAGTTATTACCTAATCTAAACTTAATTTGAGTTTTAAGATTTCAAAAGGATACATTATGCAAAATGAAATTTCTTCCTTAATCACTAAGTTATAAGCTAATTTACAATAAATTCGAGTTTTAATATTTCAAAAGGATACATTATTGAAAATGGAGTTTCTTCCTTAATCACTAAGTTATAACCTAAAATCTGGAAGTCGGGAAGTTTTTAAAAACATCTTCATTCAGTTGGCCGATGCGGAAGTTGCTCTTGATGAAATTCAACGTGAAATCAGTCTACATGGTGACTCGGATTCGCGTTTTGCTCACGAAGTTGATTGTATGTTGAATCTCAATAATCTCCTTCGTCGAAGGCATGATTATTTCACTCAGACGAATCGACTTCAATGGCTGGCCTATGGTGATCGCAATTCTACATTCTTTCACACCATTCATAAATAGAAAGGGAGTCGAACATGCATTCGTCGTCTGAAGATCAATGGTGTATATTGTGAGGTTCCTGATGTAATCGAGGCCCATATTATTTCCTTTTATTCAGATCTCTTTGCTGCGGATATAACTTTGGAATCACCAGCCCATCTTCTTCGGAATATATCCTTCTCCCAGGTTTCTCCTTCGGATAATGATCTTCTCATTGCCTTGCCGAATGATGAGGAAATATACAAGGCAGTTTTCAGTTTGGATCCTTCTAGTTCTCCAGGACCAGATGGTTTCTCCGGTTTTTTTTATCATGCTTGTTGGGAGATCATATCTTCTGATGTTATAGATGCGGTACGCCATTTCTTTACTCATCTTGACTTGCCGATTGGTCTTAATTCGAATTTTGTTACGTTGATCCCTAAGAAAAATGATGCTCGGATTATTCAAGATTTTCGTCCTATAGTAATGAGCAATTTTCTCTTCAAAATCTTCACTAAGATTATCACAACACGGCTCGGGAGTTTTGTGGGACAGCTTCTCTCTAGTTTTCAGTTTGGTTTCGTTCCGGGTAGACGTATCCATACTTGTATTGCGTTGGCTTCGGAAGCGATTAATCAGCTTGATAATCACGGGGGTGGTATGGCTTGGAAGATTGACATCGTTAAAGCTTTTGACACGGTGTCTTGGGCTTATCTCTTTGCTGTGCTTGCTGGTATGGGTTTTTCTCGTAGGTTTATCCATATGGTGGATACAATTCTTTCATCTTCGAGGCTCTCTATCCTCTTAGACGGTCAAGCTAAGGGATTTTTCAGTTGCTCTAGGGGGGTACGTCAAGGGGATCCTTTATCACCTCTACTTTTCTGTCTTGCCGAAGAAGGACTTGGTCGCATTCTTTGTCATGCAATCGATTCCGGTCGTCTTTCCCCGCTTAGGGGTGTCGCACCTTTTTTGTTTTACGCGGATGATGTTTTGATTATGATGAAGGCGACGGGGGATAACTTGCACTGTCTTTTGAATATTTTGGCCGATTATGGGCGTGTGTCTGGCCAACTCTTTAGTCCTCCAAAATCCAGAGTTTATTTCGGTTCTAAAATTGCTGCTACTTTCAAGTTGCTTGTCTCGAGACGTGCGGGCATTGTTCATGGTTCTTTGCCCTTTATTTATCTTGGAGTTCCCCTTTTTAAGGGTGCACCTAGGTCTCACCATCTTGCCCCCATTGCTGATTCGATTAAATCTAAATTCAGTCGCTGGAAAGGTTCCTCACTATCCTTAGCAGGTAGATTATGTTTGATCAACTCGGTTGTGGCTGCATCCTCTGTTCATTCCATGATGATTTATAAATGGCCAGCTACTCTTGTCTCGGACCTTGAATCAGCCATGCGGAACTTCCTTTGGACGGGTGATGTGAATAAACGGAATAGTTCCTGTTCGGTGGCTTGGAAAGTTTGTTGCACTCCTCGGGCAGAAGGTGGCCTTGGTATTCGCTCCTTGCGAATCGCCAATGAATCGTATACTTGTAAGCTTGCTTGGGATATCTTTCGAAATGATTCAGAGGAATTTGATTTTCTCCATCGACGCTTCTTTAGTGATGGCATTCCTCGTCCAAGATATTTTTCTTCGTCTATTCGGCCTGGGGTTCAGAAACATTTGCCCACTCTTATGGGGGATGCTAGGTGGATTATTGGTCGGGATTCTAAAATCAGTTTTTGGCATGATAACTGGCTTGGCTACAAAATTGTTGATCGATTGGATATTCCCCCACACGTAGCGAATACTCTCATTGCCACAGTTGGAGATTACTTCTATGGGAATTGCTGGCATTTTGCTCCCATTTTTTTGATTCATTGTACGGATGTGGTTCGGGATATTTTGAGTATCTGAATTTCTTGCGAGAGAGATAATGTTGTTTGGTCTCGGTCAGTTTCAGGGGAGTTAACTTCCCGTCTTGCCTTTGATGTTCTTCGCCAACCTTTCCCTCGGGTCGGATGGGGATCCTGGATCTGGAATGAACGTATTCCGGTGAGTCGTAGCACGTTGCTTTGGAGAGTTATTTGGGGGAAAGTTCCCACAGGAGATTGGTTGCAGAAGTTTGGTATTGCCGGCCCCAACATGTGTCCCCTCTGTTGTACACACTGTGAAACACGGGATCATGCTTTTTCTTTTTGTCCTTTTTCCATTCAGGTGTATCGTTCCATTGCTACTTTGTTCCATTTAAATTTGAGTTTTGTGGATGGTTTTGATCACTTGTTTCTGCAGGCTAGACGCATCCCGATGAGTGAACAAATCTCTAGATTATGGAGACTTGCCTTCACGACGACGGTTTGGGCTATTTGGCACTTTCGAAATCGTGTTGTGTTTGATGGTTTTCCAGTCTCTCTACAGAGGTTTCTGGCTTTTACTTTAGCCCATATTCGGGAATCTGCTCCACTTATGGGTGGTGCATCGAGTAGTACTCTTGCTGATCTTATTACTACTCGTGCTTTTGGTACTCCTCTTCGCCCAAGGAAGATTCGCACTCCTGTGTACATTTCTTGGCGTCCTCCTCCTCCGGGATGGATCAAGGCGAATGTGGATGGTGGTGTCAAGTCTCCGCCACATAATCTTTATACTGGTGCAATCTTCCGTAACTCTAGAGGTTTTTTTATGGCTGCTTATTCTGAGGCGGATGGTTGGGGTTATCCTTTGGAGGCTGAATTGAGAGCTATTTTTGGAGCTGTTGAATTTGCATTTGTTAGAGGTTGGACGAACCTTTGGGTTGAATCGGACTCTCTCTTAGCAGTTCGTACTCTTTGTGGGGAAATTACGTTGATTCCGTGGCGGCTAAGAGGTTTTTAGAGCACTACTATGGAATTGGTTCGACAGATGGAGGTCAGGTTTTCGTACATTCCTCGGGAAGGTAATAAGGTAGCGGATGTCCTCGTTAATTTACATGGTAATTTTACTTGACAGGGTACTTGTCCAGATTTCCTTTTGTCTTTCATTTATAACGATATGAATACTGAATATTGTAGAATTTAGTGTGTTTTGGCCGTTTGTTTGGCTTTTGGTTTGTTATGGATTATTTTTACTGATTGGACTAGTGACCTTCCAATCCATGTTGGCTTTGGTTTGGTACACTCCTGTTTGTCCTATGGTTTGTTTCTTCTACCCTGACCCTGGGTTGTAGGGTCCACCTTTTTCTTTTCAATTAATAAAATAACCAAATTTGCACTAAGTTATAACCTAATTTGCACTCAATTTGAGTTTTAAGATTTCAAAAGGATGCATTATGGAAAATGGAGTTTCTTCCTTAATCACTAAGTTATAAGCTAATTTACACTCAATTCGAGATTTTAGATTTCAAAAGGATACATTATTGAAAATGGTGTTTCTTAATCACTAAGTTATAACCGAATTTTTAATCAATTTGAGTTTTAAGTTTTCAAAAGGATACTTTATTGAAAATGGAGTTTCTTCCTTAATCACTAAGTTATAACCTAATTTACACTAAATTTGAATTTTAAGATTTCAAAAGGATACATTATGGAAAATGGGGTTTCTCCCTGAATCACTAAGTTATAAGCTAATTTACACTCAATTCGAGATTTCAGATTTCAAAAGGATACATTATTGAAAATGGTGTTTCTTCCTTAATCACTAAGTTATAACCGAATTTTTACTCAATTTGAGTTTTAAGATTTCAAATGGATACATTATGGAAAATGGATTTTCTTCACTTAATCACTAAGTTATAAGCTAATTTACAATCAATTCGAGTTTTAATATTTCAAAATGATACATTATTGAAAATGGAGTTTCTTCCTTAATCACTGAGTTATTACCTAATTTTCACTCAATTAGAGTTAATCACTAAGTTATAACCTAATTTACACTTTGAGTTTTAATATTTCAAAAGTATTATGGAAAATGGAGTTTCTTCCTAATTCACTAAGTTACAAGCAAATTTACACTCGATTCGAGATTTTAGATTTCAAAAGGATACATTATTGAAAATGGTGTTTCTTCCTTAATCACTAAGTTATAACCGAATTTTCACTCAATTTGAGTTTTAAGATTTCAAAAGGATACCTTATGGAAAATGGAGTTTCTTCCTTAATCACTAAGTTATATCCTATTTTACACTCAATTTGAATTTTTAGATTTACAAGGGATACATTATTGAAAATAGAGTTTCTTCCTTAATCACTAAGTTATAAGCTAATTTAAACTCAATTCAAATTTTAAGATTTCATAAGGATACAATATGGAAAATAGAGTTTCTTCCTTAATCACTAAGTTATTACCTAATCTACCACTCAATTTGAGTTTTAAGATTTCAAAAGGATACATTATGGAAAATGGATTTTCTTCACTTAATCACTAAGTTATAAGCTAATTTACAATCAATTCGAGTTTTAATATTTCAAAATGATACATTATTGAGAATGGAGTTTCTTCCTTAATCACTGAGTTATTACCTAATTTTCACTCAATTAGAGTTAATCACTAAGTTATAACCTAATTTACACTTTGAGTTTTAATATTTAAAAAGGATACATTATGGAAAATGGAGTTTCTTCCTAATTCACTAAGTTACAAGCAAATTTACACTCGATTCGAGATTTTATATTTCAAAAGGATACATTATTGAAAATGGTGTTTCTTCCTTAATCACTAAGTTATAACCGAATTTTAACTCAATTTGAGTTTTAAGATTTCAAAAGGATGCATTATTGAAATTGGAGTTTCTTCCTTAATCATTAAGTTATAACCTATTTTACACTCAATTTGAATTTTTAGATTTACAAGGGATACATTATTGAAAATGGAGTTTCTTCCTTAATCACTAAGTTATTACCTAATCTAAACTTAATTTGAGTTTTAAGATTTCAAAAGGATACATTATGCAAAATGGAATTTCTTCCTTAATCACTAAGTTATAAGCTAATTTACAATAAATTCGAGTTTTAATATTTCAAAAGGATACATTATTGAAAATGGAGTTTCTTCCTTAATCACTAAGTCATAACCTAATTTACACTCAATTTGAGTTTTAAGATTTCAAAAGGATACATTATGGAAAATGGAGTTTCTTCCTTAATCACTAAGTTATAAGCTAATTTACACTCAATTCGAGATTTTAGATTTCAAAAGGATACATTATTGAAAATGGTGTTTCTTAATCACTAAGTTATAACCGAATTTTTAATCAATTTGAGTTTTAAGATTACAAAAGGATACTTTATTGAAAATGGAGTTTCTTCCTTAATCACTAAGTTATAACCTAATTTACACTAAATTTGAGTTTTAAGATTTCAAAAGGATACATTATGGAAAATGGGGTTTCTCCCTTAATCACTAAGTTATAAGCTAATTTACACTCAATTCGAGATTTTAGATTTCAAAAGGATACATTATTGAAAATGGTGTTTCTTCCTTAATCACTAAGTTATAACTGAATTTTTACTCAATTTGAGTTTTAAGATTTCAAAAGGATACCTTATTGAAAATGGAGTTTCTTCCTTAATCACTAAGTTATATCCTATTTTACACTCAATTTGAATTTTTAGATTTACAAGGGATACATTATTGAAAATAGAGTTTCTTCCTTAATCACTAAGTTATAAGCTAATTTACACTCAATTCAAATTTTAAGATTTCATAAGGATACAATATGGAAAATAGAGTTTCTTCCTTAATCACTAAGTTATTACCTAATCTACCACTCAATTTGAGTTTTAAGATTTCAAAAGGATACATTATGGAAAATGGATTTTCTTCACTTAATCACTAAGTTATAAGCTAATTTACAATCAATTCGAGTTTTAATATTTCAAAATGATACATTATTGAAAATGGAGTTTCTTCCTTAATCACTGAGTTATTACCTAATTTTCACTCAATTAGAGTTAATCACTAAGTTATAACCGCATTTTTAATCAATTTGAGTTTTAAGATTTCAAAAGGATACTTTATTGAAAATGGATTTTCTTCCTTAATCACTAAGTTATAACCTAATTTACACTAAATTTGAGTTTTAAGATTTCAAAAGGATACATTATGGAAAATGGGGTTTCTCTCTTAATCACTAAGTTATAAGCTAATTTACACTCAATTCGAGATTTTAGATTTCAAAAGGATACATTATTGAAAATGGTGTTTCTTCCTTAATCACTAAGTTATAACTGAATTTTTACTCAATTTGAGTTTTAAGATTTCAAAAGGATACCTTATTGAAAATGGAGTTTCTTCCTTAATCACTAAGTTATATCCTATTTTACACTCAATTTGAATTTTTAGATTTACAAGGGATACATTATTGAAAATAGAGTTTCTTCCTTAATCACCAAGTTATAAGCTAATTTACACTCAATTCAAATTTTAAGATTTCATAAGGATACAATATGGAAAATAGAGTTTCTTCCTTAATCACTAAGTTATTACCTAATCTACCACTCAATTTGAGTTTTAAGATTTCAAAAGGATACATTATGGAAAATGGATTTTCTTCACTTAATCACTAAGTTATAAGCTAATTTACAATCAATTCGAGTTTTAATATTTCAAAATGATACATTATTGAAAATGGAGTTTCTTCCTTAATCACTGAGTTATTACATAATTTTCACTCAATTAGAGTTAATCACTAAGTTATAACCGCATTTTTAATCAATTTGAGTTTAAAGATTTCAAAAGGATACTTTATTGAAAATGGAGTTTCTTCCTTAATCACTAAGTTATAACCTAATTTACACTAAATTTGAGTTTTAAGATTTCAAAAGGATACATTATGGAAAATGGGGTTTCTCTCTTAATCACTAAGTTATAAGCTAATTTACACTCAATTCGAGATTTTAGATTTCAAAAGGATACATTATTGAAAATGGTGTTTCTTCCTTAATCACTAAGTTATAACTGAATTTTTACTCAATTTGAGTTTTAAGATTTCAAAAGGATACCTTATTGAAAATGGAGTTTCTTCCTTAATCACTAAGTTATATCCTATTTTACACTCAATTTGAATTTTTAGATTTACAAGGGATACATTATTGAAAATAGAGTTTCTTCCTTAATCACCAAGTTATAAGCTAATTTACACTCAATTCAAATTTTAAGATTTCATAAGGATACAATATGGAAAATAGAGTTTCTTCCTTAATCACTAAGTTATTACCTAATCTACCACTCAATTTGAGTTTTAAGATTTCAAAAGGATACATTATGGAAAATGGATTTTATTCACTTAATCACTAAGTTATAAGCTAATTTACAATCAATTCGAGTTTTAATATTTCAAAATGATACATTATTGAAAATGGAGTTTCTTCCTTAATCACTGAGTTATTACCTAATTTTCACTCAATTAGAGTTAATCACTAAGTTATAACCGCATTTTTAATCAATTTGAGTTTTAAGATTTCAAAAGGATACTTTATTGAAAATGGAGTTTCTTCCTTAATCACTAAGTTATAACCTAATTTACACTAAATTTGAGTTTTAAGATTTCAAAAGGATACATTATGGAAAATGGGGTTTCTCTCTTAATCACTAAGTTATAAGCTAATTTACACTCAATTCGAGATTTTAGATTTCAAAAGGATACATTATTGAAAATGGTGTTTCTTCCTTAATCACTAAGTTATAACTGAATTTTTACTCAATTTGAGTTTTAAGATTTCAAAAGGATACCTTATTGAAAATGGAGTTTCTTCCTTAATCACTAAGTTATATCCTATTTTACACTCAATTTGAATTTTTAGATTTACAAGGGATACATTATTGAAAATAGATTTTCTTCCTTAATCACCAAGTTATAAGCTAATTTACACTCAATTCAAATTTTAAGATTTCATAAGGATACAATATGGAAAATAGAGTTTCTTCCTTAATCACTAAGTTATTACCTAATCTACCACTCAATTTGAGTTTTAAGATTTCAAAAGGATACATTATGGAAAATGGATTTTCTTCACTTAATCACTAAGTTATAAGCTAATTTACAATCAATTCGAGTTTTAATATTTCAAAACGATACATTATTGAAAATGGAGTTTCTTCCTTAATCACTGAGTTATTACCTAATTTTCACTCAATTAGAGTTAATCACTAAGTTATAACCGCATTTTTAATCAATTTGAGTTTTAAGATTTCAAAAGGATACTTTATTGAAAATGGAGTTTCTTCCTTAATCACTAAGTTATAACCTAATTTACACTAAATTTGAGTTTTAAGATTTCAAAAGGATACATTATGGAAAATGGGGTTTCTCTCTTAATCACTAAGTTATAAGCTAATTTACACTCAATTCGAGATTTTAGATTTCAAAAGGATACATTATTGAAAATGGTGTTTCTTCCTTAATCACTAAGTTATAACTGAATTTTTACTCAATTTGAGTTTTAAGATTTCAAAAGGATACCTTATTGAAAATGGAGTTTCTTCCTTAATCACTAAGTTATATCCTATTTTACACTCAATTTGAATTTTTAGATTTACAAGGGATACATTATTGAAAATAGAGTTTCTTCCTTAATCACCAAGTTATAAGCTAATTTACACTCAATTCAAATTTTAAGATTTCATAAGGATACAATATGGAAAATAGAGTTTCTTCCTTAATCACTAAGTTATTACCTAATCTACCACTCAATTTGAGTTTTAAGATTTCAAAAGGATACATTATGGAAAATGGATTTTCTTGACTTAATCACTAAGTTATAAGCTAATTTACAATCAATTCGAGTTTTAATATTTCAAAAGGATACATTATTGAAAATGGAGTTTCTTCCTTAATCACTAAGTTATAACCTAATTTACACTCAATTTGAGTTTTAAGATTTCAAAAGGATACATTATTGAAAATGGAGTTTCATCCTTAATCACTAAGTAATAAGCTAATTTACAATCAATTCGAGTTTTAATATTTCAAAATGATACATTATTGAAAATGGAGTTTCTTCCTTAATCACTGAGTTATTACCTAATTTTCACTCAATTAGAGTTAATCACTAAGTTATAACCTAATTTACACTTTGAGTTTTAATATTTCAAAAGGATACATTATGGAAAATGGAGTTTCTTCCTAATTCACTAAGTTACAAGCAAGTTTACACTCGATTCGAGATTTTAGATTTCAAAAGGATACATTATTGAAAATGGTGTTTCTTCCTTAATCACTAAGTTATAACCGAATTTTCACTCAATTTGAGTTTTAAGATTTCAAAAGGATGCATTATTGAAATTGGAGTTTCTTCCTTAATCACAAAGTTATAACCTATTTTACACTCAATTTGAATTTTTAGATTTACAAGGGATACATTATTGAAAACGGAGTTTCTTCCTTAATCACTAAGTTATAAGCTAATTTACACTCAATTCGAATTTTAAGATTTCAAAAGGATACATTACGGAAAATGGAGTTTCTTCCTTAATCACTAAGTTATTACCTAATCTAAACTTAATTTGAGTTTTAAGATTTCAAAAGGATACATTATGCAAAATTGAATTTCTTCCTTAATCACTAAGTTATAAGCTAATTTACAATAAATTCGAGTTTTTAATATTTCAAAAGGATACATTATTGAAAATGGAGTTTCTTCCTTAATCACTAAGTTATAACCTAATTTACACTCAATTTGAGTTTTAAGATTTCAAAAGGATACATTATGGAAAATGGAGTTTCTTCCTTAATCACTAAGTTATAAGCTAATTTACACTCAATTCGAGATTTTAGATTTCAAAAGGATACATTATTGAAAATGGTGTTTCTTAATCACTAAGTTATAACCGAATTTTTAATCAATTTGAGTTTTAAGGTTTCAAAAGGATACTTTATTGAAAATGGAGTTTCTTCCTTAATCACTAAGTTATAACCTAATTTACACTAAATTTGAGTTTTAAGATTTCAAAAGGATACATTATGGAAAATGGGGTTTCTCCCTTAATCACTAAGTTATAAGCTAATTTACACTCAATTCGAGATTTTAGATTTCAAAAGGATACATTATTGAAAATGGTGGTTCTTCCTTAATCACTAAGTTATAACCAAATTTTTACTCAATTTGAGTTTTTAGATTTCAAAAGGATACCTTATTGAAAATGGAGTTTCTTCCTTAATCACTAAGTTATATCCTATTTTACACTCAATTTGAATTTTTAGATTTACAAGGGATACATTATTGAAAATAGAGTTTCTTCCTTAATCACTAAGTTATAAGCTAATTTACACTCAATTCAAATTTTAAGATTTCATAAGGATACAATATGGAAAATAGAGTTTCTTCCTTAATCACTAAGTTATTACCTAATCTACCACTCAATTTGAGTTTTAAGATTTCAAAAGGATACATTATGGAAAATGGATTTTCTTCACTTAATCACTAAGTTATAAGCTAATTTACAATAAATTCGAGTTTTAATATTTCAAAAGGATACATTATTGAAAATGGAGTTTCTTCCTTAATCACTAAGTTATAACCTAATTTACACTCAATTTGAGTTTTAAGATTTCAAAAGGATACATTATTGAAAATGGAGTTTCTTCCTTAATCACTAAGTTATAAGTTAATTTACACTCAATTCGAGATTTTAGATTTCAAAAGGATACATTATTGAAAATGGTGTTTCTTAATCACTAAGTTATAACCGAATTTTTAATCAATTTGAGTTTTAAGATTTCAAAAGGATAGTTTATTGAAAATGGAGTTTCTTCCTTAATCACTAAGTTATAACCTAATTTACACTAAATTTGAGTTTTAAGATTTCAAAAGGATACATTATTGAAAATGGGGTTTCTCCCTTAATCACTAAGTTATAAGCTAATTTACACTCAATTCGAGATTTTAGATTTCAAAAGGATACATTATTGAAAATGGTGTTTCTTCCTTAATCACTAAATTATAACCGAATTTTTACTCAATTTGAGTTTTAAGATTTCAAAAGGATACCTTATTGAAAATGGAGTTTCTTCCTTAATCACTAAGTTATATCCTATTTTACACTCAATTTGAATTTTTAGATTTACAAGGGATACATTATTGAAAATAGAGTTTCTTCCTTAATCACTAAGTTATAAGCTAATTTACACTCAATTCAAATTTTAAGATTTCATAAGGATACAATATGGAAAATAGAGTTTCTTCCTTAATCACTAAGTTATTACCTAATCTACCACTCAATTTGAGTTTTAAGATTTCAAAAGGATACATTATGGAAAATGGATTTTCTTCACTTAATCACTAAGTTATAAGCTAATTTACAATCAATTCGAGTTTTAATATTTCAAAATGATACATTATTGAAAATGGAGTTTCTTCCTTAATCACTGAGTTATTACCTAATTTTCACTCAATTAGAGTTAATCAGTAAGTTATAATCGAATTTTTAATCAATTTGAGTTTTAAGATTACAAAAGGATACTTTATTGAAAATGGAGTTTCTTCCTTAATCACTAAGTTATAACCTAATTTACACTAAATTTGAGTTTTAAGATTTCAAAAGGATACATTATGGAAAATGGGGTTTCTCCCTTAATCACTAAGTTATAAGCTAATTTACACTCAATTCGAGATTTTAGATTTCAAAAGGATACATTATTGAAAATGGTGTTTCTTCCTTAATCACTAAGTTATAACTGAATTTTTACTCAATTTGAGTTTTAAGATTTCAAAAGGATACCTTATTGAAAATGGAGTTTCTTCCTTAATCACTAAGTTATATCCTATTTTACACTCAATTTGAATTTTTAGATTTACAAGGGATACATTATTGAAAATAGAGTTTCTTCCTTAATCACTAAGTTACAAGCTAATTTACACTCAATTCAAATTTTAAGATTTCATAAGGATACAATATGGAAAATAGAGTTTCTTCCTTAATCACTAAGTTATTACCTAATCTACCACTCAATTTGAGTTTTAAGATTTCAAAAGGATACATTATGGAAAATGGATTTTCTTCACTTAATCACTAAGTTATAAGCTAATTTACAATCAATTCGAGTTTTAATATTTCAAAATGATACATTATTGAAAATGGAGTTTCTTCCTTAATCACTGAGTTATTACCTAATTTTCACTCAATTAGAGTTAATCACTAAGTTATAACCGAATTTTTAATCAATTTGAGTTTTAAGATTTCAAAAGGATACTTTATTGAAAATGGAGTTTCTTCCTTAATCACTAAGTTATAACCTAATTTACACTAAATTTGAGTTTTAAGATTTCAAAAGGATACATTATGGAAAATGGGGTTTCTCTCTTAATCACTAAGTTATAAGCTAATTTACACTCAATTCGAGATTTTAGATTTCAAAAGGATACATTATTGAAAATGGTGTTTCTTCCTTAATCACTAAGTTATAACTGAATTTTTACTCAATTTGAGATTTAAGATTTCAAAAGGATACCTTATTGAAAATGGAGTTTCTTCCTTAATCACTAAGTTATATCCTATTTTACACTCAATTTGAATTTTTAGATTTACAAGGGATACATTATTGAAAATAGAGTTTCTTCCTTAATCACCAAGTTATAAGCTAATTTACACTCAATTCAAATTTTAAGATTTCATAAGGATACAATATGGAAAATAGAGTTTCTTCCTTAATCACTAAGTTATTACCTAATCTACCACTCAATTTGAGTTTTAAGATTTCAAAAGGATACATTATGGAAAATGGATTTTCTTCACTTAATCACTAAGTTATAAGCTAATTTACAATCAATTCGAGTTTTAATATTTCAAAATGATATATTATTGAAAATGGAGTTTCTTCCTTAATCAGTGAGTTATTACCTAATTTTCACTCAATTAGAGTTAATCACTAAGTTATAACCTAATTTACACTTTGAGTTTTAATATTTCAAAAGGATACATTATGGAAAATGGAGTTTCTTCCTAATTCACTAAGTTACAAGCAAATTTACACTCGATTCGAGATTTTAGATTTCAAAAGGATACATTATTGAAAATGGTGTTTCTTCCTTAATCACTAAGTTATAACCGAATTTTCACTCAATTTGAGTTTTAAGATTTCAAAAGGATGCATTATTGAAATTGGAGTTTCTTCCTTAATCACTAAGTTATAACCTATTTTACACTCAATTTGAATTTTTAGATTTACAAGGGATACATTATTGAAAATGGAGTTTCTTCCTTAATCACTAAGTTATAAGCTAATTTACACTCAATTCGAGTTTTAAGATTTCAAAAGGATACATTACGGAAAATGGAGTTTCTTCCTTAATCACTAAGTTATTACCTAATCTAAACTTAATTTGAGTTTTAAGATTTCAAAAGGATACATTATGCAAAATTGAATTTCTTCCTTAATCACTAAGTTATAAGCTAATTTACAATAAATTCGAGTTTTAATATTTCAAAAGGATACATTATTGAAAATGGAGTTTATTCCTTAATCACTAAGTTATAACCTAATTTACACTCTATTTGAATTTTAAGATTTCAAAAGGATACATTATTGAAAATGGAGTTTCTTCCTTAATCACTAAGTTATAAGTTAATTTACACTCAATTCGAGATTTTAGATTTCATAAGGATACATTATTGAAAATGGTGTTTCTTAATCACTAAGTTATAACCGAATTTTTAATCAATTTGAGTTTTAAGATTTCAAAAGGATAGTTTATTGAAAATGGAGTTTCTTCCTTAATCACTAAGTTATAACCTAATTTACACTAAATTTGAGTTTTAAGATTTCAAAAGGATACATTATTGAAAATGGGGTTTCTCCCTTAATCACTAAGTTATAAGCTAATTTACACTCAATTCGAGATTTTAGATTTCAAAAGGATACATTATTGAAAATGGTGTTTCTTCCTTAATCAATAAATTATAACCGAATTTTTACTCAATTTGAGTTTTAAGATTTCAAAAGGATACCTTATTGAAAATGGAGTTTCTTCCTTAATCACTAAGTTATAACCTATTTTACACTCAATTTGAATTTTTAGATTTACAAGGGATACATTATTGAAAATAGAGTTTCTTCCTTAATCACTAAGTTATAAGCTAATTTACACTCAATTCAAATTTTAAGATTTCATAAGGATACAATATGGAAAATAGAGTTTCTTCCTTAATCACTAAGTTATTACCTAATCTACCACTCAATTTGAGTTTTAAGATTTCAAAAGGATACATTATGGAAAATGGATTTTCTTCACTTAATCACTAAGTTATAAGCTAATTTACAATCAATTCGAGTTTTAATATTTCAAAATGATACATTATTGAAAATGGAGTTTCTTCCTTAATCACTGAGTTATTACCTAATTTTCACTCAATTAGAGTTAATCACTAAGTTATAACCGAATTTTTAATCAATTTGAGTTTTAAGATTTCAAAAGGATACTTTATTGAAAATGGAGTTTCTTCCTTAATCACTAAGTTATAACCTAATTTACACTAAATTTGAGTTTTAAGATTTCAAAAGGATACATTATGGAAAATGGGGTTTCTCTCTTAATCACTAAGTTATAAGCTAATTTACACTCAATTCGAGATTTTAGATTTCAAAAGGATACATTATTGAAAATGGTGTTTCTTCCTTAATCACTAAGTTATAACTGAATTTTTACTCAATTTGAGATTTAAGATTTCAAAAGGATACCTTATTGAAAATGGAGTTTCTTCCTTAATCACTAAGTTATATCCTATTTTACACTCAATTTGAATTTTTAGATTTACAAGGGATACATTATTGAAAATAGAGTTTCTTCCTTAATCACCAAGTTATAAGCTAATTTACACTCAATTCAAATTTTAAGATTTCATAAGGATACAATATGGAAAATAGAGTTTCTTCCTTAATCACTAAGTTATTACCTAATCTACCACTCAATTTGAGTTTTAAGATTTCAAAAGGATACATTATGGAAAATGGATTTTCTTCACTTAATCACTAAGTTATAAGCTAATTTACAATCAATTCGAGTTTTAATATTTCAAAATGATATATTATTGAAAATGGAGTTTCTTCCTTAATCAGTGAGTTATTACCTAATTTTCACTCAATTAGAGTTAATCACTAAGTTATAACCTAATTTACACTTTGAGTTTTAATATTTCAAAAGGATACATTATGGAAAATGGAGTTTCTTCCTAATTCACTAAGTTACAAGCAAATTTACACTCGATTCGAGATTTTAGATTTCAAAAGGATACATTATTGAAAATGGTGTTTCTTCCTTAATCACTAAGTTATAACCGAATTTTCACTCAATTTGAGTTTTAAGATTTCAAAAGGATGCATTATTGAAATTGGAGTTTCTTCCTTAATCACTAAGTTATAACCTATTTTACACTCAATTTGAATTTTTAGATTTACAAGGGATACATTATTGAAAATGGAGTTTCTTCCTTAATCACTAAGTTATAAGCTAATTTACACTCAATTCGAATTTTAAGATTTCAAAAGGATACATTACGGAAAATGGAGTTTCTTCCTTAATCACTAAGTTATTACCTAATCTAAACTTAATTTGAGTTTTAAGATTTCAAAAGGATACATTATGCAAAATTGAATTTCTTCCTTAATCACTAAGTTATAAGCTAATTTACAATAAATTCGAGTTTTAATATTTCAAAAGGATACATTATTGAAAATGGAGTTTCTTCCTTAATCACTAAGTTATATGCTAATTTACACTCTATTTGAATTTTAAGATTTCAAAAGGATACATTATTGAAAATGGAGTTTCTTCCTTAATCACTAAGTTATAAGCTAATTTACACTCAATTCGAGATTTTAGATTTCATAAGGATACATTATTGAAAATGGTGTTTCTTAATCACTAAGTTATAACCGAATTTTTAATCAATTTGAGTTTTAAGATTTCAAAAGGATAGTTTATTGAAAATGGAGTTTCTTCCTTAATCACTAAGTTATAACCTAATTTACACTAAATTTGAGTTTTAAGATTTCAAAAGGATACATTATTGAAAATGGAGTTTCTTCCTTAATCACTAAGTTATAAGCTAATTTACACTCAATTCGAGATTTTAGATTTCAAAAGGATACATTATTGAAAATGGTGTTTCTTCCTTAATCAATAAATTATAACCGAATTTTTACTCAATTTGAGTTTTAAGATTTCAAAAGGATACCTTATTGAAAATGGAGTTTCTTCCTTAATCACTAAGTTATATCCTATTTTACACTCAATTTGAATTTTTAGATTTACAAGGGATACATTATTGAAAATAGAGTTTCTTCCTTAATCACTAAGTTATAAGCTAATTTACACTCAATTCAAATTTTAAGATTTCATAAGGATACAATATGGAAAATAGAGTTTCTTCCTTAATCACTAAGTTATTACCTAATCTACCACTCAATTTGAGTTTTAAGATTTCAAAAGGATACATTATGGAAAATGGATTTTCTTCACTTAATCACTAAGTTATAAGCTAATTTACAATCAATTCGAGTTTTAATATTTCAAAATGATACATTATTGAAAATGGAGTTTCTTCCTTAATCACTGAGTTATTACCTAATTTTCACTCAATTAGAGTTAATCACTAAGTTATAACCGAATTTTTAATCAATTTGAGTTTTAAGATTTCAAAAGGATACTTTATTGAAAATGGAGTTTCTTCCTTAATCACTAAGTTATAACCTAATTTACACTAAATTTGAGTTTTAAGATTTCAAAAGGATACATTATGGAAAATGGGGTTTCTCTCTTAATCACTAAGTTATAAGCTAATTTACACTCAATTCGAGATTTTAGATTTCAAAAGGATACATTATTGAAAATGGTGTTTCTTCCTTAATCACTAAGTTATAACTGAATTTTTACTCAATTTGAGATTTAAGATTTCAAAAGGATACCTTATTGAAAATGGAGTTTCTTCCTTAATCACTAAGTTATATCCTATTTTACACTCAATTTGAATTTTTAGATTTACAAGGGATACATTATTGAAAATAGAGTTTCTTCCTTAATCACCAAGTTATAAGCTAATTTACACTCAATTCAAATTTTAAGATTTCATAAGGATACAATATGGAAAATAGAGTTTCTTCCTTAATCACTAAGTTATTACCTAATCTACCACTCAATTTGAGTTTTAAGATTTCAAAAGGATACATTATGGAAAATGGATTTTCTTCACTTAATCACTAAGTTATAAGCTAATTTACAATCAATTCGAGTTTTAATATTTCAAAATGATATATTATTGAAAATGGAGTTTCTTCCTTAATCAGTGAGTTATTACCTAATTTTCACTCAATTAGAGTTAATCACTAAGTTATAACCTAATTTACACTTTGAGTTTTAATATTTCAAAAGGATACATTATGGAAAATGGAGTTTCTTCCTAATTCACTAAGTTACAAGCAAATTTACACTCGATTCGAGATTTTAGATTTCAAAAGGATACATTATTGAAAATGGTGTTTCTTCCTTAATCACTAAGTTATAACCGAATTTTCACTCAATTTGAGTTTTAAGATTTCAAAAGGATGCATTATTGAAATTGGAGTTTCTTCCTTAATCACTAAGTTATAACCTATTTTACACTCAATTTGAATTTTTAGATTTACAAGGGATACATTATTGAAAATGGAGTTTCTTCCTTAATCACTAAGTTATAAGCTAATTTACACTCAATTCGAATTTTAAGATTTCAAAAGGATACATTACGGAAAATGGAGTTTCTTCCTTAATCACTAAGTTATTACCTAATCTAAACTTAATTTGAGTTTTAAGATTTCAAAAGGATACATTATGCAAAATTGAATTTCTTCCTTAATCACTAAGTTATAAGCTAATTTACAATAAATTCGAGTTTTAATATTTCAAAAGGATACATTATTGAAAATGGAGTTTATTCCTTAATCACTAAGTTATAACCTAATTTACACTCTATTTGAATTTTAAGATTTCAAAAGGATACATTATTGAAAATGGAGTTTCTTCCTTAATCACTAAGTTATAAGTTAATTTACACTCAATTCGAGATTTTAGATTTCATAAGGATACATTATTGAAAATGGTGTTTCTTAATCACTAAGTTATAACCGAATTTTTAATCAATTTGAGTTTTAAGATTTCAAAAGGATAGTTTATTGAAAATGGAGTTTCTTCCTTAATCACTAAGTTATAACCTAATTTACACTAAATTTGAGTTTTAAGATTTCAAAAGGATACATTATTGAAAATGGGGTTTCTCCCTTAATCACTAAGTTATAAGCTAATTTACACTCAATTCGAGATTTTAGATTTCAAAAGGATACATTATTGAAAATGGTGTTTCTTCCTTAATCAATAAATTATAACCGAATTTTTACTCAATTTGAGTTTTAAGATTTCAAAAGGATACCTTATTGAAAATGGAGTTTCTTCCTTAATCACTAAGTTATATCCTATTTTACACTCAATTTGAATTTTTAGATTTACAAGGGATACATTATTGAAAATAGAGTTTCTTCCTTAATCACTAAGTTATAAGCTAATTTACACTCAATTCAAATTTTAAGATTTCATAAGGATACAATATGGAAAATAGAGTTTCTTCCTTAATCACTAAGTTATTACCTAATCTACCACTCAATTTGAGTTTTAAGATTTCAAAAGGATACATTATGGAAAATGGATTTTCTTCACTTAATCACTAAGTTATAAGCTAATTTACAATCAATTCGAGTTTTAATATTTCAAAATGATACATTATTGAAAATGGAGTTTCTTCCTTAATCACTGAGTTATTACCTAATTTTCACTCAATTAGAGTTAATCACTAAGTTATAACCGAATTTTTAATCAATTTGAGTTTTAAGATTTCAAAAGGATACTTTATTGAAAATGGAGTTTCTTCCTTAATCACTAAGTTATAACCTAATTTACACTAAATTTGAGTTTTAAGATTTCAAAAGGATACATTATGGAAAATGGGGTTTCTCTCTTAATCACTAAGTTATAAGCTAATTTACACTCAATTCGAGATTTTAGATTTCAAAAGGATACATTATTGAAAATGGTGTTTCTTCCTTAATCACTAAGTTATAACTGAATTTTTACTCAATTTGAGATTTAAGATTTCAAAAGGATACCTTATTGAAAATGGAGTTTCTTCCTTAATCACTAAGTTATATCCTATTTTACACTCAATTTGAATTTTTAGATTTACAAGGGATACATTATTGAAAATAGAGTTTCTTCCTTAATCACCAAGTTATAAGCTAATTTACACTCAATTCAAATTTTAAGATTTCATAAGGATACAATATGGAAAATAGAGTTTCTTCCTTAATCACTAAGTTATTACCTAATCTACCACTCAATTTGAGTTTTAAGATTTCAAAAGGATACATTATGGAAAATGGATTTTCTTCACTTAATCACTAAGTTATAAGCTAATTTACAATCAATTCGAGTTTTAATATTTCAAAATGATATATTATTGAAAATGGAGTTTCTTCCTTAATCAGTGAGTTATTACCTAATTTTCACTCAATTAGAGTTAATCACTAAGTTATAACCTAATTTACACTTTGAGTTTTAATATTTCAAAAGGATACATTATGGAAAATGGAGTTTCTTCCTAATTCACTAAGTTACAAGCAAATTTACACTCGATTCGAGATTTTAGATTTCAAAAGGATACATTATTGAAAATGGTGTTTCTTCCTTAATCACTAAGTTATAACCGAATTTTCACTCAATTTGAGTTTTAAGATTTCAAAAGGATGCATTATTGAAATTGGAGTTTCTTCCTTAATCACTAAGTTATAACCTATTTTACACTCAATTTGAATTTTTAGATTTACAAGGGATACATTATTGAAAATGGAGTTTCTTCCTTAATCACTAAGTTATAAGCTAATTTACACTCAATTCGAATTTTAAGATTTCAAAAGGATACATTACGGAAAATGGAGTTTCTTCCTTAATCACTAAGTTATTACCTAATCTAAACTTAATTTGAGTTTTAAGATTTCAAAAGGATACATTATGCAAAATTGAATTTCTTCCTTAATCACTAAGTTATAAGCTAATTTACAATAAATTCGAGTTTTAATATTTCAAAAGGATACATTATTGAAAATGGAGTTTATTCCTTAATCACTAAGTTATAAGCTAATTTACACTCTATTTGAATTTTAAGATTTCAAAAGGATACATTATTGAAAATGGAGTTTCTTCCTTAATCACTAAGTTATAAGTTAATTTACACTCAATTCGAGATTTTAGATTTCATAAGGATACATTATTGAAAATGGTGTTTCTTAATCACTAAGTTATAACCGAATTTTTAATCAATTTGAGTTTTAAGATTTCAAAAGGATAGTTTATTGAAAATGGAGTTTCTTCCTTAATCACTAAGTTATAACCTAATTTACACTAAATTTGAGTTTTAAGATTTCAAAAGGATACATTATTGAAAATGGGGTTTCTCCCTTAATCACTAAGTTATAAGCTAATTTACACTCAATTCGAGATTTTAGATTTCAAAAGGATACATTATTGAAAATGGTGTTTCTTCCTTAATCAATAAATTATAACCGAATTTTTACTCAATTTGAGTTTTAAGATTTCAAAAGGATACCTTATTGAAAATGGAGTTTCTTCCTTAATCACTAAGTTATATCCTATTTTACACTCAATTTGAATTTTTAGATTTACAAGGGATACATTATTGAAAATAGAGTTTCTTCCTTAATCACTAAGTTATAAGCTAATTTACACTCAATTCAAATTTTAAGATTTCATAAGGATACAATATGGAAAATAGAGTTTCTTCCTTAATCACTAAGTTATTACCTAATCTACCACTCAATTTGAGTTTTAAGATTTCAAAAGGATACATTATGGAAAATGGATTTTCTTCACTTAATCACTAAGTTATAAGCTAATTTACAATCAATTCGAGTTTTAATATTTCAAAATGATACATTATTGAAAATGGAGTTTCTTCCTTAATCACTGAGTTATTACCTAATTTTCACTCAATTAGAGTTAATCACTAAGTTATAACCGAATTTTTAATCAATTTGAGTTTTAAGATTTCAAAAGGATACTTTATTGAAAATGGAGTTTCTTCCTTAATCACTAAGTTATAACCTAATTTACACTAAATTTGAGTTTTAAGATTTCAAAAGGATACATTATGGAAAATGGGGTTTCTCTCTTAATCACTAAGTTATAAGCTAATTTACACTCAATTCGAGATTTTAGATTTCAAAAGGATACATTATTGAAAATGGTGTTTCTTCCTTAATCACTAAGTTATAACTGAATTTTTACTCAATTTGAGATTTAAGATTTCAAAAGGATACCTTATTGAAAATGGAGTTTCTTCCTTAATCACTAAGTTATATCCTATTTTACACTCAATTTGAATTTTTAGATTTACAAGGGATACATTATTGAAAATAGAGTTTCTTCCTTAATCACCAAGTTATAAGCTAATTTACACTCAATTCAAATTTTAAGATTTCATAAGGATACAATATGGAAAATAGAGTTTCTTCCTTAATCACTAAGTTATTACCTAATCTACCACTCAATTTGAGTTTTAAGATTTCAAAAGGATACATTATGGAAAATGGATTTTCTTCACTTAATCACTAAGTTATAAGCTAATTTACAATCAATTCGAGTTTTAATATTTCAAAATGATATATTATTGAAAATGGAGTTTCTTCCTTAATCAGTGAGTTATTACCTAATTTTCACTCAATTAGAGTTAATCACTAAGTTATAACCTAATTTACACTTTGAGTTTTAATATTTCAAAAGGATACATTATGGAAAATGGAGTTTCTTCCTAATTCACTAAGTTACAAGCAAATTTACACTCGATTCGAGATTTTAGATTTCAAAAGGATACATTATTGAAAATGGTGTTTCTTCCTTAATCACTAAGTTATAACCGAATTTTCACTCAATTTGAGTTTTAAGATTTCAAAAGGATGCATTATTGAAATTGGAGTTTCTTCCTTAATCACTAAGTTATAACCTATTTTACACTCAATTTGAATTTTTAGATTTACAAGGGATACATTATTGAAAATGGAGTTTCTTCCTTAATCACTAAGTTATAAGCTAATTTACACTCAATTCGAATTTTAAGATTTCAAAAGGATACATTACGGAAAATGGAGTTTCTTCCTTAATCACTAAGTTATTACCTAATCTAAACTTAATTTGAGTTTTAAGATTTCAAAAGGATACATTATGCAAAATTGAATTTCTTCCTTAATCACTAAGTTATAAGCTAATTTACAATAAATTCGAGTTTTAATATTTCAAAAGGATACATTATTGAAAATGGAGTTTATTCCTTAATCACTAAGTTATAACCTAATTTACACTCTATTTGAATTTTAAGATTTCAAAAGGATACATTATTGAAAATGGAGTTTCTTCCTTAATCACTAAGTTATAAGTTAATTTACACTCAATTCGAGATTTTAGATTTCATAAGGATACATTATTGAAAATGGTGTTTCTTAATCACTAAGTTATAACCGAATTTTTAATCAATTTGAGTTTTAAGATTTCAAAAGGATAGTTTATTGAAAATGGAGTTTCTTCCTTAATCACTAAGTTATAACCTAATTTACACTAAATTTGAGTTTTAAGATTTCAAAAGGATACATTATTGAAAATGGGGTTTCTCCCTTAATCACTAAGTTATAAGCTAATTTACACTCAATTCGAGATTTTAGATTTCAAAAGGATACATTATTGAAAATGGTGTTTCTTCCTTAATCAATAAATTATAACCGAATTTTTACTCAATTTGAGTTTTAAGATTTCAAAAGGATACCTTATTGAAAATGGAGTTTCTTCCTTAATCACTAAGTTATATCCTATTTTACACTCAATTTGAATTTTTAGATTTACAAGGGATACATTATTGAAAATAGAGTTTCTTCCTTAATCACTAAGTTATAAGCTAATTTACACTCAATTCAAATTTTAAGATTTCATAAGGATACAATATGGAAAATAGAGTTTCTTCCTTAATCACTAAGTTATTACCTAATCTACCACTCAATTTGAGTTTTAAGATTTCAAAAGGATACATTATGGAAAATGGATTTTCTTCACTTAATCACTAAGTTATAAGCTAATTTACAATCAATTCGAGTTTTAATATTTCAAAATGATACATTATTGAAAATGGAGTTTCTTCCTTAATCACTGAGTTATTACCTAATTTTCACTCAATTAGAGTTAATCACTAAGTTATAACCTAATTTACACTTTGAGTTTTAATATTTCAAAAGGATACATTATGGAAAATGGAGTTTCTTCCTAATTCACTAAGTTACAAGCAAATTTACACTCGATTCGAGATTTTATATTTCAAAAGGATACATTATTGAAAATGGTGTTTCTTCCTTAATCACTAAGTTATAACCGAATTTTCACTCAATTTGAGTTTTAAGATTTCAAAAGGATGCATTATTGAAATTGGAGTTTCTTCCTTAATCACTCAGTTATAACCTATTTTACACTCAATTTGAATTTTTAGATTTACAAGGGATACATTATTGAAAATGGAGTTTCTTCCTTAATCACTAAGTTATAAGCTAATTTACACTCAATTCGAATTTTAAGATTTCAAAAGGATACATTACGGAAAATGGAGTTTCTTCCTTAATCACTAAGTTATTACCTAATCTAAACTTAATTTGAGTTTTAAGATTTCAAAAGGATACATTATGCAAAATGGAATTTCTTCCTTAATCACTAAGTTATAAGCTAATTTACAATAAATTCGAGTTTTAATATTTCAAAAGGATACATTATTGAAAATGGAGTTTCTTCCTTAATCACTAAGTTATAACCTAATTTACACTTAATTTGAGTTTTAAGATTTCAAAAGGATACATTATGGAAAATGGAGTTTCTTCCTTAATCACTAAGTTATATCCTATTTTACACTCAATTTGAATTTTTAGATTTACAAGGGATACATTATTGAAAATAGAGTTTCTTCCTTAATCACTAAGTTATAAGCTAATTTACACTCAATTCAAATTTTAAGATTTCATAAGGATACAATATGGAAAATAGAGTTTCTTCCTTAATCACTAAGTTATTACCTAATCTACCACTCAATTTGAGTTTTAAGATTTCAAAAGGATACATTATGGAAAATGGATTTTCTTCACTTAATCACTAAGTTATAAGCTAATTTACAATCAATTCGAGTTTTAATATTTCAAAATGATACATTATTGAAAATGGAGTTTCTTCCTTAATCACTGAGTTATTACCTAATTTTCACTCAATTAGAGTTAATCACTAAGTTATAACCGAATTTTTAATCAATTTGAGTTTTAAGATTTCAAAAGGATACTTTATTGAAAATGGAGTTTCTTCCTTAATCACTAAGTTATAACCTAATTTACACTAAATTTGAGTTTTAAGATTTCAAAAGGATACATTATGGAAAATGGGGTTTCTCTCTTAATCACTAAGTTATAAGCTAATTTACACTCAATTCGAGATTTTAGATTTCAAAAGGATACATTATTGAAAATGGTGTTTCTTCCTTAATCACTAAGTTATAACTGAATTTTTACTCAATTTGAGATTTAAGATTTCAAAAGGATACCTTATTGAAAATGGAGTTTCTTCCTTAATCACTAAGTTATATCCTATTTTACACTCAATTTGAATTTTTAGATTTACAAGGGATACATTATTGAAAATAGAGTTTCTTCCTTAATCACCAAGTTATAAGCTAATTTACACTCAATTCAAATTTTAAGATTTCATAAGGATACAATATGGAAAATAGAGTTTCTTCCTTAATCACTAAGTTATTACCTAATCTACCACTCAATTTGAGTTTTAAGATTTCAAAAGGATACATTATGGAAAATGGATTTTCTTCACTTAATCACTAAGTTATAAGCTAATTTACAATCAATTCGAGTTTTAATATTTCAAAATGATATATTATTGAAAATGGAGTTTCTTCCTTAATCAGTGAGTTATTACCTAATTTTCACTCAATTAGAGTTAATCACTAAGTTATAACCTAATTTACACTTTGAGTTTTAATATTTCAAAAGGATACATTATGGAAAATGGAGTTTCTTCCTAATTCACTAAGTTACAAGCAAATTTACACTCGATTCGAGATTTTAGATTTCAAAAGGATACATTATTGAAAATGGTGTTTCTTCCTTAATCACTAAGTTATAACCGAATTTTCACTCAATTTGAGTTTTAAGATTTCAAAAGGATGCATTATTGAAATTGGAGTTTCTTCCTTAATCACTAAGTTATAACCTATTTTACACTCAATTTGAATTTTTAGATTTACAAGGGATACATTATTGAAAATGGAGTTTCTTCCTTAATCACTAAGTTATAAGCTAATTTACACTCAATTCGAATTTTAAGATTTCAAAAGGATACATTACGGAAAATGGAGTTTCTTCCTTAATCACTAAGTTATTACCTAATCTAAACTTAATTTGAGTTTTAAGATTTCAAAAGGATACATTATGCAAAATTGAATTTCTTCCTTAATCACTAAGTTATAAGCTAATTTACAATAAATTCGAGTTTTAATATTTCAAAAGGATACATTATTGAAAATGGAGTTTCTTCCTTAATCACTAAGTTATAACCTAATTTACACTCAATTTGAGTTTTAAGATTTCAAAAGGATACATTATTGAAAATGGAGTTTCTTCCTTAATCACTAAGTTATAAGTTAATTTACACTCAATTCGAGATTTTAGATTTCATAAGGATACATTATTGAAAATGGTGTTTCTTAATCACTAAGTTATAACCGAATTTTTAATCAATTTGAGTTTTAAGATTTCAAAAGGATAGTTTATTGAAAATGGAGTTTCTTCCTTAATCACTAAGTTATAACCTAAATTACACTAAATTTGAGTTTTAAGATTTCAAAAGGATACATTATTGAAAATGGGGTTTCTCCCTTAATCACTAAGTTATAAGCTAATTTACACTCAATTCGAGATTTTAGATTTCAAAAGGATACATTATTGAAAATGGTGTTTCTTCCTTAATCACTAAATTATAACCGAATTTTTACTCAATTTGAGTTTTAAGATTTCAAAAGGATACCTTATTGAAAATGGAGTTTCTTCCTTAATCACTAAGTTATATCCTATTTTACACTCAATTTGAATTTTTAGATTTACAAGGGATACATTATTGAAAATAGAGTTTCTTCCTTAATCACTAAGTTATAAGCTAATTTACACTCAATTCAAATTTTAAGATTTCATAAGGATACAATGTGGAAAATAGAGTTTCTTCCTTAATCACTAAGTTATTACCTAATCTACCACTCAATTTGAGTTTTAATATTTCAAAAGGATACATCACTAAGTTATAAGCTAATTTACAATCAATTCGAGTTTTAATATTTCAAAATGATACATTATTGAAAATGGAGTTTCTTCCTTAATCACTGAGTTACAATCAATTCGAGTTTTAATATTTCTAAATGATACATTATTGAAAATGGAGTTTCTTCCTTAATCACTGAGTTATTACCTAATTTTCACTCAATTAGAGTTAATCACTAAGTTATAACCTAATTTACACTTTGAGTTTTAATATTTCAAAAGGATACATTATGGAAAATGGAGTTTCTTCCTAATTCACTAAGTTACAAGCAAATTTACACTCGATTCGAGATTTTATATTTCAAAAGGATACATTATTGAAAATGGTGTTTCTTCCTTAATCACTAAGTTATAACCGAATTTTCACTCAATTTGAGTTTTAAGATTTCAAAAGGATGCATTATTGAAATTGGAGTTTCTTCCTTAATCACTAAGTTATAACCTATTTTACACTCAATTTGAATTTTTAGATTTACAAGGGATACATTATTGAAAATGGAGTTTCTTCCTTAATCACTAAGTTATAAGCTAATTTACACTCAATTCGAATTTTAAGATTTCAAAAGGATACATTACGGAAAATGGAGTTTCTTCCTTAATCACTAAGTTATTACCTAATCTACACTAAATTTGAGTTTTAAGATTTCAAAAGGATACATTATGCAAAATGGAATTTCTTCCTTAATCACTAAGTTATAAGCTAATTTACAATAAATTCGAGTTTTAATATTTCAAAAGGATACATTATTGAAAATGGAGTTTCTTCCTTAATCACTAAGTTATAACCTAATTTACACTTAATTTGAGTTTTAAGATTTCAAAAGGATACATTATGGAAAATGGAGTTTCTTCCTTAATCACTAAGTTATATCCTATTTTACACTCAATTTGAATTTTTAGATTTACAAGGGATACATTATTGAAAATAGAGTTTCTTCCTTAATCACTAAGTTATAAGCTAATTTACACTCAATTCAAATTTTAAGATTTCATAAGGATACAATATGGAAAATAGAGTTTCTTCCTTAATCACTAAGTTATTACCTAATCTACCACTCAATTTGAGTTTTAAGATTTCAAAAGGATACATTATGGAAAATGGATTTTCTTCACTTAATCACTAAGTTATAAGCTAATTTACAATCAATTCGAGTTTTAATATTTCAAAATGATACATTATTGAAAATGGAGTTTCTTCCTTAATCACTGAGTTATTACCTAATTTTCACTCAATTAGAGTTAATCACTAAGTTATAACCGAATTTTTAATCAATTTGAGTTTTAAGATTTCAAAAGGATACTTTATTGAAAATGGAGTTTCTTCCTTAATCACTAAGTTATAACCTAATTTACACTAAATTTGAGTTTTAAGATTTCAAAAGGATACATTATGGAAAATGGGGTTTCTCTCTTAATCACTAAGTTATAAGCTAATTTACACTCAATTCGAGATTTTAGATTTCAAAAGGATACATTATTGAAAATGGTGTTTCTTCCTTAATCACTAAGTTATAACTGAATTTTTACTCAATTTGAGATTTAAGATTTCAAAAGGATACCTTATTGAAAATGGAGTTTCTTCCTTAATCACTAAGTTATATCCTATTTTACACTCAATTTGAATTTTTAGATTTACAAGGGATACATTATTGAAAATAGAGTTTCTTCCTTAATCACTAAGTTATAAGCTAATTTACACTCAATTCAAATTTTAAGATTTCATAAGGATACAATATGGAAAATAGAGTTTCTTCCTTAATCACTAAGTTATTACCTAATCTACCACTCAATTTGAGTTTTAAGATTTCAAAAGGATACATTATGGAAAATGGATTTTCTTCACTTAATCACTAAGTTATAAGCTAATTTACAATCAATTCGAGTTTTAATATTTCAAAATGATATATTATTGAAAATGGAGTTTCTTCCTTAATCAGTGAGTTATTACCTAATTTTCACTCAATTAGAGTTAATCACTAAGTTATAACCTAATTTACACTTTGAGTTTTAATATTTCAAAAGGATACATTATGGAAAATGGAGTTTCTTCCTAATTCACTAAGTTACAAGCAAATTTACACTCGATTCGAGATTTTAGATTTCAAAAGGATACATTATTGAAAATGGTGTTTCTTCCTTAATCACTAAGTTATAACCGAATTTTCACTCAATTTGAGTTTTAAGATTTCAAAAGGATGCATTATTGAAATTGGAGTTTCTTCCTTAATCACTAAGTTATAACCTATTTTACACTCAATTTGAATTTTTAGATTTACAAGGGATACATTATTGAAAATGGAGTTTCTTCCTTAATCACTAAGTTATAAGCTAATTTACACTCAATTCGAATTTTAAGATTTCAAAAGGATACATTACGGAAAATGGAGTTTCTTCCTTAATCACTAAGTTATTACCTAATCTAAACTTAATTTGAGTTTTAAGATTTCAAAAGGATACATTATGCAAAATTGAATTTCTTCCTTAATCACTAAGTTATAAGCTAATTTACAATAAATTCGAGTTTTAATATTTCAAAAGGATACATTATTGAAAATGGAGTTTCTTCCTTAATCACTAAGTTATAACCTAATTTACACTCAATTTGAGTTTTAAGATTTCAAAAGGATACCTTATTAAAAATGGAGTTTCTTCCTTAATCACTAAGTTATATCCTATTTTACACTCAATTTGAATTTTTAGATTTACAAGGGATACATTATTGAAAATAGAGTTTCTTCCTTAATCACTAAGTTATAAGCTAATTTACACTCAATTCAAATTTTAAGATTTCATAAGGATACAATATGGAAAATAGAGTTTCTTCCTTAATCACTAAGTTATTACCTAATCTACCACTCAATTTGAGTTTTAAGATTTCAAAAGGATACATTATGGAAAATGGATTTTCTTCACTTAATCACTAAGTTATAAGCTAATTTACAATCAATTCGAGTTTTAATATTTCAAAATGATACATTATTGAAAATGGAGTTTCTTCCTTAATCACTGAGTTATTACCTAATTTTCACTCAATTAGAGTTAATCACTAAGTTATAACCTAATTTACACTTTGAGTTTTAATATTTCAAAAGGATACATTATGGAAAATGGAGTTTCTTCCTAATTCACTAAGTTACAAGCAAATTTACACTCGATTCGAGATTTTATATTTCAAAAGGATACATTATTGAAAATGGTGTTTCTTCCTTAATCACTAAGTTATAACCGAATTTTCACTCAATTTGAGTTTTAAGATTTCAAAAGGATGCATTATTGAAATTGGAGTTTCTTCCTTAATCACTAAGTTATAACCTATTTTACACTCAATTTGAATTTTTAGATTTACAAGGGATACATTATTGAAAATGGAGTTTCTTCCTTAATCACTAAGTTATAAGCTAATTTACACTCAATTCGAATTTTAAGATTTCAAAAGGATACATTACGGAAAATGGAGTTTCTTCCTTAATCACTAAGTTATTACCTAATCTAAACTTAATTTGAGTTTTAAGATTTCAAAAGGATACATTATGCAAAATTGAATTTCTTCCTTAATCACTAAGTTATAAGCTAATTTACAATAAATTCGAGTTTTAATATTTCAAAAGGATACATTATTGAAAATGGAGTTTCTTCCTTAATCACTAAGTTATAACCTAATTTACACTCAATTTGAGTTTTAAGATTTCAAAAGGATACCTTATTGAAAATGGAGTTTCTTCCTTAATCACTAAGTTATATCCTATTTTACACTCAATTTGAATTTTTAGATTTACAAGGGATACATTATTGAAAATAGAGTTTCTTCCTTAATCACTAAGTTATAAGCTAATTTACACTCAATTCAAATTTTAAGATTTCATAAGGATACAATATGGAAAATAGAGTTTCTTCCTTAATCACTAAGTTATTACCTAATCTACCACTCAATTTGAGTTTTAAGATTTCAAAAGGATACATTATGGAAAATGGATTTTCTTCACTTAATCACTAAGTTATAAGCTAATTTACAATCAATTCGAGTTTTAATATTTCAAAATGATACATTATTGAAAATGGAGTTTCTTCCTTAATCACTGAGTTATTACCTAATTTTCACTCAATTAGAGTTAATCACTAAGTTATAACCTAATTTACACTTTGAGTTTTAATATTTCAAAAGGATACATTATGGAAAATGGAGTTTCTTCCTAATTCACTAAGTTACAAGCAAATTTACACTCGATTCGAGATTTTATATTTCAAAAGGATACATTATTGAAAATGGTGTTTCTTCCTTAATCACTAAGTTATAACCGAATTTTCACTCAATTTGAGTTTTAAGATTTCAAAAGGATGCATTATTGAAATTGGAGTTTCTTCCTTAATCACTAAGTTATAACCTATTTTACACTCAATTTGAATTTTTAGATTTACAAGGGATACATTATTGAAAATGGAGTTTCTTCCTTAATCACTAAGTTATAAGCTAATTTACACTCAATTCGAATTTTAAGATTTCAAAAGGATACATTACGGAAAATGGAGTTTCTTCCTTAATCACTAAGTTATTACCTAATCTAAACTTAATTTGAGTTTTAAGATTTCAAAAGGATACATTATGCAAAATGGAATTTCTTCCTTATCACTAAGTTATAAGCTAATTTACAATAAATTCGAGTTTTAATATTTCAAAAGGATACATTATTGAAAATGGAGTTTCTTCCTTAATCACTAAGTTATAACCTAATTTACACTTAATTTGAGTTTTAAGATTTCAAAAGGATACATTATGGAAAATGGAGTTTCTTCCTTAATCACTAAGTTATATCCTATTTTACACTCAATTTGAATTTTTAGATTTACAAGGGATACATTATTGAAAATAGAGTTTCTTCCTTAATCACTAAGTTATAAGCTAATTTACACTCAATTCAAATTTTAAGATTTCATAAGGATACAATATGGAAAATAGAGTTTCTTCCTTAATCACTAAGTTATTACCTAATCTACCACTCAATTTGAGTTTTAAGATTTCAAAAGGATACATTATGGAAAATGGATTTTCTTCACTTAATCACTAAGTTATAAGCTAATTTACAATCAATTCGAGTTTTAATATTTCAAAATGATACATTATTGAAAATGGAGTTTCATCCTTAATCACTGAGTTATTACCTAATTTTCACTCAATTAGAGTTAATCACTAAGTTATAACCGAATTTTTAATCAATTTGAGTTTTAAGATTTCAAAAGGATACTTTATTGAAAATGGAGTTTCTTCCTTAATCACTAAGTTATAACCTAATTTACACTAAATTTGAGTTTTAAGATTTCAAAAGGATACATTATGGAAAATGGGGTTTCTCTCTTAATCACTAAGTTATAAGCTAATTTACACTCAATTCGAGATTTTAGATTTCAAAAGGATACATTATTGAAAATGGTGTTTCTTCCTTAATCACTAAGTTATAACTGAATTTTTACTCAATTTGAGATTTAAGATTTCAAAAGGATACCTTATTGAAAATGGAGTTTCTTCCTTAATCACTAAGTTATATCCTATTTTACACTCAATTTGAATTTTTAGATTTACAAGGGATACATTATTGAAAATAGAGTTTCTTCCTTAATCACCAAGTTATAAGCTAATTTACACTCAATTCAAATTTTAAGATTTCATAAGGATACAATATGGAAAATAGAGTTTCTTCCTTAATCACTAAGTTATTACCTAATCTACCACTCAATTTGAGTTTTAAGATTTCAAAAGGATACATTATGGAAAATGGATTTTCTTCACTTAATCACTAAGTTATAAGCTAATTTACAATCAATTCGAGTTTTAATATTTCAAAATGATATATTATTGAAAATGGAGTTTCTTCCTTAATCAGTGAGTTATTACCTAATTTTCACTCAATTAGAGTTAATCACTAAGTTATAACCTAATTTACACTTTGAGTTTTAATATTTCAAAAGGATACATTATGGAAAATGGAGTTTCTTCCTAATTCACTAAGTTACAAGCAAATTTACACTCGATTCGAGATTTTAGATTTCAAAAGGATACATTATTGAAAATGGTGTTTCTTCCTTAATCACTAAGTTATAACCGAATTTTCACTCAATTTGAGTTTTAAGTTTTCAAAAGGATGCATTATTGAAATTGGAGTTTCTTCCTTAATCACTAAGTTATAACCTATTTTACACTCAATTTGAATTTTTAGATTTACAAGGGATACATTATTGAAAATGGAGTTTCTTCCTTAATCACTAAGTTATAAGCTAATTTACACTCAATTCGAATTTTAAGATTTCAAAAGGATACATTACGGAAAATGGAGTTTCTTCCTTAATCACTAAGTTATTACCTAATCTAAACTTAATTTGAGTTTTAAGATTTCAAAAGGATACATTATGCAAAATTGAATTTCTTCCTTAATCACTAAGTTATAAGCTAATTTACAATAAATTCGAGTTTTAATATTTCAAAAGGATACATTATTGAAAATGGAGTTTCTTCCTTAATCACTAAGTTATAACCTAATTTACTCTCAATTTGAGTTTTAAGATTTCAAAAGGATACATTATTGAAAATGGAGTTTCTTCCTTAATCACTAAGTTATAAGTTAATTTACACTCAATTCGAGATTTTAGATTTCATAAGGATACATTATTGAAAATGGTGTTTCTTAATCACTAAGTTATAACCGAATTTTTAATCAATTTGAGTTTTAAGATTTCAAAAGGATAGTTTATTGAAAATGGAGTTTCTTCCTTAATCACTAAGTTATAACCTAAATTACACTAAATTTGAGTTTTAAGATTTCAAAAGGATACATTATGGAAAATGGGGTTTCTCCCTTAATGACTAAGTTATAAGCTAATTTACACTCAATTCGAGATTTTAGATTTCAAAAGGATACATTATTGAAAATGGTGTTTCTTCCTTAATCACTAAGTTATAACCGAATTTTTACTCAATTTGAGTTTTACGATTTCAAAAGGATACCTTTTTGAAAATTGAGTTTCTTCCTTAATCACTAAGTTATATCCTATTTTACACTCAATTTGAATTTTTAGATTTACAAGGGATACATTATTGAAAATAGAGTTTCTTCCTTAATCACTAAGTTATAAGCTAATTTAAACTCAATTCAAATTTTAAGATTTCATAAGGATACAATATGGAAAATAGAGTTTCTTCCTTAATCACTAAGTTATTACCTAATCTACCACTCAATTTGAGTTTTAAGATTTCAAAAGGATACATTATGGAAAATGGATTTTCTTCACTTAATCACTAAGTTATAAGCTAATTTACAATCAATTCGAGTTTTAATATTTCAAAATGATACATTATTGAAAATGGAGTTTCTTCCTTAATCACTGAGTTATTACCTAATTTTCACTCAATTAGAGTTAATCACTAAGTTATAACCTAATTTACACTTTGAGTTTTAATATTTCAAAATAATACATTATGGAAAATGGAGTTTCTTCCTAATTCACTAAGTTACAAGCAAATTTACACTCGATTCGAGATTTTATATTTCAAAAGGATACATTATTGAAAATGGTGTTTCTTCCTTAATTACTAAGTTATAACCGAATTTTCACTCAATTTGAGTTTTAAGATTTCAAAAGGATGCATTATTGAAATTGGAGTTTCTTCCTTAATCACTAAGTTATAACCTATTTTACACTCAATTTGAATTTTTAGATTTACAAGGGATACATTATTGAAAATGGAGTTTCTTCCTTAATCACTAAGTTATAAGCTAATTTACACTCAATTCGAATTTTAAGATTTCAAAAGGATACATTACGGAAAATGGAGTTTCTTCCTTAATCACTAAGTTATTACCTAATCTAAACTTAATTTGAGTTTTAAGATTTCAAAAGGATACATTATGCAAAATGGAATTTCTTCCTTAATCACTAAGTTATAAGCTAATTTACAATAAATTCGAGTGTTAATATTTCAAAAGGATACATTATTGAAAATGGAGTTTCTTCCTTAATCACTAAGTTATAACCTAATTTACACTTAATTTGAGTTTTAAGATTTCAAAAGGATACATTATGGAAAATGGAGTTTCTTCCTTAATCACTAAGTTATATCCTATTTTACACTCAATTTGAATTTTTAGATTTACAAGGGATACATTATTGGAAATAGAGTTTCTTCCTTAATCACTAAGTTATAAGCTAATTTACACTCAATTCAAATTTTAAGATTTCATAAGGATACAATATGGAAAATAGAGTTTCTTCCTTAATCACTAAGTTATTACCTAATCTACCACTCAATTTGAGTTTTAAGATTTCAAAAGGATACATTATGGAAAATGGATTTTCTTCACTTAATCACTCAGTTATAAGCTAATTTACAATCAATTCGAGTTTTAATATTTCAAAATGATACATTATTGAAAATGGAGTTTCTTCCTTAATCACTGAGTTATTACCTAATTTTCACTCAATTAGAGTTAATCACTAAGTTATAACCTAATTTACACTTTGAGTTTTAATATTTCAAAAGGATACAATACGGAAAATGGAGTTTCTTCCTTAATCACTAAGTTATTACCTAATCTAAACTTAATTTGAGTTTTAAGATTTCAAAAGGATACATTATGCAAAATGGAATTTCTTCCTTAATCACTAAGTTATAAGCTAATTTACAATAAATTCGAGTTTTAATATTTCAAAAGGATACATTATTGAAAATGGAGTTTCTTCCTTAATCACTAAGTTATAACCTAATTTACACTCAATTTGAGTTTTAAGATTTCAAATGGATACATTATGGAAAATGGAGTTTCTTCCTTAATCACTAAGTTATAAGCTAATTTACACTCAATTCGAGATTTTAGATTTCAAAAGGATACATTATTGAAAATGGTGTTTCTTCCTTAATCACTAAGTTATAACCGAATTTTTACTCAATTTGAGTTTTAAGATTTCAAATGGATACATTATGGAAAATGGAGTTTCTTCCTTAATCACTAAGTTATAAGCTAATTTACACTCAATTCGAGATTTTAGATTTCAAAAGGATACATTATTGAAAATGGTATTTCTTAATCACTAAGTTATAACCGAATTTTTAATCAATTTGAGTTTTAAGATTTCAAAAGGATACTTTATTGAAAATGGAGTTTCTTCCTAAATCACTAAGTTATAACCTGATTTACACTAAATTTGAGTTTTAAGATTTCAAAAGGATACATTATGGAAAATGTGGTTTCTCCCTTAATCACTAAGTTATAAGCTAATTTACACTCAATTCGAGATTTTAGATTTCAAAAGGATACATTATTGAAAATGGTGTTTCTTCCTTAATCACTAAGTTATAACCGAATTTTTACTCAATTTGAGTTTTAAGATTTCAAAAGGATACCTTATTGAAAATGGAGTTTCTTCCTTAATCACTAAGTTATATCCTATTTTACACTCAATTTGAATTTTTAGATTTACAAGGGATACATTATTGAAAATAGAGTTTCTTCCTTAATCACTAAGTTATAAGCTAATTTACACTCAATTCAAATTATAAGATTTCATAAGGATACAATATGGAAAATAGAGTTTCTTCCTTAATCACTAAGTTATTACCTAATCTACCACTCAATTTGAGTTTTAAGATTTCAAAAGGATACATTATGGAAAATGGATTTTCTTCACTTAATCACTAAGTTATAAGCTAATTTACAATCAATTCGAGTTTTAATATTTCAAAATGATACATTATTGAAAATGGAGTTTCTTCCTTAATCACTGAGTTATTACCTAATTTTCACTCAATTAGAGTTAATCACTAAGTTATAACCTAATTTACACTTTGAGTTTTAATATTTCAAAATAATACATTATGGAAAATGGAGTTTCTTCCTAATTCACTAAGTTACAAGCAAATTTACACTCGATTCGAGATTTTATATTTCAAAAGGATACATTATTGAAAATGGTGTTTCTTCCTTAATCACTAAGTTATAACCGAATTTTCACTCAATTTGAGTTTTAAGATTTCAAAAGGATGCATTATTGAAATTGGAGTTTCTTCCTTAATCACTAAGTTATAACCTATTTTACACTCAATTTGAATTTTTAGATTTACAAGGGATACATTATTGAAAATGGAGTTTCTTCCTTAATCACTAAGTTATAAGCTAATTTACACTCAATTCGAATTTTAAGATTTCAAAAGGATACATTACGGAAAATGGAGTTTCTTCCTTAATCACTAAGTTATTACCTAATCTAAACTTAATTTGAGTTTTAAGATTTCAAAAGGATACATTATGCAAAATGGAATTTCTTCCTTAATCACTAAGTTATAAGCTAATTTACAATAAATTCGAGTTTTAATATTTCAAAAGGATACATTATTGAAAATGGAGTTGCTTCCTTAATCACTAAGTTATAACCTAATTTACACTTAATTTGAGTTTTAAGATTTCAAAAGGATACATTATGGAAAATGGAGTTTCTTCCTTAATCACTAAGTTATATCCTATTTTACACTCAATTTGAATTTTTAGATTTACAAGGGATACATTATTGGAAATAGAGTTTCTTCCTTAATCACTAAGTTATAAGCTAATTTACACTCAATTCAAATTTTAAGATTTCATAAGGATACAATATGGAAAATAGAGTTTCTTCCTTAATCACTAAGTTATTACCTAATCTACCACTCAATTTGAGTTTTAAGATTTCAAAAGGATACATTATGGAAAATGGATTTTCTTCACTTAATCACTAAGTTATAAGCTAATTTACAATCAATTCGAGTTTTAATATTTCAAAATGATACATTATTAAAATGGAGTTTCTTCCTTAATCACTGAGTTATTACCTAATTTTCACTCAATTAGAGTTAATCACTAAGTTATAACCTAATTTACACTTTGAGTTTTAATATTTCAAAAGGAAACATTACGGAAAATGGAGTTTCTTCCTTAATCACTAAGTTATTACCTAATCTAAACTTAATTTGAGTTTTAAGATTTCAAAAGGATACATTATGCAAAATGGAATTTCTTCCTTAATCACTAAGTTATAAGCTAATTTACAATAAATTCGAGTTTTAAGATTTCAAAAGGATACATTATTGAAAATTGAGTTTCTTCCTTAATCACTAAGTTATAACCTAATTTACACTCAATTTGAGTTTTTAGATTTCAAATGGATACATTATGGAAAATGGAGTTTCTTCCTTAATCACTAAGTTATAAGCTAATTTACACTCAATTCGAGATTTTAGATTTCAAAAGGATACATTATTGAAAATGGTGTTTCTTAATCACTAAGTTATAACCGAATTTTTAATCAATGTGAGTTTTAAGATTTCAAAAGGATACTTTATTGAAAATGGAGTTTCTTCCTTAATCACTAAGTTATAACCTGATTTACACTAAATTTGAGTTTTAAGATTTCAAAAGGATACATTATGGAAAATGGGGTTTCTCCCTTAATCACTAAGTTATAAGCTAATTTACACTCAATTCGAGATTTTAGATTTCAAAAGGATACATTATTGAAAATGGTGTTTCTTCCTTAATCACTAAGTTATAACCGAATTTTTACTCAATTTGAGTTTTAAGATTTCAAAAGGATACCTTATTGAAAATGGAGTTTCTTCCTTAATCACTAAGTTATATCCTATTTTACACTCAATTTGAATTTTTAGATTTACAAGGGATACATTATTGAAAATAGAGTTTCTTCCTTAATCACTAAGTTATAAGCTAATTTAAACTCAATTCAAATTTTAAGATTTCATAAGGATACAATATGGAAAATAGAGTTTCTTCCTTAATCACTAAGTTATTACCTAATCTACCACTCAATTTGAGTTTTAAGATTTCAAAAGGATACATTATGGAAAATGGATTTTCTTCACTTAATCACTAAGTTATAAGCTAATTTACAATCAATTCGAGTTTTAATATTTCAAAATGATACATTATTGAAAATGGAGTTTCTTCCTTAATCACTGAGTTATTACCTAATTTTCACTCAATTAGAGTTAATCACTAAGTTATAACCTAATTTACACTTTGAGTTTTAATATTTCAAAATAATACATTATGGAAAATGGAGTTTCTTCCTAATTCACTAAGTTACAAGCAAATTTACACTCGATTCGAGATTTTATATTTCAAAAGGATACATTATTGAAAATGGTGTTTCTTCCTTAATCACTAAGTTATAACCGAATTTTCACTCAATTTGAGTTTTAAGATTTCAAAAGGATGCATTATTGAAATTGGAGTTTCTTCTTTAATCACTAAGTTATAACCTAATTTACACTCAATTTGAGTTTTTAGATTTCAAATGGATACATTATGGAAAATGGAGTTTCTTCCTTAATCACTAAGTTATAAGCTAATTTACACTCAATTCGAGATTTTAGATTTCAAAAGGATACATTATTGAAAATGGTGTTTCTTAATCACTAAGTTATAACCGAATTTTTAATCAATGTGAGTTTTAAGATTTCAAAAGGATACTTTATTGAAAATGGAGTTTCTTCCTTAATCACTAAGTTATAACCTGATTTACACTAAATTTGAGTTTTAAGATTTCAAAAGGATACATTATGGAAAATGGGGTTTCTCCCTTAATCACTAAGTTATAAGCTAATTTACACTCAATTCGAGATTTTAGATTTCAAAAGGATACATTATTGAAAATGGTGTTTCTTCCTTAATCACTAAGTTATAACCGAATTTTTACTCAATTTGAGTTTTAAGATTTCAAAAGGATACCTTATTGAAAATGGAGTTTCTTCCTTAATCACTAAGTTATATCCTATTTTACACTCAATTTGAATTTTTAGATTTACAAGGGATACATTATTGAAAATAGAGTTTCTTCCTTAATCACTAAGTTATAAGCTAATTTAAACTCAATTCAAATTTTAAGATTTCATAAGGATACAATATGGAAAATAGAGTTTCTTCCTTAATCACTAAGTTATTACCTAATCTACCACTCAATTTGAGTTTTAAGATTTCAAAAGGATACCTTATTGAAAATGGAGTTTCTTCCTTAATCACTAAGTTATATCCTATTTTACACTCAATTTGAATTTTTAGATTTACAAGGGATACATTATTGGAAATAGAGTTTCTTCCTTAATCACTAAGTTATAAGCTAATTTACACTCAATTCAAATTTTAAGATTTCATAAGGATACAATATGGAAAATAGAGTTTCTTCCTTAATCACTAAGTTATTACCTAAACGACTAAGTTATTACGAAAGATCTAAGGAGGATGAAATTTTCTCTCTCTAAAATTCTCGCTTGACCCGCCGGCTACTACCATGCCGGAACACTTCTCTTCGCCGGACCCGCTTCCACCGGTGGAAGAGAAAGATATTTTAGCCCGTATTATTCAATACTCCACCCATATCAACAACTACCTTAATATCCCTAGGCATGTTCTCGTGACTTTTCCGGAGGCTTCACCGGAGTTATTCACCCGTGCTGATGGATCCCTTGATCCAGTCTCTATAGAACTTGATCGTCGGTATCCCTTTCTTCATAGATACCTGGCTTACGTTAATCTTTCGCCGCCTTTGTTAAGGCCTGCAATCCCTAGCCCTGCGGCAAACCCTAGCCCTGCATGGAATACAAGCCCTAGCGAACCAGATATCGTAGGGGACCCTGCGATCGTTTCTCTCTCCCCTCAGTCATATGGGAATGTCCAAATCTCTCACTTCGGGAAAAAGCAAGGGACTTCCGTCCCTACTGGCGCACCCCCGATGATAGCCGGAAACGATCTCATCGTTTCCGGCGCATATGGTAAGTCCCCTAACGATAATCTGGATATTTCGGATAAAACAACATATGCTACTGTTGCTTCTTCTACGTTACAGGGCTCCACCGTAACGGAACTGGGGGTTTTGATCAACCCGTCTACGGACCCGATCGGGAATAAGCAAGGGCCCTTTGTCCCTACTGGCGCACTCCCGACTACAGCCGGAAACGTTCCCTACGTTTCCGGCACACTTAGTAAGTCTCATACTTCCTTGGTTTCCAATTCAAACCTCAGAGACCAAGATTCTGCTATTCTGTCTTCTTCTTTGCAGAAAGGAACCGATCGGGAGTATACCGTGAGTGATCTCGGAAAGTTGGCTGACACCAATGCCATTGCATCAGAGGTCCCCTCCCCAGCAATTTTGGATGGGATTTCCGCCCAGAATCCCCCTGGCCAGAATAGGGCTAAGTCTTTTGCGGAGGTTGCCAGTATGCGTACGCCGGCCCCTCGCCTCTTTTCTCCTAAAGAAACACCGCAGCTACACCAAGGAAAGTTTTACTTGGTCGACATCCCAGAAGAAGATTATCAACGGGGGATCCAGGAATTTGAAAACGCTTTTATTGGTAGAGTTATTACACTACCGGGGAAGCCGATGTGCTCGCTCCTCATGTTGAAAGAGAAGTTAAGGAAGGTGTGGTCCTTAAGTGGTCGTCTGAAAATGATTCCGCTGGGAAAAGGTTATTATACGGTGATGTTAGAAAATGTTGAGGATAGGGAACGTCTGTCTCTCAGGCGATCATGGTCACTGGACACGGGCTCTTTCCGATTGCAAAATTGGGTACCTGATTTCAATCCGAATAATGTGAAATCCTCGGTGGCTCAGGTATGGATTAGAATTATGGACCTACCGGTCGAATATTGGCAACCGCGTATCTTGGAGGCTATGGCCTCGGCCATTGGTACGTTAGTAAGAATTGATGAGAGTACGGCCAATCACACTTTTGGCCTTTATGCTAGGCTGCTGGTGGAGGTGGACCTTCTGAAGGAACAGCAACGTCAAATTGCCTATAGGAGGGGTACTCATATCCAAGTTGCCAATATTGTTTATGAAAGACTTCCTGCTTTCTGCAAAGAGTGTTGCATTATGGGACATACTCTTGCTACTTGCAATAAAGCTAAATCAAAGCAGGCTTCTGGTCCTACACGACGTCGGAGTAGGGGACGAAGCAAGTCACGGAGAGATGGCTTACACCAGTCTTCCGACCCTCAAACTACTCAGGGGGATCATCATTTACAATTCACCAAGGATGAAGCCCTTCAGGTTGCCGCGGACTTAGTGGCACAACACAGTAGCGAGGAATTTCACAAAGATTTGGAACATTCTGCTTCCAAGGAGCAGGAAGGAAAGCAGTTGAGCGATGAGTTCACCGCGGGAAATGCTTTGCCCCCCAATAATATTCAACAGGAGATACAAATTCCCACTTCTAATTCTTTTCGGTCTCTTGATGAGGGACATGAACCTGCCCCATTGCAGACCTCAGGTGACCTTGAAGGGAGTGATACAGAGATTCAGGTTGAGCAGGGGAAGAGTGAAGGGAAGAGTCTTCATTCGGCCGTTAAGCTACTTGCTCGTAATGCTAAGAAAGTTCCTACACACCCCACGCACGTGGATGCCTCTCTACCAACGGGAGTGTCGTTGAAGTCCGCAAGTAGAGGGAACCTCCTAGTTCCTGCGGAAGGCGTCAGTAGTTCGCCGATTGAGTTATTAGATAGCTTGGCGTCCACGGCTAAGGCCCCCTTTATCATTACAGATACGCTGGATAAGTCTCATGAATTGGGATTAGTTGGTTCGGGATCCTGGGCGGATCAATCAGACATGGAGAATAATCAGCCGCCGAAGCACGGCTTGAACTTGGATCAATGATTATCCTTTCCTGGAACGTACAGGGGCTTGGAAACGAGCATACGCAGAACGCTCTTGCTTCGTTTTGTCACAGCCACAAACCGGATTTACTGGCAATTTATGAACCGAAAGTCAACGTATCTTCCATACCTCTCTCTTTTTGGCGGATGATAAACCTACAATATTTTGGAGGCAACACCCGAAGGGTTGGTAGGCCTAATATATGGGTTCTGGGAAAACAGGACATATTGCGGCACGCTCAAATTCTTCTTTCGACAGAGCAATGCATGGCCAACTTGTATAGTTGGAGATTTTAATGTGGTGCTCGGTTTGCATGAGCGATCTACCTCCATGACCAACCGTTCCATTGACTCGAGAGAGTTCTCGGAATTTATTAGTGAGGGCGGCTTTATTGAGATGGAAACTCCTGGGCAGATTTACACTTGGTCTACACGACATGCTATACGTGGCTTTCTTGCTGCGCGCCTGGATCGAACTCTTGTCACGCAAGATTTTGTTGACGGCTGGACGTCTATGAAGTGTGAAATTCTTTGCAGAACTTCTTCTGACCACCACCCACTGCTTATTACTCTGCATACAGATGCTCCCCGACCAAAACCGAGATTCAGGTTCCAAACAATGTGGGCTCAACATGAACAATTTTTGCCGACAGTTCGTAGCTCTTGGTCAGCTCCTTTGCTGCCGTGTGATCCTATTAGACGTGTTATGCTTAAGCTTAAGCGTCTTCAGTTGCATCTTTCCGCTTGGAATAAGTCGTCTTTTCGTAATATTTTCACGGAGATTGCCATGGCTACAAGTAAACTTCAGCGGATTCAGGACCGTATACATGTTCATGGTGATACTGCTGATTATTTTAATGAGGAGGTTGCTTGCCATGTTGCCCTCAATGACCTGCTTGCTAAGAAACAAGCTTTTTACTCTCAACGCAATCGATTGCAGTGGTTAAAGGATGGTGATCGCAACTCGAAGTTCTTCCACATTGCTCACACGTCTAAAACTAGCCATGCACAAATTAAGGAGTTTCTTATTGATGGTGTTCTCGTTAACAATAGGGAACGGATCGCCACTCACATTACCGAGTACTATGAGGCCCTCTTTTCGGCTACCGGACCTGTTAAAGATTTCTCCTTTTTGAATCGACTTCCCTTCACCACGGTTTCCGATGTTAACAATACAAATCTCACGCTGCTGCCTTCGCGGGAGGAGATTAGGGCTGCTGTTTTTGATATGGATGGGGACAGTTCTCCGGGCCCGGACGGCTTCCCGGGTCTTTTTTACCAGACATGTTGGGATATTGTCTGTGAGGATGTAGCCGCGGCTGTTACGTACTTTTTCTTGCAGGGTTATATTCCAGAGGGGCTAAATGTTAATCTGGTGACCCTAATTCCTAAATCCATTGGTGCGAACAAAGTCCAGGACTTCAGACCAATTGTTATGGGGAATTATCTTTTTAAAGTGCTAACTAAAATTTTAGCCTCACGCCTGGGAAGTTTCATAATGGAAAATCTATCGAACTTGCAATATGGCTTCATTCCGGGTAAGAGAATTCACACTTGTATTGCTCTTGCTTCGGAGGCTGTAAACCAGATTGGGATCCGCCGGGCGTCTAGCCATATGGCTCTGAAGATTGACATGATTAAAGCCTTCGATACGGTGGACTGGACTTTTCTAATGGCTGTTTTGGATCGCATGGGATTTAGTCCTAAATTCAATCAGTTGATTTCGGCTATTCTTCGTTCAGCGAGGCTTTCTATCCTCATTAATGGGGATCCTCACGGCTTCTTCGGCTGCTCTCGTGGTGTTCGTCAGGGTGACCCCCTGTCTCCCCTCCTTTTCTGCATTGCTGAGGAGGCTTTGGGTCGTTGGCTGCAAATGTTCGATTGCTCAGGGAGATTATCCCCAATTAAGGGTTTTCCGCGATATCTCTTTTACGCGGATGATATCATGATCTTTGCCAGGGCTTCGAAACGTGATATTGATGCCATAAAGGATGTTTTGGTGAATTATGGTGACATCTCGGGTCAGCTTTACAGTCCCTCTAAATCCCGTGTTTTCTACGGCCCGTCAACTAGGATTGGAATCAAGAATTGCATGATTAATGCAACTGGTATTCCGGAGGGGTCGCTTCCTTTTATTTATCTTGGCGTACCTATTTTTGTGGGGGCTCCAAAGGCTGCTCATCTTGCATCTGTTACGGATGCGATTTTGGCGAAGTTTGCTCGTTGGAAAGGAAGTACTTTGTCTCTCGCTGGGCGTGTTTGCCTTGTGAATTCGGTGATCTCGTCCTCACTTGTTCACACTATGATGGTGTACAAGTGGCCTGCTTCTCTACTGGATGTAATTGACCGGGCTATCCGAAACTTTGTCTGGTCGGGGGATATTCACAAGCGTCATTCGTCTTGCGCGGTTCGTTGGGCGCGTTGTTGTTCGCCTAAGGAGGAAGGTGGACTTGGCATTAGATCAATTCGAATTGCTAATGAGTCTTATACCGGGAAGCTTGCTTGGGATATCTATTCCAGGCCAACTTCGGATTTTATTTTCCTATATGATCGGTTCTTTAAGAAGTCGGGGCAGCCACGTACTTTCAACAGAAAATCCTCCATTTGGCCAGGTGTTCGCCGTCATATATCGACGCTTATGGAGTCAGCTCGTTGGTTGGTTGGGGTAGATTCTACTGTTAGCTTTTGGCATGATAATTGGCTCGGGTATACGATAGTGGAGAAGATTGGTTTACCCCCCTCGGTTGCAAAACATCTCACGGCAAAGGTGGGGGATTTCTATTTTGATGGATATTGGCATCTCGAGTTGACTTTTGTGCTGGCCTACACTGATATAGTTCGTGATATTCTGCAAGTTGAAATGTCGCTCGAGCACGATAAGGTGATTTGGTCGAAATCGGTTTCAGGAGAGCTTACTTCGAGGTTACTCTATGATGCTATCAGGCAGCCTTTTCCTTCTGTTAGTTGGGAGAAATGGATTTGGTCTCCTTTTATTCCGCCATGCCGCACTACTGTTATATGGAGAGCACTTTGGCAAAAGCTCCCTACTTCCGATTGGCTTGCTCGTTTCGGTATTCAGGGCCCTTCTATCTGTCCTTTATGTTTCTGCCATGAGGAGACTCAAGATCATATCCTTTCCTCCTGCATGTTTACTCGTGCTTTATTTGATGATATTGCTACTATATTTCATGTTAGTTTGAACTCCCACACGACTTTCGTGGCTTTGTTCAAGCATTTATGTGATTGTAGGTTCGGTGCTCAGGTGATGGATCTTTGGAGGGTGGCAATTGTTACTGGAGTTTGGACTATTTGGTGGATGCGTAACAGGGTGGTTTTTGATGATGTTCGGCCCTCGCGTCGTGCGTGTCTTATGGTGATACGTACTGCTTTGCGTGAAGCCAACGGCCTTACTCGCGGCTGCACGGACGGCTCCGATGTGGACGTCCGCATTCTCAGCACTTTGGGAGTTAGCCCACGCCCGAAACCATCAAGGCCTCCTACGCCTTTTCGATGGTTGCCTCCTCCATCGGATTGGTACAAGATTAACACGGATGGTAGTGTTACTTCCTCTCCTAACAATATGTTTGTGGGTGCTGTTTTCAGGAATTCTATGGGTCTTTTTGAAGCTGCTTTTGCTATGAGTTATGGTTGGGGTTATCCTCTTGAGGCTGAGATTGCTGCCATTTTATTGGCTATTCGGTTTGCCTACGGTAAGGGTTGGACGAGGGTTTGGATCGAATCGGACTCTATTTTAGCTATTCAGACGATGTGGAAGACTGTGCCCATTATCCCTTGGAGACTTAGAGGCTTATGGAGTATTACTATGGCTCTGGTCCATGACATGGAGATTCGTTATTCACACATATGGAGAGAAGGCAATAGGGTGGCGGATATGTTGGCAAAGTTGAGGACGTCGGGTATTTGGTTGGGGGATCCTCCTCCTAATATATCGAAGCTCTTGTTTTCAGATTTACATGAGTTGTATTTCCGCTCATGATTTGGGTATTACTGTTTATTAGCTGCTGGATTCTGTTTTTGGACTTGTTTTTGCTTTGTACGATCAGTCTCTTTTCGGCCATTTTGGTGGCTGAGGCTTGGTCGAGGGTCCGCCTCTTCAGTCTGTTGACTGGAGTTGGGACTCTTTTGGGGCCTTGTATTCTGGGCTGCTTTCCTATTGCGATTCGAAGAAATGGGTGGTTGGTAACGCTTTTTCCCCTACACCGGTTTGTCCTCAAGGGAGGTTTACGGTGAGGTTTTTAATGCGGCCCATCCATTTCTTCTCTCTTGATCGCTGCTCCGGGTTGTGGAGCGCCTTTTCCTTCTTTTTAATAAAATCTCTATTTTACGTGCACTAAGTTATTACCTAATCTACCACTCAATTTGAGTTTTAAGATTTCAAAAGGATACATTATGGAAAATGGATTTTCTTCACTTAATCACTCAGTTATAAGCTAATTTACAATCAATTCGAGTTTTAATATTTCAAAATGATACATTATTGAAAATGGAGTTTCTTCCTTAATCACTGAGTTATTACCTAATTTTCACTCAATTAGAGTTAATCACTAAGTTATAACCTAATTTACACTTTGAGTTTTAATATTTCAAAAGGATACAATACGGAAAATGGAGTTTCTTCCTTAATCACTAAGTTATTACCTAATCTAAACTTAATTTGAGTTTTAAGATTTCAAAAGGATACATTATGCAAAATGGAATTTCTTCCTTAATCACTAAGTTATAAGCTAATTTACAATAAATTCGAGTTTTAATATTTCAAAAGGATACATTATTGAAAATGGAGTTTCTTCCTTAATCACTAAGTTATAACCTAATTTACACTCAATTTGAGTTTTAAGATTTCAAATGGATACATTATGGAAAATGGAGTTTCTTCCTTAATCACTAAGTTATAAGCTAATTTACACTCAATTCGAGATTTTAGATTTCAAAGGGATACATTATTGAAAATGGTGTTTCTTCCTTAATCACTAAGTTATAACCGAATTTTTACTCAATTTGAGTTTTAAGATTTCAAATGGATACATTATGGAAAATGGAGTTTCTTCCTTAATCACTAAGTTATAAGCTAATTTACACTCAATTCGAGATTTTAGATTTCAAAAGGATACATTATTGAAAATGGTATTTCTTAATCACTAAGTTATAACCGAATTTTTAATCAATTTGAGTTTTAAGATTTCAAAAGGATACTTTATTGAAAATGGAGTTTCTTCCTAAATCACTAAGTTATAACCTGATTTACACTAAATTTGAGTTTTAAGATTTCAAAAGGATACATTATGGAAAATGTGGTTTCTCCCTTAATCACTAAGTTATAAGCTAATTTACACTCAATTCGAGATTTTAGATTTCAAAAGGATACATTATTGAAAATGGTGTTTCTTCCTTAATCACTAAGTTATAACCGAATTTTTACTCAATTTGAGTTTTAAGATTTCAAAAGGATACCTTATTGAAAATGGAGTTTCTTCCTTAATCACTAAGTTATATCCTATTTTACACTCAATTTGAATTTTTAGATTTACAAGGGATACATTATTGAAAATAGAGTTTCTTCCTTAATCACTAAGTTATAAGCTAATTTACACTCAATTCAAATTATAAGATTTCATAAGGATACAATATGGAAAATAGAGTTTCTTCCTTAATCACTAAGTTATTACCTAATCTACCACTCAATTTGAGTTTTAAGATTTCAAAAGGATACATTATGGAAAATGGATTTTCTTCACTTAATCACTAAGTTATAAGCTAATTTACAATCAATTCGAGTTTTAATATTTCAAAATGATACATTATTGAAAATGGAGTTTCTTCCTTAATCACTGAGTTATTACCTAATTTTCACTCAATTAGAGTTAATCACTAAGTTATAACCTAATTTACACTTTGAGTTTTAATATTTCAAAATAATACATTATGGAAAATGGAGTTTCTTCCTAATTCACTAAGTTACAAGCAAATTTACACTCGATTCGAGATTTTATATTTCAAAAGGATACATTATTGAAAATGGTGTTTCTTCCTTAATCACTAAGTTATAACCGAATTTTCACTCAATTTGAGTTTTAAGATTTCAAAAGGATGCATTATTGAAATTGGAGTTTCTTCCTTAATCACTAAGTTATAACCTATTTTACACTCAATTTGAATTTTTAGATTTACAAGGGATACATTATTGAAAATGGAGTTTCTTCCTTAATCACTAAGTTATAAGCTAATTTACACTCAATTCGAATTTTAAGATTTCAAAAGGATACATTACGGAAAATGGAGTTTCTTCCTTAATCACTAAGTTATTACCTAATCTAAACTTAATTTGAGTTTTAAGATTTCAAAAGGATACATTATGCAAAATGGAATTTCTTCCTTAATCACTAAGTTATAAGCTAATTTACAATAAATTCGAGTTTTAATATTTCAAAAGGATACATTATTGAAAATGGAGTTGCTTCCTTAATCACTAAGTTATAACCTAATTTACACTTAATTTGAGTTTTAAGATTTCAAAAGGATACATTATGGAAAATGGAGTTTCTTCCTTAATCACTAAGTTATATCCTATTTTACACTCAATTTGAATTTTTAGATTTACAAGGGATACATTATTGGAAATAGAGTTTCTTCCTTAATCACTAAGTTATAAGCTAATTTACACTCAATTCAAATTTTAAGATTTCATAAGGATACAATATGGAAAATAGAGTTTCTTCCTTAATCACTAAGTTATTACCTAATCTACCACTCAATTTGAGTTTTAAGATTTCAAAAGGATACATTATGGAAAATGGATTTTCTTCACTTAATCACTAAGTTATAAGCTAATTTACAATCAATTCGAGTTTTAATATTTCAAAATGATACATTATTAAAATGGAGTTTCTTCCTTAATCACTGAGTTATTACCTAATTTTCACTCAATTAGAGTTAATCACTAAGTTATAACCTAATTTACACTTTGAGTTTTAATATTTCAAAAGGAAACATTACGGAAAATGGAGTTTCTTCCTTAATCACTAAGTTATTACCTAATCTAAACTTAATTTGAGTTTTAAGATTTCAAAAGGATACATTATGCAAAATGGAATTTCTTCCTTAATCACTAAGTTATAAGCTAATTTACAATAAATTCGAGTTTTAATATTTCAAAAGGATACATTATTGAAAATGGAGTTTCTTCCTTAATCACTAAGTTATAACCTAATTTACACTCAATTTGAGTTTTTAGATTTCAAATGGATACATTATGGAAAATGGAGTTTCTTCCTTAATCACTAAGTTATAAGCTAATTTACACTCAATTCGAGATTTTAGATTTCAAAAGGATACATTATTGAAAATGGTGTTTCTTAATCACTAAGTTATAACCGAATTTTTAATCAATGTGAGTTTTAAGATTTCAAAAGGATACTTTATTGAAAATGGAGTTTCTTCCTTAATCACTAAGTTATAACCTGATTTACACTAAATTTGAGTTTTAAGATTTCAAAAGGATACATTATGGAAAATGGGGTTTCTCCCTTAATCACTAAGTTATAAGCTAATTTACACTCAATTCGAGATTTTAGATTTCAAAAGGATACATTATTGAAAATGGTGTTTCTTCCTTAATCACTAAGTTATAACCGAATTTTTACTCAATTTGAGTTTTAAGATTTCAAAAGGATACCTTATTGAAAATGGAGTTTCTTCCTTAATCACTAAGTTATATCCTATTTTACACTCAATTTGAATTTTTAGATTTACAAGGGATACATTATTGAAAATAGAGTTTCTTCCTTAATCACTAAGTTATAAGCTAATTTAAACTCAATTCAAATTTTAAGATTTCATAAGGATACAATATGGAAAATAGAGTTTCTTCCTTAATCACTAAGTTATTACCTAATCTACCACTCAATTTGAGTTTTAAGATTTCAAAAGGATACATTATGGAAAATGGAGTTTCTTCCTTAATCACTGAGTTATTACCTAATTTTCACTCAATTAGAGTTAATCACTAAGTTATAACCTAATTTACACTTTGAGTTTTAATATTTCAAAATAATACATTATGGAAAATGGAGTTTCTTCCTAATTCACTAAGTTACAAGCAAATTTACACTCGATTCGAGATTTTATATTTCAAAAGGATACATTATTGAAAATGGTGTTTCTTCCTTAATCACTAAGTTATAACCGAATTTTCACTCAATTTGAGTTTTAAGATTTCAAAAGGATGCATTATTGAAATTGGAGTTTCTTCCTTAATCACTAAGTTATAACCTAATTTACACTCAATTTGAGTTTTTAGATTTCAAATGGATACATTATGGAAAATGGAGTTTCTTCCTTAATCACTAAGTTATAAGCTAATTTACACTCAATTCGAGATTTTAGATTTCAAAAGGATACATTATTGAAAATGGTGTTTCTTAATCACTAAGTTATAACCGAATTTTTAATCAATGTGAGTTTTAAGATTTCAAAAGGATACTTTATTGAAAATGGAGTTTCTTCCTTAATCACTAAGTTATAACCTGATTTACACTAAATTTGAGTTTTAAGATTTCAAAAGGATACATTATGGAAAATGGGGTTTCTCCCTTAATCACTAAGTTATAAGCTAATTTACACTCAATTCGAGATTTTAGATTTCAAAAGGATACATTATTGAAAATGGTGTTTCTTCCTTAATCACTAAGTTATAACCGAATTTTTACTCAATTTGAGTTTTAAGATTTCAAAAGGATACCTTATTGAAAATGGAGTTTCTTCCTTAATCACTAAGTTATATCCTATTTTACACTCAATTTGAATTTTTAGATTTACAAGGGATACATTATTGAAAATAGAGTTTCTTCCTTAATCACTAAGTTATAAGCTAATTTAAACTCAATTCAAATTTTAAGATTTCATAAGGATACAATATGGAAAATAGAGTTTCTTCCTTAATCACTAAGTTATTACCTAATCTACCACTCAATTTGAGTTTTAAGATTTCAAAAGGATACATTATGGAAAATGGATTTTCTTCACTTAATCACTAAGTTATAAGCTAATTTACAATCAATTCGAGTTTTAATATTTCAAAATGATACATTATTGAAAATGGAGTTTCTTCCTTAATCACTGAGTTATTACCTAATTTTCACTCAATTAGAGTTAATCACTAAGTTATAACCTAATTTACACTTTGAGTTTTAATATTTCAAAATAATACATTATGGAAAATGGAGTTTCTTCCTAATTCACTAAGTTACAAGCAAATTTACACTCGATTCGAGATTTTATATTTCAAAAGGATACATTATTGAAAATGGTGTTTCTTCCTTAATCACTAAGTTATAACCGAATTTTCACTCAATTTGAGTTTTAAGATTTCAAAAGGATGCATTATTGAAATTGGAGTTTCTTCCTTAATCACTAAGTTATAACCTATTTTACACTCAATTTGAATTTTTAGATTTACAAGGGATACATTATTGAAAATGGAGTTTCTTCCTTAATCACTAAGTTATAAGCTAATTTACACTCAATTCGAATTTTAAGATTTCAAAAGGATACATTACGGAAAATGGAGTTTCTTCCTTAATCACTAAGTTATTACCTAATCTAAACTTAATTTGAGTTTTAAGATTTCAAAAGGATACATTATGCAAAATGGAATTTCTTCCTTAATCACTAAGTTATAAGCTAATTTACAATAAATTCGAGTTTTAATATTTCAAAAGGATACATTATTGAAAATGGAGTTTCTTCCTTAATCACTAAGTTATAACCTAATTTACACTTAATTTGAGTTTTAAGATTTCAAAAGGATACATTATGGAAAATGGAGTTTCTTCCTTAATCACTAAGTTATATCCTATTTTACACTCAATTTGAATTTTTAGATTTACAAGGGATACATTATTTGAAATAGAGTTTCTTCCTTAATCACTAAGTTATAAGCTAATTTACACTCAATTCAAATTTTAAGATTTCATAAGGATACAATATGGAAAATAGAGTTTCTTCCTTAATCACTAAGTTATTACCTAATCTACCACTCAATTTGAGTTTTAAGATTTCAAAAGGATACATTATGGAAAATGGATTTTCTTCACTTAATCACTAAGTTATAAGCTAATTTACAATCAATTCGAGTTTTAATATTTCAAAATGATACATTATTGAAAATGGAGTTTCTTCCTTAATCACTGAGTTATTACCTAATTTTCACTCAATTAGAGTTAATCACTAAGTTATAACCTAATTTACACTTTGAGTTTTAATATTTCAAAAGGATACATTATGGAAAATGGAGTTTCTTCCTAATTCACTAAGTTACAAGCAAATTTACACTCGATTCGAGATTTTAGATTTCAAAAGGATACATTATTGAAAATGGAATTTCTTCCTTAATCACTAAGTTATAACCGAATTTTCACTCAATTTGAGTTTTAAGATTTCAAAAGGATGCATTATTGAAATTGGAGTTTCTTCCTTAATCACTAAGTTATAACCTATTTTACACTCAATTTGAATTTTTAGATTTACAAGGGATACATTATTGAAAATGGAGTTTCTTCCTTAATCACTAAGTTATAAGCTAATTTACACTCAATTCGAATTTTAAGATTTCAAAAGGATACATTACGGAAAATGGAGTTTCTTCCTTAATCACTAAGTTATTACCTAATCTAAACTTAATTTGAGTTTTAAGATTTCAAAAGGATACATTATGCAAAATGGAATTTCTTCCTTAATCACTAAGTTATAAGCTAATTTACAATAAATTCGAGTTTTAATATTTCAAAAGGATACATTATTGAAAATGGAGTTTCTTCCTTAATCACTAAGTTATAACCTAATTTACACTCAATTTGAGTTTTAAGATTTCAAAAGGATACATTATGGAAAATGGAGTTTCTTCCTTAATCACTAAGTTATAAGCTAATTTACACTCAATTCGAGATTTTAGATTTCAAAAGGATACATTATTGAAAATGGTGTTTCTTAATCACTAAGTTATAAGCTAATTTACACTCAATTCGAATTTTAAGATTTCAAAAGGATACATTACGGAAAATGGAGTTTCTTCCTTAATCACTAAGTTATTACCTAATCTAAACTTAATTTGAGTTTTAAGATTTCAAAAGGATACATTATGCAAAATGGAATTTCTTCCTTAATCACTAAGTTATAAGCTAATTTACAATAAATTCGAGTTTTAATATTTCAAAAGGATACATTATTGAAAATGGAGTTTCTTCCTTAATCACTAAGTTATAACCTAATTTACACTTAATTTGAGTTTTAAGATTTCAAAAGGATACATTATGGAAAATGGAGTTTCTTCCTTAATCACTAAGTTATATCCTATTTTACACTCAATTTGAATTTTTAGATTTACAAGGGATACATTATTGGAAATAGAGTTTCTTCCTTAATCACTAAGTTATAAGCTAATTTACACTCAATTCAAATTTTAAGATTTCATAAGGATACAATATGGAAAATAGAGTTTCTTCCTTAATCACTAAGTTATTACCTAATCTACCACTCAATTTGAGTTTTAAGATTTCAAAAGGATACATTATGGAAAATGGATTTTCTTCACTTAATCACTAAGTTATAAGCTAATTTACAATCAATTCGAGTTTTAATATTTCAAAATGATACATTATTGAAAATGGAGTTTCTTCCTTAATCACTGAGTTATTACCTAATTTTCACTCAATTAGAGTTAATCACTAAGTTATAACCTAATTTACACTTTGAGTTTTAATATTTCAAAAGGATACATTACGGAAAATGGAGTTTCTTCCTTAATCACTAAGTTATTACCTAATCTAAACTTAATTTGAGTTTTAAGATTTCAAAAGGATACATTATGCAAAATGGAATTTCTTCCTTAATCACTAAGTTATAAGCTAATTTACAATAAATTCGAGTTTTAATATTTCAAAAGGATACATTATTGAAAATGGAGTTTCTTCCTTAATCACTAAGTTATAACCTAATTTACACTCAATTTGAGTTTTAAGATTTCAAATGGATACATTATGGAAAATGGAGTTTCTTCCTTAATCACTAAGTTATAAGCTAATTTACACTCAATTCGAGATTTTAGATTTCAAAAGGATACATTATTGAAAATGGTGTTTCTTAATCACTAAGTTATAACCGAATTTTTAATCAATTTGAGTTTTAAGATTTCAAAAGGATACTTTATTGAAAATGGAGTTTCTTCCTTAATCACTAAGTTATAACCTGATTTACACTAAATTTGAGTTTTAAGATTTCAAAAGGATACATTATGGAAAATGGGGTTTCTCCCTTAATCACTAAGTTATAAGCTAATTTACACTCAATTCGAGATTTTAGATTTCAAAAGGATACATTATTGAAAATGGTGTTTCTTCCTTAATCACTAAGTTATAACCGAATTTTTACTCAATTTGAGTTTTAAGATTTCAAAAGGATACCTTATTGAAAATGGAGTTTCTTCCTTAATCACTAAGTTATATCCTATTTTACACTCAATTTGAATTTTTAGATTTACAAGGGATACATTATTGAAAATAGAGTTTCTTCCTTAATCACTAAGTTATAAGCTAATTTACACTCAATTCAAATTTTAAGATTTCATAAGGATACAATATGGAAAATAGAGTTTCTTCCTTAATCACTAAGTTATTACCTAATCTACCACTCAATTTGAGTTTTAAGATTTCAAAAGGATACATTATGGAAAATGGATTTTCTTCACTTAATCACTAAGTTATAAGCTAATTTACAATCAATTCGAGTTTTAATATTTCAAAATGATACATTATTGAAAATGGAGTTTCTTCCTTAATCACTGAGTTATTACCTAATTTTCACTCAATTAGAGTTAATCACTAAGTTATAACCTAATTTACACTTTGAGTTTTAATATTTCAAAATAATACATTATGGAAAATGGAGTTTCTTCCTAATTCACTAAGTTACAAGCAAATTTACACTCGATTCGAGATTTTATATTTCAAAAGGATACATTATTGAAAATGGTGTTTCTTCCTTAATCACTAAGTTATAACCGAATTTTCACTCAATTTGAGTTTTAAGATTTCAAAAGGATGCATTATTGAAATTGGAGTTTCTTCCTTAATCACTAAGTTATAACCTATTTTACACTCAATTTGAATTTTTAGATTTACAAGGGATACATTATTGAAAATGGAGTTTCTTCCTTAATCACTAAGTTATAAGCTAATTTACACTCAATTCGAATTTTAAGATTTCAAAAGGATACATTACGGAAAATGGAGTTTCTTCCTTAATCACTAAGTTATTACCTAATCTAAACTTAATTTGAGTTTTAAGATTTCAAAAGGATACATTATGCAAAATGGAATTTCTTCCTTAATCACTAAGTTATAAGCTAATTTACAATAAATTCGAGTTTTAATATTTCAAAAGGATACATTATTGAAAATGGAGTTTCTTCCTTAATCACTAAGTTATAACCTAATTTACACTTAATTTGAGTTTTAAGATTTCAAAAGGATACATTATGGAAAATGGAGTTTCTTCCTTAATCACTAAGTTATATCCTATTTTACACTCAATTTGAATTTTTAGATTTACAAGGGATACATTATTGGAAATAGAGTTTCTTCCTTAATCACTAAGTTATAAGCTAATTTACACTCAATTCAAATTTTAAGATTTCATAAGGATACAATATGGAAAATAGAGTTTCTTCCTTAATCACTAAGTTATTACCTAATCTACCACTCAATTTGAGTTTTAAGATTTCAAAAGGATACATTATGGAAAATGGATTTTCTTCACTTAATCACTAAGTTATAAGCTAATTTACAATCAATTCGAGTTTTAATATTTCAAAATGATACATTATTGAAAATGGAGTTTCTTCCTTAATCACTGAGTTATTACCTAATTTTCACTCAATTAGAGTTAATCACTAAGTTATAACCTAATTTACACTTTGAGTTTTAATATTTCAAAAGGATACATTACGGAAAATGGAGTTTCTTCCTTAATCACTAAGTTATTACCTAATCTAAACTTAATTTGAGTTTTAAGATTTCAAAAGGATACATTATGCAAAATGGAATTTCTTCCTTAATCACTAAGTTATAAGCTAATTTACAATAAATTCGAGTTTTAATATTTCAAAAGGATACATTATTGAAAATGGAGTTTCTTCCTTAATCACTAAGTTATAACCTAATTTACACTCAATTTGAGTTTTAAGATTTCAAATGGATACATTATGGAAAATGGAGTTTCTTCCGTAATCACTAAGTTATAAGCTAATTTACACTCAATTCGAGATTTTAGATTTCAAAAGGATACATTATTGAAAATGGTGTTTCTTAATCACTAAGTTATAACCGAATTTTTAATCAATTTGAGTTTTAAGATTTCAAAAGGATACTTTATTGAAAATGGAGTTTCTTCCTTAATCACTAAGTTATAACCTGATTTACACTAAATTTGAGTTTTAAGATTTCAAAAGGATACATTATGGAAAATGGGGTTTCTCCCTTAATCACTAAGTTATAAGCTAATTTACACTCAATTCGAGATTTTAGATTTCAAAAGGATACATTATTGAAAATGGTGTTTCTTCCTTAATCACTAAGTTATAACCGAATTTTTACTCAATTTGAGTTTTAAGATTTCAAAAGGATACCTTATTGAAAATGGAGTTTCTTCCTTAATCACTAAGTTATATCCTATTTTACACTCAATTTGAATTTTTAGATTTACAAGGGATACATTATTGAAAATAGAGTTTCTTCCTTAATCACTAAGTTATAAGCTAATTTACACTCAATTCAAATTTTAAGATTTCATAAGGATACAATATGGAAAATAGAGTTTCTTCCTTAATCACTAAGTTATTACCTAATCTACCACTCAATTTGAGTTTTAAGATTTCAAAAGGATACATTATGGAAAATGGATTTTCTTCACTTAATCACTAAGTTATAAGCTAATTTACAATCAATTCGAGTTTTAATATTTCAAAATGATACATTATTGAAAATGGAGTTTCTTCCTTAATCACTGAGTTATTACCTAATTTTCACTCAATTAGAGTTAATCACTAAGTTATAACCTAATTTACACTTTGAGTTTTAATATTTCAAAATAATACATTATGGAAAATGGAGTTTCTTCCTAATTCACTAAGTTACAAGCAAATTTACACTCGATTCGAGATTTTATATTTCAAAAGGATACATTATTGAAAATGGTGTTTCTTCCTTAATCACTAAGTTATAACCGAATTTTCACTCAATTTGAGTTTTAAGATTTCAAAAGGATGCATTATTGAAATTGGAGTTTCTTCCTTAATCACTAAGTTATAACCTATTTTACACTCAATTTGAATTTTTAGATTTACAAGGGATACATTACCGAAAATGGAGTTTCTTCCTTAATCACTAAGTTATAAGCTAATTTACACTCAATTCGAATTTTAAGATTTCAAAAGGATACATTACGGAAAATGGAGTTTCTTTCTTAATCACTAAGTTATTACCTAATCTAAACTTAATTTGAGTTTTAAGATTTCAAAAGGATACATTATGCAAAATGGAATTTCTTCCTTAATCACAAAGTTATAACCTAATTTATCATCAATTCGAGTTATAAAATTCCAAAAGGATACATTATTGAAAATGGAGTTTCTTCCTTAATCACTAAGTTATAACCTAATTTACACTTAATTTGAGTTTTAAGATTTCAAAAGGATACATTATGGAAAATGGAGTTTCTTCCTTAATCACTAAGTTATATCCTATTTTACACTCAATTTGAATTTTTAGATTTACAAGGTATACATTATTGGAAATAGAGTTTCTTCCTTAATCACTAAGTTATAAGCTAATTTACACTCAATTCAAATTTTAAGATTTCATAAGGATACAATATGGAAAATAGAGTTTCTTCCTTAATCACTAAGTTATTACCTAATCTACCACTCAATTTGAGTTTTAAGATTTCAAAAGGATACATTATGGAAAATGGATTTTCTTCACTTAATCACTAAGTTATAAGCTAATTTACAATCAATTCGAGTTTTAATATTTCAAAATGATACATTATTAAAATGGAGTTTCTTCCTTAATCACTGAGTTATTACCTAATTTTCACTCAATTAGAGTTAATCACTAAGTTATAACCTAATTTACACTTTGAGTTTTAATATTTCAAAAGGATACATTACGGAAAATGGAGTTTCTTCCTTAATCACTAAGTTATTACCTAATCTAAACTTAATTTGAGTTTTAAGATTTCAAAAGGATACATTATGCAAAATGGAATTTCTTCCTTAATCACTAAGTTATAAGCTAATTTACAATAAATTCGAGTTTTAATATTTCAAAAGGATACATTATTGAAAATGGAGTTTCTTCCTTAATCACTAAGTTATAACCTAATTTACACTCAATTTGAGTTTTAAGATTTCAAATGGATACATTATGGAAAATGGAGTTTCTTCCTTAATCACTAAGTTATAAGCTAATTTACACTCAATTCGAGATTTTAGATTTCAAAAGGATACATTATTGAAAATGGTGTTTCTTAATCACTAAGTTATAACCGAATTTTTAATCAATTTGAGTTTTAAGATTTCAAAAGGATACTTTTTTGAAAATGGAGTTTCTTCCTTAATCACTAAGTTATAACCTGATTTACACTAAATTTGAGTTTTAAGATTTCAAAAGGATACATTATGGAAAATGGGGTTTCTCCCTTAATCACTAAGTTATAAGCTAATTTACACTCAATTCGAGATTTTAGATTTCAAAAGGATACATTATTGAAAATGGTGTTTCTTCCTTAATCACTAAGTTATAACCGAATTTTTACTCAATTTGAGTTTTAAGATTTCAAAAGGATACCTTATTGAAAATGGAGTTTCTTCCTTAATCACTAAGTTATATCCTATTTTACACTCAATTTGAATTTTTAGATTTACAAGGGATACATTATTGAAAATAGAGTTTCTTCCTTAATCACTAAGTTATAAGCTAATTTACACTCAATTCAAATTTTAAGATTTCATAAGGATACAATATGGAAAATAGAGTTTCTTCCTTAATCACTAAGTTATTACCTAATCTACCACTCAATTTGAGTTTTAAGATTTCAAAAGGATACATTATGGAAAATGGATTTTCTTCACTTAATCACTAAGTTATAAGCTAATTTACAATCAATTCGAGTTTTAATATTTCAAAATGATACATTATTGAAAATGGAGTTTCTTCCTTAATCACTGAGTTATTACCTAATTTTCACTCAATTAGAGTTAATCACTAAGTTATAACCTAATTTACACTTTGAGTTTTAATATTTCAAAATAATACATTATGGAAAATGGAGTTTCTTCCTAATTCACTAAGTTACAAGCAAATTTACACTCGATTCGAGATTTTATATTTCAAAAGGATACATTATTGAAAATGGTGTTTCTTCCTTAATCACTAAGTTATAACCGAATTTTCACTCAATTTGAGTTTTAAGATTTCAAAAGGATGCATTATTGAAATTGGAGTTTCTTCCTTAATCACTAAGTTATAACCTATTTTACACTCAATTTGAATTTTTAGATTTACAAGGGATACATTATTGAAAATGGAGTTTCTTCCTTAATCACTAAGTTATAAGCTAATTTACACTCAATTCGAATTTTAAGATTTCAAAAGGATACATTACGGAAAATGGAGTTTCTTTCTTAATCACTAAGTTATTACCTAATCTAAACTTAATTTGAGTTTTAAGATTTCAAAAGGATACATTATGCAAAATGGAATTTCTTCCTTAATCACTAAGTTATAAGCTAATTTATAATAAATTCGAGTTTTAATATTTCAAAAGGATACATTATTGAAAATGGAGTTTCTTCCTTAATCACTAAGTTATAACCTAATTTACACTTAATTTGAGTTTTAAGATTTCAAAAGGATACATTATGGAAAATGGAGTTTCTTCCTTAATCACTAAGTTATATCCTATTTTACACTCAATTTGAATTTTTAGATTTACAAGGTATACATTATTGGAAATAGAGTTTCTTCCTTAATCACTAAGTTATAAGCTAATTTACACTCAATTCAAATTTTAAGATTTCATAAGGATACAATATGGAAAATAGAGTTTCTTCCTTAATCACTAAGTTATTACCTAATCTACCACTCAATTTGAGTTTTAAGATTTCAAAAGGATACATTATGGAAAATGGATTTTCTTCACTTAATCACTAAGTTATAAGCTAATTTACAATCAATTCGAGTTTTAATATTTCAAAATGATACATTATTAAAATGGAGTTTCTTCCTTAATCACTGAGTTATTACCTAATTTTCACTCAATTAGAGTTAATCACTAAGTTATAACCTAATTTACACTTTGAGTTTTAATATTTCAAAAGGATACATTACGGAAAATGGAGTTTCTTCCTTAATCACTAAGTTATTACCTAATCTAAACTTAATTTGAGTTTTAAGATTTCAAAAGGATACATTATGCAAAATGGAATTTCTTCCTTAATCACTAAGTTATAAGCTAATTTACAATAAATTCGAGTTTTAATATTTCAAAAGGATACATTATTGAAAATGGAGTTTCTTCCTTAATCACTAAGTTATAACCTAATTTACACTCAATTTGAGTTTTTAGATTTCAAATGGATACATTATGGAAAATGGAGTTTCTTCCTTAATCACTAAGTTATAAGCTAATTTACACTCAATTCGAGATTTTAGATTTCAAAAGGATACATTATTGAAAATGGTGTTTCTTAATCACTAAGTTATAACCGAATTTTTAATCAATTTGAGTTTTAAGATTTCAAAAGGATACTTTATTGAAAATGGAGTTTCTTCCTTAATTAATCACTAAGTTATAACCTGATTTACACTAAATTTGAGTTTTAAGATTTCAAAAGGATACATTATGGAAAATGGGGTTTCTCCCTTAATCACTAAGTTATAAGCTAATTTACACTCAATTCGAGATTTTAGATTTCAAAAGGATACATTATTGAAAATGGTGTTTCTTCCTTAATCACTAAGTTATAACCGAATTTTTACTCAATTTGAGTTTTAAGATTTCAAAAGGATACCTTATTGAAAATGGAGTTTCTTCCTTAATCACTAAGTTATATCCTATTTTACACTCAATTTGAATTTTTAGATTTACAAGGGATACATTATTGAAAATAGAGTTTCTTCCTTAATCACTAAGTTATAAGCTAATTTAAACTCAATTCAAATTTTAAGATTTCATAAGGATACAATATGGAAAATAGAGTTTCTTCCTTAATCACTAAGTTATTACCTAATCTACCACTCAATTTGAGTTTTAAGATTTCAAAAGGATACATTATGGAAAATGGATTTTCTTCACTTAGTCACTAAGTTATAAGCTAATTTACAATCAATTCGAGTTTTAATATTTCAAAATGATACATTATTGAAAATGGAGTTTCTTCCTTAATCACTGAGTTATTACCTAATTTTCACTCAATTAGAGTTAATCACTAAGTTATAACCTAATTTACACTTTGAGTTTTAATATTTCAAAATAATACATTATGGAAAATGGAGTTTCTTCCTAATTCACTAAGTTACAAGCAAATTTACACTCGATTCGAGATTTTATATTTCAAAAGGATACATTATTGAAAATGGTGTTTCTTCCTTAATCACTAAGTTATAACCGAATTTTCACTCAATTTGAGTTTTAAGATTTCAAAAGGATGCATTATTGAAATTGGAGTTTCTTCCTTAATCACTAAGTTATAACCTATTTTACACTCAATTTGAATTTTTAGATTTACAAGGGATACATTATTGAAAATGGAGTTTCTTCCTTAATCACTAAGTTATAAGCTAATTTACACTCAATTCGAATTTTAAGATTTCAAAAGGATACATTACGGAAAATGGAGTTTCTTCCTTAATCACTAAGTTATTACCTAATCTAAACTTAATTTGAGTTTTAAGATTTCAAAAGGATACATTATGCAAAATGGAATTTCTTCCTTAATCACTAAGTTATAAGCTAATTTACAATAAATTCGAGTTTTAATATTTCAAAAGGATACATTATTGAAAATGGAGTTTCTTCCTTAATCACTAAGTTACAAGCAAATTTACACTCGATTCGAGATTTTATATTTCAAAAGGATACATTATTGAAAATGGTGTTTCTTCCTTAATCACTAAGTTATAACCGAATTTTCACTCAATTTGAGTTTTAAGATTTCAAAAGGATGCATTATTGAAATTGGAGTTTCTTCCTTAATCACTAAGTTATAACCTATTTTACACTCAATTTGAATTTTTAGATTTACAAGGGATACATTATTGAAAATGGAGTTTCTTCCTTAATCACTAAGTTATAAGCTAATTTACACTCAATTCGAATTTTAAGATTTCAAAAGGATACATTATTGAAAATGGAGTTTCTTCCTTAATCACTAAGTTATTACCTAATCTAAACTTAATTTGAGTTTTAAGATTTCAAAAGGATACATTATGCAAAATGGAATTTCTTCCTTAATCACTAAGTTATAAGCTAATTTACAATAAATTCGAGTTTTAATATTTCAAAAGGATACATTATTGAAAATGGAGTTTCTTCCTTAATCACTAAGTTATTACCTAATTTACACTTAATTTGAGTTTTAAGATTTCAAAAGGATACATTATGGAAAATGGAGTTTCTTCCTTAATCACTAAGTTATATCCTATTTTACACTCAATTTGAATTTTTAGATTTACAAGGGATACATTATTTGAAATAGAGTTTCTTCCTTAATCACTAAGTTATAAGCTAATTTACACTCAATTCAAATTTTAAGATTTCATAAGGATATAATATGGAAAATAGAGTTTCTTCCTTAATCACTAAGTTATTACCTAATCTACCACTCAATTTGAGTTTTAAGATTTCAAAAGGATACATTATGGAAAATGGATTTTCTTCACTTAATCACTAAGTTATAAGCTAATTTACAATCAATTCGAGTTTTAATATTTCAAAATGATACATTATTGAAAATGGAGTTTCTTCCTTAATCACTGAGTTATTACCTAATTTTCACTCAATTAGAGTTAATCACTAAGTTATAACCTAATTTACACTTTGAGTTTTAATATTTCAAAAGGATACATTACGGAAAATGGAGTTTCTTCCTTAATCACTAAGTTATTACCTAATCTAAACTTAATTTGAGTTTTAAGATTTCAGAAGGATACATTATGCAAAATGGAATTTCTTCCTTAATCACTAAGTTATAAGCTAATTTACAATAAATTCGAGTTTTAATATTTCAAAAGGATACATTATTGAAAATGGAGTTTCTTCCTTAATCACTAAGTTATAACCTAATTTACACTCAATTTGAGTTTTAAGATTTCAAATGGATACATTATGGAAAATGGAGTTTCTTCCTTAATCACTAAGTTATAAGCTAATTTACACTCAATTCGAGATTTTAGATTTCAAAAGGATACATTATTGAAAATGGTGTTTCTTAATCACTAAGTTATAACCGAATTTTTAATCAATTTGAGTTTTAAGATTTCAAAAGGATACTTTATTGAAAATGGAGTTTCTTCCTTAATCACTAAGTTATAACCTGATTTACACTAAATTTGAGTTTTAAGATTTCAAAAGGATATATTATGGAAAATGGGGTTTCTCCCTTAATCACTAAGTTATAAGCTAATTTACACTCAATTCGAGATTTTAGATTTCAAAAGGATACATTATTGAAAATGGTGTTTCTTCCTTAATCACTAAGTTATAACCGAATTTTTACTCAATTTGAGTTTTAAGATTTCAAAAGGATACCTTATTGAAAATGGAGTTTCTTCCTTAATCACTAAGTTATATCCTATTTTACACTCAATTTGAATTTTTAGATTTACAAGGGATACATTATTGAAAATAGAGTTTCTTCCTTAATCACTAAGTTATAAGCTAATTTAAACTCAATTCAAATTTTAAGATTTCATAAGGATACAATATGGAAAATAGAGTTTCTTCCTTAATCACTAAGTTATTACCTAATCTACCACTCAATTTGAGTTTTAAGATTTCAAAAGGATACATTATGGAAAATGGATTTTCTTCACTTAATCACTAAGTTATAAGCTAATTTACAATCAATTCGAGTTTTAATATTTCAAAATGATACATTATTGAAAATGGAGTTTCTTCCTTAATCACTGAGTTATTACCTAATTTTCACTCAATTAGAGTTAATCACTAAGTTATAACCTAATTTACACTTTGAGTTTTAATATTTCAAAATAATACATTATGGAAAATGGAGTTTCTTCCTAATTCACTAAGTTACAAGCAAATTTACACTCGATTCGAGATTTTATATTTCAAAAGGATACATTATTGAAAATGGTGTTTCTTCCTTAATCACTAAGTTATAACCGAATTTACACTCAATTTGAGTTTTAAGATTTCAAAAGGATACATTATTGAAATTGGAGTTTCTTCCTTAATCACTAAGTTATAACCTATTTTACACTCAATTTGAATTTTTAGATTTACAAGGGATACATTATTGAAAATGGAGTTTCTTCCTTAATCACTAAGTTATAAGCTAATTTACACTCAATTCGAATTTTAAGATTTCAAAAGGATACATTACGGAAAATGGAGTTTCTTTCTTAATCACTAAGTTATTACCTAATCTAAACTTAATTTGAGTTTTAAGATTTCAAAAGGATACATTATGCAAAATGGAATTTCTTCCTTAATCACTAAGTTATAAGCTAATTTATAATAAATTCGAGTTTTAATATTTCAAAAGGATACATTATTGAAAATGGAGTTTCTTCCTTAATCACTAAGTTATAACCTAATTTACACTTAATTTGAGTTTTAAGATTTCAAAAGGATACATTATGGAAAATGGAGTTTCTTCCTTAATCACTAAGTTATATCCTATTTTACACTCAATTTGAATTTTTAGATTTACAAGGTATACATTATTGGAAATAGAGTTTCTTCCTTAATCACTAAGTTATAAGCTAATTTACACTCAATTCAAATTTTAAGATTTCATAAGGATACAATATGGAAAATAGAGTTTCTTCCTTAATCACTAAGTTATTACCTAATCTACCACTCAATTTGAGTTTTAAGATTTCAAAAGGATACATTATGGAAAATGGATTTTCTTCACTTAATCACTAAGTTATAAGCTAATTTACAATCAATTCGAGTTTTAATATTTCAAAATGATACATTATTAAAATGGAGTTTCTTCCTTAATCACTGAGTTATTACCTAATTTTCACTCAATTAGAGTTAATCACTAAGTTATAACCTAATTTACACTTTGAGTTTTAATATTTCAAAAGGATACATTACGGAAAATGGAGTTTCTTCCTTAATCACTAAGTTATTACCTAATCTAAACTTAATTTGAGTTTTAAGATTTCAAAAGGATACATTATGCAAAATGGAATTTCTTCCTTAATCACTAAGTTATAAGCTAATTTACAATAAATTCGAGTTTTAATATTTCAAAAGGATACATTATTGAAAATGGAGTTTCTTCCTTAATCACTAAGTTATAACCTAATTTACACTCAATTTGAGTTTTAAGATTTCAAATGGATACATTATGGAAAATGGAGTTTCTTCCTTAATCACTAAGTTATAAGCTAATTTACACTCAATTCGAGATTTTAGATTTCAAAAGGATACATTATTGAAAATGGTGTTTCTTAATCACTAAGTTATAACCGAATTTTTAATCAATTTGAGTTTTAAGATTTCAAAAGGATACTTTTTTGAAAATGGAGTTTCTTCCTTAATCACTAAGTTATAACCTGATTTACACTAAATTTGAGTTTTAAGATTTCAAAAGGATACATTATGGAAAATGGGGTTTCTCCCTTAATCACTAAGTTATAAGCTAATTTACACTCAATTCGAGATTTTAGATTTCAAAAGGATACATTATTGAAAATGGTGTTTCTTCCTTAATCACTAAGTTATAACCGAATTTTTACTCAATTTGAGTTTTAAGATTTCAAAAGGATACCTTATTGAAAATGGAGTTTCTTCCTTAATCACTAAGTTATATCCTATTTTACACTCAATTTGAATTTTTAGATTTACAAGGGATACATTATTGAAAATAGAGTTTCTTCCTTAATCACTAAGTTATAAGCTAATTTACACTCAATTCAAATTTTAAGATTTCATAAGGATACAATATGGAAAATAGAGTTTCTTCCTTAATCACTAAGTTATTACCTAATCTACCACTCAATTTGAGTTTTAAGATTTCAAAAGGATACATTATGGAAAATGGATTTTCTTCACTTAATCACTAAGTTATAAGCTAATTTACAATCAATTCGAGTTTTAATATTTCAAAATGATACATTATTGAAAATGGAGTTTCTTCCTTAATCACTGAGTTATTACCTAATTTTCACTCAATTAGAGTTAATCACTAAGTTATAACCTAATTTACACTTTGAGTTTTAATATTTCAAAATAATACATTATGGAAAATGGAGTTTCTTCCTAATTCACTAAGTTACAAGCAAATTTACACTCGATTCGAGATTTTATATTTCAAAAGGATACATTATTGAAAATGGTGTTTCTTCCTTAATCACTAAGTTATAACCGAATTTTCACTCAATTTGAGTTTTAAGATTTCAAAAGGATGCATTATTGAAATTGGAGTTTCTTCCTTAATCACTAAGTTATAACCTATTTTACACTCAATTTGAATTTTAAGATTTACAAGGGATACATTATTGAAAATGGAGTTTCTTCCTTAATCACTAAGTTATAAGCTAATTTACATTCGATATGAGTTTTAAGATTTCAAAAGGATACATTATCGAAAATGGAGTTTCTTTCTTAATCACTAAGTTATTACCTAATCTAAACTTAATTTGAGTTTTAAGATTTCAAAAGGATACATTATGCAAAATGGAATTTATTCATTAATCACAAAGTTATAACCTAATTTATCATCAATTCGAGTTATAAAATTCCAAAAGGATACATTATTGAAAATGGAGTTTCTTCCTTAATCACTAAGTTATAACCTAATTTACACTTAATTTGAGTTTTAAGATTTCAAAAGGATACATTATGGAAAATGGAGTTTCTTCCTTAATCACTAAGTTATATCCTATTTTACACTCAATTTGAATTTTTAGATTTACAAGGTATACATTATTGGAAATAGAGTTTCTTCCTTAATCACTAAGTTATAAGCTAATTTACACTCAATTCAAATTTTAAGATTTCATAAGGATACAATATGGAAAATAGAGTTTCTTCCTTAATCACTAAGTTATTACCTAATCTACCACTCAATTTGAGTTTTAAGATTTCAAAAGGATACATTATGGAAAATGGATTTTCTTCACTTAATCACTAAGTTATAAGCTAATTTACAATCAATTCGAGTTTTAATATTTCAAAATGATACATTATTAAAATGGAGTTTCTTCCTTAATCACTGAGTTATTACCTAATTTTCACTCAATTAGAGTTAATCACTAAGTTATAACCTAATTTACACTTTGAGTTTTAATATTTCAAAAGGATACATTACGGAAAATGGAGTTTCTTCCTTAATCACTAAGTTATTACCTAATCTAAACTTAATTTGAGTTTTAAGATTTCAAAAGGATACATTATGCAAAATGGAATTTCTTCCTTAATCACTAAGTTATAAGCTAATTTACAATAAATTCGAGTTTTAATATTTCAAAAGGATACATTATTGAAAATGGAGTTTCTTCCTTAATCACTAAGTTATAACCTAATTTACACTCAATTTGAGTTTTTAGATTTCAAATGGATACATTATGGAAAATGGAGTTTCTTCCTTAATCACTAAGTTATAAGCTAATTTACACTCAATTCGAGATTTTAGATTTCAAAAGGATACATTATTGAAAATGGTGTTTCTTAATCACTAAGTTATAACCGAATTTTTAATCAATTTGAGTTTTAAGATTTCAAAAGGATACTTTATTGAAAATGGAGTTTCTTCCTTAATTAATCACTAAGTTATAACCTGATTTACACTAAATTTGAGTTTTAAGATTTCAAAAGGATACATTATGGAAAATGGGGTTTCTCCCTTAATCACTAAGTTATAAGCTAATTTACACTCAATTCGAGATTTTAGATTTCAAAAGGATACATTATTGAAAATGGTGTTTCTTCCTTAATCACTAAGTTATAACCGAATTTTTACTCAATTTGAGTTTTAAGATTTCAAAAGGATACCTTATTGAAAATGGAGTTTCTTCCTTAATCACTAAGTTATATCCTATTTTACACTCAATTTGAATTTTTAGATTTACAAGGGATACATTATTGAAAATAGAGTTTCTTCCTTAATCACTAAGTTATAAGCTAATTTAAACTCAATTCAAATTTTAAGATTTCATAAGGATACAATATGGAAAATAGAGTTTCTTCCTTAATCACTAAGTTATTACCTAATCTACCACTCAATTTGAGTTTTAAGATTTCAAAAGGATACATTATGGAAAATGGATTTTCTTCACTTAGTCACTAAGTTATAAGCTAATTTACAATCAATTCGAGTTTTAATATTTCAAAATGATACATTATTGAAAATGGAGTTTCTTCCTTAATCACTGAGTTATTACCTAATTTTCACTCAATTAGAGTTAATCACTAAGTTATAACCTAATTTACACTTTGAGTTTTAATATTTCAAAATAATACATTATGGAAAATGGAGTTTCTTCCTAATTCACTAAGTTACAAGCAAATTTACACTCGATTCGAGATTTTATATTTCAAAAGGATACATTATTGAAAATGGTGTTTCTTCCTTAATCACTAAGTTATAACCGAATTTTCACTCAATTTGAGTTTTAAGATTTCAAAAGGATGCATTATTGAAATTGGAGTTTCTTCCTTAATCACTAAGTTATAACCTATTTTACACTCAATTTGAATTTTTAGATTTACAAGGGATACATTATTGAAAATGGAGTTTCTTCCTTAATCACTAAGTTATAAGCTAATTTACACTCAATTCGAATTTTAAGATTTCAAAAGGATACATTACGGAAAATGGAGTTTCTTCCTTAATCACTAAGTTATTACCTAATCTAAACTTAATTTGAGTTTTAAGATTTCAAAAGGATACATTATGCAAAATGGAATTTCTTCCTTAATCACTAAGTTATAAGCTAATTTACAATAAATTCGAGTTTTAATATTTCAAAAGGATACATTATTGAAAATGGAGTTTCTTCCTTAATCACTAAGTTACAAGCAAATTTACACTCGATTCGAGATTTTATATTTCAAAAGGATACATTATTGAAAATGGTGTTTCTTCCTTAATCACTAAGTTATAACCGAATTTTCACTCAATTTGAGTTTTAAGATTTCAAAAGGATGCATTATTGAAATTGGAGTTTCTTCCTTAATCACTAAGTTATAACCTATTTTACACTCAATTTGAATTTTTAGATTTACAAGGGATACATTATTGAAAATGGAGTTTCTTCCTTAATCACTAAGTTATAAGCTAATTTACACTCAATTCGAATTTTAAGATTTCAAAAGGATACATTACGGAAAATGGAGTTTCTTCCTTAATCACTAAGTTATTACCTAATCTAAACTTAATTTGAGTTTTAAGATTTCAAAAGGATACATTATGCAAAATGGAATTTCTTCCTTAATCACTAAGTTATAAGCTAATTTACAATAAATTCGAGTTTTAATATTTCAAAAGGATACATTATTGAAAATGGAGTTTCTTCCTTAATCACTAAGTTATAACCTAATTTACACTTAATTTGAGTTTTAAGATTTCAAAAGGATACATTATGGAAAATGGAGTTTCTTCCTTAATCACTAAGTTATATCCTATTTTACACTCAATTTGAATTTTTAGATTTACAAGGGATACATTATTTGAAATAGAGTTTCTTCCTTAATCACTAAGTTATAAGCTAATTTACACTCAATTCAAATTTTAAGATTTCATAAGGATATAATATGGAAAATAGAGTTTCTTCCTTAATCACTAAGTTATTACCTAATCTACCACTCAATTTGAGTTTTAAGATTTCAAAAGGATACATTATGGAAAATGGATTTTCTTCACTTAATCACTAAGTTATAAGCTAATTTACAATCAATTCGAGTTTTAATATTTCAAAATGATACATTATTGAAAATGGAGTTTCTTCCTTAATCACTGAGTTATTACCTAATTTTCACTCAATTAGAGTTAATCACTAAGTTATAACCTAATTTACACTTTGAGTTTTAATATTTCAAAAGGATACATTATGGAAAATGGAGTTTCTTCCTTAATCACTAAGTTATTACCTAATCTAAACTTAATTTGAGTTTTAAGATTTCAGAAGGATACATTATGCAAAATGGAATTTCTTCCTTAATCACTAAGTTATAAGCTAATTTACAATAAATTCGAGTTTTAATATTTCAAAAGGATACATTATTGAAAATGGAGTTTCTTCCTTAATCACTAAGTTATAACCTAATTTACACTCAATTTGAGTTTTAAGATTTCAAATGGATACATTATGGAAAATGGAGTTTCTTCCTTAATCACTAAGTTATAAGCTAATTTACACTCAATTCGAGATTTTAGATTTCAAAAGGATACATTATTGAAAATGGTGTTTCTTAATCACTAAGTTATAACCGAATTTTTAATCAATTTGAGTTTTAAGATTTCAAAAGGATACTTTATTGAAAATGGAGTTTCTTCCTTAATCACTAAGTTATAACCTGATTTACACTAAATTTGAGTTTTAAGATTTCAAAAGGATATATTATGGAAAATGGGGTTTCTCCCTTAATCACTAAGTTATAAGCTAATTTACACTCAATTCGAGATTTTAGATTTCAAAAGGATACATTATTGAAAATGGTGTTTCTTCCTTAATCACTAAGTTATAACCGAATTTTTACTCAATTTGAGTTTTAAGATTTCAAAAGGATACCTTATTGAAAATGGAGTTTCTTCCTTAATCACTAAGTTATATCCTATTTTACACTCAATTTGAATTTTTAGATTTACAAGGGATACATTATTGAAAATAGAGTTTCTTCCTTAATCACTAAGTTATAAGCTAATTTAAACTCAATTCAAATTTTAAGATTTCATAAGGATACAATATGGAAAATAGAGTTTCTTCCTTAATCACTAAGTTATTACCTAATCTACCACTCAATTTGAGTTTTAAGATTTCAAAAGGATACATTATGGAAAATGGATTTTCTTCACTTAATCACTAAGTTATAAGCTAATTTACAATCAATTCGAGTTTTAATATTTCAAAATGATACATTATTGAAAATGGAGTTTCTTCCTTAATCACTGAGTTATTACCTAATTTTCACTCAATTAGAGTTAATCACTAAGTTATAACCTAATTTACACTTTGAGTTTTAATATTTCAAAATAATACATTATGGAAAATGGAGTTTCTTCCTAATTCAGTAAGTTACAAGCAAATTTACACTCGATTCGAGATTTTATATTTCAAAAGGATACATTATTGAAAATGGTGTTTCTTCCTTAATCACTAAGTTATAACCGAATTTTCACTCAATTTGAGTTTTAAGATTTCAAAAGGATGCATTATTGAAATTGGAGTTTCTTCCTTAATCACTAAGTTATAACCTATTTTACACTCAATTTGAATTTTTAGATTTACAAGGGATACATTATTGAAAATGGAGTTTCTTCCTTAATCACTAAGTTATAAGCTAATTTACACTCAATTCGAATTTTAAGATTTCAAAAGGATACATTACGGAAAATGGAGTTTCTTCCTTAATCACTAAGTTATTACCTAATCTAAACTTAATTTGAGTTTTAAGATTTCAAAAGGATACATTATGCAAAATGGAATTTCTTCCTTAATCACTAAGTTATAAGCTAATTTACAATAAATTCGAGTTTTAATATTTCAAAAGGATACATTATTGAAAATGGAGTTTCTTCCTTAATCACTAAGTTATAACCTAATTTACACTTAATTTGAGTTTTAAGATTTCAAAAGGATACATTATGGAAAATGGAGTTTCTTCCTTAATCACTAAGTTATATCCTATTTTACACTCAATTTGAATTTTTAGATTTACAAGGGATACATTATTGGAAATAGAGTTTCCTCCTTAATCACTAAGTTATAAGCTAATTTACACTCAATTCAAATTTTAAGATTTCATAAGGATACAATATGGAAAATAGAGTTTCTTCCTTAATCACTAAGTTATTACCTAATCTACCACTCAATTTGAGTTTTAAGATTTCAAAAGGATACATTATGGAAAATGGATTTTCTTCACTTAATCACTAAGTTATAAGCTAATTTACAATCAATTCGAGTTTTAATATTTCAAAATGATACATTATTGAAAATGGAGTTTCTTCCTTTATCACTGAGTTATTACCTAATTTTCACTCAATTAGAGTTAATCACTAAGTTATAACCTAATTTACACTTTGAGGTTTAATATTTCAAAAGGATACATTACGGAAAATGGAGTTTCTTCCTTAATCACTAAGTTATTACCTAATCTAAACTTAATTTGAGTTTTAAGATTTCAAAAGGATACATTATGCAAAATGGAATTTCTTCCTTAATCACTAAGTTATAAGCTAATTTACAATAAATTCGAGTTTTAATATTTCAAAAGGATACATTATTGAAAATGGAGTTTCTTCCTTAATCACTAAGTTATGACCTAATTTACACTCAATTTGAGTTTTAAGATTTCAAATGGATACATTATGGAAAATGGAGTTTCTTCCTTAATCACTAAGTTATAAGCTAATTTACACTCAATTCGAGATTTTAGATTTCAAAAGGATACATTATTGAAAATGGTGTTTCTTAATCACTAAGTTATAACCGAATTTTTAATCAATTTGAGTTTTAAGATTTCAAAAGGATACTTTATTGAAAATGGAGTTTCTTCCTTAATCACTAAGTTATAACCTGATTTACACTAAATTTGAGTTTTAAGATTTCAAAAGGATACATTATGGAAAATGGGGTTTCTCCCTTAATCACTAAGTTATAAGTTAATTTACACTCAATTCGAGATTTTAGATTTCAAAAGGATACATTATTGAAAATGGTGTTTCTTCCTTAATCACTAAGTTATAACCGAATTTTTACTCAATTTGAGTTTTAAGATTTCAAAAGGATACCTTATTGAAAATGGTGTTTCTTCCTTAATCACTAAGTTATATCCTATTTTACACTCAATTTGAATTTTTAGATTTACACGGGATACATTATTGAAAATAGAGTTTCTTCCTTAATCACTAAGTTATAAGCTAATTTAAACTCAATTCAAATTTTAAGATTTCATAAGGATACAATATGGAAAATAGAGTTTCTTCCTTAATCACTAAGTTATTACCTAATCTACCACTCAATTTGAGTTTTAAGATTTCAAAAGGATACATTATGGAAAATGGATTTTCTTCACTTAATCACTAAGTTATAAGCTAATTTACAATCAATTCGAGTTTTAATATTTCAAAATGATACATTATTGAAAATGGAGTTTCTTCCTTAATCACTGAGTTATTACCTAATTTTCACTCAATTAGAGTTAATCACTAAGTTATAACCTAATTTACACTTTGAGTTTTAATATTTCAAAATAATACATTATGGAAAATGGAGTTTCTTCCTAATTCACTAAGTTACAAGCAAATTTACACTCGATTCGAGATTTTATTTCAAAAGGATACATTATTGAAAATGGTGTTTCTTCCTTAATCACTAAGTTATAACCGAATTTTCACTCAATTTGAGTTTTAAGATTTCAAAAGGATGCATTATTGAAATTGGAGTTTCTTCCTTAATCACTAAGTTATAACCTATTTTACACTCAATTTGAATTTTTAGATTTACAAGGGATACATTATTGAAAATGGAGTTTCTTCCTTAATCACTAAGTTATAAGCTAATTTACACTCAATTCGAATTTTAAGATTTCAAAAGGATACATTACGGAAAATGGAGTTTCTTCCTTAATCACTAAGTTATTACCTAATCTAAACTTAATTTGAGTTTTAAGATTTCAAAAGGATACATTATGCAAAATGGAATTTCTTCCTTAATCACTAAGTTATAAGCTAATTTACAATAAATTCGAGTTTTAATATTTCAAAAGGATACATTATTGAAAATGGAGTTTCTTCCTTAATCACTAAGTTATAACCTAATTTACACTTAATTTGAGTTTTAAGATTTCAAAAGGATACATTATGGAAAATGGAGTTTCTTCCTTAATCACTAAGTTATATCCTATTTTACACTCAATTTGAATTTTTAGATTTACAAGGGATACATTATTGGAAATAGAGTTTCTTCCTTAATCACTAAGTTATAAGCTAATTTACACTCAATTCAAATTTTAAGATTTCATAAGGATACAATATGGAAAATAGAGTTTCTTCCTTAATCACTAAGTTATTACCTAATCTACCACTCAATTTGAGTTTTAAGATTTCAAAAGGATACATTATGGAAAATGGATTTTCTTCACTTAATCACTAAGTTATAAGCTAATTTACAATCAATTCGAGTTTTAATATTTCAAAATGATACATTATTGAAAATGGAGTTTCTTCCTTTATCACTGAGTTATTACCTAATTTTCACTCAATTAGAGTTAATCACTAAGTTATAACCTAATTTACACTTTGAGTTTTAATATTTCAAAAGGATACATTACGGAAAATGGAGTTTCTTCCTTAATCACTAAGTTATTACCTAATCTAAACTTAATTTGAGTTTTAAGATTTCAAAAGGATACATTATGCAAAATGGAATTTCTTCCTTAATCACTAAGTTATATGCTAATTTACAATAAATTCGAGTTTTAATATTTCAAAATGATACATTATTGAAAATGGAGTTTCTTCCGTAATCACTAAGTTATGACCTAATTTACACTCAATTTGAGTTTTAAGATTTCAAATGGATACATTATGGAAAATGGAGTTTCTTCCTTAATCACTAAGTTATAAGCTAATTTACACTCAATTCGAGATTTTAGATTTCAAAAGGATACATTATTGAAAATGGTGTTTCTTAATCACTAAGTTATAACCGAATTTTTAATCAATTTGAGTTTTAAGATTTCAAAAGGATACTTTATTGAAAATGGAGTTTCTTCCTTAATCACTAAGTTATAACCTGATTTACACTAAATTTGAGTTTTAAGATTTCAAAAGGATACATTATGGAAAATGGGGTTTCTCCCTTAATCACTAAGTTATAAGCTAATTTACACTCAATTCGAGATTTTAGATTTCAAAAGGATACATTATTGAAAATGGTGTTTCTTCCTTAATCACTAAGTTATAACCGAATTTTTACTCAATTTGAGTTTTAAGATTTCAAAAGGATACCTTATTGAAAATGGAGTTTCTTCCTTAATCACTAAGTTATATCCTATTTTACACTCAATTTGAATTTTTAGATTTACAAGGGATACATTATTGAAAATAGAGTTTCTTCCTTAATCACTAAGTTATAAGCTAATTTAAACTCAATTCAAATTTTAAGATTTCATAAGGATACAATATGGAAAATAGAGTTTCTTCCTTAATCACTAAGTTATTACCTAATCTACCACTCAATTTGAGTTTTAAGATTTCAAAAGGATACATTATGGAAAATGGATTTTCTTCACTTAATCACTAAGTTATAAGCTAATTTACAATCAATTCGAGTTTTAATATTTCAAAATGATACATTATTGAAAATGGAGTTTCTTCCTTAATCACTGAGTTATTACCTAATTTTCACTCAATTAGAGTTAATCACTAAGTTATAACCTAATTTACACTTTGAGTTTTAATATTTCAAAATAATACATTATGGAAAATGGAGTTTCTTCCTAATTCACTAAGTTACAAGCAAATTTACACTCGATTCGAGATTTTATATTTCAAAAGGATACATTATTGAAAATGGTGTTTCTTCCTTAATCACTAAGTTATAACCGAATTTTCACTCAATTTGAGTTTTAAGATTTCAAAAGGATGCATTATTGAAATTGGAGTTTCTTCCTTAATCACTAAGTTATAACCTATTTTACACTCAATTTGAATTTTTAGATTTACAAGGGATACATTATTGAAAATGGAGTTTCTTCCTTAATCACTAAGTTATAAGCTAATTTACACTCAATTCGAATTTTAAGATTTCAAAAGGATACATTACGGAAAATGGAGTTTCTTCCTTAATCACTAAGTTATTACCTAATCTAAACTTAATTTGAGTTTTAAGATTTCAAAAGGATACATTATGCAAAATGGAATTTCTTCCTTAATCACTAAGTTATAAGCTAATTTACAATAAATTCGAGTTTTAATATTTCAAAAGGATACATTATTGAAAATGGAGTTTCTTCCTTAATCACTAAGTTATAACCTAATTTACACTTAATTTGAGTTTTAAGATTTCAAAAGGATACATTATGGAAAATGGAGTTTCTTCCTTAATCACTAAGTTATATCCTATTTTACACTCAATTTGAATTTTTAGATTTACAAGGGATACATTATTGGAAATAGAGTTTCCTCCTTAATCACTAAGTTATAAGCTAATTTACACTCAATTCAAATTTTAAGATTTCATAAGGATACAATATGGAAAATAGAGTTTCTTCCTTAATCACTAAGTTATTACCTAATCTACCACTCAATTTGAGTTTTAAGATTTCAAAAGGATACATTATGGAAAATGGATTTTCTTCACTTAATCACTAAGTTATAAGCTAATTTACAATCAATTCGAGTTTTAATATTTCAAAATGATACATTATTGAAAATGGAGTTTCTTCCTTTATCACTGAGTTATTACCTAATTTTCACTCAATTAGAGTTAATCACTAAGTTATAACCTAATTTACACTTTGAGGTTTAATATTTCAAAAGGATACATTACGGAAAATGGAGTTTCTTCCTTAATCACTAAGTTATTACCTAATCTAAACTTAATTTGAGTTTTAAGATTTCAAAAGGATACATTATGCAAAATGGAATTTCTTCCTTAATCACTAAGTTATAAGCTAATTTACAATAAATTCGAGTTTTAATATTTCAAAAGGATACATTATTGAAAATGGAGTTTCTTCCTTAATCACTAAGTTATGACCTAATTTACACTCAATTTGAGTTTTAAGATTTCAAATGGATACATTATGGAAAATGGAGTTTCTTCCTTAATCACTAAGTTATAAGCTAATTTACACTCAATTCGAGATTTTAGATTTCAAAAGGATACATTATTGAAAATGGTGTTTCTTAATCACTAAGTTATAACCGAATTTTTAATCAATTTGAGTTTTAAGATTTCAAAAGGATACTTTATTGAAAATGGAGTTTCTTCCTTAATCACTAAGTTATAACCTGATTTACACTAAATTTGAGTTTTAAGATTTCAAAAGGATACATTATGGAAAATGGGGTTTCTCCCTTAATCACTAAGTTATAAGCTAATTTACACTCAATTCGAGATTTTAGATTTCAAAAGGATACATTATTGAAAATGGTGTTTCTTCCTTAATCACTAAGTTATAACCGAATTTTTACTCAATTTGAGTTTTAAGATTTCAAAAGGATACCTTATTGAAAATGGAGTTTCTTCCTTAATCACTAAGTTATATCCTATTTTACACTCAATTTGAATTTTTAGATTTACAAGGGATACATTATTGAAAATAGAGTTTCTTCCTTAATCACTAAGTTATAAGCTAATTTAAACTCAATTCAAATTTTAAGATTTCATAAGGATACAATATGGAAAATAGAGTTTCTTCCTTAATCACTAAGTTATTACCTAATCTACCACTCAATTTGAGTTTTAAGATTTCAAAAGGATACATTATGGAAAATGGATTTTCTTCACTTAATCACTAAGTTATAAGCTAATTTACAATCAATTCGAGTTTTAATATTTCAAAATGATACATTATTGAAAATGGAGTTTCTTCCTTTATCACTGAGTTATTACCTAATTTTCACTCAATTAGAGTTAATCACTAAGTTATAACCTAATTTACACTTTGAGTTTTAATATTTCAAAAGGATACATTACGGAAAATGGAGTTTCTTCCTTAATCACTAAGTTATTACCTAATCTAAACTTAATTTGAGTTTTAAGATTTCAAAAGGATACATTATGCAAAATGGAATTTCTTCCTTAATCACTAAGTTATAAGCTAATTTACAATAAATTCGAGTTTTAATATTTCAAAATGATACATTATTGAAAATGGAGTTTCTTCCGTAATCACTAAGTTATGACCTAATTTACACTCAATTTGAGTTTTAAGATTTCAAATGGATACATTATGGAAAATGGAGTTTCTTCCTTAATCACTAAGTTATAAGCTAATTTACACTCAATTCGAGATTTTAGATTTCAAAAGGATACATTATTGAAAATGGTGTTTCTTAATCACTAAGTTATAACCGAATTTTTAATCAATTTGAGTTTTAAGAATTTCAAAAGGATACTTTATTGAAAATGGAGTTTCTTCCTTAATCACTAAGTTATAACCTGATTTACACTAAATTTGAGTTTTAAAATTTCAAAAGGATACATTATGGAAAATGGGGTTTCTCCCTTAATCACTAAGTTATAAGCTAATTTACACTCAATTCGAGATTTTAGATTTCAAAAGGATACATTATTGAAAATGGTGTTTCTTCCTTAATCACTAAGTTATAACCGAATTTTTACTCAATTTGAGTTTTAAGATTTCAAAACGATACCTTATTGAAAATGGAGTTTCTTCCTTAATCACTAAGTTATATCCTATTTTACACTCAATTTGATTTTTTAGATTTACAAGGGATACATTATTGAAAATAGAGTTTCTTCCTTAATCACTAAGTTATAAGCTAATTTAAACTCAATTCAAATTTTAAGATTTCATAAGGATACAATATGGAAAATAGAGTTTCTTCCTTAATCACTAAGTTATTACCTAATCTACAACTCAATTTGAGTTTTAAGATTTCAAAAGGATAAATTATGGAAAATGGATTTTCTTCACTTAATCACTAAGTTATAAGCTAATTTACAATCAATTCGAGTTTTAATATTTCAAAATGATACATTATTGAAAATGGAGTTTCTTCCTTAATCACTGAGTTATTACCTAATTTTCACTCAATTAGAGTTAATTACTAAGTTATAACCTAATTTACACTTTGAGTTTTAATATTTCAAAAGGATACATTACGGAAAATGGAGTTTCTTCCTTAATCACTAAGTTATTACCTAATCTAAACTTAATTTGAGTTTTAAGATTTCAGAAGGATACATTATGCAAAATGGAATTTCTTCCTTAATCACTAAGTTATAAGCTAATTTACAATAAATTCGAGTTTTAATATTTCAAAAGGATACATTATTGAAAATGGAGTTTCTTCCTTAATCACTAAGTTATAACCTAATTTACACTCAATTTGAGTTTTAAGATTTCAAATGGATACATTATGGAAAATGGAGTTTCTTCCTTAATCACTAAGTTATAAGCTAATTTACACTCAATTCGAGATTTTAGATTTCAAAAGGATACATTATTGAAAATGGTGTTTCTTAATCACTAAGTTATAACCGAATTTTTAATCAATTTGAGTTTTAAGATTTCAAAAGGATACTTTATTGAAAATGGAGTTTCTTCCTTAATCACTAAGTTATAACCTGATTTACACTAAATTTGAGTTTTAAGATTTCAAAAGGATACATTATGGAAAATGGGGTTTCTCCCTTAATCACTAAGTTATAAGCTAATTTACACTCAATTCGAGATTTTAGATTTCAAAAGGATACATTATTGAAAATGGTGTTTCTTCCTTAATCACTAAGTTATAACCGAATTTTTACTCAATTTGAGTTTTAAGATTTCAAAAGGATACCTTATTGAAAATGGAGTTTCTTCCTTAATCACTAAGTTATATCCTATTTTACACTCAATTTGAATTTTTAGATTTACAAGGGATACATTATTGAAAATAGAGTTTCTTCCTTAATCACTAAGTTATAAGCTAATTTAAACTCAATTCAAATTTTAAGATTTCATAAGGATACAATATGGAAAATAGAGTTTCTTCCTTAATCACTAAGTTATTACCTAATCTACCACTCAATTTGAGTTTTAAGATTTCAAAAGGATACATTATGGAAAATGGATTTTCTTCACTTAATCACTAAGTTATAAGCTAATTTACAATCAATTCGAGTTTTAATATTTCAAAATGATACATTATTGAAAATGGAGTTTCTTCCTTAATCACTGAGTTATTACCTAATTTTCACTCAATTAGAGTTAATCACTAAGTTATAACCTAATTTACACTTTGAGTTTTAATATTTCAAAATAATACATTATGGAAAATGGAGTTTCTTCCTAATTCACTAAGTTACAAGCAAATTTACACTCGATTCGAGATTTTATATTTCAAAAGGATACATTATTGAAAATGGTGTTTCTTCCTTAATCACTAAGTTATAACCGAATTTTCACTCAATTTGAGTTTTAAGATTTCAAAAGGATGCATTATTGAAATTGGAGTTTCTTCCTTAATCACTAAGTTATAACCTATTTTACACTCAATTTGAATTTTTAGATTTACAAGGGATACATTATTGAAAATGGAGTTTCTTCCTTAATCACTAAGTTATAAGCTAATTTACACTCAATTCGAATTTTAAGATTTCAAAAGGATACATTACGGAAAATGGAGTTTCTTCCTTAATCACTAAGTTATTACCTAATCTAAACTTAATTTGAGTTTTAAGATTTCAAAAGGATACATTATGCAAAATGGAATTTCTTCCTTAATCACTAAGTTATAAGCTAATTTACAATAAATTCGAGTTTTAATATTTCAAAAGGATACATTATTGAAAATGGAGTTTCTTCCTTAATCACTAAGTTATAACCTAATTTACACTTAATTTGAGTTTTAAGATTTCAAAAGGATACATTATGGAAAATGGAGTTTCTTCCTTAATCACTAAGTTATATCCTATTTTACACTCAATTTGAATTTTTAGATTTACAAGGGATACATTATTGGAAATAGAGTTTCCTCCTTAATCACTAAGTTATAAGCTAATTTACACTCAATTCAAATTTTAAGATTTCATAAGGATACAATATGGAAAATAGAGTTTCTTCCTTAATCACTAAGTTATTACCTAATCTACCACTCAATTTGAGTTTTAAGATTTCAAAAGGATACATTATGGAAAATGGATTTTCTTCACTTAATCACTAAGTTATAAGCTAATTTACAATCAATTCGAGTTTTAATATTTCAAAATGATACATTATTGAAAATGGAGTTTCTTCCTTTATCACTGAGTTATTACCTAATTTTCACTCAATTAGAGTTAATCACTAAGTTATAACCTAATTTACACTTTGAGGTTTAATATTTCAAAAGGATACATTACGGAAAATGGAGTTTCTTCCTTAATCACTAAGTTATTACCTAATCTAAACTTAATTTGAGTTTTAAGATTTCAAAAGGATACATTATGCAAAATGGAATTTCTTCCTTAATCACTAAGTTATAAGCTAATTTACAATAAATTCGAGTTTTAATATTTCAAAAGGATACATTATTGAAAATGGAGTTTCTTCCTTAATCACTAAGTTATGACCTAATTTACACTCAATTTGAGTTTTAAGATTTCAAATGGATACATTATGGAAAATGGAGTTTCTTCCTTAATCACTAAGTTATAAGCTAATTTACACTCAATTCGAGATTTTAGATTTCAAAAGGATACATTATTGAAAATGGTGTTTCTTAATCACTAAGTTATAACCGAATTTTTAATCAATTTGAGTTTTAAGATTTCAAAAGGATACTTTATTGAAAATGGAGTTTCTTCCTTAATCACTAAGTTATAACCTGATTTACACTAAATTTGAGTTTTAAGATTTCAAAAGGATACATTATGGAAAATGGGGTTTCTCCCTTAATCACTAAGTTATAAGCTAATTTACACTCAATTCGAGATTTTAGATTTCAAAAGGATACATTATTGAAAATGGTGTTTCTTCCTTAATCACTAAGTTATAACCGAATTTTTACTCAATTTGAGTTTTAAGATTTCAAAAGGATACCTTATTGAAAATGGAGTTTCTTCCTTAATCACTAAGTTATATCCTATTTTACACTCAATTTGAATTTTTAGATTTACAAGGGATACATTATTGAAAATAGAGTTTCTTCCTTAATCACTAAGTTATAAGCTAATTTAAACTCAATTCAAATTTTAAGATTTCATAAGGATACAATATGGAAAATAGAGTTTCTTCCTTAATCACTAAGTTATTACCTAATCTACCACTCAATTTGAGTTTTAAGATTTCAAAAGGATACATTATGGAAAATGGATTTTCTTCACTTAATCACTAAGTTATAAGCTAATTTACAATCAATTCGAGTTTTAATATTTCAAAATGATACATTATTGAAAATGGAGTTTCTTCCTTTATCACTGAGTTATTACCTAATTTTCACTCAATTAGAGTTAATCACTAAGTTATAACCTAATTTACACTTTGAGGTTTAATATTTCAAAAGGATACATTACGGAAAATGGAGTTTCTTCCTTAATCACTAAGTTATTACCTAATCTAAACTTAATTTGAGTTTTAAGATTTCAAAAGGATACATTATGCAAAATGGAATTTCTTCCTTAATCACTAAGTTATAAGCTAATTTACAATAAATTCGAGTTTTAATATTTCAAAAGGATACATTATTGAAAATGGAGTTTCTTCCTTAATCACTAAGTTATGACCTAATTTACACTCAATTTGAGTTTTAAGATTTCAAAAGGATACATTATGGAAAATGGAGTTTCTTCCTTAATCACTAAGTTATAAGCTAATTTACACTCAATTCGAGATTTTAGATTTCAAAAGGATACATTATTGAAAATGGTGTTTCTTAATCACTAAGTTATAACCGAATTTTTAATCAATTTGAGTTTTAAGATTTCAAAAGGATACTTTATTGAAAATGGAGTTTCTTCCTTAATCACTAAGTTATAACCTGATTTACACTAAATTTGAGTTTTAAGATTTCAAAAGGATACATTATGGAAAATGGGGTTTCTCCCTTAATCACTAAGTTATAAGCTAATTTACACTCAATTCGAGATTTTAGATTTCAAAAGGATACATTATTGAAAATGGTGTTTCTTCCTTAATCACTAAGTTATAACCGAATTTTTACTCAATTTGAGTTTTAAGATTTCAAAAGGATACCTTATTGAAAATGGAGTTTCTTCCTTAATCACTAAGTTATATCCTATTTTACACTCAATTTGAATTTTTAGATTTACAAGGGATACATTATTGAAAATAGAGTTTCTTCCTTAATCACTAAGTTATAAGCTAATTTAAACTCAATTCAAATTTTAAGATTTCATAAGGATACAATATGGAAAATAGAGTTTCTTCCTTAATCACTAAGTTATTACCTAATCTACCACTCAATTTGAGTTTTAAGATTTCAAAAGGATACATTATGGAAAATGGATTTTCTTCACTTAATCACTAAGTTATAAGCTAATTTACAATGAATTCGAGTTTTAATATTTCAAAATGATACATTATTGAAAATGGAGTTTCTTCCTTTATCACTGAGTTATTACCTAATTTTCACTCAATTAGAGTTAATCACTAAGTTATAACCTAATTTACACTTTGAGTTTTAATATTTCAAAAGGATACATTACGGAAAATGGAGTTTCTTCCTTAATCACTAAGTTATTACCTAATCTAAACTTAATTTGAGTTTTAAGATTTCAAAAGGATACATTATGCAAAATGGAATTTCTTCCTTAATCACTAAGTTATAAGCTAATTTACAATAAATTCGAGTTTTAATATTTCAAAATGATACATTATTGAAAATGGAGTTTCTTCCGTAATCACTAAGTTATGACCTAATTTACACTCAATTTGAGTTTTAAGATTTCAAATGGATACATTATGGAAAATGGAGTTTCTTCCTTAATCACTAAGTTATAAGCTAATTTACACTCAATTCGAGATTTTAGATTTCAAAAGGATACATTATTGAAAATGGTGTTTCTTAATCACTAAGTTATAACCGAATTTTTAATCAATTTGAGTTTTAAGATTTCAAAAGGATACTTTATTGAAAATGAAGTTTCTTCCTTAATCACTAAGTTATAACCTGATTTACACTAAATTTGAGTTTTAAGATTTCAAAAGGATACATTATGGAAAATGGGGTTTCTCCCTTAATCACTAAGTTATAAGCTAATTTACACTCAATTCGAGATTTTAGATTTCAAAAGGATACATTATTGAAAATGGTGTTTCTTCCTTAATCACTAAGTTATAACCGAATTTTTACTCAATTTGAGTTTTAAGATTTCAAAAGGATACCTTATTGAAAATGGAGTTTCTTCCTTAATCACTAAGTTATATCCTATTTTACACTCAATTTGAATTTTTAGATTTACAAGGGATACATTATTGAAAATAGAGTTTCTTCCTTAATCACTAAGTTATAAGCTAATTTAAACTCAATTCAAATTTTAAGATTTCATAAGGATACAATATGGAAAATAGAGTTTCTTCCTTAATCACTAAGTTATTACCTAATCTACCACTCAATTTGAGTTTTAAGATTTCAAAAGGATACATTATGGAAAATGGATTTTCTTCACTTAATCACTAAGTTATAAGCTAATTTACAATCAATTCGAGTTTTAATATTTCAAAATGATACATTATTGAAAATGGAGTTTCTTCCTTTATCACTGAGTTATTACCTAATTTTCACTCAATTAGAGTTAATCACTAAGTTATAACCTAATTTACACTTTGAGTTTTAATATTTCAAAAGGATACATTACGGAAAATGGAGTTTCTTCCTTAATCACTAAGTTATTACCTAATCTAAACTTAATTTGAGTTTTAAGATTTCAAAAGGATACATTATGCAAAATGGAATTTCTTCCTTAATCACTAAGTTATAAGCTAATTTACAATAAATTCGAGTTTTAATATTTCAAAATGATACATTATTGAAAATGGAGTTTCTTCCGTAATCACTAAGTTATGACCTAATTTACACTCAATTTGAGTTTTAAGATTTCAAATGGATACATTATGGAAAATGGAGTTTCTTCCTTAATCACTAAGTTATAAGCTAATTTACACTCAATTCGAGATTTTAGATTTCAAAAGGATACATTATTGAAAATGGTGTTTCTTAATCACTAAGTTATAACCGAATTTTTAATCAATTTGAGTTTTAAGATTTCAAAAGGATACTTTATTGAAAATGGAGTTTCTTCCTTAATCACTAAGTTATAACCTGATTTACACTAAATTTGAGTTTTAAGATTTCAAAAGGATACATTATGGAAAATGGGGTTTCTCCCTTAATCACTAAGTTATAAGCTAATTTACACTCAATTCGAGATTTTAGATTTCAAAAGGATACATTATTGAAAATGGTGTTTCTTCCTTAATCACTAAGTTATAACCGAATTTTTACTCAATTTGAGTTTTAAGATTTCAAAACGATACCTTATTGAAAATGGAGTTTCTTCCTTAATCACTAAGTTATATCCTATTTTACACTCAATTTGAATTTTTAGATTTACAAGGGATACATTATTGAAAATAGAGTTTCTTCCTTAATCACTAAGTTATAAGCTAATTTAAACTCAATTCAAATTTTAAGATTTCATAAGGATACAATATGGAAAATAGAGTTTCTTCCTTAATCACTAAGTTATTACCTAATCTACAACTCAATTTGAGTTTTAAGATTTCAAAAGGATAAATTATGGAAAATGGATTTTCTTCACTTAATCACTAAGTTATAAGCTAATTTACAATCAATTCGAGTTTTAATATTTCAAAATGATACATTATTGAAAATGGAGTTTCTTCCTTAATCACTGAGTTATTACCTAATTTTCACTCAATTAGAGTTAATCACTAAGTTATAACCTAATTTACACTTTGAGTTTTAATATTTCAAAAGGATACATTACGGAAAATGGAGTTTCTTCCTTAATCACTAAGTTATTACCTAATCTAAACTTAATTTGAGTTTTAAGATTTCAGAAGGATACATTATGCAAAATGGAATTTCTTCCTTAATCACTAAGTTATAAGCTAATTTACAATAAATTCGAGTTTTAATATTTCAAAAGGATACATTATTGAAAATGGAGTTTCTTCCTTAATCACTAAGTTATAACCTAATTTACACTCAATTTGAGTTTTAAGATTTCAAATGGATACATTATGGAAAATGGAGTTTCTTCCTTAATCACTAAGTTATAAGCTAATTTACACTCAATTCGAGATTTTAGATTTCAAAAGGATACATTATTGAAAATGGTGTTTCTTAATCACTAAGTTATAACCGAATTTTTAATCAATTTGAGTTTTAAGATTTCAAAAGGATACTTTATTGAAAATGGAGTTTCTTCCTTAATCACTAAGTTATAACCTGATTTACACTAAATTTGAGTTTTAAGATTTCAAAAGGATACATTATGGAAAATGGGGTTTCTCCCTTAATCACTAAGTTATAAGCTAATTTACACTCAATTCGTGATTTTAGATTTCAAAAGGATACATTATTGAAAATGGTGTTTCTTCCTTAATCACTAAGTTATAACCGAATTTTTACTCAATTTGAGTTTTAAGATTTCAAAAGGATACCTTATTGAAAATGGAGTTTCTTCCTTAATCACTAAGTTATATCCTATTTTACACTCAATTTGAATTTTTAGATTTACAAGGGATACATTATTGAAAATAGAGTTTCTTCCTTAATCACTAAGTTATAAGCTAATTTAAACTCAATTCAAATTTTAAGATTTCATAAGGATACAATATGGAAAATAGAGTTTCTTCCTTAATCACTAAGTTATTACCTAATCTACCACTCAATTTGAGTTTTAAGATTTCAAAAGGATACATTATGGAAAATGGATTTTCTTCACTTAATCACTAAGTTATAAGCTAATTTACAATCAATTCGAGTTTTAATATTTCAAAATGATACATTATTGAAAATGGAGTTTCTTCCTTAATCACTGAGTTATTACCTAATTTTCACTCAATTAGAGTTAATCACTAAGTTATAACCTAATTTACACTTTGAGTTTTAATATTTCAAAATAATACATTATGGAAAATGGAGTTTCTTCCTAATTCACTAAGTTACAAGCAAATTTACACTCGATTCGAGATTTTATATTTCAAAAGGATACATTATTGAAAATGGTGTTTCTTCCTTAATCACTAAGTTATAACCGAATTTTCACTCAATTTGAGTTTTAAGATTTCAAAAGGATGCATTATTGAAATTGGAGTTTCTTCCTTAATCACTAAGTTATAACCTATTTTACACTCAATTTGAATTTTTAGATTTACAACTATACATTATTGAAAATGGAGTTTCTTCCTTAATCACTAAGTTATAAGCTAATTTACACTCAATTCGAATTTTAAGATTTCAAAAGGATACATTACGGAAAATGGAGTTTCTTCCTTAATCACTAAGTTATTACCTAATCTAAACTTAATTTGAGTTTTAAGATTTCAAAAGGATACATTATGCAAAATGGAATTTCTTCCTTAATCACTAAGTTATAAGCTAATTTACAATAAATTCGAGTTTTAATATTTCAAAAGGATACATTATTGAAAATGGAGTTTCTTCCTTAATCACTAAGTTATAACCTAATTTACACTTAATTTGAGTTTTAAGATTTCAAAAGGATACATTATGGAAAATGGAGTTTCTTCCTTAATCACTAAGTTATATCCTATTTTACACTCAATTTGAATTTTTAGATTTACAAGGGATACATTATTGGAAATAGAGTTTCCTCCTTAATCACTAAGTTATAAGCTAATTTACACTCAATTCAAATTTTAAGATTTCATAAGGATACAATATGGAAAATAGAGTTTCTTCCTTAATCACTAAGTTATTACCTAATCTACCACTCAATTTGAGTTTTAAGAATTCAAAAGGATACATTATGGAAAATGGATTTTCTTCACTTAATCACTAAGTTATAAGCTAATTTACAATCAATTCGAGTTTTAATATTTCAAAATGATACATTATTGAAAATGGAGTTTCTTCCTTTATCACTGAGTTATTACCTAATTTTCACTCAATTAGAGTTAATCACTAAGTTATAACCTAATTTACACTTTGAGGTTTAATATTTCAAAAGGATACATTACGGAAAATGGAGTTTCTTCCTTAATCACTAAGTTATTACCTAATCTAAACTTAATTTGAGTTTTAAGATTTCAAAAGGATACATTATGCAAAATGGAATTTCTTCCTTAATCACTAAGTTATAAGCTAATTTACAATAAATTCGAGTTTTAATATTTCAAAAGGATACATTATTGAAAATGGAGTTTCTTCCTTAATCACTAAGTTATGACCTAATTTACACTCAATTTGAGTTTTAAGATTTCAAATGGATACATTATGGAAAATGGAGTTTCTTCCTTAATCACTAAGTTATAAGCTAATTTACACTCAATTCGAGATTTTAGATTTCAAAAGGATACATTATTGAAAATGGTGTTTCTTAATCACTAAGTTATAACCGAATTTTTAATCAATTTGAGTTTTAAGATTTCAAAAGGATACTTTATTGAAAATGGAGTTTCTTCCTTAATCACTAAGTTATAACCTGATTTACACTAAATTTGAGTTTTAAGATTTCAAAAGGATACATTATGGAAAATGGGGTTTCTCCCTTAATCACTAAGTTATAAGCTAATTTACACTCAATTCGAGATTTTAGATTTCAAAAGGATACATTATTGAAAATGGTGTTTCTTCCTTAATCACTAAGTTATAACCGAATTTTTACTCAATTTGAGTTTTAAGATTTCAAAAGGATACCTTATTGAAAATGGAGTTTCTTCCTTAATCACTAAGTTATATCCTATTTTACACTCAATTTGAATTTTTAGATTTACAAGGGATACATTATTGAAAATAGAGTTTCTTCCTTAATCACTAAGTTATAAGCTAATTTAAACTCAATTCAAATTTTAAGATTTCATAAGGATACAATATGGAAAATAGAGTTTCTTCCTTAATCACTAAGTTATTACCTAATCTACCACTCAATTTGAGTTTTAAGATTTCAAAAGGATACATTATGGAAAATGGATTTTCTTCACTTAATCACTAAGTTATAAGCTAATTTACAATCAATTCGAGTTTTAATATTTCAAAATGATACATTATTGAAAATGGAGTTTCTTCCTTAATCACTGAGTTATTACCTAATTTTCACTCAATTAGAGTTAATCACTAAGTTATAACCTAATTTACACTTTGAGTTTTAATATTTCAAAATAATACATTATGGAAAATGGAGTTTCTTCCTAATTCACTAAGTTACAAGCAAATTTACACTCGATTCGAGATTTTATTTCAAAAGGATACATTATTGAAAATGGTGTTTCTTCCTTAATCACTAAGTTATAACCGAATTTCACTCAATTTGAGTTTTAAGATTTCAAAAGGATGCATTATTGAAATTGGAGTTTCTTCCTTAATCACTAAGTTATAACCTATTTTACACTCAATTTGAATTTTTAGATTTACAAGGGATACATTATTGAAAATGGAGTTTCTTCCTTAATCACTAAGTTATAAGCTAATTTACACTCAATTCGAATTTTAAGATTTCAAAAGGATACATTACAGAAAAATGGAGTTTCTTCCTTAATCACTAAGTTATTACCTAATCTAAACTTAATTTGAGTTTTAAGATTTCAAAAGGATACATTATGCAAAATGGAATTTCTTCCTTAATCACTAAGTTATATATGCTAATTTACAATAAATTCGAGTTTTAATATTTCAAAAGGATACATTATTGAAAATGGAGTTTCTTCCTTAATCACTAAGTTATAACCTAATTTACACTTAATTTGAGTTTTAAGATTTCAAAAGGATACATTATGGAAAATGGAGTTTCTTCCTTAATCACTAAGTTATATCCTATTTTACACTCAATTTGAATTTTTAGATTTACAAGGGATACATTATTGGAAATAGAGTTTCTTCCTTAATCACTAAGTTATAAGCTAATTTACACTCAATTCAAATTTTAAGATTTCATAAGGATACAATATGGAAAATAGAGTTTCTTCCTTAATCACTAAGTTATTACCTAATCTACCACTCAATTTGAGTTTTAAGATTTCAAAAGGATACATTATGGAAAATGGATTTTCTTCACTTAATCACTAAGTTATAAGCTAATTTACAATCAATTCGAGTTTTAATATTTCAAAATGATACATTATTGAAAATGGAGTTTCTTCCTTTATCACTGAGTTATTACCTAATTTTCACTCAATTAGAGTTAATCACTAAGTTATAACCTAATTTACACTTTGAGTTTTAATATTTCAAAAGGATACATTACGGAAAATGGAGTTTCTTCCTTAATCACTAAGTTATTACCTAATCTAAACTTAATTTGAGTTTTAAGATTTCAAAAGGATACATTATGCAAAATGGAATTTCTTCCTTAATCACTAAGTTATAAGCTAATTTACAATAAATTCGAGTTTTAATATTTCAAAAGGATACATTATTGAAAATGGAGTTTCTTCCTTAATCACTAAGTTATAACCTAATTTACACTCAATTTGAGTTTTAAGATTTCAAATGGATACATTATGGAAAATGGAGTTTCTTCCTTAATCACTAAGTTATAAGCTAATTTACACTCAATTCGAGATTTTAGATTTCAAAAGGATACATTATTGAAAATGGTGTTTCTTAATCACTAAGTTATAACCGAATTTTTAATCAATTTGAGTTTTAAGATTTCAAAAGGATACTTTATTGAAAATGGAGTTTCTTCCTTAATCACTAAGTTATAACCTGATTTACACTAAATTTGAGTTTTAAGATTTCAAAAGGATACATTATGGAAAATGGGGTTTCTCCCTTAATCACTAAGTTATAAGCTAATTTACACTCAATTCGAGATTTTAGATTTCAAAAGGATACATTATTTAAAATGGTGTTTCTTCCTTAATCACTAAGTTATAACCGAATTTTTACTCAATTTGAGTTTTAAGATTTCAAAAGGATGCCTTATTGAAAATGGAGTTTCTTCCTTAATCACTAAGTTATATCCTATTTTACACTCAATTTGAATTTTTAGATTTACAAGGGATACATTATTGAAAATAGAGTTTCTTCCTTAATCACTAAGTTATAAGCTAATTTAAACTCAATTCAAATTTTAAGATTTCATAAGGATACAATATGGAAAATAGAGTTTCTTCCTTAATCACTAAGTTATTACCTAATGTACCACTCAATTTGAGTTTTAAGATTTCAAAAGGATACATTATGGAAAATGGATTTTCTTCACTTAATCACTAAGTTATAAGCTAATTTACAATCAATTCGAGTTTTAATATTTCAAAATGATACATTATTGAAAATGGAGTTTCTTCCTTAATCACTGAGTTATTACCTAATTTTCACTCAATTAGAGTTAATCACTAAGTTATAACCTAATTTACACTTTGAGTTTTAATATTTCAAAATAATACATTATGGAAAATGGAGTTTCTTCCTAATTCACTAAGTTACAAGCAAATTTACACTCGATTCGAGATTTTATATTTCAAAAGGATACATTATTGAAAATGGTGTTTCTTCCTTAATCACTAAGTTATAACCGAATTTTCACTCAATTTGAGTTTTAAGATTTCAAAAGGATGCATTATTGAAATTGGAGTTTCTTCCTTAATCACTAAGTTATAACCTATTTTACACTCAATTTGAATTTTTAGATTTACAACTATACATTATTGAAAATGGAGTTTCTTCCTTAATCACTAAGTTATAAGCTAATTTACACTCAATTCGAATTTTAAGATTTCAAAAGGATACATTACGGAAAATGGAGTTTCTTCCTTAATCACTAAGTTATTACCTAATCTAAACTTAATTTGAGTTTTATGATTTCAAAAGGATACATTATGCAAAATGGAATTTCTTCCTTAATCACTAAGTTATAAGCTAATTTACAATAAATTCGAGTTTTAATATTTCAAAAGGATACATTATTGAAAATGGAGTTTCTTCCTTAATCACTAAGTTATAAGCTAATTTACACTCAATTCGAGTTTTAAGATTTCAAAAGGATACATTATGGAAAATGGAGTTTCTTCCTTAATCACTAAGTTATATCCTATTTTACACTCAATTTGAATTTTTAGATTTACAAGGGATACATTATTGGAAATAGAGTTTCCTCCTTAATCACTAAGTTATAAGCTAATTTACACTCAATTCAAATTTTAAGATTTCATAAGGATACAATATGGAAAATAGAGTTTCTTCCTTAATCACTAAGTTATTACCTAATCTACCACTCAATTTGAGTTTTAAGAATTCAAAAGGATACATTATGGAAAATGGATTTTCTTCACTTAATCACTAAGTTATAAGCTAATTTACAATCAATTCGAGTTTTAATATTTCAAAATGATACATTATTGAAAATGGAGTTTCTTCCTTTATCACTGAGTTATTACCTAATTTTCACTCAATTAGAGTTAATCACTAAGTTATAACCTAATTTACACTTTGAGGTTTAATATTTCAAAAGGATACATTACGGAAAATGGAGTTTCTTCCTTAATCACTAAGTTATTACCTAATCTAAACTTAATTTGAGTTTTATGATTTCAAAAGGATACATTATGCAAAATGGAATTTCTTCCTTAATCACTAAGTTATAAGCTAATTTACAATAAATTCGAGTTTTAATATTTCAAAAGGATACATTATTGAAAATGGAGTTTCTTCCTTAATCACTAAGTTATGACCTAATTTACACTCAATTTGAGTTTTAAGATTTCAAATGGATACATTATGGAAAATGGAGTTTCTTCCTTAATCACTAAGTTATAAGCTAATTTACACTCAATTCGAGATTTTAGATTTCAAAAGGATACATTATTGAAAATGGTGTTTCTTAATCACTAAGTTATAACCGAATTTTTAATCAATTTGAGTTTTAAGATTTCAAAAGGATACTTTATTGAAAATGGAGTTTCTTCCTTAATCACTAAGTTATAACCTGATTTACACTAAATTTGAGTTTTAAGATTTCAAAAGGATACATTATGGAAAATGGGGTTTCTCCCTTAATCAGTAAGTTATAAGCTAATTTACACTCAATTCGAGATTTTAGATTTCAAAAGGATACATTATTGAAAATGGTGTTTCTTCCTTAATCACTAAGTTATAACCGAATTTTTACTCAATTTGAGTTTTAAGATTTCAAAAGGATACCTTATTGAAAATGGAGTTTCTTCCTTAATCACTAAGTTATATCCTATTTTACACTCAATTTGAATTTTTAGATTTACAAGGGATACATTATTGAAAATAGAGTTTCTTCCTTAATCACTAAGTTATAAGCTAATTTAAACTCAATTCAAATTTTAAGATTTCATAAGGATACAATATGGAAAATAGAGTTTCTTCCTTAATCACTAAGTTATTACCTAATCTACCACTCAATTTGAGTTTTAAGATTTCAAAAGGATACATTATGGAAAATGGATTTTCTTCACTTAATCACTAAGTTATAAGCTAATTTACAATCAATTCGAGTTTTAATATTTCAAAATGATACATTATTGAAAATGGAGTTTCTTCCTTAATCACTGAGTTATTACCTAATTTTCACTCAATTAGAGTTAATCACTAAGTTATAACCTAATTTACACTTTGAGTTTTAATATTTCAAAATAATACATTATGGAAAATGGAGTTTCTTCCTAATTCACTAAGTTACAAGCAAATTTACACTCGATTCGAGATTTTATTTCAAAAGGATACATTATTGAAAATGGTGTTTCTTCCTTAATCACTAAGTTATAACCGAATTTTCACTCAATTTGAGTTTTAAGATTTCAAAAGGATGCATTATTGAAATTGGAGTTTCTTCCTTAATCACTAAGTTATAACCTATTTTACACTCAATTTGAATTTTTAGATTTACAAGGGATACATTATTGAAAATGGAGTTTCTTCCTTAATCACTAAGTTATAAGCTAATTTACACTCAATTCGAATTTTAAGATTTCAAAAGGATACATTACAGAAAATGGAGTTTCTTCCTTAATCACTAAGTTATTACCTAATCTAAACTTAATTTGAGTTTTAAGATTTCAAAAGGATACATTATGCAAAATGGAATTTCTTCCTTAATCACTAAGTTATATATGCTAATTTACAATAAATTCGAGTTTTAATATTTCAAAAGGATACATTATTGAAAATGGAGTTTCTTCCTTAATCACTAAGTTATAACCTAATTTACACTTAATTTGAGTTTTAAGATTTCAAAAGGATACATTATGGAAAATGGAGTTTCTTCCTTAATCACTAAGTTATATCCTATTTTACACTCAATTTGAATTTTTAGATTTACAAGGGATACATTATTGGAAATAGAGTTTCTTCCTTAATCACTAAGTTATAAGCTAATTTACACTCAATTCAAATTTTAAGATTTCATAAGGATACAATATGGAAAATAGAGTTTCTTCCTTAATCACTAAGTTATTACCTAATCTACCACTCAATTTGAGTTTTAAGATTTCAAAAGGATACATTATGGAAAATGGATTTTCTTCACTTAATCACTAAGTTATAAGCTAATTTACAATCAATTCGAGTTTTAATATTTCAAAATGATACATTATTGAAAATGGAGTTTCTTCCTTTATCACTGAGTTATTACCTAATTTTCACTCAATTAGAGTTAATCACTAAGTTATAACCTAATTTACACTTTGAGTTTTAATATTTCAAAAGGATACATTATGGAAAATGGAGTTTCTTCCTTAATCACTAAGTTATTACCTAATCTAAACTTAATTTGAGTTTTAAGATTTCAAAAGGATACATTATGCAAAATGGAATTTCTTCCTTAATCACTAAGTTATAAGCTAATTTACAATAAATTCGAGTTTTAATATTTCAAAAGGATACATTATTGAAAATGGAGTTTCTTCCTTAATCACTAAGTTATAACCTAATTTACACTCAATTTGAGTTTTAAGATTTCAAATGGATACATTATGGAAAATGGAGTTTCTTCCTTAATCACTAAGTTATAAGCTAATTTACACTCAATTCGAGATTTTAGATTTCAAAAGGATACATTATTGAAAATGGTGTTTCTTAATCACTAAGTTATAACCGAATTTTTAATCAATTTGAGTTTTAAGATTTCAAAAGGATACTTTATTGAAAATGGAGTTTCTTCCTTAATCACTAAGTTATAACCTGATTTACACTAAATTTGAGTTTTAAGATTTCAAAAGGATACATTATGGAAAATGGGGTTTCTCCCTTAATCACTAAGTTATAAGCTAATTTACACTCAATTCGAGATTTTAGATTTCAAAAGGATACATTATTTAAAATGGTGTTTCTTCCTTAATCACTAAGTTATAACCGAATTTTTACTCAATTTGAGTTTTAAGATTTCAAAAGGATGCCTTATTGAAAATGGAGTTTCTTCCTTAATCACTAAGTTATATCCTATTTTACACTCAATTTGAATTTTTAGATTTACAAGGGATACATTATTGAAAATAGAGTTTCTTCCTTAATCACTAAGTTATAAGCTAATTTAAACTCAATTCAAATTTTAAGATTTCATAAGGATACAATATGGAAAATAGAGTTTCTTCCTTAATCACTAAGTTATTACCTAATGTACCACTCAATTTGAGTTTTAAGATTTCAAAAGGATACATTATGGAAAATGGATTTTCTTCACTTAATCACTAAGTTATAAGCTAATTTACAATCAATTCGAGTTTTAATATTTCAAAATGATACATTATTGAAAATGGAGTTTCTTCCTTAATCACTGAGTTATTACCTAATTTTCACTCAATTAGAGTTAATCACTAAGTTATAACCTAATTTACACTTTGAGTTTTAATATTTCAAAATAATACATTATGGAAAATGGAGTTTCTTCCTAATTCACTAAGTTACAAGCAAATTTACACTCGATTCGAGATTTTATATTTCAAAAGGATACATTATTGAAAATGGTGTTTCTTCCTTAATCACTAAGTTATAACCGAATTTTCACTCAATTTGAGTTTTAAGATTTCAAAAGGATGCATTATTGAAATTGGAGTTTCTTCCTTAATCACTAAGTTATAACCTATTTTACACTCAATTTGAATTTTTAGATTTACAACTATACATTATTGAAAATGGAGTTTCTTCCTTAATCACTAAGTTATAAGCTAATTTACACTCAATTCGAATTTTAAGATTTCAAAAGGATACATTACGGAAAATGGAGTTTCTTCCTTAATCACTAAGTTATTACCTAATCTAAACTTAATTTGAGTTTTAAGATTTCAAAAGGATACATTATGCAAAATGGAATTTCTTCCTTAATCACTAAGTTATAAGCTAATTTACAATAAATTCGAGTTTTAATATTTCAAAAGGATACATTATTGAAAATGGAGTTTCTTCCTTAATCACTAAGTTATAACCTAATTTACACTTAATTTGAGTTTTAAGATTTCAAAAGGATACATTATGGAAAATGGAGTTTCTTCCTTAATCACTAAGTTATATCCTATTTTACACTCAATTTGAATTTTTAGATTTACAAGGGATACATTATTGGAAATAGAGTTTCCTCCTTAATCACTAAGTTATAAGCTAATTTACACTCAATTCAAATTTTAAGATTTCATAAGGATACAATATGGAAAATAGAGTTTCTTCCTTAATCACTAAGTTATTACCTAATCTACCACTCAATTTGAGTTTTAAGAATTCAAAAGGATACATTATGGAAAATGGATTTTCTTCACTTAATCACTAAGTTATAAGCTAATTTACAATCAATTCGAGTTTTAATATTTCAAAATGATACATTATTGAAAATGGAGTTTCTTCCTTTATCACTGAGTTATTACCTAATTTTCACTCAATTAGAGTTAATCACTAAGTTATAACCTAATTTACACTTTGAGGTTTAATATTTCAAAAGGATACATTACGGAAAATGGAGTTTCTTCCTTAATCACTAAGTTATTACCTAATCTAAACTTAATTTGAGTTTTATGATTTCAAAAGGATACATTATGCAAAATGGAATTTCTTCCTTAATCACTAAGTTATAAGCTAATTTACAATAAATTCGAGTTTTAATATTTCAAAAGGATACATTATTGAAAATGGAGTTTCTTCCTTAATCACTAAGTTATGACCTAATTTACACTCAATTTGAGTTTTAAGATTTCAAAAGGATACATTATTGAAAATGGAGTTTCTTCCTTAATCACTAAGTTATAAGCTAATTTACACTCAATTCGAGATTTTAGATTTCAAAAGGATACATTATTGAAAATGGTGTTTCTTAATCACTAAGTTATAACCGAATTTTTAATCAATTTGAGTTTTAAGATTTCAAAAGGATACTTTATTGAAAATGGAGTTTCTTCCTTAATCACTAAGTTATAACCTGATTTACACTAAATTTGAGTTTTAAGATTTCAAAAGGATACATTATGGAAAATGGGGTTTCTCCCTTAATCAGTAAGTTATAAGCTAATTTACACTCAATTCGAGATTTTAGATTTCAAAAGGATACATTATTGAAAATGGTGTTTCTTCCTTAATCACTAAGTTATAACCGAATTTTTACTCAATTTGAGTTTTAAGATTTCAAAAGGATACCTTATTGAAAATGGAGTTTCTTCCTTAATCACTAAGTTATATCCTATTTTACACTCAATTTGAATTTTTAGATTTACAAGGGATACATTATTGAAAATAGAGTTTCTTCCTTAATCACTAAGTTATAAGCTAATTTAAACTCAATTCAAATTTTAAGATTTCATAAGGATACAATATGGAAAATAGAGTTTCTTCCTTAATCACTAAGTTATTACCTAATCTACCACTCAATTTGAGTTTTAAGATTTCAAAAGGATACATTATGGAAAATGGATTTTCTTCACTTAATCACTAAGTTATAAGCTAATTTACAATCAATTCGAGTTTTAATATTTCAAAATGATACATTATTGAAAATGGAGTTTCTTCCTTAATCACTGAGTTATTACCTAATTTTCACTCAATTAGAGTTAATCACTAAGTTATAACCTAATTTACACTTTGAGTTTTAATATTTCAAAATAATACATTATGGAAAATGGAGTTTCTTCCTAATTCACTAAGTTACAAGCAAATTTACACTCGATTCGAGATTTTATTTCAAAAGGATACATTATTGAAAATGGTGTTTCTTCCTTAATCACTAAGTTATAACCGAATTTTCACTCAATTTGAGTTTTAAGATTTCAAAAGGATGCATTATTGAAATTGGAGTTTCTTCCTTAATCACTAAGTTATAACCTATTTTACACTCAATTTGAATTTTTAGATTTACAAGGGATACATTATTGAAAATGGAGTTTCTTCCTTAATCACCAAGTTATAAGCTAATTTACACTCAATTCGAATTTTAAGATTTCAAAAGGATACATTACAGAAAATGGAGTTTCTTCCTTAATCACTAAGTTATTACCTAATCTAAACTTAATTTGAGTTTTAAGATTTCAAAAGGATACATTATGCAAAATGGAATTTCTTCCTTAATCACTAAGTTATATATGCTAATTTACAATAAATTCGAGTTTTAATATTTCAAAAGGATACATTATTGAAAATGGAGTTTCTTCCTTAATCACTAAGTTATAACCTAATTTACACTTAATTTGAGTTTTAAGATTTCAAAAGGATACATTATGGAAAATGGAGTTTCTTCCTTAATCACTAAGTTATATCCTATTTTACACTCAATTTGAATTTTTAGATTTACAAGGGATACATTATTGGAAATAGAGTTTCTTCCTTAATCACTAAGTTATAAGCTAATTTACACTCAATTCAAATTTTAAGATTTCATAAGGATACAATATGGAAAATAGAGTTTCTTCCTTAATCACTAAGTTATTACCTAATCTACCACTCAATTTGAGTTTTAAGATTTCAAAAGGATACATTATGGAAAATGGATTTTCTTCACTTAATCACTAAGTTATAAGCTAATTTACAATCAATTCGAGTTTTAATATTTCAAAATGATACATTATTGAAAATGGAGTTTCTTCCTTTATCACTGAGTTATTACCTAATTTTCACTCAATTAGAGTTAATCACTAAGTTATAACCTAATTTACACTTTGAGGTTTAATATTTCAAAAGGATACATTACGGAAAATGGAGTTTCTTCCTTAATCACTAAGTTATTACCTAATCTAAACTTAATTTGAGTTTTAAGATTTCAAAAGGATACATTATGCAAAATGGAATTTCTTCCTTAATCACTAAGTTATAAGCTAATTTACAATAAATTCGAGTTTTAATATTTCAAAAGGATACATTATTGAAAATGGAGTTTCTTCCTTAATCACTAAGTTATGACCTAATTTACACTCAATTTGAGTTTTAAGATTTCAAATGGATACATTATGGAAAATGGAGTTTCTTCCTTAATCACTAAGTTATAAGCTAATTTACACTCAATTCGAGATTTTAGATTTCAAAAGGATACATTATTGAAAATGGTGTTTCTTAATCACTAAGTTATAACCGAATTTTTAATCAATTTGAGTTTTAAGATTTCAAAAGGATACTTTATTGAAAATGGAGTTTCTTCCTTAATCACTAAGTTATAACCTGATTTACACTAAATTTGAGTTTTAAGATTTCAAAAGGATACATTATGGAAAATGGGGTTTCTCCCTTAATCACTAAGTTATAAGCTAATTTACACTCAATTCGAGATTTTAGATTTCAAAAGGATACATTATTGAAAATGGTGTTTCTTCCTTAATCACTAAGTTATAACCGAATTTTTACTCAATTTGAGTTTTAAGATTTCAAAAGGATACCTTATTGAAAATGGAGTTTCTTCCTTAATCACTAAGTTATATCCTATTTTACACTCAATTTGAATTTTTAGATTTACAAGGGATACATTATTGAAAATAGAGTTTCTTCCTTAATCACTAAGTTATAAGCTAATTTAAACTCAATTCAAATTTTAAGATTTCATAAGGATACAATATGGAAAATAGAGTTTCTTCCTTAATCACTAAGTTATTACCTAATCTACCACTCAATTTGAGTTTAAGATTTCAAAAGGATACATTATGGAAAATGGATTTTCTTCACTTAATCACTAAGTTATAAGCTAATTTACAATCAATTCGAGTTTTAATATTTCAAAATGATACATTATTGAAAATGGAGTTTCTTCCTTAATCACTGAGTTATTACCTAATTTTCACTCAATTAGAGTTAATCACTAAGTTATAACCTAATTTACACTTTGAGTTTTAATATTTCAAAATAATACATTATGGAAAATGGAGTTTCTTCCTAATTCACTAAGTTACAAGCAAATTTACACTCGATTCGAGATTTTATTTCAAAAGGATACATTATTGAAAATGGTGTTTCTTCCTTAATCACTAAGTTATAACCGAATTTTCACTCAATTTGAGTTTTAAGATTTCAAAAGGATGCATTATTGAAATTGGAGTTTCTTCCTTAATCACTAAGTTATAACCTATTTTACACTCAATTTGAATTTTTAGATTTACAAGGGATACATTATTGAAAATGGAGTTTCTTCCTTAATCACTAAGTTATAAGCTAATTTACACTCAATTCGAATTTTAAGATTTCAAAAGGATACATTACAGAAAATGGAGTTTCTTCCTTAATCACTAAGTTATTACCTAATCTAAACTTAATTTGAGTTTTAAGATTTCAAAAGGATGCATTATTGAAATTGGAGTTTCTTCCTTAATCACTAAGTTATATATGCTAATTTACAATAAATTCGAGTTTTAATATTTCAAAAGGATACATTATTGAAAATGGAGTTTCTTCCTTAATCACTAAGTTATTACCTAATCTAAAACTTAATTTGAGTTTTAAGATTTCAAAAGGATACATTATGGAAAATGGAGTTTCTTCCTTAATCACTAAGTTATATCCTATTTTACACTCAATTTGAATTTTTAGATTTACAAGGGATACATTATTGGAAATAGAGTTTCTTCCTTAATCACTAAGTTATAAGCTAATTTACACTCAATTCAAATTTTAAGATTTCATAAGGATACAATATGGAAAATAGAGTTTCTTCCTTAATCACTAAGTTATTACCTAATCTACCACTCAATTTGAGTTTTAAGATTTCAAAAGGATACATTATGGAAAATGGATTTTCTTCACTTAATCACTAAGTTATAAGCTAATTTACAATCAATTCGAGTTTTAATATTTCAAAATGATACATTATTGAAAATGGAGTTTCTTCCTTTATCACTGAGTTATTACCTAATTTTCACTCAATTAGAGTTAATCACTAAGTTATAACCTAATTTACACTTTGAGTTTTAATATTTCAAAAGGATACATTACGGAAAATGGAGTTTCTTCCTTAATCACTAAGTTATTACCTAATCTAAACTTAATTTGAGTTTTAAGATTTCAAAAGGATACATTATGCAAAATGGAATTTCTTCCTTAATCACTAAGTTATATATGCTAATTTACAATAAATTCGAGTTTTAATATTTCAAAAGGATACATTATTGAAAATGGAGTTTCTTCCTTAATCACTAAGTTATAACCTAATTTACACTCAATTTGAGTTTTAAGATTTCAAATGGATACATTATGGAAAATGGAGTTTCTTCCTTAATCACTAAGTTATAAGCTAATTTACACTCAATTCGAGATTTTAGATTTCAAAAGGATACATTATTGAAAATGGTGTTTCTTAATCACTAAGTTATAACCGAATTTTTAATCAATTTGAGTTTTAAGATTTCAAAAGGATACTTTATTGAAAATGGAGTTTCTTCCTTAATCACTAAGTTATAACCTGATTTACACTAAATTTGAGTTTTAAGATTTCAAAAGGATACATTATGGAAAATGGGGTTTCTCCCTTAATCACTAAGTTATAAGCTAATTTACACTCAATTCGAGATTTTAGATTTCAAAAGGATACATTATTTAAAATGGTGTTTCTTCCTTAATCACTAAGTTATAACCGAATTTTTACTCAATTTGAGTTTTAAGATTTCAAAAGGATGCCTTATTGAAAATGGAGTTTCTTCCTTAATCACTAAGTTATATCCTATTTTACACTCAATTTGAATTTTTAGATTTACAAGGGATACATTATTGAAAATAGAGTTTCTTCCTTAATCACTAAGTTATAAGCTAATTTAAACTCAATTCAAATTTTAAGATTTCATAAGGATACAATATGGAAAATAGAGTTTCTTCCTTAATCACTAAGTTATTACCTAATGTACCACTCAATTTGAGTTTTAAGATTTCAAAAGGATACATTATGGAAAATGGATTTTCTTCACTTAATCACTAAGTTATAAGCTAATTTACAATCAATTCGAGTTTTAATATTTCAAAATGATACATTATTGAAAATGGAGTTTCTTCCTTAATCACTGAGTTATTACCTAATTTTCACTCAATTAGAGTTAATCACTAAGTTATAACCTAATTTACACTTTGAGTTTTAATATTTCAAAATAATACATTATGGAAAATGGAGTTTCTTCCTAATTCACTAAGTTACAAGCAAATTTACACTCGATTCGAGATTTTATATTTCAAAAGGATACATTATTGAAAATGGTGTTTCTTCCTTAATCACTAAGTTATAACCGAATTTTCACTCAATTTGAGTTTTAAGATTTCAAAAGGATGCATTATTGAAATTGGAGTTTCTTCCTTAATCACTAAGTTATAACCTATTTTACACTCAATTTGAATTTTTAGATTTACAACTATACATTATTGAAAATGGAGTTTCTTCCTTAATCACTAAGTTATAAGCTAATTTACACTCAATTCGAATTTTAAGATTTCAAAAGGATACATTACGGAAAATGGAGTTTCTTCCTTAATCACTAAGTTATTACCTAATCTAAACTTAATTTGAGTTTTAAGATTTCAAAAGGATACATTATGCAAAATGGAATTTCTTCCTTAATCACTAAGTTATAAGCTAATTTACAATAAATTCGAGTTTTAATATTTCAAAAGGATACATTATTGAAAATGGAGTTTCTTCCTTAATCACTAAGTTATTACCTAATTTACACTTAATTTGAGTTTTAAGATTTCAAAAGGATACATTATGGAAAATGGAGTTTCTTCCTTAATCACTAAGTTATATCCTATTTTACACTCAATTTGAATTTTTAGATTTACAAGGGATACATTATTGGAAATAGAGTTTCCTCCTTAATCACTAAGTTATAAGCTAATTTACACTCAATTCAAATTTTAAGATTTCATAAGGATACAATATGGAAAATAGAGTTTCTTCCTTAATCACTAAGTTATTACCTAATCTACCACTCAATTTGAGTTTTAAGAATTCAAAAGGATACATTATGGAAAATGGATTTTCTTCACTTAATCACTAAGTTATAAGCTAATTTACAATCAATTCGAGTTATAATATTTCAAAATGATACATTATTGAAAATGGAGTTTCTTCCTTTATCACTGAGTTATTACCTAATTTTCACTCAATTAGAGTTAATCACTAAGTTATAACCTAATTTACACTTTGAGGTTTAATATTTCAAAAGGATACATTACGGAAAATGGAGTTTCTTCCTTAATCACTAAGTTATTACCTAATCTAAACTTAATTTGAGTTTTAAGATTTCAAAAGGATACATTATGCAAAATGGAATTTCTTCCTTAATCACTAAGTTATAAGCTAATTTACAATAAATTCGAGTTTTAATATTTCAAAAGGATACATTATTGAAAATGGAGTTTCTTCCTTAATCACTAAGTTATGACCTAATTTACACTCAATTTGAGTTTTAAGATTTCAAATGGATACATTATGGAAAATGGAGTTTCTTCCTTAATCACTAAGTTATAAGCTAATTTACACTCAATTCGAGATTTTAGATTTCAAAAGGATACATTATTGAAAATGGTGTTTCTTAATCACTAAGTTATAACCGAATTTTTAATCAATTTGAGTTTTAAGATTTCAAAAGGATACTTTATTGAAAATGGAGTTTCTTCCTTAATCACTAAGTTATAACCTGATTTACACTAAATTTGAGTTTTAAGATTTCAAAAGGATACATTATGGAAAATGGGGTTTCTCCCTTAATCAGTAAGTTATAAGCTAATTTACACTCAATTCGAGATTTTAGATTTCAAAAGGATACATTATTGAAAATGGTGTTTCTTCCTTAATCACTAAGTTATAACCGAATTTTTACTCAATTTGAGTTTTAAGATTTCAAAAGGATACCTTATTGAAAATGGAGTTTCTTCCTTAATCACTAAGTTATATCCTATTTTACACTCAATTTGAATTTTTAGATTTACAAGGGATACATTATTGAAAATAGAGTTTCTTCCTTAATCACTAAGTTATAAGCTAATTTAAACTCAATTCAAATTTTAAGATTTCATAAGGATACAATATGGAAAATAGAGTTTCTTCCTTAATCACTAAGTTATTACCTAATCTACCACTCAATTTGAGTTTTAAGATTTCAAAAGGATACATTATGGAAAATGGATTTTCTTCACTTAATCACTAAGTTATAAGCTAATTTACAATCAATTCGAGTTTTAATATTTCAAAATGATACATTATTGAAAATGGAGTTTCTTCCTTAATCACTGAGTTATTACCTAATTTTCACTCAATTAGAGTTAATCACTAAGTTATAACCTAATTTACACTTTGAGTTTTAATATTTCAAAATAATACATTATGGAAAATGGAGTTTCTTCCTAATTCACTAAGTTACAAGCAAATTTACACTCGATTCGAGATTTTATTTCAAAAGGATACATTATTGAAAATGGTGTTTCTTCCTTAATCACTAAGTTATAACCGAATTTTCACTCAATTTGAGTTTTAAGATTTTCAAAAGGATGCATTATTGAAATTGGAGTTTCTTCCTTAATCACTAAGTTATAACCTAGTTTACACTCAATTTGAATTTTTAGATTTACAAGGGATACATTATTGAAAATGGAGTTTCTTCCTTAATCACTAAGTTATAAGCTAATTTACACTCAATTCGAATTTTAAGATTTCAAAAGGATACATTACAGAAAATGGAGTTTCTTCCTTAATCACTAAGTTATTACCTAATCTAAACTTAATTTGAGTTTTAAGATTTCAAAAGGATACATTATGCAAAATGGAATTTCTTCCTTAATCACTAAGTTATATATGCTAATTTACAATAAATTCGAGTTTTAATATTTCAAAAGGATACATTATTGAAAATGGAGTTTCTTCCTTAATCACTAAGTTATAACCTAATTTACACTTAATTTGAGTTTTAAGATTTCAAAAGGATACATTATGGAAAATGGAGTTTCTTCCTTAATCACTAAGTTATATCCTATTTTACACTCAATTTGAATTTTTAGATTTACAAGGGATACATTATTGGAAATAGAGTTTCTTCCTTAATCACTAAGTTATAAGCTAATTTACACTCAATTCAAATTTTAAGATTTCATAAGGATACAATATGGAAAATAGAGTTTCTTCCTTAATCACTAAGTTATTACCTAATGTACCACTCAATTTGAGTTTTAAGATTTCAAAAGGATACATTATGGAAAATGGATTTTCTTCACTTAATCACTAAGTTATAAGCTAATTTACAATCAATTCGAGTTTTAATATTTCAAAATGATACATTATTGAAAATGGAGTTTCTTCCTTTATCACTGAGTTATTACCTAATTTTCACTCAATTAGAGTTAATCACTAAGTTATAACCTAATTTACACTTTGAGTTTTAATATTTCAAAAGGATACATTATGGAAAATGGAGTTTCTTCCTTAATCACTAAGTTATTACCTAATCTAAACTTAATTTGAGTTTTAAGATTTCAAAAGGATACATTATGCAAAATGGAATTTCTTCCTTAATCACTAAGTTATAAGCTAATTTACAATAAATTCGAGTTTTAATATTTCAAAAGGATACATTATTGAAAATGGAGTTTCTTCCTTAATCACTAAGTTATAACCTAATTTACACTCAATTTGAGTTTTAAGATTTCAAATGGATACATTATGGAAAATGGAGTTTCTTCCTTAATCACTAAGTTATAAGCTAATTTACACTCAATTCGAGATTTTAGATTTCAAAAGGATACATTATTGAAAATGGTGTTTCTTAATCACTAAGTTATAACCGAATTTTTAATCAATTTGAGTTTTAAGATTTCAAAAGGATACTTTATTGAAAATGGAGTTTCTTCCTTAATCACTAAGTTATAACCTGATTTACACTAAATTTGAGTTTTAAGATTTCAAAAGGATACATTATGGAAAAGGGGGTTTCTCCCTTAATCACTAAGTTATAAGCTAATTTACACTCAATTCGAGATTTTAGATTTCAAAAGGATACATTATTTAAAATGGTGTTTCTTCCTTAATCACTAAGTTATAACCGAATTTTTACTCAATTTGAGTTTTAAGATTTCAAAAGGATGCCTTATTGAAAATGGAGTTTCTTCCTTAATCACTAAGTTATATCCTATTTTACACTCAATTTGAATTTTTAGATTTACAAGGGATACATTATTGAAAATAGAGTTTCTTCCTTAATCACTAAGTTATAAGCTAATTTAAACTCAATTCAAATTTTAAGATTTCATAAGGATACAATATGGAAAATAGAGTTTCTTCCTTAATCACTAAGTTATTACCTAATGTACCACTCAATTTGAGTTTTAAGATTTCAAAAGGATACATTATGGAAAATGGATTTTCTTCACTTAATCACTAAGTTATAAGCTAATTTACAATCAATTCGAGTTTTAATATTTCAAAATGATACATTATTGAAAATGGAGTTTCTTCCTTAATCACTGAGTTATTACCTAATTTTCACTCAATTAGAGTTAATCACTAAGTTATAACCTAATTTACACTTTGAGTTTTAATATTTCAAAATAATACATTATGGAAAATGGAGTTTCTTCCTAATTCACTAAGTTACAAGCAAATTTACACTCGATTCGAGATTTTATATTTCAAAAGGATACATTATTGAAAATGGTGTTTCTTCCTTAATCACTAAGTTATAACCGAATTTTCACTCAATTTGAGTTTTAAGATTTCAAAAGGATGCATTATTGAAATTGGAGTTTCTTCCTTAATCACTAAGTTATAACCTATTTTACACTCAATTTGAATTTTTAGATTTACAAGGGATACATTATTGAAAATGGAGTTTCTTCCTTAATCACTAAGTTATAAGCTAATTTACACTTAATTCGAATTTTAAGATTTCAAAAGGATACATTACGGAAAATGGAGTTTCTTCCTTAATCACTAAGTTATTACCTAATCTAAACTTAATTTGAGTTTTAAGATTTCAAAAGGATACATTTTGCAAAATGGAATTTCTTCCTTAATCACTAAGTTATAAGCTAATTTACAATAAATTCGAGTTTTAATATTTCAAAAGGATACATTATTGAAAATGGAGTTTCTTCCTTAATCACTAAGTTATAACCTAATTTACACTTAATTTGAGTTTTAAGATTTCAAAAGGATACATTATGGAAAATGGAGTTTCTTCCTTAATCACTAAGTTATATCCTATTTTACACTCAATTTGAATTTTTAGATTTACAAGGGATACATTATTGAAAATAGAGTTTCTTCCTTAATCACCAAGTTATAAGCTAATTTACACTCAATTCAAATTTTAAGATTTCATAAGGATACAATATGGAAAATAGAGTTTCTTCCTTAATCACTAAGTTATTACCTAATCTACCACTCAATTTGAGTTTTAAGATTTCAAAAGGATACATTATGGAAAATGGATTTTCTTCACTTAATCACTAAGTTATAAGCTAATTTACAATCAATTCGAGTTTTAATATTTCAAAATGATACATTATTGAAAATGGAGTTTCTTCCTTAATCACTGAGTTATTACCTAATTTTCACTCAATTAGAGTTAATCACTAAGTTATAACCTAATTTACACTTTGAGTTTTAATATTTCAAAAGGATACATTACGGAAAATGGAGTTTCTTCCTTAATCACTAAGTTATTACCTAATCTAAACTTAATTTGAGTTTTAAGATTTCAGAAGGATACATTATGCAAAATGGAATTTCTTCCTTAATCACTAAGTTATAAGCTAATTTACAATAAATTCGAGTTTTAATATTTCAAAAGGATACATTATTGAAAATGGAGTTTCTTCCTTAATCACTAAGTTATAACCTAATTTACACTCAATTTGAGTTTTAAGATTTCAAATGGATACATTATGGAAAATGGAGTTTCTTCCTTAATCACTAAGTTATAAGCTAATTTACACTCAATTCGAGATTTTAGATTTCAAAAGGATACATTATTGAAAATGGTGTTTCTTAATCACTAAGTTATAACCGAATTTTTAATCAATTTGAGTTTTAAGATTTCAAAAGGATACTTTATTGAAAATGGAGTTTCTTCCTTAATCACTAAGTTATAACCTGATTTACACTAAATTTGAGTTTTAAGATTTCAAAAGGATACATTATGGAAAATGGGGTTTCTCCCTTAATCACTAAGTTATAAGCTAATTTACACTCAATTCGAGATTTTAGATTTCAAAAGGATACATTATTGAAAATGGTGTTTCTTCCTTAATCACTAAGTTATAACCGAATTTTTACTCAATTTGAGTTTTAAGATTTCAAAAGGATACCTTATTGAAAATGGAGTTTCTTCCTTAATCACTAAGTTATATCCTATTTTACACTCAATTTGAATTTTTAGATTTACAAGGGATACATTAATGAAAATAGAGTTTCTTCCTTAATCACCAAGTTATAAGCTAATTTACACTCAATTCAAATTTTAAGATTTCATAAGGATACAATATGGAAAATAGAGTTTCTTCCTTAATCACTAAGTTATTACCTAATCTACCACTCAATTTGAGTTTTAAGATTTCAAAAGGATACATTATGGAAAATGGATTTTCTTCACTTAATCACTAAGTTATAAGCTAATTTACAATCAATTCGAGTTTTAATATTTCAAAATGATACATTATTGAAAATGGAGTTTCTTCCTTAATCACTGAGTTATTACCTAATTTTCACTCAATTAGAGTTAATCACTAAGTTATAACCTAATTTACACTTTGAGATTTAATATTTCAAAAGGATACATTATGGAAAATGGAGTTTCTTCCTAATTCACTAAGTTACAAGCAAATTTACACTCGATTCGAGATTTTAGATTTCAAAAGGATACATTATTGAAAATGGTGTTTCTTCCTTAATCACTAAGTTATAACCGAATTTTCACTCAATTTGAGTTTTAAGATTTCAAAAGGATGCATTATTGAAATTGGAGTTTCTTCCTTAATCACTAAGTTATAACCTATTTTACACTCAATTTGAATTTTTAGATTTACAAGGGATACATTATTGAAAATGGAGTTTCTTCCTTAATCACTAAGTTATAAGCTAATTTACACTCAATTCGAATTTTAAGATTTCAAAAGGATACATTACGGAAAATGGAGTTTCTTCCTTAATCACTAAGTTATTACCTAATCTAAACTTAATTTGAGTTTTAAGATTTCAAAAGGATACATTATGCAAAATGGAATTTCTTCCTTAATCACTAAGTTATAAGCTAATTTACAATAAATTCGAGTTTTAATATTTCAAAAGGATACATTATTGAAAATGGAGTTTCAAAAGGATACATTATTGAAAATGGAGTTTTTTTCAGAAATGTTGGCCCATCCTCTACAGTGAGGTCACAGCCGCAATACAACACATCTTTGTTTCTTTGCAGCTGCCCGTGGGTTTCAATGCTTGCTTGGTGACGCTTATTCCGAAAAAGCCTGGAGCTAACAGAGTCGAGGACTTCAGACCCATCGTGATGGGCAATTACTTGTATAAGATCTTCACTAAAATTGTTGCCACGAGATTGGGACGCTTGGTTCCTCGTTTCTTTTCTCCTTTTCAGTTTGGCTTTGTTCCGGGGAAACGTATTCACACTTGCATTGCTCTAGCTTCTGATGCAGTTAATAAATTGAACACTCATGCCAAGGTTGGTAACATGGCTGTGAAGATTGACATCTCAAAAGCTTTTGATACGGTGGATTGGGGTTTTCTAAAGGCTGTCCTGTTACGTATGGGTTTCTCCTCTCGTTTTCAGGAGTTGGTGGATATGATTTTACAGTCGGCGCGGTTGTCCATCCTTGTCAATGGCGCCCCCCACGGCTTTTTTGCTTGTTCTCGTGGTGTTCGTCAAGGTGACCCCCTCTCGCCTCTTCTTTTCTGCATCGCTGAGGAAGCTTTGGGTCGATGGATTCAGTCTCGAATTCAGAGCGTTTCTCTTCACGCGATCAAGGGTTCTCCCCCTTTCCTCTTCTACGCGGATGACATTCTTTTCTTCTTGAAGGCCACTAGGCAAAATTCTCGTTGCCTTCGTGATATCCTGGATAGCTATGGGGCTCTTTCTGGTCAGCTCTACAGTCCCTTGAAGTCTCACGTTTATTTTGGCAAACCGATTGCCGCCTCTATCCGTCGTCAGGTGCGACGCGAGTTGGAGATTCAGGAAGGGGAGCTTCCCTTTAAATATTTAGGGGTTCCTCTTTTTCGGGGAGCCCCTAAAGCTGTTTACTTCATGGATTTGGTGGACTCCATTGTTGCTAAGTTTTCTAGATGGAAGGGGCGCACTCTCTCTTTGGCGGGTCGGAAGTGCCTGATCAACTCAGTTATTTGTGCTTCCACGGTTCATACTATGATGATTTATCGCTGGCCTAGATCTCTCCTTATTTTGCTGGAGCGCGCCATGAAGAACTTTCTTTGGACTGGCGATGTTACTAAGCGTAACAGTGGCTGCTCTATTCCCTGGAAACGTTGTTGCACTCCTACCTCGGAAGGTGGTCTTGGTGTTCGTTCTCTCACTCTTGCGAATGATTCTTTCATCTGCAAGCTTACTTGGGATGTCTATAGGTCCTCTACGCCTGATGTTAGGTTTTTACATGAGCGTTATTTTGATAACGCCAGACGGACTAAGTTCACGTATCATAACTCTTCTTCCATTGCCTCTGGTATCGCACGGCAACTTCCACGAATAGTGGATGGCTCTCGATGGGTTTTGGGTTGCAATTCCACCGTGAGTTTTTGGCATGATAATTGGCTTGGGTTTACAGTTGCTGACCGTATTGGTGTTCCTACATCTTGTCGCCACCTTCTTGTCGGGATGGTGCGGGATTTCTTTTTTGATGATTGCTGGCATCTTTCCATGGATTTTGTTTTGACCTACCCGGATGTGGTCCACGATATTTTGCAAGTGCGGGTTGCTCGTGGTCATGATTGTTTAGTTTGGGAGGGAACTGTCTCGGGCGAATTGACTTCTAGACTTGCTTATGACGATATTAGCCAGCACTACCCGAAGCCCCCCTGGTCCTCATGGATTTGGGCTCCGTTTATACCTCCTTGCCGTTCTACACTTCTTTGGCGTGCTGCGTGGGGTCGTCTTCCCACCACTGCTTGGTTCGAGAGGCTGGGTTCGATGGGCCCTACTGTTTGTGTCCTTTGCTCGGCTAATGTAGATACTCAGGATCACATCTTCTCCGGGTGCACATTTTTCAGGGAAATTTTTACTTTCTTATGCTCTACATTCCAAGTTGCTTTTACTTTTGATGAGGGATTTTATTCTATTCTATTACAAGCTGTCAACTTCACTTTTAGTGAGCAGGTTTCCAGGCTTTGGCGGATCGCCTTCGTCACTTCCATCTGGGCGATTTGGTGGTTCCGGAATAGAGCTTTACATGAGGGCGTGATGCCTTCGGCTCGTCGCTGCCTTGCTACAATTATTGCTAATTGCAGTGATTCGGGTGCTCTCGTGAAGGGTAGGTCCGATGGCTCTCTTCGGGACTTTTTGGTGGTGAGAGCTTTTCGGTTACGGCTGGAACCGAGACTTGATCGGGTCCCTTTATATTTACGCTGGATACCACCGCCTCCAGGGTGGTTGAAAGTCAATGTGGATGGCAGCGTTCATCACGCGCCGGGAACTTTGGGTATTGGGGCTTTATTCCGTGACTCCAGAGGTGTTTTTGTGGCTGCTTTCTCGGAGGCCTTTGGGTGGGGGTACCCGCTTGAGGCGGAAATCGCAGCAATACTATTAGCCATCGAATTTGCTCATGCTCGTGGTTGGTCGCAACTTTGGGTGGAATCGGATTCTACTCTTGCCATACAGACTATGAAGAGGGAGATTCCACTCGTTCCTTGGCGTCTCCAAGGCTTATGGAGTCAGGTCATGGATTTGGCTTCTACCATGCTTGTTCGTTACACTCATGTCTTTAGAGAGGCTAATAGGCCTGCTGATGCTCTTGCCTCACTTCATGCTTGTAATAGATGGCTTAGTTCTTGCCCAGATTTTCTTACTCAGTATGTTTTTTCGGACTTGCATTATGAATATTGTAGAGTTTAGGGGTTGTTTGTTCCCCTTCTTTGTTCTTGTTTAGGCCAGTCTCTATTCAGTCCTTTTGGGCTGAGAACTTGGTCTTAGGTTTGTCTCTTTTCAGTCCTGGTGGCTGAGGGCTAAACCTTTTGTTTGCCTTGTATTCTGGGTTTTACTCATTTGGAGCCGAGGTTAAGGGTGGTTGGTAACGCTTTTTCGCCTACGCTGGTTTGTCCTCAAGGGAGGTTTACAGCGAGGTTTTTAATGCGGCCCACCCTTAACTTTTCACTTTGGTTCCTCGACCCCGGGTTGTGGGGTCACCCCTTGTCCTGTTTTTTCTTCTTCTTAATAAATACCTTCATTTGCACTAAGTTATAACCTAATTTACACTCAATTTGAGTTTTAAGATTTCAAAAGGATACATTATGGAAAATGGAGTTTCTTCCTTAATCACTAAGTTATAAGCTAATTTACACTCAATTCGAGATTTTAGATTTCAAAAGGATACATTATTGAAAATGGTGTTTCTTAATCACTAAGTTATAACCGAATTTTTAATCAATTTGAGTTTTAAGATTTCAAAAGGATACTTTATTGAAAATGGAGTTTCTTCCTTAATCACTAAGTTATAACCTAATTTACACTAAATTTGAGTTTTAAGATTTCAAAAGGATACATTATGGAAAATGGGGTTTCTCCCTTAATCACTAAGTTATAAGCTAATTTACACTCAATTCGAGATTTTAGATTTCAAAAGGATACATTATTGAAAATGGTGTTTCTTCCTTAATCACTAAGTTATAACCGAATTTTTACTCAATTTGAGTTTTAAGATTTCAAAAGGATACCTTATTGAAAATGGAGTTTCTTCCTTAATCACTAAGTTATATCCTATTTTACACTCAATTTGAATTTTTAGATTTACAAGGGATACATTATTGAAAATAGAGTTTCTTCCTTAATCACCAAGTTATAAGCTAATTTACACTCAATTCAAATTTTAAGATTTCATAAGGATACAATATGGAAAATAGAGTTTCTTCCTTAATCACTAAGTTATTACCTAATCTACCACTCAATTTGAGTTTTAAGATTTCAAAAGGATACATTATGGAAAATGGATTTTCTTCACTTAATCACTAAGTTATAAGCTAATTTACAATCAATTCGAGTTTTAATATTTCAAAATGATACATTATTGAAAATGGAGTTTCTTCCTTAATCACTGAGTTATTACCTAATTTTCACTCAATTAGAGTTAATCACTAAGTTATAACCTAATTTACACTTTGAGATTTAATATTTCAAAAGGATACATTATGGAAAATGGAGTTTCTTCCTAATTCACTAAGTTACAAGCAAATTTACACTTGATTCGAGATTTTAGATTTCAAAAGGATACATTATTGAAAATGGTGTTTCTTCCTTAATCACTAAGTTATAACCGAATTTTCACTCAATTTAAGTTTTAAGATTTCAAAAGGATGCATTATTGAAATTGGAGTTTCTTCCTTAATCACTAAGTTATAACCTATTTTACACTCAATTTGAATTTTTAGATTTACAAGGGATACATTATTGAAAATGGAGTTTCTTCCTTAATCACTAAGTTATAAGCTAATTTACACTCAATTCGAATTTTAAGATTTCAAAAGGATACATTACGGAAAATGGAGTTTCTTCCTTAATCACTAAGTTATTACCTAATCTAAACTTAATTTGAGTTTTAAGATTTCAAAAGGATACATTATGCAAAATGGAATTTCTTCCTTAATCACTAAGTTATAAGCTAATTTACAATAAATTCGAGTTTTAATATTTCAAAAGGATACATTATTGAAAATGGAGTTTCTTCCTTAATCACTAAGTTATAACCTAATTTACACTCAATTTGAGTTTTAAGATTTCAAAAGGATACATTATGGAAAATGGAGTTTCTTCCTTAATCACTAAGTTATAAGCTAATTTACACTCAATTCGAGATTTTAGATTTCAAAAAGGATACATTATTGAAAATGGTGTTTCTTAATCACTAAGTTATAACCGAATTTTTAATCAATTTGAGTTTTAAGATTTCAAAAGGACACTTTATTGAAAATGGAGTTTCTTCCTTAATCACTAAGTTATAACCTAATTTACACTAAATTTGAGTTTTAAGATTTCAAAAGGATACATTATGGAAAATGGGGTTTCTCCCTTAATCACTAAGTTATAAGCTAATTTACACTCAATTCGAGATTTTAGATTTCAAAAGGATACATTATTGAAAATGGTGTTTCTTCCTTAATCACTAAGTTATAACCGAATTTTTACTCAATTTGAGTTTTAAGATTTCAAAAGGATACCTTATTGAAAATGGAGTTTCTTCCTTAATCACTAAGTTATATCCTATTTTACACTCAATTTGAATTTTTAGATTTACAAGGGATACATTATTGAAAATAGAGTTTCTTCCTTAATCACCAAGTTATAAGCTAATTTACACTCAATTCAAATTTTAAGATTTCATAAGGATACAATATGGAAAATAGAGTTTCTTCCTTAATCACTAAGTTATTACCTAATCTACCACTCAATTTGAGTTTTAAGATTTCAAAAGGATACATTATGGAAAATGGATTTTCTTCACTTAATCACTAAGTTATAAGCTAATTTACAATCAATTCGAGTTTTAATATTTCAAAATGATACATTATTGAAAATGGAGTTTCTTCCTTAATCATTGAGTTATTACCTAATTTTCACTCAATTAGAGTTAATCACTAAGTTATAACCTAATTTACACTTTGAGATTTAATATTTCAAAAGGATACATTATGGAAAATGGAGTTTCTTCCTAATTCACTAAGTTACAAGCAAATTTACACTCGATTCGAGATTTTAGATTTCAAAAGGATACATTATTGAAAATGGTGTTTCTTCCTTAATCACTAAGTTATAACCGAATTTTCACTCAATTTGAGTTTTAAGATTTCAAAAGGATGCATTATTGAAATTGGAGTTTCTTCCTTAATCACTAAGTTATAACCTATTTTACACTCAATTTGAATTTTTAGATTTACAAGGGATACATTATTGAAAATGGAGTTTCTTCCTTAATCACTAAGTTATAAGCTAATTTACACTCAATTCGAATTTTAAGATTTCAAAAGGATACATTACGGAAAATGGAGTTTCTTCCTTAATCACTAAGTTATTACCTAATCTAAACTTAATTTGAGTTTTAAGATTTCAAAAGGATACATTTTGCAAAATGGAATTTCTTCCTTAATCACTAAGTTATAAGCTAATTTACAATAAATTCGAGTTTTAATATTTCAAAAGGATACATTATTGAAAATGGAGTTTCTTCCTTAATCACTAAGTTATAACCTAATTTACACTTAATTTGAGTTTTAAGATTTCAAAAGGATACATTATGGAAAATGGAGTTTCTTCCTTAATCACTAAGTTATATCCTATTTTACACTCAATTTGAATTTTTAGATTTACAAGGGATACATTATTGGAAATAGAGTTTCTTCCTTAATCACTAAGTTATAAGCTAATTTACACTCAATTCAAATTTTAAGATTTCATAAGGATACAATATGGAAAATAGAGTTTCTTCCTTAATCACTAAGTTATTACCTAATCTACCACTCAATTTGAGTTTTAAGATTTCAAAAGGATACATTATGGAAAATTGATTTTCTTCACTTAATCACTAAGTTATAAGCTAATTTACAATCAATTCGAGTTTTAATATTTCAAAATGATACATTATTGAAAATGGAGTTTCTTCCTTAATCACTGAGTTATTACCTAATTTTCACTCAATTAGAGTTAATCACTAAGTTATAACCTAATTTACACTTTGAGTTTTAATATTTCAAAAGGATACATTACGGAAAATGGAGTTTCTTCCTTAATCACTAAGTTATTACCTAATCTAAACTTAATTTGAGTTTTAAGATTTCAGAAGGATACATTATGCAAAATGGAATTTCTTCCTTAATCACTAAGTTATAAGCTAATTTACAATAAATTCGAGTTTTAATATTTCAAAAGGATACATTATTGAAAATGGAGTTTCTTCCTTAATCACTAAGTTATAACCTAATTTACACTCAATTTGAGTTTTAAGATTTCAAATGGATACATTATGGAAAATGGAGTTTCTTCCTTAATCACTAAGTTATAAGCTAATTTACACTCAATTCGAGATTTTAGATTTCAAAAGGATACATTATTGAAAATGGTGTTTCTTAATCACTAAGTTATAACCGAATTTTTAATCAATTTGAGTTTTAAGATTTCAAAAGGATACTTTATTGAAAATGGAGTTTCTTCCTTAATCACTAAGTTATAACCTGATTTACACTAAATTTGAGTTTTAAGATTTCAAAAGGATACATTATGGAAAATGGGGATTCTCCCTTAATCACTACGTTATAAGCTAATTTACACTCAATTCGAGATTTTAGATTTCAAAAGGATACATTATTGAAAATGGTGTTTCTTCCTTAATCACTAAGTTATAACCGAATTTTTACTCAATTTGAGTTTTAAGATTTCAAAAGGATACCTTATTGAAAATGGAGTTTCTTCCTTAATCACTAAGTTATATCCTATTTTACACTCAATTTGAATTTTTAGATTTACAAGGGATACATTATTGAAAATAGAGTTTCTTCCTTAATCACCAAGTTATAAGCTAATTTACACTCAATTCAAATTTTAAGATTTCATAAGGATACAATATGGAAAATAGAGTTTCTTCCTTAATCACTAAGTTATTACCTAATCTACCACTCAATTTGAGTTTTAAGATTTCAAAAGGATACATTATGGAAAATGGATTTTCTTCACTTAATCACTAAGTTATAAGCTAATTTACAATCAATTCGAGTTTTAATATTTCAAAATGATACATTATTGAAAATGGAGTTTCTTCCTTTATCACTGAGTTATTACCTAATTTTCACTCAATTAGAGTTAATCACTAAGTTATAACCTAATTTACACTTTGAGATTTAATATTTCAAAAGGATACATTATGGAAAATGGAGTTTCTTCCTAATTCACTAAGTTACAAGCAAATTTACACTCGATTCGAGATTTTAGATTTCAAAAGGATACATTATTGAAAATGGTGTTTCTTCCTTAATCAATAAGTTATAACCGAATTTTCACTCAATTTGAGTTTTAAGATTTCAAAAGGATGCATTATTGAAATTGGAGTTTCTTCCTTAATCACTAAGTTATAACCTATTTTACACTCAATTTGAATTTTTAGATTTACAAGGGATACATTATTGAAAATGGAGTTTCTTCCTTAATCACTAAGTTATAAGCTAATTTACACTCAATTCGAATTTTAAGATTTCAAAAGGATACATTACGGAAAATGGAGTTTCTTCCTTAATCACTAAGTTAGAACCTAATCTAAACTTAATTTGAGTTTTAAGATTTCAAAAGGATACATTATGCAAAATGGAATTTCTTCCTTAATCACTAAGTTATAAGCTAATTTACAATAAATTCGAGTTTTAATATTTCAAAAGGATACATTATTGAAAATGGAGTTTCTTCCTTAATCACTAAGTTAAAACCTAATTTACACTCAATTTGAGTTTTAAGATTTCAAAAGGATACATTATGGAAAATGGAGTTTCTTCCTTAATCACTAAGTTATAAGCTAATTTACACTCAATTCGAGATTTTAGATTTCAAAAGGATACATTATTGAAAATGGTGTTTCTTAATCACTAAGTTATAACCGAATTTTTAATCAATTTGAGTTTTAAGATTTCAAAAGGATACTTTATTGAAAATGGAGTTTCTTCCTTAATCACTAAGTTATAACCTAATTTACAATAAATTTGAGTTTTAAGATTTCAAAAGGATACATTATGGAAAATGGGGTTTCTCCCTTAATCACTAAGTTATAAGCTAATTTACACTCAATTCGAGATTTTAGATTTCAAAAGGATACATTATTGAAAATGGTGTTTCTTCCTTAATCACTAAGTTATAACCGAATTTTTACTCAATTTGAGTTTTAAGATTTCAAAAGGATACATTATTGAAAATGGTGTTTCTTCCTTAATCACTAAGTTATAACCGAATTTTTACTCAATTTGAGTTTTAAGATTTCAAAAGGATACCTTATTGAAAATGGAGTTTCTTCCTTAATCACTAAGTTATATCCTATTTTACACTCAATTTGAATTTTTAGATTTACAAGGGATACATTATTGAAAAAAGAGTTTCTTCCTTAATCACCAAGTTATAAGCTAATTTACACTCAATTCAAATTTTAAGATTTCATAAGGATACAATATGGAAAATAGAGTTTCTTCCTTAATCACTAAGTTATTACCTAATCTACCACTCAATTTGAGTTTTAAGATTTCAAAAGGATACATTATGGAAAATGGATTTTCTTCACTTAATCACTAAGTTATAAGCTAATTTACAATCAATTCGAGTTTTAATATTTCAAAATGATACATTATTGAAAATGGAGTTTCTTCCTTAATCACTGAGTTATTACCTAATTTTCACTCAATTAGAGTTAATCACTAAGTTATAACCTAATTTACACTTTGAGATTTAAGATTTCAAAAGGATACATTATGGAAAATGGAGTTTCTCCCTTAATCACTAAGTTATAAGATAATTTACACTCAATTCGAGATTTTAGATTTCAAAAAGGATACATTATTGAAAATGGTGTTTCTTAATCACTAAGTTATAACCGAATTTTTAATCAATTTGAGTTTTAAGATTTCAAAAGGATACTTTATTGAAAATGGAGTTTCTTCCTTAATCACTAAGTTATAACCTAATTTACACTAAATTTGAGTTTTAAGATTTCAAAAGGATACATTATGGAAAATGGGGTTTCTCCCTTAATCACTAAGTTATAAGCTAATTTACACTCAATTCGAGATTTTAGATTTCAAAAGGATACATTATTGAAAATGGTGTTTCTTCCTTAATCACTAAGTTATAACCGAATTTTTACTCAATTTGAGTTTTAAGATTTCAAAAGGATACCTTATTGAAAATGGAGTTTCTTCCTTAATCACTAAGTTATATCCTATTTTACACTCAATTTGAATTTTTAGATTTACAAGGGATACATTATTGAAAATAGAGTTTCTTCCTTAATCACCAAGTTATAAGCTAATTTACACTCAATTCAAATTTTAAGATTTCATAAGGATACAATATGGAAAATAGAGTTTCTTCCTTAATCACTAAGTTATTACCTAATCTACCACTCAATTTGAGTTTTAAGATTTCAAAAGGATACATTATGGAAAATGGATTTTCTTCACTTAATCACTAAGTTATAAGCTAATTTACAATCAATTCGAGTTTTAATATTTCAAAATGATACATTATTGAAAATGGAGTTTCTTCCTTTATCACTGAGTTATTACCTAATTTTCACTCAATTAGAGTTAATCACTAAATTATAACCTAATTTACACTTTGAGATTTAATATTTCAAAAGGATACATTATGGAAAATGGAGTTTCTTCCTAATTCACTAAGTTACAAGCAAATTTACACTCGATTCGAGATTTTAGATTTCAAAAGGATACATTATTGAAAATGGTGTTTCTTCCTTAATCACTAAGTTATAACCGAATTTTCACTCAATTTGAGTTTTAAGATTTCAAAAGGATGCATTATTGAAATTGGAGTTTCTTCCTTAATCACTAAGTTATAACCTATTTTACACTCAATTTGAATTTTTAGATTTACAAGGGATACATTATTGAAAATGGAGTTTCTTCCTTAATCACTAAGTTATAAGCTAATTTACACTCAATTCGAATTTTAAGATTTCAAAAGGATACATTACGGAAAATGGAGTTTCTTCCTTAATCACTAAGTTATTACCTAATCTAAACTTAATTTGAGTTTTAAGATTTCAAAAGGATACATTATGCAAAATGGAATTTCTTCCTTAATCACTAAGTTATAAGCTAATTTACAATAAATTCGAGTTTTAATATTTCAAAAGGATACATTATTGAAAATGGAGTTTCTTCCTTAATCACTAAGTTATAACCTAATTTACACTCAATTTGAGTTTTAAGATTTCAAAAGGATACATTATGGAAAATGGAGTTTCTTCCTTAATCACTAAGTTATAAGCTAATTTACACTCAATTCGAGATTTTAGATTTCAAAAGGATACATTATTGAAAATGGTGTTTCTTAATCACTAAGTTATAACCGAATTTTTAATCAATTTGAGTTTTAAGATTTCAAAAGGATACTTTATTGAAAATGGAGTTTCTTCCTTAATCACTAAGTTATAACCTAATTTACACTAAATTTGAGTTTTAAGATTTCAAAAGGATACATTATGGAAAATGGGGTTTCTCCCTTAATCACTAAGTTATAAGCTAATTTACACTCAATTCGAGATTTTAGATTTCAAAAGGATACATTATTGAAAATGGTGTTTCTTCCTTAATCACTAAGTTATAACCGAATTTTTACTCAATTTGAGTTTTAAGATTTCAAAAGGATACCTTATTGAAAATGGAGTTTCTTCCTTAATCACTAAGTTATATCCTATTTTACACTCAATTTGAATTTTTAGATTTACAAGGGATACATTATTGAAAAAAGAGTTTCTTCCTTAATCACCAAGTTATAAGCTAATTTACACTCAATTCAAATTTTAAGATTTCATAAGGATACAATATGGAAAATAGAGTTTCTTCCTTAATCACTAAGTTATTACCTAATCTACCACTCAATTTGAGTTTTAAGATTTCAAAAGGATACATTATGGAAAATGGATTTTCTTCACTTAATCACTAAGTTATAAGCTAATTTACAATCAATTCGAGTTTTAATATTTCAAAATGATACATTATTGAAAATGGAGTTTCTTCCTTAATCACTGAGTTATTACCTAATTTTCACTCAATTAGAGTTAATCACTAAGTTATAACCTAATTTACACTTTGAGATTTAAGATTTCAAAAGGATACATTATGGAAAATGGAGTTTCTTCCTTAATCACTAAGTTATAAGCTAATTTACACTCAATTCGAGATTTTAGATTTCAAAAAGGATACATTATTGAAAATGGTGTTTCTTAATCACTAAGTTATAACCGAATTTTTAATCAATTTGAGTTTTAAGATTTCAAAAGGATACTTTATTGAAAATGGAGTTTCTTCCTTAATCACTAAGTTATAACCTAATTTACACTAAATTTGAGTTTTAAGATTTCAAAAGGATACATTATGGAAAATGGGGTTTCTTCCTTAATCACTAAGTTATAAGCTAATTTACACTCAATTCGAGATTTTAGATTTCAAAAGGATACATTATTGAAATGGTGTTTCTTCCTTAATCACTAAGTTATAACCGAATTTTTACTCAATTTGAGTTTTAAGATTTCAAAAGGATACCTTATTGAAAATGGAGTTTCTTCCTTAATCACTAAGTTATATCCTATTTTACACTCAATTTGAATTTTTAGATTTACAAGGGATACATTATTGAAAATAGAGTTTCTTCCTTAATCACCAAGTTATAAGCTAATTTACACTCAATTCAAATTTTAAGATTTCATAAGGATACAATATGGAAAATAGAGTTTCTTCCTTAATCACTAAGTTATTACCTAATCTACCACTCAATTTGAGTTTTAAGATTTCAAAAGGATACATTATGGAAAATGGATTTTCTTCACTTAATCACTAAGTTATAAGCTAATTTACAATCAATTCGAGTTTTAATATTTCAAAATGATACATTATTGAAAATGGAGTTTCTTCCTTAATCACTGAGTTATTACCTAATTTTCACTCAATTAGAGTTAATCACTAAGTTATAACCTAATTTACACTTTGAGATTTAATATTTCAAAAGGATACATTATGGAAAATGGAGTTTCTTCCTAATTCACTAAGTTACAAGCAAATTTACACTCGATTCGAGATTTTAGATTTCAAAAGGATACATTATTGAAAATGGTGTTTCTTCCTTAATCACTAAGTTATAACCGAATTTTCACTCAATTTGAGTTTTAAGATTTCAAAAGGATGCATTATTGAAAATTGAGTTTCTTCCTTAATCACTAAGTTATAACCTATTTTACACTCAATTTGAATTTTTAGATTTACAAGGGATACATTATTGAAAATGGAGTTTCTTCCTTATTCACTAAGTTATAAGCTAATTTACACTCAATTCGAATTTTAAGATTTCAAAAGGATACATTACGGAAAATGGAGTTTCTTCCTTAATCACTAAGTTATTACCTAATCTAAACTTAATTTGAGTTTTAAGATTTCAAAAGGATACATTATGCAAAATGGAATTTCTTCCTTAATCACTAAGTTATAAGCTAATTTACAATAAATTCGAGTTTTAATATTTCAAAAGGATACATTATTGAAAATGGAGTTTCTTCCTTAATCACTAAGTTATAACCTAATTTACACTCAATTTGAGTTTTAAGATTTCAAAAGGATACATTATTGAAAATGGAGTTTCTTCCTTAATCACTAAGTTATAAGCTAATTTACACTCAATTCGAGATTTTAGATTTCAAAAGGATACATTATTGAAAATGGTGTTTCTTAATCACTAAGTTATAACCGAATTTTTAATCAATTTGAGTTTTAAGATTTCAAAAGGATACTTTATTGAAAATGGAGTTTCTTCCTTAATCACTAAGTTATAACCTAATTTACACTAAATTTGAGTTTTAAGATTTCAAAAGGATACATTATGGAAAATGGGGTTTCTCCCTTAATCACTAAGTTATAAGCTAATTTACACTCAATTCGAGATTTTAGATTTCAAAAGGATACATTATTTAAAATGGTGTTTCTTCCTTAATCACTAAGTTATAACCGAATTTTTACTCAATTTGAGTTTTAAGATTTCAAAAGGATACCTTATTGAAAATGGAGTTTCTTCCTTAATCACTAAGTTATATCCTATTTTACACTCAATTTGAATTTTTAGATTTACAAGGGATACATTATTGAAAATAGAGTTTCTTCCTTAATCACCAAGTTATAAGCTAATTTACACTCAATTCAAATTTTAAGATTTCATAAGGATACAATATGGAAAATAGAGTTTCTTCCTTAATCACTAAGTTATTACCTAATCTACCACTCAATTTGAGTTTTAAGATTTCAAAAGGATACATTATGGAAAATGGATTTTCTTCACTTAATCACTAAGTTATAAGCTAATTTACAATCAATTCGAGTTTTAATATTTCAAAATGATACATTATTGAAAATGGAGTTTCTTCCTTAATCACTGAGTTATTACCTAATTTTCACTCAATTAGAGTTAATCACTAAGTTATAACCTAATTTACACTTTGAGATTTAATATTTCAAAAGGATACATTATGGAAAATGGAGTTTCTTCCTAATTCACTAAGTTACAAGCAAATTTACACTCGATTCGAGATTTTAGATTTCAAAAGGATACATTATTGAAAATGGTGTTTCTTCCTTAATCACTAAGTTATAACCGAATTTTCACTCAATTTGAGTTTTAAGATTTCAAAAGGATGCATTATTGAAATTGGAGTTTCTTCCTTAATCACTAAGTTATAACCTATTTTACACTCAATTTGAATTTTTAGATTTACAAGGGATACATTATTGAAAATGGAGTTTCTTCCTTAATCACTAAGTTATAAGCTAATTTACACTCAATTCGAATTTTAAGATTTCAAAAGGATACATTACGGAAAATGGAGTTTCTTCCTTAATCACTAAGTTATTACCTAATCTAAACTTAATTTGAGTTTTAAGATTTCAAAAGGATACATTATGCAAAATGGAATTTCTTCCTTAATCACTAAGTTATAAGCTAATTTACAATAAATTCGAGTTTTAATATTTCAAAAGGATACATTATTGAAAATGGAGTTTCTTCCTTAATCACTAAGTTATAACCTAATTTACACTCAATTTGAGTTTTAAGATTTCAAAAGGATACATTATGGAAAATGGAGTTTCTTCCTTAATCACTAAGTTATAAGCTAATTTACACTCAATTCGAGATTTTAGATTTCAAAAGGATACATTATTGAAAATGGTGTTTCTTAATCACTAAGTTATAACCGAATTTTTAATCAATTTGAGTTTTAAGATTTCAAAAGGATACTTTATTGAAAATGGAGTTTCTTCCTTAATCACTAAGTTATAACCTAATTTACACTAAATTTGAGTTTTAAGATTTCAAAAGGATACATTATGGAAAATGGGGTTTCTCCCTTAATCACTAAGTTATAAGCTAATTTACACTCAATTCGAGATTTTAGATTTCAAAAGGATACATTATTGAAAATGGTGTTTCTTCCTTAATCACTAAGTTATAACCGAATTTTTACTCAATTTGAGTTTTAAGATTTCAAAAGGATACCTTATTGAAAATGGAGTTTCTTCCTTAATCACTAAGTTATATCCTATTTTACACTCAATTTGAATTTTTAGATTTACAAGGGATACATTATTGAAAATAGAGTTTCTTCCTTAATCACCAAGTTATAAGCTAATTTACACTCAATTCAAATTTTAAGATTTCATAAGGATACAATATGGAAAATAGAGTTTCTTCCTTAATCACTAAGTTATTACCTAATCTACCACTCAATTTGAGTTTTAAGATTTCAAAAGGATACATTATGGAAAATGGATTTTCTTCACTTAATCACTAAGTTATAAGCTAATTTACAATCAATTCGAGTTTTAATATTTCAAAATGATACATTATTGAAAATGGAGTTTCTTCCTTAATCACTGAGTTTATTACCTAATTTTCACTCAATTAGAGTTAATCACTAAGTTATAACCTAATTTACACTTTGAGATTTAATATTTCAAAAGGATACATTATGGAAAATGGAGTTTCTTCCTAATTCACTAAGTTACAAGCAAATTTACACTCGATTCGAGATTTTAGATTTCAAAAGGATACATTATTGAAAATGGTGTTTCTTCCTTAATCACTAAGTTATAACCGAATTTTCACTCAATTTGAGTTTTAAGATTTCAAAAGGATGCATTATTGAAATTGGAGTTTCTTCCTTAATCACTAAGTTATAACCTATTTTACACTCAATTTGAATTTTTAGATTTACAAGGGATACATTATTGAAAATGGAGTTTCTTCCTTAATCACTAAGTTATAAGCTAATTTACACTCAATTCGAATTTTAAGATTTCAAAAGGATACATTACGGAAAATGGAGTTTCTTCCTTAATCACTAAGTTATTACCTAATCTAAACTTAATTTGAGTTTTAAGATTTCAAAAGGATACATTATGCAAAATGGAATTTCTTCCTTAATCACTAAGTTATAAGCTAATTTACAATAAATTCGAGTTTTAATATTTCAAAAGGATACATTATTGAAAATGGAGTTTCTTCCTTAATCACTAAGTTATAACCTAATTTACACTCAATTTGAGTTTTAAGATTTCAAAAGGATACATTATGGAAAATGGAGTTTCTTCCTTAATCACTAAGTTATAAGCTAATTTACACTCAATTCGAGATTTTAGATTTCAAAAGGATACATTATTGAAAATGGTGTTTCTTAATCACTAAGTTATAACCGAATTTTTAATCAATTTGAGTTTTAAGATTTCAAAAGGATACTTTATTGAAAATGGAGTTTCTTCCTTAATCACTAAGTTATAACCTAATTTACACTAAATTTGAGTTTTAAGATTTCAAAAGGATACATTATGGAAAATGGGGTTTCTCCCTTAATCACTAAGTTATAAGCTAATTTACACTCAATTCGAGATTTTAGATTTCAAAAGGATACATTATTGAAAATGGTGTTTCTTCCTTAATCACTAAGTTATAACCGAATTTTTACTCAATTTGAGTTTTAAGATTTCAAAAGGATACCTTATTGAAAATGGAGTTTCTTCCTTAATCACTAAGTTATATCCTATTTTACACTCAATTTGAATTTTTAGATTTACAAGGGATACATTATTGAAAATAGAGTTTCTTCCTTAATCACCAAGTTATAAGCTAATTTACACTCAATTCAAATTTTAAGATTTCATAAGGATACAATATGGAAAATAGAGTTTCTTCCTTAATCACTAAGTTATTACCTAATCTACCACTCAATTTGAGTTTTAAGATTTCAAAAGGATACATTATGGAAAATGGATTTTCTTCACTTAATCACTAAGTTATAAGCTAATTTACAATCAATTCGAGTTTTAATATTTCAAAATGATACATTATTGAAAATGGAGTTTCTTCCTTAATCACTGAGTTTATTACCTAATTTTCACTCAATTAGAGTTAATCACTAAGTTATAACCTAATTTACACTTTGAGATTTAATATTTCAAAAGGATACATTATGGAAAATGGAGTTTCTTCCTAATTCACTAAGTTACAAGCAAATTTACACTCGATTCGAGATTTTAGATTTCAAAAGGATACATTATTGAAAATGGTGTTTCTTCCTTAATCACTAAGTTATAACCGAATTTTCACTCAATTTGAGTTTTAAGATTTCAAAAGGATGCATTATTGAAATTGGAGTTTCTTCCTTAATCACTAAGTTATAACCTATTTTACACTCAATTTGAATTTTTAGATTTACAAGGGATACATTATTGAAAATGGAGTTTCTTCCTTAATCACTAAGTTATAAGCTAATTTACACTCAATTCGAATTTTAAGATTTCAAAAGGATACATTACGGAAAATGGAGTTTCTTCCTTAATCACTAAGTTATTACCTAATCTAAACTTAATTTGAGTTTTAAGATTTCAAAAGGATACATTATGCAAAATGGAATTTCTTCCTTAATCACTAAGTTATAAGCTAATTTACAATAAATTCGAGTTTTAATATTTCAAAAGGATACATTATTGAAAATGGAGTTTCTTCCTTAATCACTAAGTTATAACCTAATTTACACTAAATTTGAGTTTTAAGATTTCAAAAGGATACATTATGGAAAATGGAGTTTCTTCCTTAATCACTAAGTTATAAGCTAATTTACACTCAATTCGAGATTTTAGATTTCAAAAGGATACATTATTGAAAATGGTGTTTCTTAATCACTAAGTTATAACCGAATTTTTAATCAATTTGAGTTTTAAGATTTCAAAAGGATACTTTATTGAAAATGGAGTTTCTTCCTTAATCACTAAGTTATAACCTAATTTACACTAAATTTGAGTTTTAAGATTTCAAAAGGATACATTATGGAAAATGGGGTTTCTCCCTTAATCACTAAGTTATAAGCTAATTTACACTCAATTCGAGATTTTAGATTTCAAAAGGATACATTATTGAAAATGGTGTTTCTTCCTTAATCACTAAGTTATAACCGAATTTTTACTCAATTTGAGTTTTAAGATTTCAAAAGGATACCTTATTGAAAATGGAGTTTCTTCCTTAATCACTAAGTTATATCCTATTTTACACTCAATTTGAATTTTTAGATTTACAAGGGATACATTATTGAAAATAGAGTTTCTTCCTTAATCACCAAGTTATAAGCTAATTTACACTCAATTCAAATTTTAAGATTTCATAAGGATACAATATGGAAAATGGAGTTTCTTCCTTAATCACTAAGTTATTACCTAATCTACCACTCAATTTGAGTTTTAAGATTTCAAAAGGATACATTATGGAAAATGGATTTTCTTCACTTAATCACTAAGTTATAAGCTAATTTACAATCAATTCGAGTTTTAATATTTCAAAATGATACATTATTGAAAATGGAGTTTCTTCCTTAATCACTGAGTTATTACCTAATTTTCACTCAATTAGAGTTAATCACTAAGTTATAACCTAATTTACACTTTGAGATTTAAGATTTCAAAAGGATACATTATGGAAAATGGGGTTTCTCCCTTAATCACTAAGTTATAAGCTAATTTACACTCAATTCGAGATTTTAGATTTCAAAAGGATACATTATTGAAAATGGTGTTTCTTCCTTAATCACTAAGTTATACTCGAATTTTCACTCAATTTGAGTTTTAAGATTTCAAAAGGATGCATTATTGAAATTGGAGTTTCTTCCTTAATCACTAAGTTATAACCTATTTTACACTCAATTTGAATTTTTAGATTTACAAGGGATACATTATTGAAAATGGAGTTTCTTCCTTAATCACTAAGTTATAAGCTAATTTACACTCAATTCGAATTTTAAGATTTCAAAAGGATACATTACGGAAAATGGAGTTTCTTCCTTAATCACTAAGTTATTACCTAATCTAAACTTAATTTGAGTTTTAAGATTTCAAAAGGATACATTATACAAAATGGAATTTCTTCCTTAATCACTAAGTTATAAGCTAATTTACAATAAATTCGAGTTTTAATATTTCAAAAGGATACATTATTGAAAATGGAGTTTCTTCCTTAATCACTAAGTTATAACCTAATTTACACTCAATTTGAGTTTTAAGATTTCAAAAGGATACATTATGGAAAATGGAGTTTCTTCCTTAATCACTAAGTTATAAGCTAATTTACACTCAATTCGAGATTTTAGATTTCAAAAGGATACATTATTAAAAATGGTGTTTCTTAATCACTAAGTTATAACCGAATTTTTAATCAATTTGAGTTTTAAGATTTCAAAAGGATACTTTATTGAAAATGGAGTTTCTTCCTTAATCACTAAGTTATAACCTAATTTACACTAAATTTGAGTTTTAAGATTTCAAAAGGATACATTATGGAAAATGGGGTTTCTCCCTTAATCACTAAGTTATAAGCTAATTTACACTCGATTCGAGATTTTAGATTTCAAAAGGATACATTATTGAAAATGGTGTTTCTTCCTTAATCACTAAGTTATAACCGAATTTTCACTCAATTTGAGTTTTAAGATTTCAAAAGGATGCATTATTGAAATTGGAGTTTCTTCCTTAATCACTAAGTTATAACCTATTTTACACTCAATTTGAATTTTTAGATTTACAAGGGATACATTATTGAAAATGGAGTTTCTTCCTTAATCACTAAGTTATAAGCTAATTTACACTCAATTCGAATTTTAAGATTTCAAAAGGATACATTACGGAAAATGGAGTTTCTTCCTTAATCACTAAGTTATTACCTAATCTAAACTTAATTTGAGTTTTAAGATTTCAAAAGGATACATTATGCAAAATGGAATTTCTTCCTTAATCACTAAGTTATAAGCTAATTTACAATAAATTCGAGTTTTAATATTTCAAAAGGATACATTATTGAAAATGGAGTTTCTTCCTTAATCACTAAGTTATAACCTAATTTACACTCAATTTGAGTTTTAAGATTTCAAAAGGATACATTATGGAAAATGGAGTTTCTTCCTTAATCACTAAGTTATAAGCTAATTTACACTCAATTCGAGATTTTAGATTTCAAAAGGATACATTATTGAAAATGGTGTTTCTTCCTTAATCACTAAGTTATAACCGAATTTTTACTCAATTTGAGTTTTAAGATTTCAAAAGGATACCTTATTGAAAATGGAGTTTCTTCCTTAATCACTAAGTTATATCCTATTTTACACTCAATTTGAATTTTTAGATTTACAAGGGATACATTATTGAAAATAGAGTTTCTTCCTTAATCACCAAGTTATAAGCTAATTTACACTCAATTCAAATTTTAAGATTTCATAAGGATACAATATGGAAAATAGAGTTTCTTCCTTAATCACTAAGTTATTACCTAATCTACCACTCAATTTGAGTTTTAAGATTTCAAAAGGATACATTATGGAAAATGGATTTTCTTCACTTAATCACTAAGTTATAAGCTAATTTACAATCAATTCGAGTTTTAATATTTCAAAATGATACATTATTGAAAATGGAGTTTCTTCCTTAATCATTGAGTTATTACCTAATTTTCACTCAATTAGAGTTAATCACTAAGTTATAACCTAATTTACACTTTGAGATTTAATATTTCAAAAGGATACATTATGGAAAATGGAGTTTCTTCCTAATTCACTAAGTTACAAGCAAATTTACACTCGATTCGAGATTTTAGATTTCAAAAGGATACATTATTGAAAATGGTGTTTCTTCCTTAATCACTAAGTTATAACCGAATTTTCACTCAATTTGAGTTTTAAGATTTCAAAAGGATGCATTATTGAAATTGGAGTTTCTTCCTTAATCACTAAGTTATAACCTATTTTACACTCAATTTGAATTTTTAGATTTACAAGGGATACATTATTGAAAATGGAGTTTCTTCCTTAATCACTAAGTTATAAGCTAATTTACACTCAATTCGAATTTTAAGATTTCAAAAGGATACATTACGGAAAATGGAGTTTCTTCCTTAATCACTAAGTTATTACCTAATCTAAACTTAATTTGAGTTTTAAGATTTCAAAAGGATACATTTTGCAAAATGGAATTTCTTCCTTAATCACTAAGTTATAAGCTAATTTACAATAAATTCGAGTTTTAATATTTCAAAAGGATACATTATTGAAAATGGAGTTTCTTCCTTAATCACTAAGTTATAACCTAATTTACACTTAATTTGAGTTTTAAGATTTCAAAAGGATACATTATGGAAAATGGAGTTTCTTCCTTAATCACTAAGTTATATCCTATTTTACACTCAATTTGAATTTTTAGATTTACAAGGGATACATTATTGGAAATAGAGTTTCTTCCTTAATCACTAAGTTATAAGCTAATTTACACTCAATTCAAATTTTAAGATTTCATAAGGATACAATATGGAAAATAGAGTTTCTTCCTTAATCACTAAGTTATTACCTAATCTACCACTCAATTTGAGTTTTAAGATTTCAAAAGGATACATTATGGAAAATGGATTTTCTTCACTTAATCACTAAGTTATAAGCTAATTTACAATCAATTCGAGTTTTAATATTTCAAAATGATACATTATTGAAAATGGAGTTTCTTCCTTAATCACTGAGTTATTACCTAATTTTCACTCAATTAGAGTTAATCACTAAGTTATAACCTAATTTACACTTTGAGTTTTAATATTTCAAAAGGATACATTACGGAAAATGGAGTTTCTTCCTTAATCACTAAGTTATTACCTAATCTAAACTTAATTTGAGTTTTAAGATTTCAGAAGGATACATTATGCAAAATGGAATTTCTTCCTTAATCACTAAGTTATAAGCTAATTTACAATAAATTCGAGTTTTAATATTTCAAAAGGATACATTATTGAAAATGGAGTTTCTTCCTTAATCACTAAGTTATAACCTAATTTACACTCAATTTGAGTTTTAAGATTTCAAATGGATACATTATGGAAAATGGAGTTTCTTCCTTAATCACTAAGTTATAAGCTAATTTACACTCAATTCGAGATTTTAGATTTCAAAAGGATACATTATTGAAAATGGTGTTTCTTAATCACTAAGTTATAACCGAATTTTTAATCAATTTGAGTTTTAAGATTTCAAAAGGATACTTTATTGAAAATGGAGTTTCTTCCTTAATCACTAAGTTATAACCTGATTTACACTAAATTTGAGTTTTAAGAATTCAAAAGGATACATTATGGAAAATGGGGATTCTCCCTTAATCACTACGTTATAAGCTAATTTACACTCAATTCGAGATTTTAGATTTCAAAAGGATACATTATTGAAAATGGTGTTTCTTCCTTAATCACTAAGTTATAACCGAATTTTTACTCAATTTGAGTTTTAAGATTTCAAAAGGATACCTTATTGAAAATGGAGTTTCTTCCTTAATCACTAAGTTATATCCTATTTTACACTCAATTTGAATTTTTAGATTTACAAGGGATACATTATTGAAAATAGAGTTTCTTCCTTAATCACCAAGTTATAAGCTAATTTACACTCAATTCAAATTTTAAGATTTCATAAGGATACAATATGGAAAATAGAGTTTCTTCCTTAATCACTAAGTTATTACCTAATCTACCACTCAATTTGAGTTTTAAGATTTCAAAAGGATACATTATGGAAAATGGATTTTCTTCACTTAATCACTAAGTTATAAGCTAATTTACAATCAATTCGAGTTTTAATATTTCAAAATGATACATTATTGAAAATGGAGTTTCTTCCTTTATCACTGAGTTATTACCTAATTTTCACTCAATTAGAGTTAATCACTAAGTTATAACCTAATTTACACTTTGAGATTTAATATTTCAAAAGGATACATTATGGAAAATGGAGTTTCTTCCTAATTCACTAAGTTACAAGCAAATTTACACTCGATTCGAGATTTTAGATTTCAAAAGGATACATTATTGAAAATGGTGTTTCTTCCTTAATCAATAAGTTATAACCGAATTTTCACTCAATTTGAGTTTTAAGATTTCAAAAGGATGCATTATTGAAATTGGAGTTTCTTCCTTAATCACTAAGTTATAACCTATTTTACACTCAATTTGAATTTTTAGATTTACAAGGGATACATTATTGAAAATGGAGTTTCTTCCTTAATCACTAAGTTATAAGCTAATTTACACTCAATTCGAATTTTAAGATTTCAAAAGGATACATTACGGAAAATGGAGTTTCTTCCTTAATCACTAAGTTAGAACCTAATCTAAACTTAATTTGAGTTTTAAGATTTCAAAAGGATACATTATGCAAAATGGAATTTCTTCCTTAATCACTAAGTTATAAGCTAATTTACAATAAATTCGAGTTTTAATATTTCAAAAGGATACATTATTGAAAATGGAGTTTCTTCCTTAATCACTAAGTTAAAACCTAATTTACACTCAATTTGAGTTTTAAGATTTCAAAAGGATACATTATGGAAAATGGAGTTTCTTCCTTAATCACTAAGTTATAAGCTAATTTACACTCAATTCGAGATTTTAGATTTCAAAAGGATACATTATTGAAAATGGTGTTTCTTAATCACTAAGTTATAACCGAATTTTTAATCAATTTGAGTTTTAAGATTTCAAAAGGATACTTTATTGAAAATGGAGTTTCTTCCTTAATCACTAAGTTATAACCTAATTTACAATAAATTTGAGTTTTAAGATTTCAAAAGGATACATTATGGAAAATGGGGTTTCTCCCTTAATCACTAAGTTATAAGCTAATTTACACTCAATTCGAGATTTTAGATTTCAAAAGGATACATTATTGAAAATGGTGTTTCTTCCTTAATCACTAAGTTATAACCGAATTTTTACTCAATTTGAGTTTTAAGATTTCAAAAGGATACATTATTGAAAATGGTGTTTCTTCCTTAATCACTAAGTTATAACCGAATTTTTACTCAATTTGAGTTTTAAGATTTCAAAAGGATACCTTATTGAAAATGGAGTTTCTTCCTTAATCACTAAGTTATATCCTATTTTACACTCAATTTGAATTTTTAGATTTACAAGGGATACATTATTGAAAAAAGAGTTTCTTCCTTAATCACCAAGTTATAAGCTAATTTACACTCAATTCAAATTTTAAGATTTCATAAGGATACAATATGGAAAATAGAGTTTCTTCCTTAATCACTAAGTTATTACCTAATCTACCACTCAATTTGAGTTTTAAGATTTCAAAAGGATACATTATGGAAAATGGATTTTCTTCACTTAATCACTAAGTTATAAGCTAATTTACAATCAATTCGAGTTTTAATATTTCAAAATGATACATTATTGAAAATGGAGTTTCTTCCTTAATCACTGAGTTATTACCTAATTTTCACTCAATTAGAGTTAATCACTAAGTTATAACCTAATTTACACTTTGAGATTTAAGATTTCAAAAGGATACATTATGGAAAATGGAGTTTCTCCCTTAATCACTAAGTTATAAGATAATTTACACTCAATTCGAGATTTTAGATTTCAAAAAGGATACATTATTGAAAATGGTGTTTCTTAATCACTAAGTTATAACCGAATTTTTAATCAATTTGAGTTTTAAGATTTCAAAAGGATACTTTATTGAAAATGGAGTTTCTTCCTTAATCACTAAGTTATAACCTAATTTACACTAAATTTGAGTTTTAAGATTTCAAAAGGATACATTATGGAAAATGGGGTTTCTCCCTTAATCACTAAGTTATAAGCTAATTTACACTCAATTCGAGATTTTAGATTTCAAAAGGATACATTATTGAAAATGGTGTTTCTTCCTTAATCACTAAGTTATAACCGAATTTTTACTCAATTTGAGTTTTAAGATTTCAAAAGGATACCTTATTGAAAATGGAGTTTCTTCCTTAATCACTAAGTTATATCCTATTTTACACTCAATTTGAATTTTTAGATTTACAAGGGATACATTATTGAAAATAGAGTTTCTTCCTTAATCACCAAGTTATAAGCTAATTTACACTCAATTCAAATTTTAAGATTTCATAAGGATACAATATGGAAAATAGAGTTTCTTCCTTAATCACTAAGTTATTACCTAATCTACCACTCAATTTGAGTTTTAAGATTTCAAAAGGATACATTATGGAAAATGGATTTTCTTCACTTAATCACTAAGTTATAAGCTAATTTACAATCAATTCGAGTTTTAATATTTCAAAATGATACATTATTGAAAATGGAGTTTCTTCCTTTATCACTGAGTTATTACCTAATTTTCACTCAATTAGAGTTAATCACTAAGTTATAACCTAATTTACACTTTGAGATTTAATATTTCAAAAGGATACATTATGGAAAATGGAGTTTCTTCCTAATTCACTAAGTTACAAGCAAATTTACACTCGATTCGAGATTTTAGATTTCAAAAGGATACATTATTGAAAATGGTGTTTCTTCCTTAATCACTAAGTTATAACCGAATTTTCACTCAATTTGAGTTTTAAGATTTCAAAAGGATGCATTATTGAAATTGGAGTTTCTTCCTTAATCACTAAGTTATAACCTATTTTACACTCAATTTGAATTTTTAGATTTACAAGGGATACATTATTGAAAATGGAGTTTCTTCCTTAATCACTAAGTTATAAGCTAATTTACACTCAATTCGAATTTTAAGATTTCAAAAGGATACATTACGGAAAATGGAGTTTCTTCCTTAATCACTAAGTTATTACCTAATCTAAACTTAATTTGAGTTTTAAGATTTCAAAAGGATACATTATGCAAAATGGAATTTCTTCCTTAATCACTAAGTTATAAGCTAATTTACAATAAATTCGAGTTTTAATATTTCAAAAGGATACATTATTGAAAATGGAGTTTCTTCCTTAATCACTAAGTTATAACCTAATTTACACTCAATTTGAGTTTTAAGATTTCAAAAGGATACATTATGGAAAATGGAGTTTCTTCCTTAATCACTAAGTTATAAGCTAATTTACACTCAATTCGAGATTTTAGATTTCAAAAGGATACATTATTGAAAATGGTGTTTCTTAATCACTAAGTTATAACCGAATTTTTAATCAATTTGAGTTTTTAGATTTACAAGGGATACATTATTGAAAATGGAGTTTCTTCCTTAATCACTAAGTTATAACCTAATTTACACTAAATTTGAGTTTTAAGATTTCAAAAGGATACATTATGGAAAATGGGGTTTCTCCCTTAATCACTAAGTTATAAGCTAATTTACACTCAATTCGAGATTTTAGATTTCAAAAGGATACATTATTGAAAATGGTGTTTCTTCCTTAATCACTAAGTTATAACCGAATTTTTACTCAATTTGAGTTTTAAGATTTCAAAAGGATACCTTATTGAAAATGGAGTTTCTTCCTTAATCACTAAGTTATATCCTATTTTACACTCAATTTGAATTTTTAGATTTACAAGGGATACATTATTGAAAAAAGAGTTTCTTCCTTAATCACCAAGTTATAAGCTAATTTACACTCAATTCAAATTTTAAGATTTCATAAGGATACAATATGGAAAATAGAGTTTCTTCCTTAATCACTAAGTTATTACCTAATCTACCACTCAATTTGAGTTTTAAGATTTCAAAAGGATACATTATGGAAAATGGATTTTCTTCACTTAATCACTAAGTTATAAGCTAATTTACAATCAATTCGAGTTTTAATATTTCAAAATGATACATTATTGAAAATGGAGTTTCTTCCTTAATCACTGAGTTATTACCTAATTTTCACTCAATTAGAGTTAATCACTAAGTTATAACCTAATTTACACTTTGAGATTTAAGATTTCAAAAGGATACATTATGGAAAATGGAGTTTCTTCCTTAATCACTAAGTTATAAGCTAATTTACACTCAATTCGAGATTTTAGATTTCAAAAAGGATACATTATTGAAAATGGTGTTTCTTAATCACTAAGTTATAACCGAATTTTTAATCAATTTGAGTTTTAAGATTTCAAAAGGATACTTTATTGAAAATGGAGTTTCTTCCTTAATCACTAAGTTATAACCTAATTTACACTAAATTTGAGTTTTAAGATTTCAAAAGGATACATTATGGAAAATGGGGTTTCTTCCTTAATCACTAAGTTATAAGCTAATTTACACTCAATTCGAGATTTTAGATTTCAAAAGGATACATTATTGAAATGGTGTTTCTTCCTTAATCACTAAGTTATAACCGAATTTTTACTCAATTTGAGTTTTAAGATTTCAAAAGGATACCTTATTGAAAATGGAGTTTCTTCCTTAATCACTAAGTTATATCCTATTTTACACTCAATTTGAATTTTTAGATTTACAAGGGATACATTATTGAAAATAGAGTTTCTTCCTTAATCACCAAGTTATAAGCTAATTTACACTCAATTCAAATTTTAAGATTTCATAAGGATACAATATGGAAAATAGAGTTTCTTCCTTAATCACTAAGTTATTACCTAATCTACCACTCAATTTGAGTTTTAAGATTTCAAAAGGATACATTATGGAAAATGGATTTTCTTCACTTAATCACTAAGTTATAAGCTAATTTACAATCAATTCGAGTTTTAATATTTCAAAATGATACATTATTGAAAATGGAGTTTCTTCCTTAATCACTGAGTTATTACCTAATTTTCACTCAATTAGAGTTAATCACTAAGTTATAACCTAATTTACACTTTGAGATTTAATATTTCAAAAGGATACATTATGGAAAATGGAGTTTCTTCCTAATTCACTAAGTTACAAGCAAATTTACACTCGATTCGAGATTTTAGATTTCAAAAGGATACATTATTGAAAATGGTGTTTCTTCCTTAATCACTAAGTTATAACCGAATTTTCACTCAATTTGAGTTTTAAGATTTCAAAAGGATGCATTATTGAAATTGGAGTTTCTTCCTTAATCACTAAGTTATAACCTATTTTACACTCAATTTGAATTTTTAGATTTACAAGGGATACATTATTGAAAATGGAGTTTCTTCCTTATTCACTAAGTTATAAGCTAATTTACACTCAATTCGAATTTTAAGATTTCAAAAGGATACATTACGGAAAATGGAGTTTCTTCCTTAATCACTAAGTTATTACCTAATCTAAACTTAATTTGAGTTTTAAGATTTCAAAAGGATACATTATGCAAAATGGAATTTCTTCCTTAATCACTAAGTTATAAGCTAATTTACAATAAATTCGAGTTTTAATATTTCAAAAGGATACATTATTGAAAATGGAGTTTCTTCCTTAATCACTAAGTTATAAGCTAATTTACACTCAATTTGAGTTTTAAGATTTCAAAAGGATACATTATGGAAAATGGAGTTTCTTCCTTAATCACTAAGTTATAAGCTAATTTACACTCAATTCGAGATTTTAGATTTCAAAAGGATACATTATTGAAAATGGTGTTTCTTAATCACTAAGTTATAACCGAATTTTTAATCAATTTGAGTTTTAAGATTTCAAAAGGATACTTTATTGAAAATGGAGTTTCTTCCTTAATCACTAAGTTATAACCTAATTTACACTAAATTTGAGTTTTAAGATTTCAAAAGGATACATTATGGAAAATGGGGTTTCTCCCTTAATCACTAAGTTATAAGCTAATTTACACTCAATTCGAGATTTTAGATTTCAAAAGGATACATTATTGAAAATGGTGTTTCTTCCTTAATCACTAAGTTATAACCGAATTTTTACTCAATTTGAGTTTTAAGATTTCAAAAGGATACCTTATTGAAAATGGAGTTTCTTCCTTAATCACTAAGTTATATCCTATTTTACACTCAATTTGAATTTTTAGATTTACAAGGGATACATTATTGAAAATAGAGTTTCTTCCTTAATCACCAAGTTATAAGCTAATTTACACTCAATTCAAATTTTAAGATTTCATAAGGATACAATATGGAAAATAGAGTTTCTTCCTTAATCACTAAGTTATTACCTAATCTACCACTCAATTTGAGTTTTAAGATTTCAAAAGGATACATTATGGAAAATGGATTTTCTTCACTTAATCACTAAGTTATAAGCTAATTTACAATCAATTCGAGTTTTAATATTTCAAAATGATACATTATTGAAAATGGAGTTTCTTCCTTAATCACTGAGTTATTACCTAATTTTCACTCAATTAGAGTTAATCACTAAGTTATAACCTAATTTACACTTTGAGATTTAATATTTCAAAAGGATACATTATGGAAAATGGAGTTTCTTCCTAATTCACTAAGTTACAAGCAAATTTACACTCGATTCGAGATTTTAGATTTCAAAAGGATACATTATTGAAAATGGTGTTTCTTCCTTAATCACTAAGTTATAACCGAATTTTCACTCAATTTGAGTTTTAAGATTTCAAAAGGATGCATTATTGAAATTGGAGTTTCTTCCTTAATCACTAAGTTATAACCTATTTTACACTCAATTTGAATTTTTAGATTTACAAGGGATACATTATTGAAAATGGAGTTTCTTCCTTAATCACTAAGTTATAAGCTAATTTACACTCAATTCGAATTTTAAGATTTCAAAAGGATACATTACGGAAAATGGAGTTTCTTCCTTAATCACTAAGTTATTACCTAATCTAAACTTAATTTGAGTTTTAAGATTTCAAAAGGATACATTATGCAAAATGGAATTTCTTCCTTAATCACTAAGTTATAAGCTAATTTACAATAAATTCGAGTTTTAATATTTCAAAAGGATACATTATTGAAAATGGAGTTTCTTCCTTAATCACTAAGTTATAACCTAATTTACACTCAATTTGAGTTTTAAGATTTCAAAAGGATACATTATGGAAAATGGAGTTTCTTCCTTAATCACTAAGTTATAAGCTAATTTACACTCAATTCGAGATTTTAGATTTCAAAAGGATACATTATTGAAAATGGTGTTTCTTAATCACTAAGTTATAACCGAATTTTTAATCAATTTGAGTTTTAAGATTTCAAAAGGATACTTTATTGAAAATGGAGTTTCTTCCTTAATCACTAAGTTATAACCTAATTTACACTAAATTTGAGTTTTAAGATTTCAAAAGGATACATTATGGAAAATGGGGTTTCTCCCTTAATCACTAAGTTATAAGCTAATTTACACTCAATTCGAGATTTTAGATTTCAAAAGGATACATTATTGAAAATGGTGTTTCTTCCTTAATCACTAAGTTATAACCGAATTTTTACTCAATTTGAGTTTTAAGATTTCAAAAGGATACCTTATTGAAAATGGAGTTTCTTCCTTAATCACTAAGTTATATCCTATTTTACACTCAATTTGAATTTTTAGATTTACAAGGGATACATTATTGAAAATAGAGTTTCTTCCTTAATCACCAAGTTATAAGCTAATTTACACTCAATTCAAATTTTAAGATTTCATAAGGATACAATATGGAAAATAGAGTTTCTTCCTTAATCACTAAGTTATTACCTAATCTACCACTCAATTTGAGTTTTAAGATTTCAAAAGGATACATTATGGAAAATGGATTTTCTTCACTTAATCACTAAGTTATAAGCTAATTTACAATCAATTCGAGTTTTAATATTTCAAAATGATACATTATTGAAAATGGAGTTTCTTCCTTAATCACTGAGTTTATTACCTAATTTTCACTCAATTAGAGTTAATCACTAAGTTATAACCTAATTTACACTTTGAGATTTAATATTTCAAAAGGATACATTATGGAAAATGGAGTTTCTTCCTAATTCACTAAGTTACAAGCAAATTTACACTCGATTCGAGATTTTAGATTTCAAAAGGATACATTATTGAAAATGGTGTTTCTTCCTTAATCACTAAGTTATAACCGAATTTTCACTCAATTTGAGTTTTAAGATTTCAAAAGGATGCATTATTGAAATTGGAGTTTCTTCCTTAATCACTAAGTTATAACCTATTTTACACTCAATTTGAATTTTTAGATTTACAAGGGATACATTATTGAAAATGGAGTTTCTTCCTTAATCACTAAGTTATAAGCTAATTTACACTCAATTCGAATTTTAAGATTTCAAAAGGATACATTACGGAAAATGGAGTTTCTTCCTTAATCACTAAGTTATTACCTAATCTAAACTTAATTTGAGTTTTAAGATTTCAAAAGGATACATTATGCAAAATGGAATTTCTTCCTTAATCACTAAGTTATAAGCTAATTTACAATCAATTCGAGTTTTAATATTTCAAAAGGATACATTATTGAAAATGGAGTTTCTTCCTTAATCACTAAGTTATAAGCTAATTTACACTCAATTTGAGTTTTAAGATTTCAAAAGGATACATTATGGAAAATGGAGTTTCTTCCTTAATCACTAAGTTATAAGCTAATTTACACTCAATTCGAGATTTTAGATTTCAAAAGGATACATTATTGAAAATGGTGTTTCTTAATCACTAAGTTATAACCGAATTTTTAATCAATTTGAGTTTTAAGATTTCAAAAGGATACTTTATTGAAAATGGAGTTTCTTCCTTAATCACTAAGTTATAACCTAATTTACACTAAATTTGAGTTTTAAGATTTCAAAAGGATACATTATGGAAAATGGGGTTTCTCCCTTAATCACTAAGTTATAAGCTAATTTACACTCAATTCGAGATTTTAGATTTCAAAAGGATACATTATTGAAAATGGTGTTTCTTCCTTAATCACTAAGTTATAACCGAATTTTTACTCAATTTGAGTTTTAAGATTTCAAAAGGATACCTTATTGAAAATGGAGTTTCTTCCTTAATCACTAAGTTATATCCTATTTTACACTCAATTTGAATTTTTAGATTTACAAGGGATACATTATTGAAAATAGAGTTTCTTCCTTAATCACCAAGTTATAAGCTAATTTACACTCAATTCAAATTTTAAGATTTCATAAGGATACAATATGGAAAATAGAGTTTCTTCCTTAATCACTAAGTTATTACCTAATCTACCACTCAATTTGAGTTTTAAGATTTCAAAAGGATACATTATGGAAAATGGATTTTCTTCACTTAATCACTAAGTTATAAGCTAATTTACAATCAATTCGAGTTTTAATATTTCAAAATGATACATTATTGAAAATGGAGTTTCTTCCTTAATCACTGAGTTATTACCTAATTTTCACTCAATTAGAGTTAATCACTAAGTTATAACCTAATTTACACTTTGAGATTTAATATTTCAAAAGGATACATTATGGAAAATGGAGTTTCTTCCTAATTCACTAAGTTACAAGCAAATTTACACTCGATTCGAGATTTTAGATTTCAAAAGGATACATTATTGAAAATGGTGTTTCTTCCTTAATCACTAAGTTATAACCGAATTTTCACTCAATTTGAGTTTTAAGATTTCAAAAGGATGCATTATTGAAATTGGAGTTTCTTCCTTAATCACTAAGTTATAACCTATTTTACACTCAATTTGAATTTTTAGATTTACAAGGGATACATTATTGAAAATGGAGTTTCTTCCTTAATCACTAAGTTATAAGCTAATTTACACTCAATTCGAATTTTAAGATTTCAAAAGGATACATTACGGAAAATGGAGTTTCTTCCTTAATCACTAAGTTATTACCTAATCTAAACTTAATTTGAGTTTTAAGATTTCAAAAGGATACATTATGCAAAATGGAATTTCTTCCTTAATCACTAAGTTATAAGCTAATTTACAATAAATTCGAGTTTTAATATTTCAAAAGGATACATTATTGAAAATGGAGTTTCTTCCTTAATCACTAAGTTATAACCTAATTTACACTCAATTTGAGTTTTAAGATTTCAAAAGGATACATTATGGAAAATGGAGTTTCTTCCTTAATCACTAAGTTATAAGCTAATTTACACTCAATTCGAGATTTTAGATTTCAAAAGGATACATTATTGAAAATGGTGTTTCTTAATCACTAAGTTATAACCGAATTTTTAATTAATTTGAGTTTTAAGATTTCAAAAGGATACTTTATTGAAAATGGAGTTTCTTCCTTAATCACTAAGTTATAACCTAATTTACACTAAATTTGAGTTTTAAGATTTCAAAAGGATACATTATGGAAAATGGGGTTTCTCCCTTAATCACTAAGTTATAAGCTAATTTACACTCAATTTGAGATTTTAGATTTCAAAAGGATACATTATTGAAAATGGTGTTTCTTCCTTAATCACTAAGTTATAACCGAATTTTTACTCAATTTGAGTTTTAAGATTTCAAAAGGATACCTTATTGAAAATGGAGTTTCTTGCTTAATCACTAAGTTATATCCTATTTTACACTCAATTTGAATTTTTAGATTTACAAGGGATACATTATTGAAAAAAGAGTTTCTTCCTTAATCACCAAGTTATAAGCTAATTTACACTCAATTCGAATTTTAAGATTTCAAAAGGATACATTACGGAAAATGGAGTTTCTTCCTTAATCACTAAGTTATTACCTAATCTACCACTCAATTTGAGTTTTAAGATTTCAAAAGGATACATTATGGAAAATGGATTTTCTTCACTTAATCACTAAGTTATAAGCTAATTTACAATCAATTCGAGTTTTAATATTTCAAAATGATACATTATTGAAAATGGAGTTTCTTCCTTAATCACTGAGTTATTACCTAATTTTCACTCAATTAGAGTTAATCACTAAGTTATAACCTAATTTACACTTTGAGATTTAAGATTTCAAAAGGATACATTATGGAAAATGGGGTTTCTCCCTTAATCACTAAGTTATAAGCTAATTTACACTCAATTCGAGATTTTAGATTTCAAAAGGATACATTATTGAAAATGGTGTTTCTTCCTTAATCACTAAGTTATACTCGAATTTTCACTCAATTTGAGTTTTAAGATTTCAAAAGGATGCATTATTGAAATTGGAGTTTCTTCCTTAATCACTAAGTTATAACCTATTTTACACTCAATTTGAATTTTTAGATTTACAAGGGATACATTATTGAAAATGGAGTTTCTTCCTTAATCACTAAGTTATAAGCTAATTTACACTCAATTCGAATTTTAAGATTTCAAAAGGATACATTACGGAAAATGGAGTTTCTTCCTTAATCACTAAGTTATTACCTAATCTAAACTTAATTTGAGTTTTAAGATTTCAAAAGGATACATTATACAAAATGGAATTTCTTCCTTAATCACTAAGTTATAAGCTAATTTACAATAAATTCGAGTTTTAATATTTCAAAAGGATACATTATTGAAAATGGAGTTTCTTCCTTAATCACTAAGTTATAACCTAATTTACACTCAATTTGAGTTTTAAGATTTCAAAAGGATACATTATGGAAAATGGAGTTTCTTCCTTAATCACTAAGTTATAAGCTAATTTACACTCAATTCGAGATTTTAGATTTCAAAAGGATACATTATTAAAAATGGTGTTTCTTAATCACTAAGTTATAACCGAATTTTTAATCAATTTGAGTTTTAAGATTTCAAAAGGATACTTTATTGAAAATGGAGTTTCTTCCTTAATCACTAAGTTATAACCTAATTTACACTAAATTTGAGTTTTAAGATTTCAAAAGGATACATTATGGAAAATGGGGTTTCTCCCTTAATCACTAAGTTATAAGCTAATTTACACTCGATTCGAGATTTTAGATTTCAAAAGGATACATTATTGAAAATGGTGTTTCTTCCTTAATCACTAAGTTATAACCGAATTTTCACTCAATTTGAGTTTTAAGATTTCAAAAGGATGCATTATTGAAATTGGAGTTTCTTCCTTAATCACTAAGTTATAACCTATTTTACACTCAATTTGAATTTTTAGATTTACAAGGGATACATTATTGAAAATGGAGTTTCTTCCTTAATCACTAAGTTATAAGCTAATTTACACTCAATTCGAATTTTAAGATTTCAAAAGGATACATTACGGAAAATGGAGTTTCTTCCTTAATCACTAAGTTATTACCTAATCTAAACTTAATTTGAGTTTTAAGATTTCAAAAGGATACATTATGCAAAATGGAATTTCTTCCTTAATCACTAAGTTATAAGCTAATTTACAATAAATTCGAGTTTTAATATTTCAAAAGGATACATTATTGAAAATGGAGTTTCTTCCTTAATCACTAAGTTATAACCTAATTTACACTCAATTTGAGTTTTAAGATTTCAAAAGGATACATTATGGAAAATGGAGTTTCTTCCTTAATCACTAAGTTATAAGCTAAATTACACTCAATTCGAGATTTTAGATTTCAAAAGGATACATTATTGAAAATGGTGTTTCTTAATCACTAAGTTATAACCGAATTTTTAATCAATTTGAGTTTTAAGATTTCAAAAGGATACTTTATTGAAAATGGAGTTTCTTCCTTAATCACTAAGTTATAACCTAATTTACACTAAATTTGAGTTTTAAGATTTCAAAAGGATACATTATGGAAAATGGGGTTTCTCCCTTAATCACTAAGTTATAAGCTAATTTACACTCAATTCGAGATTTTAGATTTCAAAAGGATACATTATCGAAAATGGTGTTTCTTCTTTAATCACTAAGTTATAACCGAATTTTTACTCAATTTGAGTTTTAAGATTTCAAAAGGATACCTTATTGAAAATGGAGTTTCTTCCTTAATCACTAAGTTATATCCTATTTTACACTCAATTTGAATTTTTAGATTTACAAGGGATACATTATTAAAAATAGAGTTTCTTCCTTAATCACCAAGTTATAAGCTAATTTACACTCAATTCAAATTTTAAGATTTCATAAGGATACAATATGGAAAATAGAGTTTCTTCCTTAATCACTAAGTTATTACCTAATCTAAACTTAATTTGAGTTTTAAGATTTCAAAAGGATACATTATGGAAAATGGATTTTCTTCACTTAATCACTAAGTTATAAGCTAATTTACAATCAATTCGAGTTTTAATATTTCAAAATGATACATTATTGAAAATGGAGTTTCTTCCTTAATCACTGAGTTATTACCTAATTTTCACTCCATTAGAGTTAATCACTAAGTTATAACCTAATTTACACTTTGAGTTTTAATATTTCAAAAGGATACATTATGGAAAATGGAGTTTCTTCCTAATTCACTAAGTTACAAGCAAATTTACACTCGATTCGAGATTTTAGATTTCAAAAGGATACATTATTGAAAATGGTGTTTCTTCCTTAATCACTAAGTTATAACCGAATTTTCACTCAATTTGAGTTTTAAGATTTCAAAAGGATGCATTATTGAAATTGGAGTTTCTTCCTTAATCACTAAGTTATAACCTATTTTACCCTCAATTTGAATTTTTAGATTTACAAGGGATACATTATTGAAAATGGAGTTTCTTCCTTAATCACTAAGTTATAAGCTAATTTACACTCAATTCGAATTTTAAGATTTCAAAAGGATACATTACGGAAAATGGAGTTTCTTCCTTAATCACTAAGTTATTACCTAATCTAAACTTAATTTGAGTTTTAAGATTTCAAAAGGATACATTATGCAAAATGGAATTTCTTCCTTAATCACTAAGTTATAAGCTAATTTACAATAAATTCGAGTTTTAATATTTCAAAAGGATACATTATTGAAAATGGAGTTTCTTCTTTAATCACTAAGTTATAACCTAATTTACACTCAATTTGAGTTTTAAGATTTCAAAAGGATACATTATGGAAAATGGAGTTTCTTCCTTAATCACTAAGTTATAAGCTAATTTACACTCAATTCGAGATTTTAGATTTCAAAAGGATACATTATTGAAAATGGTGTTTCTTCCTTAATCACTAAGTTATAACCGAATTTTTACTCAATTTGAGTTTTAAGATTTCAAAAGGATACCTTATTGAAAATGGAGTTTCTTCCTTAATCACTAAGTTATATCCTATTTTACACTCAATTTGAATTTTTAGATTTACAAGTTATACATTATTGAAAATAGAGTTTCTTCCTTAATCACCAAGTTATAAGCTAATTTACACTCAATTCAAATTTTAAGATTTCATAAGGATACAATATGGAAAATAGAGTTTCTTCCTTAATCACTAAGTTATTACCTAATCTACCACTCAATTTGAGTTTTAAGATTTCAAAAGGATACATTATGGAAAATGGATTTTCTTCACTTAATCACTAAGTTATAAGCTAATTTACAATCAATTCGAGTTTTAATATTTCAAAATGATACATTATTGAAAATGGAGTTTCTTCCTTAATCACTGAGTTATTACCTAATTTTCACTCAATTAGAGTTAATCACTAAGTTATAACCTAATTTACACTTTGAGTTTTAATATTTCAAAAGGATACATTATGGAAAATGGAGTTTCTTCCTAATTCACTAAGTTACAAGCAAATTTACACTCGATTCGAGATTTTAGATTTCAAAAGGATACATTATTGAAAATGGTGTTTCTTCCTTAATCACTAAGTTATAACCGAATTTTCACTCAATTTGAGTTTTAAGATTTCAAAAGGATGCATTATTGAAATTGGAGTTTCTTCCTTAATCACTAAGTTATAACCTATTTTACACTCAATTTGAATTTTTATATTTACAAGGGATACATTATTGAAAATGGAGTTTCTTCCTTAATCACTAAGTTATAAGCTAATTTACACTCAATTCGAATTTTAAGATTTCAAAAGGATACATTACGGAAAATGGAGTTTCTTCCTTAATCACTAAGTTATTACCTAATCTAAATTTAATTTGAGTTTTAAGATTTCAAAAGGATACATTATGCAAAATGGAATTTCTTCCTTAATCACTAAGTTATAAGCTAATTTACAATAAATTCGAGTTTTAATATTTCAAAAGGATACATTATTGAAAATGGAGTTTCTTCCTTAATCACTAAGTTATAACCTAATTTACACTCAATTTGAGTTTTAAGATTTCAAAAGGATACATTATGGAAAATGGAGTTTCTTCCTTAATCACTAAGTTATAAGCTAATTTACACTCAATTCGAGATTTTAGATTTCAAAAGGATACATTATTGAAAATGGTGTTTCTTAATCACTAAGTTATAACCGAATTTTTAATCAATTTGAGTTTTAAGATTTTAAAAGGATACTTTATTGAAAATGGAGTTTCTTCCTTAATCACTAAGTTATAACCTAATTTACACTAAATTAGAGTTAATCACTAAGTTATAACCTAATTTATTAAAATCATTTTAGGAAATATCATTTTAGGAAATCATTTTAGGAAATACATTACTTTATTGGTTTGATAGTTCCTTAATCAAAATATCATTTTAGGAAATCCCTTCCTAACTACCATATATCCTTTTATGGTTAATAGTAAAGGAATCACTACTAATATTATGGGAAAAGATATAAATTTTAAATTTTTAAACCCCATTAAAGATAGAGAAATATCTCTTCTACAAAATCATTTGGTTTTTAAACAGATAAATTCTATACAAAATAAGAAGTCTCATATCCAAACCCTTAAGGAAGAAATTACTTATTTAAAAATAGAAGAAGATTTAAAAAACAAAACTATTCAAAAGAAAATTTTAGATTTAGAATCAAAAATTAAACTTGAAGTCTGTTCGGATTTACCAAATGCTTTCTGGGAAAGAAAGAAACATACTGTTTCTCTCCCTTATATAACAAACTTTAATGAAAAACTTATTCCCACTAAAGCTAGACCTATACAAATGAATCACGAATTATTGGACACTTGTAAAAAAGAAATAGATTCTCTATTAAGTAAAAAGCTTATTAGACACTCTAAGTCCCCTTGGAGTTGTGCAGCTTTCTATGTCAATAACCAAGCTGAAAAGGAAAGAGGAGTTCCTAGGCTGGTTATCAACTATAAACCTCTTAATGAAGTCTTAGAATGGATTAGATATCCTATTCCTAACAAAAGAGATCTTATTAATAGATTACAAAATGCTTGTAATGAGAACTCTACCATCAGAATCTTCAGAGATGTCTGATATTTCTCTTCTAGTAATGTTTCTAGGGATTTGCGGGGCTTGGATAATAAATTCATCTGGAATGGTTATTTCATTCCATTTAAGTTTTTTAGGAGTAAAAGTATTTGGGTTATCAGCATTAACCTGAAGTAAGACCGTTTCATCTTTATCAGTTGGAGTAAACATGAATTTAGGATTAATCTGTGAAGACATAACCCTATAGTAAACTCTAAATATAACTGCAAAATTCTTACAATTATCTTTGAATTCATTATTTTTTAGATGAATGTCTAATAGTAAGGAATCCAAAATATGGGGATCAGTAAGGTCAACACTAAAATTTGGGGCACAATTGAAATACATAGGCCCATTGCAAATATTAGTTTGAATCATGGATAACAAAGAATTTTTATACTTAAGGAGTCTATTGTCTCTTAGAGCAATATAAACTGGAGCATCAACTCCCATATGAACTAGTGGCTTGATAGCAACTTGAATAAGTCCAAAATGCATATATCTAAAATTTTTTTCTAAATATTTTTGAATAGAAACCTTAGATAATAAAGGTATACTTTGAAATTCATTTTGTATAGAAATAGTTTCTTCATGAGTTTTAATTGAGTAAGCAATTTTAAAATCAAGAAGACCAATTTGATAAAGAGAATTGATAGGTTGATTAGGTATAGTCCAATTGGAATAATTAGTAGGCATAGTGATATCACTACTGCAAACAATACCAGAATTATTAGTATTTCTATTTTTGGAAAGCATTGCTCTTATCCTAGACGTCATTAGAATTAAATTATTAATAGTGTTTAATAATAATTAGATTATTATCAAGTACTAAAGTTTTACGGGAACACAACCGGGAACACCAATTAAGGCTTAACAAAACTATTCAAAAGAAAATTTTAGATTTAGAATCAAAAATTAAACTTGAAGTCTGTTCGGATTTACCAAATGCTTTCTGGGAAAGAAAGAAACATACTGTTTCTCTCCCTTATATAACAAACTTTAATGAAAAACTTATTCCCACTAAAGCTAGACCTATACAAACGAATCACGAATTATTGGACACTTGTAAAAAAGAAATAGATTCTCTATTAAGTAAAAAGCTTATTAGACACTCTAAGTCCCCTTGGAGCATGGACAGATACTCACACTAATATAGTAAAATTAATCAAAAAACAAGTTAAATCTTTACCATGCTTAGGAATTCCTAAAAAAGATGCTTTTATGATAATAGAAACAGATGCCTCCGACTTCGGTTTCGGGGGGATATTGAAGCAAGTTAATAAAACAGAAGTCGATACTACTAAGGAACAGTTGGTAAGGTTTCACTCAGGTAGCTGGACTGGACCTCAATTTAATTTAATTGAAAATGGTGTTTCTTAATCACTAAGTTATAACCGAATTTTTAATCAATTTGAGTTTTAAGATTTCAAAAGGATACTTTATTGAAAATGGAGTTTCTTCCTTAATCACTAAGTTATAACCTAATTTACACTAAATTTGAGTTTTAAGATTTCAAAAGGATACATTATGGAAAATGGGGTTTCTCCCTTAATCACTAAGTTATAAGCTAATTTACACTCAATTCGAGATTTTAGATTTCAAAAGGATACATTATCGAAAATGGTGTTTCTTCTTTAATCACTAAGTTATAACCGAATTTTTACTCAATTTGAGTTTTAAGATTTCAAAAGGATACCTTATTGAAAATGGAGTTTCTTCCTTAATCACTAAGTTATATCCTATTTTACACTCAATTTGAATTTTTAGATTTACAAGGGATACATTATTAAAAATAGAGTTTCTTCCTTAATCACCAAGTTATAAGCTAATTTACACTCAATTCAAATTTTAAGATTTCATAAGGATACAATATGGAAAATAGAGTTTCTTCCTTAATCACTAAGTTATTACCTAATCTACCACTCAATTTGAGTTTTAAGATTTCAAAAGGATACATTATGGAAAATGGATTTTCTTCACTTAATCACTAAGTTATAAGCTAATTTACAATCAATTCGAGTTTTAATATTTCAAAATGATACATTATTGAAAATGGAGTTTCTTCCTTAATCACTGAGTTATTACCTAATTTTCACTCAATTAGAGTTAATCACTAAGTTATAACCTAATTTACACTTTGAGTTTTAATATTTCAAAAGGATACATTATGGAAAATGGAGTTTCTTCCTAATTCACTAAGTTACAAGCAAATTTACACTCGATTCGAGATTTTAGATTTCAAAAGGATACATTATTGAAAATGGTGTTTCTTCCTTAATCACTAAGTTATAACCGAATTTTCACTCAATTTGAGTTTTAAGATTTCAAAAGGATGCATTATTGAAATTGCAGTTTCTTCCTTAATCACTAAGTTATAACCTATTTTACACTCAATTTGAATTTTTATATTTACAAGGGATACATTATTGAAAATGGAGTTTCTTCCTTAATCACTAAGTTATAAGCTAATTTACACTCAATTCGAATTTTAAGATTTCAAAAGGATACATTACGGAAAATGGAGTTTCTTCCTTAATCACTAAGTTATTACCTAATCTAAATTTAATTTGAGTTTTAAGATTTCAAAAGGATACATTATGCAAAATGGAATTTCTTCCTTAATCACTAAGTTATCAGCTAATTTACAATAAATTCGAGTTTTAATATTTCAAAAGGATACATTATTGAAAATGGAGTTTCTTCCTTAATCAATAAGTTATAACCTAATTTACACTCAATTTGAGATTTAAGATTTCAAAAGGATACATTATGGAAAATGGAGTTTCTTCCTTAATCACTAAGTTATAAGCTAATTTACACTCAATTCGAGATTTTAGATTTCAAAAGGATACATTATTGAAAATGGTGTTTCTTAATCACTAAGTTATAACCGAATTTTTAATCAATTTGAGTTTTAAGATTTTAAAAGGATACTTTATTGAAAATGGAGTTTCTTCCTTAATCACTAAGTTATAACCTAATTTACACTAAATTTGAGTTTTAAGATTTCAAAAGGATACATTATGGAAAATGGGGTTTCTCCCTTAATCACTAAGTTATAAGCTAATTTACACTCAATTCGAGATTTTAGATTTCAAAAGGATACATTATTGAAAATGGTGTTTCTTCCTTAATCACTAAGTTATAACCGAATTTTTACTCAATTTGAGTTTTAAGATTTCAAAAGGATACCTTATTGAAAATGGAGTTTCTTCCTTAATCACTAAGTTATATCCTATTTTACACTCAATTTGAATTTTTAGATTTACAAGGGATACATTATTGAAAATAGAGTTTCTTCCTTAATCACTAAGTTATAAGCTAATTTAAACTCAATTCAAATTTTAAGATTTCATAAGGATACAATATGGAAAATAGAGTTTCTTCCTTAATCACTAAGTTATTACCTAATCTACCACTCAATTTGAGTTTTAAGATTTCAAAAGGATACATTATGGAAAATGGATTTTCTTCACTTAATCACTAAGTTATAAGCTAATTTACAATCAATTCGAGTTTTAATATTTCAAAATGATACATTATTGAAAATGGAGTTTATTCCTTAATCACTGAGTTATTACCTAATTTTCACTCAATTAGAGTTAATCACTAAGTTATAACCTAATTTACACTTTGAGTTTTAATATTTCAAAAGGATACATTATGGAAAATGGAGTTTCTTCCTAATTCACTAAGTTACAAGCAAATTTACACTCGATTCGAGATTTTAGATTTCAAAAGGATACATTATTGAAAATGGTGTTTCTTCCGTAATCACTAAGTTATAACCGAATTTTCACTCAATTTGAGTTTTAAGATTTCAAAAGGATGCATTATTGAAATTGGAGTTTCTTCCTTAATCACTAAGTTATAACCTATTTTACACTCAATTTGAATTTTTAGATTTACAAGGGATACATTATTGAAAATGGAGTTTCTTCCTTAATCACTAAGTTATAAGCTAATTTACACTCAATTCGAATTTTAAGATTTCAAAAGGATACATTACGGAAAATGGAGTTTCTTCCTTAATCACTAAGTTATTACCTAATCTAAACTTAATTTGAGTTTTAAGATTTCAAAAGGATACATTATGCAAAATGGAATTTCTTCCTTAATCACTAAGTTATAAGCTAATTTACAATAAATTCGAGTTTTAATATTTCAAAAGGATACATTATTGAAAATGGAGTTTCTTCCTTAATCACTAAGTTATAACCTAATGTACACTCAATTTGAGTCTTAAGATTTCAAAAGGATGCATTATGGAAAATGGAGTTTCTTCCTTAATCACTGAGTTATTACCTAATTTTCACTCAATTCGAGATTTTAGATTTCAAAAGGATACATTATTGAAAATGGTGTTTCTTAATCACTAAGTTATAACCGAATTTTTAATCAATTTGAGTTTTAAGATTTTAAAAGGATACTTTATTGAAAATGGAGTTTCTTCCTTAATCACTAAGTTATAACCTAATTTACACTAAATTTGAGTTTTAAGATTTCAAAAGGATACATTATGGAAAATGGGGTTTCTCCCTTAATCACTAAGTTATAAGCTAATTTACACTCAATTCGAGATTTTAGATTTCAAAAGGATACATTATTGAAAATGGTGTTTCTTCCTTAATCACTAAGTTATAACCGAATTTTTACTCAATTTGAGTTTTAAGATTTCAAAAGGATACCTTATTGAAAATGGAGTTTCTTCCTTAATCACTAAGTTATATCCTATTTTACACTCAATTTGAATTTTTAGATTTACAAGTTATACATTATTGAAAATAGAGTTTCTTCCTTAATCACCAAGTTATAAGCTAATTTACACTCAATTCAAATTTTAAGATTTCATAAGGATACAATATGGAAAATAGAGTTTCTTCCTTAATCACTAAGTTATTACCTAATCTACCACTCAATTTGAGTTTTAAGATTTCAAAAGGATACATTATGGAAAATGGATTTTCTTCACTTAATCACTAAGTTATAAGCTAATTTACAATCAATTCGAGTTTTAATATTTCAAAAGGATGCATTATGGAAAATGGAGTTTCTTCCTTAATCACTGAGTTATTACCTAATTTTCACTCAATTAGAGTTAATCACTAAGTTATAACCTAATTTACACTTTGAGTTTTAATATTTCAAAAGGATACATTATGGAAAATGGAGTTTCTTCCTAATTCACTAAGTTACAAGCAAATTTACACTCGATTCGAGATTTTAGATTTCAAAAGGATACATTATTGAAAATGGTGTTTCTTCCTTAATCACTAAGTTATAACCGAATTTTCACTCAATTTGAGTTTTAAGATTTCAAAAGGATGCATTATTGAAATTGGAGTTTCTTCCTTAATCACTAAGTTATAACCTATTTTACACTCAATTTGAATTTTTATATTTACAAGGGATACATTATTGAAAATGGAGTTTCTTCCTTAATCACTAAGTTATAAGCTAATTTACACTCAATTCGAATTTTAAGATTTCAAAAGGATACATTACGGAAAATGGAGTTTCTTCCTTAATCACTAAGTTATTACCTAATCTAAATTTAATTTGAGTTTTAAGATTTCAAAAGGATACATTATGCAAAATGGAATTTCTTCCTTAATCACTAAGTTATCAGCTAATTTACAATAAATTCGAGTTTTAATATTTCAAAAGGATACATTATTGAAAATGGAGTTTCTTCCTTAATCAATAAGTTATAACCTAATTTACACTCAATTTGAGATTTAAGATTTCAAAAGGATACATTATTGAAAATGGAGTTTCTTCCTTAATCACTAAGTTATAAGCTAATTTACACTCAATTCGAGATTTTAGATTTCAAAAGGATACATTATTGAAAATGGTGTTTCTTAATCACTAAGTTATAACCGAATTTTTAATCAATTTGAGTTTTAAGATTTTAAAAGGATACTTTATTGAAAATGGAGTTTCTTCCTTAATCACTAAGTTATAACCTAATTTACACTAAATTTGAGTTTTAAGATTTCAAAAGGATACATTATGGAAAATGGGGTTTCTCCCTTAATCACTAAGTTATAAGCTAATTTACACTCAATTCGAGATTTTAGATTTCAAAAGGATACATTATTGAAAATGGTGTTTCTTCCTTAATCACTAAGTTATAACCGAATTTTTACTCAATTTGAGTTTTAAGATTTCAAAAGGATACCTTATTGAAAATGGAGTTTCTTCCTTAATCACTAAGTTATATCCTATTTTACACTCAATTTGAATTTTTAGATTTACAAGGGATACATTATTGAAAATAGAGTTTCTTCCTTAATCACTAAGTTATAAGCTAATTTAAACTCAATTCAAATTTTAAGATTTCATAAGGATACAATATGGAAAATAGAGTTTCTTCCTTAATCACTAAGTTATTACCTAATCTACCACTCAATTTGAGTTTTAAGATTTCAAAAGGATACATTATGGAAAATGGATTTTCTTCACTTAATCACTAAGTTATAAGCTAATTTACAATCAATTCGAGTTTTAATATTTCAAAATGATACATTATTGAAAATGGAGTTTATTCCTTAATCACTGAGTTATTACCTAATTTTCACTCAATTAGAGTTAATCACTAAGTTATAACCTAATTTACACTTTGAGTTTTAATATTTCAAAAGGATACATTATGGAAAATGGAGTTTCTTCCTAATTCACTAAGTTACAAGCAAATTTACACTCGATTCGAGATTTTAGATTTCAAAAGGATACATTATTGAAAATGGTGTTTCTTCCTTAATCACTAAGTTATAACCGAATTTTCACTCAATTTGAGTTTTAAGATTTCAAAAGGATGCATTATTGAAATTGGAGTTTCTTCCTTAATCACTAAGTTATAACCTATTTTACACTCAATTTGAATTTTTAGATTTACAAGGGATACATTATTGAAAATGGAGTTTCTTCCTTAATCACTAAGTTATAAGCTAATTTACACTCAATTCGAATTTTAAGATTTCAAAAGGATACATTACGGAAAATGGAGTTTCTTCCTTAATCACTAAGTTATTACCTAATCTAAACTTAATTTGAGTTTTAAGATTTCAAAAGGATACATTATGCAAAATGGAATTTCTTCCTTAATCACTAAGTTATAAGCTAATTTACAATAAATTCGAGTTTTAATATTTCAAAAGGATACATTATTGAAATGGAGTTTCTTCCTTAATCACTAAGTTATAACCTAATGTACACTCAATTTGAGTCTTAAGATTTCAAAAGGATGCATTATGGAAAATGGAGTTTCTTCCTTAATCACTGAGTTATTACCTAATTTTCACTCAATTAGAGTTAATCACTAAGTTATAACCTAATTTACACTTTGAGTTTTAATATTTCAAAAGGATACATTATGGAAAATGGAGTTTCTTCCTAATTCACTAAGTTACAAGCAAATTTACACTCGATTCGAGATTTTAGATTTCAAAAGGATACATTATTGAAAATGGTGTTTCTTCCTTAATCACTAAGTTATAACCGAATTTTCACTCAATTTGAGTTTTAAGATTTCAAAAGGATGCATTATTGAAATTGGAGTTTCTTCCTTAATCACTAAGTTATAACCTATTTTACACTCAATTTGAATTTTTATATTTACAAGGGATACATTATTGAAAATGGAGTTTCTTCCTTAATCACTAAGTTATAAGCTAATTTACACTCAATTCGAATTTTAAGATTTCAAAAGGATACATTACGGAAAATGGAGTTTCTTCATTAATCACTAAGTTATTACCTAATCTAAATTTAATTTGAGTTTTAAGATTTCAAAAGGATACATTATGCAAAATGGAATTTCTTCCTTAATCACTAAGTTATAAGCTAATTTACAATAAATTCGAGTTTTAATATTTCAAAAGGATACATTATTGAAAATGGAGTTTCTTCCTTAATCACTAAGTTATAACCTAATTTACACTCAATTTGAGTTTTAAGATTTCAAAAGGATACATTATGGAAAATGGAGTTTCTTCCTTAATCACTAAGTTATAAGCTAATTTACACTCAATTCGAGATTTTAGATTTCAAAAGGATACATTATTGAAAATCATCTTAATCACTAAGTTATAACCGAATTTTTAATCAATTTGAGTTTTAAGATTTTAAAAGGATACTTTATTGAAAATGGAGTTTCTTCCTTAATCACTAAGTTATAACCTAATTTACACTAAATTTGAGTTTTAAGATTTCAAAAGGATACATTATGGAAAATGGGGTTTCTCCCTTAATCACTAAGTTATAAGCTAATTTACACTCAATTCGAGATTTTAGATTTCAAAAGGATACATTATTGAAAATGGTGTTTCTTCCTTAATCACTAAGTTATAACCGAATTTTTACTCAATTTGAGTTTTAAGATTTCAAAAGGATACCTTATTGAAAATGGAGTTTCTTCCTTAATCACTAAGTTATATCCTATTTTACACTCAATTTGAATTTTTAGATTTACAAGGGATACATTATTGAAAATAGAGTTTCTTCCTTAATCACTAAGTTATAAGCTAATTTAAACTCAATTCAAATTTTAAGATTTCATAAGGATACAATATGGAAAATAGAGTTTCTTCCTTAATCACTAAGTTATTACCTAATCTACCACTCAATTTGAGTTTTAAGATTTCAAAAGGATACATTATGGAAAATGGATTTTCTTCACTTAATCACTAAGTTATAAGCTAATTTACAATCAATTCGAGTTTTAATATTTCAAAATGATACATTATTGAAAATGGAGTTTCTTCCTTAATCACTGAGTTATTACCTAATTTTCACTCAACTAGAGTTAATCACTAAGTTATAACCTAATTTACACTTTGAGTTTTAATATTTCAAAAGGATACATTATGGAAAATGGAGTTTCTTCCTAATTCACTAAGTTACAAGCAAATTTACACTCGATTCGAGATTTTAGATTTCAAAAGGATACATTATTGAAAATAGTGTTTCTTCCTTAATCACTAAGTTATAACCGAATTTTCACTCAATTTGAGTTTTAAGATTTCAAAAGGATGCATTATTGAAATTGGAGTTTCTTCCTTAATCACTAAGTTATAACCTATTTTACACTCAATTTGAATTTTTAGATTTACAAGGGATACATTATTGAAAATGGAGTTTCTTCCTTAATCACTAAGTTATAAGCTAATTTACACTCAATTCGAATTTTAAGATTTCAAAAGGATACATTACGGAAAATGGAGTTTCTTCCTTAATCACTAAGTTATTACCTAATCTAAACTTAATTTGAGTTTTAAGATTTCAAAAGGATACATTATGCAAAATGGAATTTCTTCCTTAATCACTAAGTTATAAGCTAATTTACAATAAATTCGAGTTTTAATATTTCAAAAGGATACATTATTGAAAATGGAGTTTCTTCCTTAATCACTAAGTTATAACCTAATGTACACTCAATTTGAGTCTTAAGATTTCAAAAGGATGCATTATGGAAAATGGAGTTTCTTCCTTAATCACTGAGTTATTACCTAATTTTCACTCAATTAGAGTTAATCACTAAGTTATAACCTAATTTACACTTTGAGTTTTAATATTTCAAAAGGATACATTATGGAAAATGGAGTTTCTTCCTAATTCACTAAGTTACAAGCAAATTTACACTCGATTCGAGATTTTAGATTTCAAAAGGATACATTATTGAAAATGGTGTTTCTTCCTTAATCACTAAGTTATAACCGAATTTTCACTCAATTTGAGTTTTAAGATTTCAAAAGGATGCATTATTGAAATTGGAGTTTCTTCCTTAATCACTAAGTTATAACCTATTTTACACTCAATTTGAATTTTTATATTTACAAGGGATACATTATTGAAAATGGAGTTTCTTCCTTAATCACTAAGTTATAAGCTAATTTACACTCAATTCGAATTTTAAGATTTCAAAAGGATACATTACGGAAAATGGAGTTTCTTCCTTAATCACTAAGTTATTACCTAATCTAAATTTAATTTGAGTTTTAAGATTTCAAAAGGATACATTATGCAAAATGGAATTTCTTCCTTAATCACTAAGTTATAAGCTAATTTACAATAAATTCGAGTTTTAATATTTCAAAAGGATACATTATTGAAAATGGAGTTTCTTCCTTAATCACTAAGTTATAACCTAATTTACACTCAATTTGAGTTTTAAGATTTCAAAAGGATACATTATGAAAAATGGAGTTTCTTCCTTAATCACTAAGTTATAAGCTAATTTACACTCAATTCGAGATTTTAGATTTCAAAAGGATACATTATTGAAAATGGTGTTTCTTAATCACTAAGTTATAACCGAATTTTTAATCAATTTGAGTTTTAAGATTTTAAAAGGATACTTTATTGAAAATGGAGTTTCTTCCTTAATCACTAAGTTATAACCTAATTTACACTAAATTTGAGTTTTAAGATTTCAAAAGGATACATTATGGAAAATGGGGTTTCTCCCTTAATCACTAAGTTATAAGCTAATTTACACTCAATTCGAGATTTTAGATTTCAAAAGGATACATTATTGAAAATGGTGTTTCTTCCTTAATCACTAAGTTATAACCGAATTTTTACTCAATTTGAGTTTTAAGATTTCAAAAGGATACCTTATTGAAAATGGAGTTTCTTCCTTAATCACTAAGTTATATCCTATTTTACACTCAATTTGAATTTTTAGATTTACAAGGGATACATTATTGAAAATAGAGTTTCTTCCTTAATCACTAAGTTATAAGCTAATTTAAACTCAATTCAAATTTTAAGATTTCATAAGGATACAATATGGAAAATAGAGTTTCTTCCTTAATCACTAAGTTATTACCTAATCTACCACTCAATTTGAGTTTTAAGATTTCAAAAGGATACATTATGGAAAATGGATTTTCTTCACTTAATCACTAAGTTATAAGCTAATTTACAATCAATTCGAGTTTTAATATTTCAAAATGATACATTATTGAAAATGGAGTTTCTTCCTTAATCACTGAGTTATTACCTAATTTTCACTCAATTAGAGTTAATCACTAAGTTATAACCTAATTTACACTTTGAGTTTTAATATTTCAAAAGGATACATTACGGAAAATGGAGTTTCTTCCTTAATCACTAAGTTATTACCTAATCTAAACTTAATTTGAGTTTTAAGATTTCAAAAGGATACATTATGCAAAATGGAATTTCTTCCTTAATCACTAAGTTATAAGCTAATTTACAATAAATTCGAGTTTTAATATTTCAAAAGGATACATTATTGAAAATGGAGTTTCTTCCTTAATCACTAAGTTATAACCTAATTTACACTCAATTTGAGTTTTAAGATTTCAAAAGGATGCATTATGGAAAATGGAGTTTCTTCCTTAATCACTAAGTTATAAGCTAATTTACACTCAATTCGAGATTTTAGATTTCAAAAGGATACATTATTGAAAATGGTGTTTCTTAATCACTAAGTTATAACCGAATTTTTAATCAATTTGAGTTTTAAGATTTCAAAGGGATACTTTATTGAAAATGGAGTTTCTTCCTTAATCACTAAGTTATAACCTAATTTACACTAAATTTGAGTTTTAAGATTTCAAAAGGATACATTATGGAAAATGGGGTTTCTCCCTTAATCACTAAGTTATAAGCTAATTTACACTCAATTCGAGATTTTAGATTTCAAAAGGATACATTATTGAAAATGGTGTTTCTTCTTTAATCACTAAGTTATAACCGAATTTTTACTCAATTTGAGTTTTAAGATTTCAAAAGGATACCTTATTGAAAATGGAGTTTCTTCCTTAATCACTAAGTTATATCCTATTGTTTGCTGTGGACACGGTGGTGGCGACAATGGATATGGAGGATGCGGCTTCAGGGAACGATCTGGAACTCCCTACTTCAGAGGCGATCCCTGAAGTATCAGAAAAAGCAGAGGAGACAATGGGGCTTGGGACGGCACAAGGGGAGCACCTGGCTTATGTTACTTCAGAAAATAGGTATGAAATTCTAAGTACAGAGGGAGAGGATGATGATGAGCCTCACACTGTTGTTAACCCAGGGACGGGTACGGATGGCTCGCATACTGTTTCTTCCCAGGAAACAGCAACGGCCCAGGAGAAATCATCTGTTGCTTTTCAAAGATTGAGTAAATTCCCCCCTGGATATAGGGATGCTTCCTTTCCTACAGGAATACGGGTAAAGAAGGCACTTCGACATCACCTAATTGAACCTGTTTCTACTTCGAATTCGGTACCTGATATCGTCTCAGACCTTCAGGCTTCCACATTAGCCCCTTTTGTTATCACCAATGCTCTGCCCAAGTCTAATGAATTAGCGTTAGTTGGTTCCGGATCTTGGGCGGACCAAGTAGAGGACCTTGAAAGCCAGCCGCCGAAGCACGGCTCCAATGATGTTAAATGAATATTCTCTCCTGGAATATACAAGGGCTGGGGAACGAACAATCCCAAAATGCTTTTGCTTCGTTCTGTTTCAGCCACAAACCGGATTGGGTGGCCATTTTTGAACCCAAAATCAAAGTATCCTCTATACCGGCTTCTTTCTGGAGAGTTGTGAACTTGCAGTTTTTTGCTTCTAACACTCGATGCGATAAAAGACCTAATATCTGGATTCTTGGCAAGAGGGATCTTTTTTCACACGCTCAACTTGTCTTCAGCTCCGAGCAATGCATGGTGATTTCGTTTCCTTCCTTGCATTGTTCTCTCGCATTTGTGCATGCAAAAAATTCTTATATTCAGAGACGATCTTTATGGCTTGATTTGCTCTCCTTCTCAGGGCGTAATATTTGCATCATTGGAGATTTTAATGTGGTGCGGGGCATGCATGAGAGATCTTCCTCTACAAACACGCAGACTATAGCTTCGCGGGAATTCTCGGAGTTCATTGATGAGGGGAATTTGGTTGAAGTAGCTACTCCTAATCATGTCTATACTTGGTCTTCTAGACATGCTCGTCTGGGTTTTTTGGCGGCTAGGCTTGACCGAGCTCTGATTTCGACGGGCTTCATGGAATTATGGAAGGGAGTTGAACTCTCAGTTCTTTGCCGCTTTTGTTCTGATCATCACCCTCTCCTTTTGGGTCTTTCGTCCACTGTCCCCTGCTCCCGCCGGAATTTCAGGTTTCAAGATATGTGGTTTCATCATCAACACTTCTTGACCACTGTGGAGAAGTCTTGGAATCAGCCTTTGCCTCAGCGAGATCCGATTATCGCCATTATGCAGAAACTCCGACGTCTTAGTTTCTGCCTTTCCGCATGGAATAAATCTGAATTCCGTAACATTTTCACAGAAATTGAGGGAGCGTCTGCGAAACTGCTCAACGTGCAACGTACTATTCATCTCGAGGGTGACTCGGAGCAACTCTTGAATGAGGAAGTTAATTGTCAAATAACTCTTAACGGATTATTGGCCCGGCGGCAAGAGTTCTATATGCAACGAAATCGGCTTCACTGGCTCACAGACGGCGATCGGAATTCAAAATTCTTTCATATCACGCATAAAACAAGGCCCGCCAATAAGGGGATCCCCCAGCTCGAAGTTGATGGCGAGCTCACGAGTGATCACGATAGAATTTGCACGGCGGTCATTGACTATTATGTGGATTTGTTTTCTCTTCATGCACACGACGAAAAGGATTTTTCTCTGCTGGAACATCTTCCCTTTAAAAGGGTCTCTACGCAAGATAATGAGTCTCTTATGGCCATTCCTCTTGATGATGAAATCAAGACTGCTGTTTTCGATATGGATGGTGCGAGCTCCCCTGGCCCGGATGGGTTCCCAGGCTCTTTCTTTCAAAAATGTTGGAACATCATCTCTCATGATGTGGTGAGGGCGGTTCAGCATTTTTTCAAACATCTGTGCATGCCGCAGGGTTTTAATACTAGCTTGGTTACGCTCATACCCAAAATGACCGGGGCTACCAGGATACAGGACTTCAGGCCTATCGTGATGGGGAATTATATCTTCAAAGTCTTCACGAAGATTGTTGCGACAAGACTTGGGTCTTTTATTTCGCGGTATTTATCGGAGTCTCAGTATGGTTTTATTCCTGGAAAACGCATCCACACATGCATTGCTCTGGCCTCGGAAGCTATTAATCAGATTAGTGCAAGACGGGTTAACAGCTTTATGGCGATAAAAATTGACATGACAAAGGCGTTTGACACGATTAGTTGGGGCTTTCTTTTGGCGGTGCTGCAATGCATGGGTTTCTCTCAGAGGTTCCAACAGCTTGTGCATGTTATCCTCTCCTCTGCCCGCCTCTCAATTCTCTTAAATGGTGAACCTAAAGGCTTTTTTGGATGTGAGCGTGGTGTTCGGCAAGGGGACCCCCTTTCGCCCTTATTATTTTGCATTGCTGAAGAAGCTCTTGGTTGTTGGATTAGGCATTGGGAGCACAACGGTCTGCTCTCGGCTATTCGAGGGTTTCCTCGATTCCTCTTTTATGCGGACGATATCATGATTTTTGCTAGGGCCCTGAAGAAGGATGTTGATCGAATTAGAAAGTTGTTGGACGATTACGGGGCTCTCTCGGGACAACTGTATAGCCCTTCAAAATCCAGAGTCTTCTTTGGGCCTTCGACCCCTCCGGCGGTTCGCGCTCATATGCGTCGGGTTACGCATATTATTGAAGGTTCGCTGCCTTTTCAATACCTTGGAGTTCCTATTTTTGTGGGTGCTCCTAAGGAGGCTCATCTTGCCCCTTTGGCTGATTCCATTCTTTCCAAATTTTCTAGATGGAAAGGACATACTTTATCTTTGGCTGGTCGTGTTTGTCTTGTTAATTCGGTGATATCTTCGTCTATGGTGCACTCCATGATGATTTACAAATGGCCGACTAGCTTGCTTAACAAATTGGATATTGCTATGCGGAATTTTGTTTGGTCTGGGAATATTGCAAAGCGGGGCTCCTCATGCACTGTTCGATGGGCGCGTTGTTGTTCCCCTAAGTCAGAGGGAGGGCTAGGCATTCGCTCTGTTAAAATAGCCAATGCTTCTTATACAGGAAAACTTGCTTGGGATATCTTTTCACGGCCTTCCCCGGATTTTGAGTTTCTTTATGGTCGTCACTTTAGGAAATCCGGGAAACCAAAACGCCTTAATATTGTTTCCTCCATTGGTCCGGGCATAAGGGGGCATTTTTCACGACTTGCGGAGAATGCGAGATGGATTGTTGGATTGAATTCTAAAGTTAGTTTTTGGCATGATAATTGGTTGGGTTACTCCCTTGTGGAGCGTATTGGCATTCCGGTCACTACTGCTCGTTTATTAACTGCCAGAGTGGGGGATTTTTTCTTTGATGGATGTTGGCACTTTGAGCTTTCCTTTGTCCTTGCTTACACGGACATTGTCAGAGATATTCTGACCATTCGGGTCTCCACTGAACCTGATAAGGTGATATGGGCTGCGACGGTTTCTGGGGAACTTACTTCTAGGCTTTTGTATGATGAGCTCAGGCAGCCTTTCCCTACTGTCGATTGGGCTTCCTGGGTTTGGTGTAAGTACGTTCCTCCTTGCCGCTCGACTACATTTTGGCGTGCATTATGGGGAAAGCTTCCTACGGCCGATTGGCTAGCGAGGTTTGGAGTTGTTGGCCCTTCCATTTGCCCTCTTTGCAAGAATCACGATGAAACACAATCTCATATCCTTTTTTCGTGTTCTTTTGCCGCTTCTTTGATTGCCTCTATTGCTGCCCTTTTCAACATGCATATTACTCCTTCTGTGGATCTAGCTACTCTTCTTGTGCAGGCTAGATCTTGCTCCCTTGGTGAACAATACCGTGTTCTTTGGCAGGTTGCTTTTGTGACTTCTGTTTGGGCTATATGGTGGATGCGTAATAAAGTTATTTTTGATGATGCTTCCCCCTCTTTGCATGCATGTCGTACTATTGTTATCACTGCCATAAGAGAGACGGCTCCTTTGATTTCCGGCTTCGCGAAGTCGAATGGCCCTGACTCTTTGGTTGCGCAACGGATTGGGGTGAGACCTAGATATAAATCACCTAGCTTGTCTGTTCCTTTTAGATGGGTTCCGCCCCCGGCAGACTGGACTAAGGTTAACACCGACGGGAGTGTTCTAATGGCGCCAGGACCGATTTCGGTTGGTGCTGTTTTCCGTGATTCGAGGGGTCTTTTTATTGCTGCTTTTTGCTCGGAGTATGGTTGTGGATATGCGCTTGAAGCTGAAATTGCGGCTATCCTGCTTGCTATTGAGTTTGCCTACAACAAAGGTTGGTCTCGTTTATGGGTTGAATCAGATTCTATGATGGCGGTACATACTTTACAGAGACGTATTCCTTTGATCCCGTGGAGATTACGTAGTTTGTGGACCACTGCGATGAGTGTGACTCATCTCATGGACATTCGCTACTCCCATATTTGGAGAGAGGGGAATGGTGTTGCTGATTACTTGGCGAAATCCCGCTCGCCGGGAATGTGGGTGGGACGTCCGCCCGACTCTATTCATGACTTGCTACTGAAGGATTTATATGAAACTTATTTTCGTAGCACTTAGTTTTGCTCTTCATTTTTGGTTTACTTTTCCTACTCACGGACCTTGTATTTTGGGTCGCTGCTCTTGGTTTTTTCTTTTGTTGTTTTGTTTTGGTTGTTAAGATCAGTCTCTTTTAGCCCTTTGCGGCTGCGAGCTTGCTCGAGGTTGTGACTTTTGTTGCTCACGCCTTCTTGCTTTGTATTCTGGGCATTTTCCTAGGTAGATGGAGGGGGTAAGTGGTTGGTAACGCTTTTTCGCCTTTACCGGTTTGTCCTCAAGGGAGGTTTACGGTGAGGTTTTTAATGCGGCCCACTTACACTCTTCATTCTATCTCCCCGGGTTGTGGGGGTTTTTTCTTTTCTTTAATAAAATTTACATTTACGTGCACTAAGTTATATCCTATTTTACACTCAATTTGAATTTTTAGATTTACAAGGGATACATTATTAAAAATAGAGTTTCTTCCTTAATCACCAAGTTATAAGCTAATTTACACTCAATTCAAATTTTAAGATTTCATAAGGATACAATATGGAAAATAGAGTTTCTTCCTTAATCACTAAGTTATAAGCTAATTTACACTCAATTCGAATTTTAAGATTTCAAAAGGATACATTACGGAAAATGGAGTTTCTTCCTTAATCACTAAGTTATTACCTAATCTAAATTTAATTTGAGTTTTAAAATTTCAAAAGGATACATTATGCAAAATGGAATTTCTTCCTTAATCACTAAGTTATAAGCTAATTTACAATAAATTCGAGTTTTAATATTTCAAAAGGATACATTATTGAAAATGGAGTTTCTTCCTTAATCACTAAGTTATAACCTAATTTACACTCAATTTGAGTTTTAAGATTTCAAAAGGATACATTATGGAAAATGGAGTTTCTTCCTTAATCACTAAGTTATAAGCTAATTTACACTCAATTCGAGATTTTAGATTTCAAAAGGATACATTATTGAAAATGGTGTTTCTTAATCACTAAGTTATAACCGAATTTTTAATCAATTTGAGTTTTAAGATTTTAAAAGGATACTTTATTGAAAATGGAGTTTCTTCCTTAATCACTAAGTTATAACCTAATTTACACTAAATTTGAGTTTTAAGATTTCAAAAGGATACATTATGGAAAATGGGGTTTCTCCCTTAATCACTAAGTTATAAGCTAATTTACACTCAATTCGAGATTTTAGATTTCAAAAGGATACATTATTGAAAATGGTGTTTCTTCCTTAATCACTAAGTTATAACCGAATTTTTACTCAATTTGAGTTTTAAGATTTCAAAAGGATACCTTATTGAAAATGGAGTTTCTTCCTTAATCACTAAGTTATATCCTATTTTACAATCAATTTGAATTTTTAGATTTACAAGGGATACATTATTGAAAATAGAGTTTCTTCCTTAATCACTAAGTTATAAGCTAATTTAAACTCAATTCAAATTTTAAGATTTCATAAGGATACAATATGGAAAATAGAGTTTCTTCCTTAATCACTAAGTTATTACCTATTTTCACGGCATACTCGGATGTTGTGCATGATATTTTGCAGGTTCGTCTTTCTCGCGAAAAAGACACTTTGATTTGGGAGAACACAGTTTCCGGGGAACTTACTTCCAGAATTGCTTATGACGAGATCGCTCAGCACTACCCGAGGCCGCGATGGGCCTCTTGGATCTGGTCCTCTTTCATTCCTCCATGTCGTTCAACTTTGATTTGGCGAGCAATATGGGGGCAGCTTCCTACTACTGGCTGGTATAAGAAGATTGGTTATATTGGCCCCACGATGTGTTCTCTTTGTCGTCAAGGAGAGGATACACAAGACCATATCCTTTCAAATTGTTATTTCATTAAACAGATTTATGATTTCTTAGCTTATACTTTCGATATTCCTTTTACTTTAGATGATGGCTTTTATCAAATTGTATTGCAAGCTATGGATCTTAATTTTAGCGAGCATGTTAGCAGAATCTGGAGAATTGCCTTTGTTACATCTATTTGGGCTGTTTGGTGGTGCCGAAACAAATCCTTTCATGATGGTACTACTCCTTCTGTTCGTCGTTGCCTTGCGATGATTATTGCTAACACTACGGATTCGGCTGCCCTAGCTAAGGGAGTGTCGGATGGCTCTTTTAGAGATGTTTTGGTGACACGTAGTTTTCGTCTTGGGATGACCCCCAGGGTTGCTCGCACGCCGTTACATGTGCGTTGGATACCCCCTTTACCCGGTTGGTATAAGGTGAACGTGGATGGCAGTGTGACGCATGCTCCAGGCACTTTACATGTTGGTGCGATTTTCCGCAACTCGAGAGGTATGTTCGTTGCTGCCACTTCTAATTCTTTTGGTTGGGGTTATCCACTTGAGGCGGAGATAGCGGCAATCCTTTTGGCGATTGAGTATGCTAGTATGCGAGGTTGGAATCAGTTGTGGGTTGAGTCAGATTCTACTCTTGCTATTCAAACTATGAAGAGGGAAATCCCTTTTATTCCTTGGAGATTGAGGGGTCTCTGGAGTCAGGTTTTGGGTTGCACCCTTTCTATGAGTATCCGATACACACACATTTTTAGGGAAGGAAATAAAGCGGCGGACAAATTAGCTTCTTTGCATGAGTGCTCGACGTGGGTTGGTCCTTGTCCAGCTTTTCTGGCTCCTTTTATTTTTTCAGACATGAACTGTATTTACTCTAGAGTTTAAGGGTTGTTTTTCCCTTTATGTTTTTGCATTTAGGGTACTTTTTGTTTTTTTTTGTGGCCAGTCTCTATTCAGTCTTTTTAAGGCTGAGAGCTTGGTCAAAGATTTGTCTCTATTCAGCCTTTGTGCTGAGAGCTAAACCTTTTCTGGCTTTGTATTCTGAGCTTTACTCATCTGGAACCGAAATTTGGAGTGGTTGGTAACGCTTTTTCCCCTACGCTGGTTTGTCCTCAAGGGAGGTTTACAGCGAGGTTTTTAATGCGGCCCACTTCTTATTTCTAGCTTGGTTCCTTGATCCCGGGTTGTGGGGTCACCTTCTTTTTATTTTCCTTTAATAAATCGCTTAATTTGCACTAAGTTATTACCTAATCTACCACTCAATTTGAGTTTTAAGATTTCAAAAGGATACATTATGGAAAATGGATTTTCTTCACTTAATCACTAAGTTATAAGCTAATTTACAATCAATTCGAGTTTTAATATTTCAAAATGATACATTATTGAAAATGGAGTTTCTTCCTTAATCACTGAGTTATTACCTAATTTTCACTCAATTAGAGTTAATCACTAAGTTATAACCTAATTTACACTTTGAGTTTTAATATTTCAAAAGGATACATTATGGAAAATGGAGTTTCTTCCTAATTCACTAAGTTACAAGCAAATTTACACTCGATTCGAGATTTTAGATTTCAAAAGGATACATTATTGAAAATGGTGTTTCTTCCTTAATCACTAAGTTATAACCGAATTTTCACTCAATTTGAGTTTTAAGATTTCAAAAGGATGCATTATTGAAATTGGAGTTTCTTCCTTAATCACTATGTTATAACCTATTTTACACTCAATTTGAATTTTTAGATTTACAAGGGATACATTATTGAAAATGGAGTTTCTTCCTTAATCACTAAGTTATAAGCTAACTTAGTGGTGGTGTCTCCATGGCACCCAATACTCTTTTTACTGGTGCTATTTTCAGGAACTCTAGAGGGATGTTTGTTCACGCTTTCTCGGAGGCCTTTGGTTGGGGGTACCCCCTAGAAGCAGAACTTGCTTCAATCCTTCTTGCCCTGGATTTTGCAAGTTTGCAGGGATGGAGGAACATTTGGGTGGAGTCTGACTCTACTTTGGCTATCAGGACTATACGCCGGGAGATACCTTTTATCCCTTGGAGGCTCAGAGGATTTTGGAGTCAAGTTCTGGGAAACACTTCTACTATGACTATACGATATTCTCACATCTTCAGGGAAGGGAATAAGGCTGCTGATGCCTTAGTCAACCTTCACAGCAGTACTCGTTGGATAGGGACTTGTCCAGATTTCTTAGCTGGTCTTCTATTTGCTGATATGAACCATGAGTTTTGTCGTGTTTAGGGGCTGTTTCTCCCCCTTTTTTGTCTTGTATTACGCTTTTCTTTTTAGGCCAGTCTCTATTCAGCCTTTTAGGTTGCGTGCTTGGTCTCAGGGTTGGCTCCTTTTTGCCTGTTGGCTAGGGGTTGACCCTTCCCTGTCTTGTATTCTGGGCAGTATCTTAAAAGGGAACGAAGCATGAGTGGTTGGTAACGCTTTTTCTCCTACGCTGGTTTGTCCTCAAGGGAGGTTTACAGCGAGGTTTTTAATGCGGCCCACTTATCGCTTCTCGTTGGTTTCCTCGATCCCGGGCTGTGGGATCTCTTTTTTCTTTTTTCTCTTAATAAAACCCGTCTTCATTTGCACTAAGTTATAAGCTAATTTACACTCAATTCGAATTTTAAGATTTCAAAAGGATACATTACGGAAAATGGAGTTTCTTCCTTAATCACTAAGTTATTACGGAAAATGGAGTTTCACATACCTTGGCGTGCCTCTTTTTAAGGGGGCTCCGAAGTCTCGCCACTTGGCTCCCATTACGGACTCCATTAAGTGTAAGTTTAGCCGCTGGAAGGGTTCCTCTCTTTCACTCGCGGGCAGACTTTGTCTCATCAACTCTGTTATTGCTGCTTCCTCTGTTCATTCCATGATGATCTATAAGTGGCCTTCAACACTTATTAATGACCTTGAGACTGCTATGAAGAATTTTCTGTGGACTGGAGATGTTAACAAACGCAACAACTCTTGTACGATTGCTTGGAAACGCTGTTGTACTCCCGTTGCCGAAGGGGGTCTTGGGATTCGCTCTCTCAGATTGGCTAATGACTCTTATAATCGGAAGCTCGCCTGGGATATCCTTACCAAGAAATCGAAAGCCTTCGATCTGCTTCATGCCCGATTCTTGCGTCGGGGGTTTAGGGTGCCGACCAACTATGTCGCTTCCTCGGTTCTCCCAGGTGTTCGCCGCCATTTCAGTACCTTATTGGATGATTCTAGGTGGATTGTGGGTCATAATTCGTCAGTGAGCTTCTGGCATGACAATTGGTTGGGGTATAAAATTGTTGATAAAATCGGCATTCCACCACATTTTGCTGAGACCCTTCGGGGAACAGTTGGTGACTTCTTCTATGCGGGCCGATGGCACTTTGGCCCTACTTTCCTTCTTAGTTATACTTACATTGTCCGTGACATACTGAGCCTTCGGATTTCTTGTGATGATGATGCCATGATATGGACTAAGTCTGTTTCTGGTGAGTTTACTTCGAAGCTTGCTTATGATGACCTGAGGCAGGCGCTTCCCAAGCCTGGTTGGAGTACGTGGATTTGGGGTGACTTCATTCCCATGTGTCGTTCCACATTAGTGTGGAGGGCAGCTTGGGGCAAAATCCCTACTGCTGATTGGATACGCAGATTTGGGTTCCAGGGCCCATCCATTTGCCACTTTTGCAGATTGGATGAAGAATCGCAAGACCATATCCTTTCTCGATGTTTTTTTACTAGATGTGTTTTTCAAGCTATTGCTAGTTTGTTTGGTATTCGGTTAAATTATGATGTTGGGTTCGAACACCTTTTCCTGCAGGCTAGACAGGTTAAGCTTAGTGATCAATTATCGCGCCTCTGGCGCCTGGCATTTGTCACCACAACATGGTCCTTATGGTTCTTCAGGAATCAAGTTATCCATCGGCATCACCATGTCTCTGCTCCTCGTTGCATTGCCTTAGCACTTGCTTGTATCAAGGAATCGGCCATGCTCGCGGGTGGCGCCTCTAATGGTTCCCTTGTTGACCTTCTCGTCACACGCTCTCTTGGTGTTCCTCTTCGTCCGAGAAAGCACAAACAGGTTGTTCCTGTCAAGTGGGCCCCACCCCCTCCAGGATGGTGCAAAGTCAATGTTGACGGGGGAGTCACCTCTCCCCCTAATACGCTATATGCTGGTGCGGTCTTCAGAAACTCTCGCGGCTTCTTTATGGCTGCTTTTTCGAAGGAGGCTGGTTGGGGTTTTCCTCTGGAAGCGGAACTTGCTGCCATTTTCCACGCGATTGAATTTGCTTATGTGAGAGGTTGGAACACCTTGTGGATCGAGGCGGATTCCATGTTGGCCATTCAGACGATGCGACGGGAGATACCCTTCATCCCCTGGAGGTTACGGAGTTTTTGGAGCCAGGTGACGGCCATGAGCTCTCATATGGAGATTCGATTTACTCACATTTTTCGAGAAGGTAATGCTGCTGCTGATACCCTGGTCAAGCGACGAGAAACCCGCACTTGGTTAGGTAATTGTCCTGACTTTCTAGTTTCATTGCTTTGTATGGATATGAACTCTATTTTTTTCAGATATTAATTTGTGTTTATAGCTTCTTTTCCTGGATTCACGGGGTTGCATCCCCATTTTTGGCCGCGTGTTAGGCCCTCGTTTGTGTTTTCGTTTGTATAACTCTGTTTTTTGCTTCTCCCTGACCCTGGGCTGTGGGTCCCCCTCTTTCTTTTCTTTTAATAAAATAACCTAATTTGCACTAAGTTATTACCTAATCTAAACTTAATTTGAGTTTTAAGATTTCAAAAGGATACATTATGCAAAATGGAATTTCTTCCTTAATCACTAAGTTATAAGCTAATTTACAATAAATTCGAGTTTTAATATTTCAAAAGGATACATTATTGAAAATGGAGTTTCTTCCTTAATCACTAAGTTATAACCTAATTTACACTCAATTTGAGTTTTAAGATTTCAAAAGGATACATTATGGAAAATGGAGTTTCTTCCTTAATCACTAAGTTATAAGCTAATTTACACTCAATTCGAGATTTTAGATTTCAAAAGGATACATTATTGAAAATGGTGTTTCTTAATCACTAAGGTATAACCGAATTTTTAATCAATTTGAGTTTTAAGATTTCAAAAGGATACTTTATTGAAAATGGAGTTTCTTCCTTAATCACTAAGTTATAACCTAATTTACACTAAATTTGAGTTTTAAGATTTCAAAAGGATACATTATGGAAAATGGGGTTTCTCCCTTAATCACTAAGTTATAAGCTAATTTACACTCAATTCGAGATTTTAGATTTCAAAAGGATACATTATTGAAAATGGTGTTTCTTGTTTAATCACTAAGTTATAACCGAATTTTTACTCAATTTGAGTTTTAAGATTTCAAAAGGATACCTTATTGAAAATGGAGTTTCTTCCTTAATCACTAAGTTATATCCTATTTTACACTCAATTTGAATTTTTAGATTTACAAGGGATACATTATTAAAAATAGAGTTTCTTCCTTAATCACCAAGTTATAAGCTAATTTACACTCAATTCAAATTTTAAGATTTCATAAGGATACAATATGGAAAATAGAGTTTCTTCCTTAATCACTAAGTTATTACCTAATCTACCACTCAATTTGAGTTTTAAGATTTCAAAAGGATACATTATGGAAAATGGATTTTCTTCACTTAATCACTAAGTTATAAGCTAATTTACAATCAATTCGAGTTTTAATATTTCAAAATGATACATTATTGAAAATGGAGTTTCTTCCTTAATCACTGAGTTATTACCTAATTTTCACTTAATTAGAGTTAATCACTAAGTTATAACCTAATTTACACTTTGAGATTTAATATTTCAAAAGGATACATTATGGAAAATGGAGTTTCTTCCTAATTCACTAAGTTACAAGCAAATTTACACTCGATTCGAGATTTTAGATTTCAAAAGGATACATTATTGAAAATGGTGTTTCTTCCTTAATCACTAAGTTATAACCGAATTTTCACTCAATTTGAGTTTTAAGATTTCAAAAGGATGCATTATTGAAATTGGAGTTTCTTCCTTAATCACTAAGTTATAACCTATTTTACACTCAATTTGAATTTTTAGATTTACAAGGGATACATTATTGAAAATGGAGTTTCTTCCTTAATCACTAAGTTATAAGCTAATTTACACTCAATTCGAATTTTAAGATTTCAAAAGGATACATTACGGAAAATGGAGTTTCTTCCTTAATCACTAAGTTATTACCTAATCTAAACTTAATTTGAGTTTTAAGATTTCAAAAGGATACATTATGCAAAATGGAATTTCTTCCTTAATCACTAAGTTATAAGCTAATTTACAATAAATTCGAGTTTTAATATTTCAAAAGGATACATTATTGAAAATGGAGTTTCTTCCTTAATCACTAAGTTATAACCTAATTTACACTCAATTTGAGTTTTAAGATTTCAAATGGATACATTATTGAAAATTGAGTTTCTTCCTTAATCACTAAGTTATAAGCTAATTTACACTCAATTCGAGATTTTAGATTTCAAAAGGATACATTATTGAAAATGGTGTTTCTTAATCACTAAGTTATAACCGAATTTTTAATCAATTTGAGTTTTAAGATTTCAAAAGGATACTTTATTGAAAATGGAGTTTCTTCCTTAATCACTAAGTTATAACCTAATTTACACTAAATTTGAGTTTTAAGATTTCAAAAGGATACATTATGGAAAATGGGGTTTCTCCCTTAATCACTAAGTTATAAGCTAATTTACACTCAATTCGAGATTTTAGATTTCAAAAGGATACATTATTGAAAATGGTGTTTCTTCCTTAATCACTAAGTTATAACCGAATTTTTACTCAATTTGAGTTTTAAGATTTCAAAAGGATACCTTATTGAAAATGGAGTTTCTTCCTTAATCACTAAGTTATATCCTATTTTACACTCAATTTGAATTTTTAGATTTACAAGGGATACATTATTGAAAATAGAGTTTCTTCCTTAATCACTAAGTTATAAGCTAATTTAAACTCAATTCAAATTTTAAGATTTCATAAGGATACAATATGGAAAATAGAGTTTCTTCCTTAATCACTAAGTTATTACCTAATCTACCACTCAATTTGAGTTTTAAGATTTCAAAAGGATACATTATGGAAAATTGATTTTCTTCACTTAATCACTAAGTTATAAGCTAATTTACAATCAATTCGAGTTTTAATATTTCAAAATGATACATTATTGAAAATGGAGTTTCTTCCTTAATCACTGAGTTATTACCTAATTTTCACTCCATTAGAGTTAATCACTAAGTTATAACCTAATTTACACTTTGAATTTTAATATTTCAAAAGGATACATTATGGAAAATGGAGTTTCTTCCTAATTCACTAAGTTACAAGCAAATTTACACTCGATTCGAGATTTTAGATTTCAAAAGGATACATTATTGAAAATGGTGTTTCTTCCTTAATCACTAAGTTATAACCGAATTTTCACTCAATTTGAGTTTTAAGATTTCAAAAGGATGCATTATTGAAATTGGAGTTTCTTTCTTAATCACTAAGTTATAACTTATTTTACCCTCAATTTGAATTTTTAGATTTACAAGGGATACATTATTGAAAATGGAGTTTCTTCTTTAATCACTAAGTTATAAGCTAATTTACACTCAATTCAAATTTTAAGATTTCAAAAGGATACATTACGGAAAATGGAGTTTCTTCCTTAATCACTAAGTTATTACCTAATCTAAACTTAATTTGAGTTTTAAGATTTCAAAAGGATACATTATGCAAAATGGAATTTCTTCCTTAATCACTAAGTTATAAGCTAATTTACAATAAATTCGAGTTTTAATATTTCAAAAGGATACATTATTGAAAATGGAGTTTCTTCCTTAATCACTAAGTTATAACCTAATTTACACTCAATTTGAGTTTTAAGATTTCAAAAGGATACATTATGGAAAATGGAGTTTCTTCCTTAATCACTAAGTTATAAGCTAATTTACACTCAATTCGAGATTTTAGATTTCAAAAGGATACATTATTGAAAATGGTGTTTCTTAATCACTAAGGTATAACCGAATTTTTAATCAATTTGAGTTTTAAGATTTCAAAAGGATACTTTATTGAAAATGGAGTTTCTTCCTTAATCACTAAGTTATAACCTAATTTACACTAAATTTGAGTTTTAAGATTTCAAAAGGATACATTATGGAAAATGGGGTTTCTCCCTTAATCACTAAGTTATAAGCTAATTTACACTCAATTCGAGATTTTAGATTTCAAAAGGATACATTATTGAAAATGGTGTTTCTTGTTTAATCACTAAGTTATAACCGAATTTTTACTCAATTTGAGTTTTAAGATTTCAAAAGGATACCTTATTGAAAATGGAGTTTCTTCCTTAATCACTAAGTTATATCCTATTTTACACTCAATTTGAATTTTTAGATTTACAAGGGATACATTATTAAAAATAGAGTTTCTTCCTTAATCACCAAGTTATAAGCTAATTTACACTCAATTCAAATTTTAAGATTTCATAAGGATACAATATGGAAAATAGAGTTTCTTCCTTAATCACTAAGTTATTACCTAATCTACCACTCAATTTGAGTTTTAAGATTTCAAAAGGATACATTATGGAAAATGGATTTTCTTCACTTAATCACTAAGTTATAAGCTAATTTACAATCAATTCGAGTTTTAATATTTCAAAATGATACATTATTGAAAATGGAGTTTCTTCCTTAATCACTGAGTTATTACCTAATTTTCACTTAATTAGAGTTAATCACTAAGTTATAACCTAATTTACACTTTGAGATTTAATATTTCAAAAGGATACATTATGGAAAATGGAGTTTCTTCCTAATTCACTAAGTTACAAGCAAATTTACACTCGATTCGAGATTTTAGATTTCAAAAGGATACATTATTGAAAATGGTGTTTCTTCCTTAATCACTAAGTTATAACCGAATTTTCACTCAATTTGAGTTTTAAGATTTCAAAAGGATGCATTATTGAAATTGGAGTTTCTTCCTTAATCACTAAGTTATAACCTATTTTACACTCAATTTGAATTTTTAGATTTACAAGGGATACATTATTGAAAATGGAGTTTCTTCCTTAATCACTAAGTTATAAGCTAATTTACACTCAATTCGAATTTTAAGATTTCAAAAGGATACATTACGGAAAATGGAGTTTCTTCCTTAATCACTAAGTTATTACCTAATCTAAACTTAATTTGAGTTTTAAGATTTCAAAAGGATACATTATGCAAAATGGAATTTCTTCCTTAATCACTAAGTTATAAGCTAATTTACAATAAATTCGAGTTTTAATATTTCAAAAGGATACATTATTGAAAATGGAGTTTCTTCCTTAATCACTAAGTTATAACCTAATTTACACTCAATTTGAGTTTTAAGATTTCAAATGGATACATTATGGAAAATGGAGTTTCTTCCTTAATCACTAAGTTATAAGCTAATTTACACTCAATTCGAGATTTTAGATTTCAAAAGGATACATTATTGAAAATGGTGTTTCTTAATCACTAAGTTATAACCGAATTTTTAATCAATTTGAGTTTTAAGATTTCAAAAGGATACTTTATTGAAAATGGAGTTTCTTCCTTAATCACTAAGTTATAACCTAATTTACACTAAATTTGAGTTTTAAGATTTCAAAAGGATACATTATGGAAAATGGGGTTTCTCCCTTAATCACTAAGTTATAAGCTAATTTACACTCAATTCGAGATTTTAGATTTCAAAAGGATACATTATTGAAAATGGTGTTTCTTCCTTAATCACTAAGTTATAACCGAATTTTTACTCAATTTGAGTTTTAAGATTTCAAAAGGATACCTTATTGAAAATGGAGTTTCTTCCTTAATCACTAAGTTATATCCTATTTTACACTCAATTTGAATTTTTAGATTTACAAGGGATACATTATTGAAAATAGAGTTTCTTCCTTAATCACTAAGTTATAAGCTAATTTAAACTCAATTCAAATTTTAAGATTTCATAAGGATACAATATGGAAAATAGAGTTTCTTCCTTAATCACTAAGTTATTACCTACAAGGGAGGTTTACGGTGAGGTTTTTAATGCGGCCCATCCATTTCTTCTCTCTTGATCGCTGCTCCGGGTTGTGGAGCGCCTTTTCCTTCTTTTTAATAAAATCTCTATTTTACGTGCACTAAGTTATTACCTAATCTACCACTCAATTTGAGTTTTAAGATTTCAAAAGGATACATTATGGAAAATTGATTTTCTTCACTTAATCACTAAGTTATAAGCTAATTTACAATCAATTCGAGTTTTAATATTTCAAAATGATACATTATTGAAAATGGAGTTTCTTCCTTAATCACTGAGTTATTACCTAATTTTCACTCCATTAGAGTTAATCACTAAGTTATAACCTAATTTACACTTTGAATTTTAATATTTCAAAAGGATACATTATGGAAAATGGAGTTTCTTCCTAATTCACTAAGTTACAAGCAAATTTACACTCGATTCGAGATTTTAGATTTCAAAAGGATACATTATTGAAAATGGTGTTTCTTCCTTAATCACTAAGTTATAACCGAATTTTCACTCAATTTGAGTTTTAAGATTTCAAAAGGATGCATTATTGAAATTGGAGTTTCTTTCTTAATCACTAAGTTATAACTTATTTTACCCTCAATTTGAATTTTTAGATTTACAAGGGATACATTATTGAAAATGGAGTTTCTTCTTTAATCACTAAGTTATAAGCTAATTTACACTCAATTCAAATTTTAAGATTTCAAAAGGATACATTACGGAAAATGGAGTTTCTTCCTTAATCACTAAGTTATTACCTAATCTAAACTTAATTTGAGTTTTAAGATTTCAAAAGGATACATTATGCAAAATGGAATTTCTTCCTTAATCACTAAGTTATAAGCTAATTTACAATAAATTCGAGTTTTAATATTTCAAAAGGATACATTATTGAAAATGGAGTTTCTTCCTTAATCACTAAGTTATAACCTAATTTACACTCAATTTGAGTTTTAAGATTTCAAAAGGATACATTATGGAAAATGGAGTTTCTTCCTTAATCACTAAGTTATAAGCTAATTTACACTCAATTCGAGATTTTAGATTTCAAAAGGATACATTATTGAAAATGGTGTTTCTTAATCACTAAGGTATAACCGAATTTTTAATCAATTTGAGTTTTAAGATTTCAAAAGGATACTTTATTGAAAATGGAGTTTCTTCCTTAATCACTAAGTTATAACCTAATTTACACTAAATTTGAGTTTTAAGATTTCAAAAGGATACATTATGGAAAATGGGGTTTCTCCCTTAATCACTAAGTTATAAGCTAATTTACACTCAATTCGAGATTTTAGATTTCAAAAGGATACATTATTGAAAATGGTGTTTCTTCTTTAATCACTAAGTTATAACCGAATTTTTACTCAATTTGAGTTTTAAGATTTCAAAAGGATACCTTATTGAAAATGGAGTTTCTTCCTTAATCACTAAGTTATATCCTATTTTACACTCAATTTGAATTTTTAGATTTACAAGGGATACATTATTAAAAATAGAGTTTCTTCCTTAATCACCAAGTTATAAGCTAATTTACACTCAATTCAAATTTTAAGATTTCATAAGGATACAATATGGAAAATAGAGTTTCTTCCTTAATCACTAAGTTATTACCTAATCTACCACTCAATTTGAGTTTTAAGATTTCAAAAGGATACATTATGGAAAATGGATTTTCTTCACTTAATCACTAAGTTATAAGCTAATTTACAATCAATTCGAGTTTTAATATTTCAAAATGATACATTATTGAAAATGGAGTTTCTTCCTTAATCACTGAGTTATTACCTAATTTTCACTCAATTAGAGTTAATCACTAAGTTATAACCTAATTTACACTTTGAGATTTAATATTTCAAAAGGATACATTATGGAAAATGGAGTTTCTTCCTAATTCACTAAGTTACAAGCAAATTTACACTCGATTCGAGATTTTAGATTTCAAAAGGATATATTATTGAAAATGGTGTTTCTTCCTTAATCACTAAGTTATAACCGAATTTTCACTCAATTTGAGTTTTAAGATTTCAAAAGGATGCATTATTGAAATTGGAGTTTCTTCCTTAATCACTAAGTTATAACCTATTTTACACTCAATTTGAATTTTTAGATTTACAAGGGATACATTATTGAAAATGGAGTTTCTTCCTTAATCACTAAGTTATAAGCTAATTTACACTCAATTCGAATTTTAAGATTTCAAAAGGATACATTACGGAAAATGGAGTTTCTTCCTTAATCACTAAGTTATTACCTAATCTAAACTTAATTTGAGTTTTAAGATTTCAAAAGGATACATTATGCAAAATGGAATTTCTTCCTTAATCACTAAGTTATAAGCTAATATACAATAAATTCGAGTTTTAATATTTCAAAAGGATACATTATTGAAAATGGGGTTTCTTCCTTAATCACTAAGTTATAACCTAATTTACACTCAATTTGAGTTTTAAGATTTCAAATGGATACATTATGGAAAATGGAGTTTCTTCCTTAATCACTAAGTTATAAGCTAATTTACACTCAATTCGAGATTTTAGATTTCAAAAGGATACATTATTGAAAATGGTGTTTCTTAATCACTAAGTTATAACCGAATTTTTAATCAATTTGAGTTTTAAGATTTCAAAAGGATACTTTATTGAAAATGGAGTTTCTTCCTTAATCACTAAGTTATAACCTAATTTACACTAAATTTGAGTTTTAAGATTTCAAAAGGATACATTATGGAAAATGGGGTTTCTCCCTTAATCACTAAGTTATAAGCTAATTTACACTCAATTCGAGATTTTAGATTTCAAAAGGATACATTATTGAAAATGGTGTTTCTTCCTTAATCACTAAGTTATAACCGAATTTTTACTCAATTTGAGTTTTAAGATTTCAAAAGGATACCTTATTGAAAATGGAGTTTCTTCCTTAATCACTAAGTTATATCCTATTTTACACTCAATTTGAATTTTTAGATTTACAAGGGATACATTATTGAAAATAGAGTTTCTTCCTTAATCACTAAGTTATAAGCTAATTTAAACTCAATTCAAATTTTAAGATTTCATAAGGATACAATATGGAAAATAGAGTTTCTTCCTTAATCACTAAGTTATTACCTAATCTACCACTCAATTTGAGTTTTAAGATTTCAAAAGGATACATTATGGAAAATTGATTTTCTTCACTTAATCACTAAGTTATAAGCTAATTTACAATCAATTCGAGTTTTAATATTTCAAAATGATACATTATTGAAAATGGAGTTTCTTCCTTAATCACTGAGTTATTACCTAATTTTCACTCCATTAGAGTTAATCACTAAGTTATAACCTAATTTACACTTTGAGTTTTAATATTTCAAAAGGATACATTATGGAAAATGGAGTTTCTTCCTAATTCACTAAGTTACAAGCAAATTTACACTCGATTCGAGATTTTAGATTTCAAAAGGATACATTATTGAAAATGGTGTTTCTTCCTTAATCACTAAGTTATAACCGAATTTTCACTCAATTTGAGTTTTAAGATTTCAAAAGGATGCATTATTGAAATTGGAGTTTCTTCCTTAATCACTAAGTTATAACCTATTTTACCCTCAATTTGAATTTTTAGATTTACAAGGGATACATTATTGAAAATGGAGTTTCTTCCTTAATCACTAAGTTATAAGCTAATTTACACTCAATTCAAATTTTAAGATTTCAAAAGGATACATTACGGAAAATGGAGTTTCTTCCTTAATCACTAAGTTATTACCTAATCTAAACTTAATTTGAGTTTTAAGATTTCAAAAGGATACATTATGCAAAATGGAATTTCTTCCTTAATCACTAAGTTATAAGCTAATTTACAATAAATTCGAGTTTTAATATTTCAAAAGGATACATTATTGAAAATGGAGTTTCTTCCTTAATCACTAAGTTATAACCTAATTTACACTCAATTTGAGTTTTAAGATTTCAAAAGGATACATTATGGAAAATGGGGTTTCTCCCTTAATCACTAAGTTATAAGCTAATTTACACTCAATTCGAGATTTTAGATTTCAAAAGGATACATTATTGAAAATGGTGTTTCTTCCTTAATCACCAAGTTATAACCGAATTTTTACTCAATTTGAGTTTTAAGATTTCAAAAGGATACCTTATTGAAAATGGAGTTTCTTCCTTAATCACTAAGTTATATCCTATTTTACACTCAATTTGAATTTTTAGATTTACAAGGGATACATTATTGAAAATAGAGTTTCTTCCTTAATCACTAAGTTATAAGCTAATTTACACTCAATTCGAGATTTTAGATTTCAAAAGGATACATTATTGAAAATGGTGTTTCTTCTTTAATCACTAAGTTATAACCGAATTTTTACTCAATTTGAGTTTTAAGATTTCAAAAGGATACCTTATTGAAAATGGAGTTTCTTCCTTAATCACTAAGTTATATCCTATTTTACACTCAATTTGAATTTTTAGATTTACAAGGGATACATTATTAAAAATAGAGTTTCTTCCTTAATCACCAAGTTATAAGCTAATTTACACTCAATTCAAATTTTAAGATTTCATAAGGATACAATATGGAAAATAGAGTTTCTTCCTTAATCACTAAGTTATTACCTAATCTACCACTCAATTTGAGTTTTAAGATTTCAAAAGGATACATTATGGAAAATGGATTTTCTTCACTTAATCACTAAGTTATAAGCTAATTTACAATCAATTCGAGTTTTAATATTTCAAAATGATACATTATTGAAAATGGAGTTTCTTCCTTAATCACTGAGTTATTACCTAATTTTCACTCAATTAGAGTTAATCACTAAGTTATAACCTAATTTACACTTTGAGATTTAATATTTCAAAAGGATACATTATGGAAAATGGAGTTTCTTCCTAATTCACTAAGTTACAAGCAAATTTACACTCGATTCGAGATTTTAGATTTCAAAAGGATACATTATTGAAAATGGTGTTTCTTCCTTAATCACTAAGTTATAACCGAATTTTCACTCAATTTGAGTTTTAAGATTTCAAAAGGATGCATTATTGAAATTGGAGTTTCTTCCTTAATCACTAAGTTATAACCTATTTTACACTCAATTTGAATTTTTAGATTTACAAGGGATACATTATTGAAAATGGAGTTTCTTCCTTAATCACTAAGTTATAAGCTAATTTACACTCAATTCGAATTTTAAGATTTCAAAAGGATACATTACGGAAAATGGAGTTTCTTCCTTAATCACTAAGTTATTACCTAATCTAAACTTAATTTGAGTTTTAAGATTTCAAAAGGATACATTATGCAAAATGAAATTTCTTCCTTAATCACTAAGTTATAAGCTAATATACAATAAATTCGAGTTTTAATATTTCAAAAGGATACATTATTGAAAATGGAGTTTCTTCCTTAATCACTAAGTTATAACCTAATTTACACTCAATTTGAGTTTTAAGATTTCAAATGGATACATTATGGAAAATGGAGTTTCTTCCTTAATCACTAAGTTATAAGCTAATTTACACTCAATTCGAGATTTTAGATTTCAAAAGGATACATTATTGAAAATGGTGTTTCTTAATCACTAAGTTATAACCGAATTTTTAATCAATTTGAGTTTTAAGATTTCAAAAGGATACTTTATTGAAAATGGAGTTTCTTCCTTAATCACTAAGTTATAACCTAATTTACACTAAATTTGAGTTTTAAGATTTCAAAAGGATACATTATGGAAAATGGGGTTTCTCCCTTAATCACTAAGTTATAAGCTAATTTACACTCAATTCGAGATTTTAGATTTCAAAAGGATACATTATTGAAAATGGTGTTTCTTCCTTAATCACTAAGTTATAACCGAATTTTTACTCAATTTGAGTTTTAAGATTTCAAAAGGATACCTTATTGAAAATGGAGTTTCTTCCTTAATCACTAAGTTATATCCTATTTTACACTCAATTTGAATTTTTAGATTTACAAGGGATACATTATTGAAAATAGAGTTTCTTCCTTAATCACTAAGTTATAAGCTAATTTAAACTCAATTCAAATTTTAAGATTTCATAAGGATACAATATGGAAAATAGAGTTTCTTCCTTAATCACTAAGTTATTACCTAATCTACCACTCAATTTGAGTTTTAAGATTTCAAAAGGATACATTATGGAAAATTGATTTTCTTCACTTAATCACTAAGTTATAAGCTAATTTACAATCAATTCGAGTTTTAATATTTCAAAATGATACATTATTGAAAATGGAGTTTCTTCCTTAATCACTGAGTTATTACCTAATTTTCACTCCATTAGAGTTAATCACTAAGTTATAACCTAATTTACACTTTGAGTTTTAATATTTCAAAAGGATACATTATGGAAAATGGAGTTTCTTCCTAATTCACTAAGTTACAAGCAAATTTACACTCGATTCGAGATTTTAGATTTCAAAAGGATACATTATTGAAAATGGTGTTTCTTCCTTAATCACTAAGTTATAACCGAATTTTCACTCAATTTGAGTTTTAAGATTTCAAAAGGATGCATTATTGAAATTGGAGTTTCTTCCTTAATCACTAAGTTATAACCTATTTTACCCTCAATTTGAATTTTTAGATTTACAAGGGATACATTATTGAAAATGGAGTTTCTTCCTTAATCACTAAGTTATAAGCTAATTTACACTCAATTCAAATTTTAAGATTTCAAAAGGATACATTACGGAAAATGGAGTTTCTTCCTTAATCACTAAGTTATTACCTAATCTAAACTTAATTTGAGTTTTAAGATTTCAAAAGGATACATTATGCAAAATGGAATTTCTTCATTAATCACTAAGTTATAAGCTAATTTACAATAAATTCGAGTTTTAATATTTCAAAAGGATACATTATTGAAAATGGTGTTTCTTCCTTAATCACTAAGTTATAACCTAATTTTCACTCAATTTGAGTTTTAAGATTTCAAAAGGATACATTATGGAAAATGGGGTTTCTCCCTTAATCACTAAGTTATAAGCTAATTTACACTCAATTCGAGATTTTAGATTTCAAAAGGATACATTATTGAAAATGGTGTTTCTTCCTTAATCACCAAGTTATAACCGAATTTTTACTCAATTTGAGTTTTAAGATTTCAAAAGGATACCTTATTGAAAATGGAGTTTCTTCCTTAATCACTAAGTTATATCCTATTTTACACTCAATTTGAATTTTTAGATTTACAAGGGATACATTATTGAAAATAGAGTTTCTTCCTTAATCACTAAGTTATAAGCTAATTTAAACTCAATTCAAATTTTAAGATTTCATAAGGATACAATATGGAAAATAGAGTTGCTTCCTTAATCACTAAGTTATTACCTAATCTACCACTCAATTTGAGTTTTAAGATTTCAAAAGGATACATTATGGAAAATGGATTTTCTTCACTTAATCACTAAGTTATAAGCTAATTTACAATCAATTCGAGTTTTAATATTTCAAAATGATACATTATTGAAAATGGAGTTTCTTCCTTAATCACTGAGTTATTACCTAATTTTCACTCAATTAGAGTTAATCACTAAGTTATAACCTAATTTACACTTTGAGTTTTAATATTTCAAAAGGATACATTATGGAAAATGGAGTTTCTTCCTAATTCACTAAGTTACAAGCAAATTTACACTCGATTCGAGATTTTAGATTTCAAAAGGATACATTATTGAAAATGGTGTTTCTTCCTTAATCACTAAGTTATAACCGAATTTTCACTCAATTTGAGTTTTAAGATTTCAAAAGGATGCATTATTGAAATTGGAGTTTCTTCCTTAATCACTAAGTTATAACCTATTTTACACTCAATTTGAATTTTTAGATTTACAAGGGATACATTATTGAAAATGGAGTTTCTTCCTTAATCACTAAGTTATAAGCTAATTTACACTCAATTCGAATTTTAAGATTTCAAAAGGATACATTACGGAAAATGGAGTTTCTTCCTTAATCACTAAGTTATTACCTAATCTAAACTTAATTTGAGTTTTAAGATTTCAAAAGGATACATTATGCAAAATGGAATTTCTTCCTTAATCGCTAAGTTATAAGCTAATTTACAATAAATTCGAGTTTTAATATTTCAAAAGGATACATTATTGAAAATGGAGTTTCTTCCTTAATCACTAAGTTATAACCTAATTTACACTCAATTTGAGTTTTAAGATTTCAAATGGATACATTATGGAAAATGGAGTTTCTTCCTTAATCACTAAGTTATAAGCTAATTTACACTCAATTCGAGATTTTAGATTTCAAAAGGATACATTATTGAAAATGGTGTTTCTTAATCACTAAGTTATAACCGAATTTTTAATCAATTTGAGTTTTAAGATTTCAAAAGGATACTTTATTGAAAATGGAGTTTCTTCCTTAATCACTAAGTTATAACCTAATTTACACTAAATTTGAGTTTTAAGATTTCAAAAGGATACATTATGGAAAATGGGGTTTCTCCCTTAATCACTAAGTTATAAGCTAATTTACACTCAATTCGAGATTTTAGATTTCAAAAGGATACATTATTGAAAATGGTGTTTCTTCCTTAATCACTAAGTTATAACCGAATTTTTACTCAATTTGAGTTTTAAGATTTCAAAAGGATACCTTATTGAAAATGGAGTTTCTTCCTTAATCACTAAGTTATATCCTATTTTACACTCAATTTGAATTTTTAGATTTACAAGGGATACATTATTGAAAATAGAGTTTCTTCCTTAATCACTAAGTTATAAGCTAATTTAAACTCAATTCAAATTTTAAGATTTCATAAGGATACAATATGGAAAATAGAGTTTCTTCCTTAATCACTAAGTTATTACCTAATCTACCACTCAATTTGAGTTTTAAGATTTCAAAAGGATACATTATGGAAAATTGATTTTCTTCACTTAATCACTAAGTTATAAGCTAATTTACAATCAATTCGAGTTTTAATATTTCAAAATGATACATTATTGAAAATGGAGTTTCTTCCTTAATCACTGAGTTATTACCTAATTTTCACTCAATTAGAGTTAATCACTAAGTTATAACCTAATTTACACTTTGAGTTTTAATATTTCAAAAGGATACATTATGGAAAATGGAGTTTCTTCCTAATTCACTAAGTTACAAGCAAATTTACACTCGATTCGAGATTTTAGATTTCAAAAGGATACATTATTGAAAATGGTGTTTCTTCCTTAATCACTAAGTTATAACCGAATTTTCACTCAATTTGAGTTTTAAGATTTCAAAAGGATGCATTATTGAAATTGGAGTTTCTTCCTTAATCACTAAGTTATAACCTATTTTACACTCAATTTGAATTTTTAGATTTACAAGGGATACATTATTGAAAATGGAGTTTCTTCCTTAATCACTAAGTTATAAGCTAATTTACACTCAATTCGAATTTTAAGATTTCAAAAGGATACATTACGGAAAATGGAGTTTCTTCCTTAATCACTAAGTTATTACCTAATCTAAACTTAATTTGAGTTTTAAGATTTCAAAAGGATACATTATGCAAAATGGAATTTCTTCCTTAATCACTAAGTTATAAGCTAATTTACAATAAATTCGAGTTTTAATATTTCAAAAGGTTACATTATTGAAAATGGAGTTTCTTCCTTAATCACTAAGTTATAACCTAATTTACACTCAATTTGAGTTTTAAGATTTCAAATGGATACATTATGGAAAATGGAGTTTCTTCCTTAATCACTAAGTTATAAGCTAATTTACACTCAATTCGAGATTTTAGATTTCAAAAGGATACATTATTGAAAATGGTGTTTCTTAATCACTAAGTTATAACCGAATTTTTAATCAATTTGAGTTTTAAGATTTCAAAAGGATACTTTATTGAAAATGGAGTTTCTTCCTTAATCACTAAGTTATAACCTAATTTACACTAAATTTGAGTTTTAAGATTTCAAAAGGATACATTATGGAAAATGGGGTTTCTCCCTTAATCACTAAGTTATAAGCTAATTTACACTCAATTCGAGATTTTAGATTTCAAAAGGATACATTATTGAAAATGGTGTTTCTTCCTTAATCACTAAGTTATAACCGAATTTTTACTCAATTTGAGTTTTAAGATTTCAAAAGGATACCTTATTGAAAATGGAGTTTCTTCCTTAATCACTAAGTTATATCCTATTTTACACTCAATTTGAATTTTTAGATTTACAAGGGATACATTATTGAAAATAGAGTTTCTTCCTTAATCACTAAGTTATAAGCTAATTTAAACTCAATTCAAATTTTAAGATTTCATAAGGATACAATATGGAAAATAGAGTTTCTTCCTTAATCACTAAGTTATTACCTAATCTACCACTCAATTTGAGTTTTAAGATTTCAAAAGGATACATTATGGAAAATTGATTTTCTTCACTTAATCACTAAGTTATAAGCTAATTTACAATCAATTCGAGTTTTAATATTTCAAAATGATACATTATTGAAAATGGAGTTTCTTCCTTAATCACTGAGTTATTACCTAATTTTCACTCCATTAGAGTTAATCACTAAGTTATAACCTAATTTACACTTTGAGTTTTAATATTTCAAAAGGATACATTATGGAAAATGGAGTTTCTTCCTAATTCACTAAGTTACAAGCAAATTTACACTCGATTCGAGATTTTAGATTTCAAAAGGATACATTATTGAAAATGGTGTTTCTTCCTTAATCACTAAGTTATAACCGAATTTTCACTCAATTTGAGTTTTAAGATTTCAAAAGGATGCATTATTGAAATTGGAGTTTCTTCCTTAATCACTAAGTTATAACCTATTTTACCCTCAATTTGAATTTTTAGATTTACAAGGGATACATTATTGAAAATGGAGTTTCTTCCTTAATCACTAAGTTATAAGCTAATTTACACTCAATTCGAATTTTAAGATTTCAAAAGGATACATTACGGAAAATGGAGTTTCTTCCTTAATCACTAAGTTATTACCTAATCTAAACTTAATTTGAGTTTTAAGATTTCAAAAGGATACATTATGCAAAATGGAATTTCTTCCTTAATCACTAAGTTATAAGCTAATTTACAATAAATTCGAGTTTTAATATTTCAAAAGGATACATTATTGAAAATGGAGTTTCTTCCTTAATCACTAAGTTATAACCTAATTTACACTCAATTTGAGTTTTAAGATTTCAAAAGGATACATTATGGAAAATGGGGTTTCTCCCTTAATCACTAAGTTATAAGCTAATTTACACTCAATTCGAGATTTTAGATTTCAAAAGGATACATTATTGAAAATGGTGTTTCTTCCTTAATCACTAAGTTATAACCGAATTTTTACTCAATTTGAGTTTTAAGATTTCAAAAGGATACCTTATTGAAAATGGAGTTTCTTCCTTAATCACTAAGTTATATCCTATTTTACACTCAATTTGAATTTTTAGATTTACAAGGGATACATTATTGAAAATAGAGTTTCTTCCTTAATCACCAAGTTATAAGCTAATTTACACTCAATTCAAATTTTAAGATTTCGTAAGGATACAATATGGAAAATAGAGTTTCTTCCTTAATCACTAAGTTATTACCCTATCTACCACTCAATTTGAGTTTTAAGATTTCAAAAGGATACATTATGGAAAATGGATTTTCTTCACTTAATCACTAAGTTATAAGCTAATTTACAATCAATTCGAGTTTTAATATTTCAAAATGATACATTATTGAAAATGGAGTTTCTTCCTTAATCACTGAGTTATTACCTAATTTTCACTCAATTAGAATTAATCACTAAGTTATAACCTAATTTACACTTTGAGTTTTAATATTTCAAAAGGATACATTATGGAAAATGGAGTTTCTTCCTAATTCACTAAGTTACAAGCAAATTTACACTCGATTCGAGATTTTAGATTTCAAAAGGATACATTATTGAAAATGGTGTTTCTTCCTTAATCACTAAGTTATAACCGAATTTTCACTCAATTTGAGTTTTAAGATTTCAAAAGGATGCATTATTGAAATTGGAGTTTCTTCCTTAATCACTAAGTTATAACCTATTTTACACTCAATTTGAATTTTTAGATTTACAAGGGATACATTATTGAAAATGGAGTTTCTTCCTTAATCACTAAGTTATAAGCTAATTTACACTCAATTCGAATTTTAAGATTTCAAAAGGATACATTACGGAAAATGGAGTTTCTTCCTTAATCACTAAGTTATTACCTAATCTAAACTTAATTTGAGTTTTAAGATTTCAAAAGGATACATTATGCAAAATGGAATTTCTTCCTTAATCACTAAGTTATAAGCTAATTTACAATAAATTCGAGTTTTAATATTTTAAAAGGATACATTATTGAAAATGGAGTTTCTTCCTTAATCACTAAGTTATAACCTAATTTACACTCAATTTGAGTTTTAAGATTTCAAAAGGATACATTATTGAAAATGGAGTTTCTTCCTTAATCACTAAGTTATAAGCTAATTTACACTCAATTCGAGATTTTAGATTTCAAAAGGATACATTATTGAAAATGGTGTTTCTTAATCACTAAGTTATAACCGAATTTTTAATCAATTTGAGTTTTAAGATTTCAAAAGGATACTTTATTGAAAATGGAGTTTCTTCCTTAATCACTAAGTTATAACCTAATTTACACTAAATTTGAGTTTTAAGATTTCAAAAGGATACGTTATGGAAAATGGGGTTTCTCCCTTAATCACTAAGTTATAAGCTAATTTACACTCAATTCGAGATTTTAGATTTCAAAAGGATACATTATTGAAAATGGTGTTTCTTCCTTAATCACTAAGTTATAACCGAATTTTTACTCAATTTGAGTTTTAAGATTTCAAAAGGATACCTTATTGAAAATGGAGTTTCTTCCTTAATCACTAAGTTATATCCTATTTTACACTCAATTTGAATTTTTAGATTTACAAGGGATACATTATTGAAAATAGAGTTTCTTCCTTAATCACCAAGTTATAAGCTAATTTACACTCAATTCAAATTTTAAGATTTCGTAAGGATACAATATGGAAAATAGAGTTTCTTCCTTAATCACTAAGTTATTACCCTATCTACCACTCAATTTGAGTTTTAAGATTTCAAAAGGATACATTATGGAAAATGGATTTTCTTCACTTAATCACTAAGTTATAAGCTAATTTACAATCAATTCGAGTTTTAATATTTCAAAATGATACATTATTGAAAATGGAGTTTCTTCCTTAATCACTGAGTTATTACCTAATTTTCACTCAATTAGAGTTAATCACTAAGTTATAACCTAATTTACACTTTGAGTTTTAATATTTCAAAAGGATACATTATGGAAAATGGAGTTTCTTCCTAATTCACTAAGTTACAAGCAAATTTACACTCGATTCGAGATTTTAGATTTCAAAAGGATACATTATTGAAAATGGTGTTTCTTCCTTAATCACTAAGTTATAACCGAATTTTCACTCAATTTGAGTTTTAAGATTTCAAAAGGATGCATTATTGAAATTGGAGTTTCTTCCTTAATCACTAAGTTATAACCTATTTTACACTCAATTTGAATTTTTAGATTTACAAGGGATACATTATTGAAAATGGAGTTTCTTCCTTAATCACTAAGTTATAAGCTAATTTACACTCAATTCGAATTTTAAGATTTCAAAAGGATACATTACGGAAAATGGAGTTTCTTCCTTAATCACTAAGTTATTACCTAATCTAAACTTAATTTGAGTTTTAAGATTTCAAAAGGATACATTATGCAAAATGGAATTTCTTCCTTAATCACTAAGTTATAAGCTAATTTACAATAAATTCGAGTTTTAATATTTTAAAAGGATACATTATTGAAAATGGAGTTTCTTCCTTAATCACTAAGTTATAACCTAATTTACACTCAATTTGAGTTTTAAGATTTCAAAAGGATACATTATGGAAAATGGAGTTTCTTCCTTAATCACTAAGTTATAAGCTAATTTACACTCAATTCGAGATTTTAGATTTCAAAAGGATACATTATTGAAAATGGTGTTTCTTAATCACTAAGTTATAACCGAATTTTTAATCAATTTGAGTTTTAAGATTTCAAAAGGATACTTTATTGAAAATGGAGTTTCTTCCTTAATCACTAAGTTATAACCTAATTTACACTAAATTTGAGTTTTAAGATTTCAAAAGGATACGTTATGGAAAATGGGGTTTCTCCCTTAATCACTAAGTTATAAGCTAATTTACACTCAATTCGAGATTTTAGATTTCAAAAGGATACATTATTGAAAATGGTGTTTCTTCCTTAATCACTAAGTTATAACCGAATTTTTACTCAATTTGAGTTTTAAGATTTCAAAAGGATACCTTATTGAAAATGGAGTTTCTTCCTTAATCACTAAGTTATATCCTATTTTACACTCAATTTGAATTTTTAGATTTACAAGGGATACATTATTGAAAATAGAGTTTCTTCCTTAATCACCAAGTTATAAGCTAATTTACACTCAATTCAAATTTTAAGATTTCGTAAGGATACAATATGGAAAATAGAGTTTCTTCCTTAATCACTAAGTTATTACCCTATCTACCACTCAATTTGAGTTTTAAGATTTCAAAAGGATACATTATGGAAAATGGATTTTCTTCACTTAATCACTAAGTTATAAGCTAATTTACAATCAATTCGAGTTTTAATATTTCAAAATGATACATTATTGAAAATGGAGTTTCTTCCTTAATCACTGAGTTATTACCTAATTTTCACTCAATTAGAGTTAATCACTAAGTTATAACCTAATTTACACTTTGAGATTTAATATTTCAAAAGGATACATTATGGAAAATGGAGTTTCTTCCTAATTCACTAAGTTACAAGCAAATTTACACTCGATTCGAGATTTTAGATTTCAAAAGGATACATTATTGAAAATGGTGTTTCTTCCTTAATCACTAAGTTATAACCGAATTTTCACTCAATTTGAGTTTTAAGATTTCAAAAGGATGCATTATTGAAATTGGAGTTTCTTCCTTAATCACTAAGTTATAACCTATTTTACACTCAATTTGAATTTTTAGATTTACAAGGGATACATTATTGAAAATGGAGTTTCTTCCTTAATCACTAAGTTATAAGCTAATTTACACTCAATTCGAATTTTAAGATTTCAAAAGGATACATTACGGAAAATGGAGTTTCTTCCTTAATCACTAAGTTATTACCTAATCTAAACTTAATTTGAGTTTTAAGATTTCAAAAGGATACATTATGCAAAATGGAATTTCTTCCTTAATCACTAAGTTATAAGCTAATTTACAATAAATTCGAGTTTTAATATTTCAAAAGGATACATTATTGAAAATGGAGTTTCTTCCTTAATCACTAAGTTATAACCTAATTTACACTCAATTTGAGTTTTAAGATTTCAAAAGGATACATTATGGAAAATGGAGTTTCTTCCTTAATCACTAAGTTATAAGCTAATTTACACTCAATTCGAGATTTTAGATTTCAAAAGGATACATTATTGAAAATGGTGTTTCTTAATCACTAAGTTATAACCGAATTTTTAATCAATTTGAGTTTTAAGATTTCAAAAGGATACTTTATTGAAAATGGTGTTTCTTCCTTAATCACTAAGTTATAACCTAATTTACACTAAATTTGAGTTTTAAGATTTCAAAAGGATACATTATGGAAAATGGGGCTTCTCCCTTAATCACTAAGTTATAAGCTAATTTACACTCAATTCGAGATTTTAGATTTCAAAAGGATACATTATTGAAAATGGTGTTTCTTCCTTAATCACTAAGTTATAACCGAATTTTTACTCAATTTGAGTTTTAAGATTTCAAAAGGATACCTTATTGAAAATGGAGTTTCTTCCTTAATCACTAAGTTATATCCTATTTTACACTCAATTTGAATTTTTAGATTTACAAGGGATACATTATTGAAAATAGAGTTTCTTCCTTAATCACCAAGTTATAAGCTAATTTACACTCAATTCAAATTTTAAGATTTCATAAGGATACAATATGGAAAATAGAGTTTCTTCCTTAATCACTAAGTTATTACCTAATCTACCACTCAATTTGAGTTTTAAGATTTCAAAAGGATACATTATGGAAAATGGATTTTCTTCACTTAATCACTAAGTTATAAGCTAATTTACAATCAATTCGAGTTTTAATATTTCAAAATGATACATTATTGAAAATGGAGTTTCTTCCTTAATCACTGAGTTATTACCTAATTTTCACTCAATTAGAGTTAATCACTAAGTTATAACCTAATTTACACTTTGAGTTTTAATATTTCAAAAGGATACATTATGGAAAATGGAGTTTCTTCCTAATTCACTAAGTTACAAGCAAATTTACACTCGATTCGAGATTTTAGATTTCAAAAGGATACATTATTGAAAATGGTGTTTCTTCCTTAATCACTAAGTTATAACCGAATTGTCACTAAATTTGAGTTTTAAGATTTCAAAAGGATGCATTATTGAAATTGGAGTTTCTTCCTTAATCACTAAGTTATAACCTATTTTACACTCAATTTGAATTTTTAGATTTACAAGGGATACATTATTGAAAATGGAGTTTCTTCCTTAATCACTAAGTTATAAGCTAATTTACACTCAATTCGAATTTTAAGATTTCAAAAGGATACATTACGGAAAATGGAGTTTCTTCCTTAATCACTAAGTTATTACCTAATCTAAACTTAATTTGAGTTTTAAGATTTCAAAAGGATACATTATGCAAAATGGAATTTCTTCCTTAATCACTAAGTTATAAGCTAATATACAATAAATTCGAGTTTTAATATTTCAAAAGGATACATTATTGAAAATGGAGTTTCTTCCTTAATCACTAAGTTATAACCTAATTTACACTCAATTTGAGTTTTAAGATTTCAAATGGATACATTATGGAAAATGGAGTTTCTTCCTTAATCACTAAGTTATAAGCTAATTTACACTCAATTCGAGATTTTAGATTTCAAAAGGATACATTATTGAAAATGGTGTTTCTTAATCACTAAGTTATAACCGAATTTTTAATCAATTTGAGTTTTAAGATTTCAAAAGGATACTTTATTGAAAATGGAGTTTCTTCCTTAATCACTAAGTTATAACCTAATTTACACTAAATTTGAGTTTTAAGATTTCAAAAGGATACATTATGGAAAATGGGGTTTCTCCCTTAATCACTAAGTTATAAGCTAATTTACACTCAATTCGAGATTTTAGATTTCAAAAGGATACATTATTGAAAATGGTGTTTCTTCCTTAATCACTAAGTTATAACCGAATTTTTACTCAATTTGAGTTTTAAGATTTCAAAAGGATACCTTATTGAAAATGGAGTTTCTTCCTTAATAAGTTATATCCTATTTTACACTCAATTTGAATTTTTAGATTTACAAGGGATACATTATTGAAAATAGAGTTTCTTCCTTAATCACTAAGTTATAAGCTAATTTAAACTCAATTCAAATTTTAAGATTTCATAAGGATACAATATGGAAAATAGAGTTTCTTCCTTAATCACTAAGTTATTACCTAATCTACCACTCAATTTGAGTTTTAAGATTTCAAAAGGATACATTATGGAAAATTGATTTTCTTCACTTAATCACTAAGTTATAAGCTAATTTACAATCAATTCGAGTTTTAATATTTCAAAATGATACATTATTGAAAATGGAGTTTCTTCCTTAATCACTGAGTTATTACCTAATTTTCACTCCATTAGAGTTAATCACTAAGTTATAACCTAATTTACACTTTGAGTTTTAATATTTCAAAAGGATACATTATGGAAAATGGAGTTTCTTCCTAATTCACTAAGTTACAAGCAAATTTACACTCGATTCGAGATTTTAGATTTCAAAAGGATACATTATTGAAAATGGTGTTTCTTCCTTAATCACTAAGTTATAACCGAATTTTCACTCAATTTGAGTTTTAAGATTTCAAAAGGATGCATTATTGAAATTGGAGTTTCTTCCTTAATCACTAAGTTATAACCTATTTTACCCTCAATTTGAATTTTTAGATTTACAAGGGATACATTATTGAAAATGGAGTTTCTTCCTTAATCACTAAGTTATAAGCTAATTTACACTCAATTCAAATTTTAAGATTTCAAAAGGATACATTACGGAAAATGGAGTTTCTTCCTTAATCACTAAGTTATTACCTAATCTAAACTTAATTTGAGTTTTAAGATTTCAAAAGGATACATTATGCAAAATGGAATTTCTTCCTTAATCACTAAGTTATAACCTAATTTACAATAAATTCGAGTTTTAATATTTCAAAAGGATACATTATTGAAAATGGAGTTTCTTCCTTAATCACTAAGTTATAACCTAATTTACACTCAATTTGAGTTTTAAGATTTCAAAAGGATACATTATGGAAAATGGGGTTTCTCCCTTAATCACTAAGTTATAAGCTAATTTACACTCAATTCGAGATTTTAGATTTCAAAAGGATACATTATTGAAAATGGTGTTTCTTCCTTAATCACCAAGTTATAACCGAATTTTTACTCAATTTGAGTTTTAAGATTTCAAAAGGATACCTTATTGAAAATGGAGTTTCTTCCTTAATCACTAAGTTATATCCTATTTTACACTCAATTTGAATTTTTAGATTTACAAGGGATACATTATTGAAAATAGAGTTTCTTCCTTAATCACTAAGTTATAAGCTAATTTAAACTCAATTCAAATTTTAAGATTTCATAAGGATACAATATGGAAAATAGAGTTTCTTCCTTAATCACTAAGTTATTACCTAATCTACCACTCAATTTGAGTTTTAAGATTTCAAAAGGATACATTATGGAAAATGGATTTTCTTCACTTAATCACTAAGTTATAAGCTAATTTACAATCAATTCGAGTTTTAATATTTCAAAATGATACATTATTGAAAATGGAGTTTCTTCCTTAATCAGTGAGTTATTACCTAATTTTCTCTCAATTAGAGTTAATCACTAAGTTATAACCTAATTTACACTTTGAGTTTTAATATTTCAAAAGGATACATTATGGAAAATGGAGTTTCTTCCTAATTCACTAAGTTACAAGCAAATTTACACTCGATTCGAGATTTTAGATTTCAAAAGGATACATTATTGAAAATGGTGTTTCTTCCTTAATCACTAAGTTATAACCGAATTTTCACTCAATTTGAGTTTTAAGATTTCAAAAGGATGCATTATTGAAATTGGAGTTTCTTCCTTAATCACTAAGTTATAACCTATTTTACACTCAATTTGAATTTTTAGATTTACAAGGGATACATTATTGAAAATGGAGTTTCTTCCTTAATCACTAAGTTATAAGCTAATTTACACTCAATTCGAATTTTAAGATTTCAAAAGGATACATTACGGAAAATGGAGTTTCTTCCTTAATCACTAAGTTATTACCTAATCTAAACTTAATTTGAGTTTTAAGATTTCAAAAGGATACATTATGCAAAATGGAATTTCTTCCTTAATCACTAAGTTATAAGCTAATTTACAATAAATTCGAGTTTTAATATTTCAAAAGGATACATTATTGAAAATGGAGTTTCTTCCTTAATCACTAAGTTATAACCTAATTTACACTCAATTTGAGTTTTAAGATTTCAAATGGATACATTATGGAAAATGGAGTTTCTTCCTTAATCACTAAGTTATAAGCTAATTTACACTCAATTCGAGATTTTAGATTTCAAAAGGATACATTATTGAAAATGGTGTTTCTTAATCACTAAGTTATAACCGAATTTTTAATCAATTTGAGTTTTAAGATTTCAAAAGGATACTTTATTGAAAATGGAGTTTCTTCCTTAATCACTAAGTTATAACCTAATTTACACTAAATTTGAGTTTTAAGATTTCAAAAGGATACATTATGGAAAATGGGGTTTCTCCCTTAATCACTAAGTTATAAGCTAATTTACACTCAATTCGAGATTTTAGATTTCAAAAGGATACATTATTGAAAATGGTGTTTCTTCCTTAATCACTAAGTTATAACCGAATTTTTACTCAATTTGAGTTTTAAGATTTCAAAAGGATACCTTATTGAAAATGGAGTTTCTTCCTTAATCACTAAGTTATATCCTATTTTACACTCAATTTGAATTTTTAGATTTACAAGGGATACATTATTGAAAATAGAGTTTCTTCCTTAATCACTAAGTTATAAGCTAATTTAAACTCAATTCAAATTTTAAGATTTCATAAGGATACAATATGGAAAATAGAGTTTCTTCCTTAATCACTAAGTTATTACCTAATCTACCACTCAATTTGAGTTTTAAGATTTCAAAAGGATACATTATGGAAAATTGATTTTCTTCACTTAATCACTAAGTTATAAGCTAATTTACAATCAATTCGAGTTTTAATATTTCAAAATGATACATTATTGAAAATGGAGTTTCTTCCTTAATCACTGAGTTATTACCTAATTTTCACTCCATTAGAGTTAATCACTAAGTTATAACCTAATTTACACTTTGAGTTTTAATATTTCAAAAGGATACATTATGGAAAATGGAGTTTCTTCCTAATTCACTAAGTTACAAGCAAATTTACACTCGATTCGAGATTTTAGATTTCAAAAGGATACATTATTGAAAATGGTGTTTCTTCCTTAATCACTAAGTTATAACCGAATTTTCACTCAATTTGAGTTTTAAGATTTCAAAAGGATGCATTATTGAAATTGGAGTTTCTTCCTTAATCACTAAGTTATAACCTATTTTACCCTCAATTTGAATTTTTAGATTTACAAGGGATACATTATTGAAAATGGAGTTTCTTCCTTAATCACTAAGTTATAAGCTAATTTACACTCAATTCAAATTTTAAGATTTCAAAAGGATACATTACGGAAAATGGAGTTTCTTCCTTAATCACTAAGTTATTACCTAATCTAAACTTAATTTGAGTTTTAAGATTTCAAAAGGATACATTATGCAAAATGGAATTTCTTCCTTAATCACTAAGTTATAAGCTAATTTACAATAAATTCGAGTTTTAATATTTCAAAAGGATACATTATTGAAAATGGAGTTTCTTCCTTAATCACTAAGTTATAACCTAATTTACACTCAATTTGAGTTTTAAGATTTCAAAAGGATACATTATGGAAAATGGGGTTTCTCCCTTAATCACTAAGTTATAAGCTAATTTACACTCAATTCGAGATTTTAGATTTCAAAAGGATACATTATTGAAAATGGTGTTTCTTCCTTAATCACCAAGTTATAACCGAATTTTTACTCAATTTGAGTTTTAAGATTTCAAAAGGATACCTTATTGAAAATGGAGTTTCTTCCTTAATCACTAAGTTATATCCTATTTTACACTCAATTTGAATTTTTAGATTTACAAGGGATACATTATTGAAAATAGAGTTTCTTCCTTAATCACTAAGTTATAAGCTAATTTAAACTCAATTCAAATTTTAAGATTTCATAAGGATACAATATGGAAAATAGAGTTTCTTCCTTAATCACTAAGTTATTACCTAATCTACCACTCAATTTGAGTTTTAAGATTTCAAAAGGATACATTATGGAAAATGGATTTTCTTCACTTAATCACTAAGTTATAAGCTAATTTACAATCAATTCGAGTTTTAATATTTCAAAATGATACATTATTGAAAATGGAGTTTCTTCCTTAATCAGTGAGTTATTACCTAATTTTCTCTCAATTAGAGTTAATCACTAAGTTATAACCTAATTTACACTTTGAGTTTTAATATTTCAAAAGGATACATTATGGAAAATGGAGTTTCTTCCTAATTCACTAAGTTACAAGCAAATTTACACTCGATTCGAGATTTTAGATTTCAAAAGGATACATTATTGAAAATGGTGTTTCTTCCTTAATCACTAAGTTATAACCGAATTTTCACTCAATTTGAGTTTTAAGATTTCAAAAGGATGCATTATTGAAATTGGAGTTTCTTCCTTAATCACTAAGTTATAACCTATTTTACACTCAATTTGAATTTTTAGATTTACAAGGGATACATTATTGAAAATGGAGTTTCTTCCTTAATCACTAAGTTATAAGCTAATTTACACTCAATTCGAATTTTAAGATTTCAAAAGGATACATTACGGAAAATGGAGTTTCTTCCTTAATCACTAAGTTATTACCTAATCTAAACTTAATTTGAGTTTTAAGATTTCAAAAGGATACATTATGCAAAATGGAATTTCTTCCTTAATCACTAAGTTATAAGCTAATTTACAATAAATTCGAGTTTTAATATTTCAAAAGGATACATTATTGAAAATGGAGTTTCTTCCTTAATCACTAAGTTATAACCTAATTTACACTCAATTTGAGTTTTAAGATTTCAAATGGATACATTATTGAAAATGGAGTTTCTTCCTTAATCACTAAGTTATAAGCTAATTTACACTCAATTCGAGATTTTAGATTTCAAAAGGATACATTATTGAAAATGGTGTTTCTTAATCACTAAGTTATAACCGAATTTTTAATCAATTTGAGTTTTAAGATTTCAAAAGGATACTTTATTGAAAATGGAGTTTCTTCCTTAATCACTAAGTTATAACCTAATTTACACTAAATTTGAGTTTTAAGATTTCAAAAGGATACATTATGGAAAATGGGGTTTCTCCCTTAATCACTAAGTTATAAGCTAATTTACACTCAATTCGAGATTTTAGATTTCAAAAGGATACATTATTGAAAATGGTGTTTCTTCCTTAATCACTAAGTTATAACCGAATTTTTACTCAATTTGAGTTTTAAGATTTCAAAAGGATACCTTATTGAAAATGGAGTTTCTTCCTTAATCACTAAGTTATATCCTATTTTACACTCAATTTGAATTTTTAGATTTACAAGGGATACATTATTGAAAATAGAGTTTCTTCCTTAATCACTAAGTTATAAGCTAATTTAAACTCAATTCAAATTTTAAGATTTCATAAGGATACAATATGGAAAATAGAGTTTCTTCCTTAATCACTAAGTTATTACCTAATCTACCACTCAATTTGAGTTTTAAGATTTCAAAAGGATACATTATGGAAAATTGATTTTCTTCACTTAATCACTAAGTTATAAGCTAATTTACAATCAATTCGAGTTTTAATATTTCAAAATGATACATTATTGAAAATGGAGTTTCTTCCTTAATCACTGAGTTATTACCTAATTTTCACTCAATTAGAGTTAATCACTAAGTTATAACCTAATTTACACTTTGAGTTTTAATATTTCAAAAGGATACATTATGGAAAATGGAGTTTCTTCCTAATTCACTAAGTTACAAGCAAATTTACACTCGATTCGAGATTTTAGATTTCAAAAGGATACATTATTGAAAATGGTGTTTCTTCCTTAATCACTAAGTTATAACCGAATTTTCACTCAATTTGAGTTTTAAGATTTCAAAAGGATGCATTATTGAAATTGGAGTTTCTTCCTTAATCACTAAGTTATAACCTATTTTACACTCAATTTGAATTTTTAGATTTACAAGGGATACATTATTGAAAATGGAGTTTCTTCCTTAATCACTAAGTTATAAGCTAATTTACACTCAATTCGAATTTTAAGATTTCAAAAGGATACATTACGGAAAATGGAGTTTCTTCCTTAATCACTAAGTTATTACCTAATCTAAACTTAATTTGAGTTTTAAGATTTCAAAAGGATACATTATGCAAAATGGAATTTCTTCCTTAATCACTAAGTTATAAGCTAATTTACAATAAATTCGAGTTTTAATATTTCAAAAGGATACATTATTGAAAATGGAGTTTCTTCCTTAATCACTAAGTTATAACCTAATTTACACTCAATTTGAGTTTTAAGATTTCAAAAGGATACATTATGGAAAATGGAGTTTCTTCCTTAATCACTAAGAACTATAAGCTAATTTACACTCAATTCGAGATTTTAGATTTCAAAAGGATACATTATTGAAAATGGTGTTTCTTAATCACTAAGTTATAACCGAATTTTTAATCAATTTGAGTTTTAAGATTTCAAAAGGATACTTTATTGAAAATGGAGTTTCTTCCTTAATCACTAAGTTATAACCTAATTTACACTAAATTTGAGTTTTAAGATTTCAAAAGGATACATTATGGAAAATGGGGTTTCTCCCTTAATCACTAAGTTATAAGCTAATTTACACTCAATTCGAGATTTTAGATTTCAAAAGGATACATTATTGAAAATGGTGTTTCTTCTTTAATCACTAAGTTATAACCGAATTTTTACTCAATTTGAGTTTTAAGATTTCAAAAGGATACCTTATTGAAAATGGAGTTTCTTCCTTAATCACTAAGTTATATCCTATTTTACACTCAATTTGAATTTTTAGATTTACAAGGGATACATTATTAAAAATAGAGTTTCTTCCTTAATCACCAAGTTATAAGCTAATTTACACTCAATTCAAATTTTAAGATTTCATAAGGATACAATATGGAAAATAGAGTTTCTTCCTTAATCACTAAGTTATTACCTAATCTACCACTCAATTTGAGTTTTAAGATTTCAAAAGGATACATTATGGAAAATGGATTTTCTTCACTTAATCACTAAGTTATAAGCTAATTTACAATCAATTCGAGTTTTAATATTTCAAAATGATACATTATTGAAAATGGAGTTTCTTCCTTAATCACTGAGTTATTACCTAATTTTCACTCAATTAGAGTTAATCACTAAGTTATAACCTAATTTACACTTTGAGATTTAATATTTCAAAAGGATACATTATGGAAAATGGAGTTTCTTCCTAATTCACTAAGTTACAAGCAAATTTACACTCGATTCGAGATTTTAGATTTCAAAAGGATACATTATTGAAAATAGTGTTTCTTCCTTAATCACTAAGTTATAACCGAATTTTCACTCAATTTGAGTTTTAAGATTTCAAAAGGATGCATTATTGAAATTGGAGTTTCTTCCTTAATCACTAAGTTATAACCTATTTTACACTCAATTTGAATTTTTAGATTTACAAGGGATACATTATTGAAAATGGAGTTTCTTCCTTAATCACTAAGTTATAAGCTAATTTACACTCAATTCGAATTTTAAGATTTCAAAAGGATACATTACGGAAAATGGAGTTTCTTCCTTAATCACTAAGTTATTACCTAATCTAAACTTAATTTGAGTTTTAAGATTTCAAAAGGATACATTATGCAAAATGGAATTTCTTCCTTAATCACTAAGTTATAAGCTAATTTACAATAAATTCGAGTTTTAATATTTCAAAAGGATACATTATTGAAAATGGAGTTTCTTCCTTAATCACTAAGTTATAACCTAATTTACACTCAATTTGAGTTTTAAGATTTCAAATGGATACATTATGGAAAATGGAGTTTCTTCCTTAATCACTAAGTTATAAGCTAATTTACACTCAATTCGAGATTTTAGATTTCAAAAGGATACATTATTGAAAATGGTGTTTCTTAATCACTAAGTTATAACCGAATTTTTAATCAATTTGAGTTTTAAGATTTCAAAAGGATACTTTATTGAAAATGGAGTTTCTTCCTTAATCACTAAGTTATAACCTAATTTACACTAAATTTGAGTTTTAAGATTTCAAAAGGATACATTATGGAAAATGGGGTTTCTCCCTTAATCACTAAGTTATAAGCTAATTTACACTCAATTCGAGATTTTAGATTTCAAAAGGATACATTATTGAAAATGGTGTTTCTTCCTTAATCACTAAGTTATAACCGAATTTTTACTCAATTTGAGTTTTAAGATTTCAAAAGGATACCTTATTGAAAATGGAGTTTCTTCCTTAATCACTAAGTTATATCCTATTTTACACTCAATTTGAATTTTTAGATTTACAAGGGATACATTATTGAAAATAGAGTTTCTTCCTTAATCACTAAGTTATAAGCTAATTTAAACTCAATTCAAATTTTAAGATTTCATAAGGATACAATATGGAAAATAGAGTTTCTTCCTTAATCACTAAGTTATTACCTAATCTACCACTCAATTTGAGTTTTAAGATTTCAAAAGGATACATTATGGAAAATTGATTTTCTTCACTTAATCACTAAGTTATAAGCTAATTTACAATCAATTCGAGTTTTAATATTTCAAAATGATACATTATTGAAAATGGAGTTTCTTCCTTAATCACTGAGTTATTACCTAATTTTCACTCAATTAGAGTTAATCACTAAGTTATAACCTAATTTACACTTTGAGTTTTAATATTTCAAAAGGATACATTATGGAAAATGGAGTTTCTTCCTAATTCACTAAGTTACAAGCAAATTTACACTCGATTCGAGATTTTAGATTTCAAAAGGATACATTATTGAAAATGGTGTTTCTTCCTTAATCACTAAGTTATAACCGAATTTTCACTCAATTTGAGTTTTAAGATTTCAAAAGGATGCATTATTGAAATTGGAGTTTCTTCCTTAATCACTAAGTTATAACCTATTTTACACTCAATTTGAATTTTTAGATTTACAAGGGATACATTATTGAAAATGGAGTTTCTTCCTTAATCACTAAGTTATAAGCTAATTTACACTCAATTCGAATTTTAAGATTTCAAAAGGATACATTACGGAAAATGGAGTTTCTTCCTTAATCACTAAGTTATTACCTAATCTAAACTTAATTTGAGTTTTAAGATTTCAAAAGGATACATTATGCAAAATGGAATTTCTTCCTTAATCACTAAGTTATAAGCTAATTTACAATAAATTCGAGTTTTAATATTTCAAAAGGATACATTATTGAAAATGGAGTTTCTTCCTTAATCACTAAGTTATAACCTAATTTACACTCAATTTGAGTTTTAAGATTTCAAAAGGATACATTATGGAAAATGGAGTTTCTTCCTTAATCACTAAGAACTATAAGCTAATTTACACTCAATTCGAGATTTTAGATTTCAAAAGGATACATTATTGAAAATGGTGTTTCTTAATCACTAAGTTATAACCGAATTTTTAATCAATTTGAGTTTTAAGATTTCAAAAGGATACTTTATTGAAAATGGAGTTTCTTCCTTAATCACTAAGTTATAACCTAATTTACACTAAATTTGAGTTTTAAGATTTCAAAAGGATACATTATGGAAAATGGGGTTTCTCCCTTAATCACTAAGTTATAAGCTAATTTACACTCAATTCGAGATTTTAGATTTCAAAAGGATACATTATTGAAAATGGTGTTTCTTCTTTAATCACTAAGTTATAACCGAATTTTTACTCAATTTGAGTTTTAAGATTTCAAAAGGATACCTTATTGAAAATGGAGTTTCTTCCTTAATCACTAAGTTATATCCTATTTTACACTCAATTTGAATTTTTATATTTACAAGGGATACATTATTAAAAATAGAGTTTCTTCCTTAATCACCAAGTTATAAGCTAATTTACACTCAATTCAAATTTTAAGATTTCATAAGGATACAATATGGAAAATAGAGTTTCTTCCTTAATCACTAAGTTATTACCTAATCTACCACTCAATTTGAGTTTTAAGATTTCAAAAGGATACATTATGGAAAATGGATTTTCTTCACTTAATCACTAAGTTATAAGCTAATTTACAATCAATTCGAGTTTTAATATTTCAAAATGATACATTATTGAAAATGGAGATTCTTCCTTAATCACTGAGTTATTACCTAATTTTCACTCAATTAGAGTTAATCACTAAGTTATAACCTAATTTACACTTTGAGATTTAATATTTCAAAAGGATACATTATGGAAAATGGAGTTTCTTCCTAATTCACTAAGTTACAAGCAAATTTACACTCGATTCGAGATTTTAGATTTCAAAAGGATACATTTTTGAAAATGGTGTTTCTTCCTTAATCACTAAGTTATAACCGAATTTTCACTCAATTTGAGTTTTAAGATTTCAAAAGGATGCATTATTGAAATTGGAGTTTCTTCCTTAATCACTAAGTTATAACCTATTTTACACTCAATTTGAATTTTTAGATTTACAAGGGATACATTATTGAAAATGGAGTTTCTTCCTTAATCACTAAGTTATAAGCTAATTTACACTCAATTCGAATTTTAAGATTTCAAAAGGATACATTACGGAAAATGGAGTTTCTTCCTTAATCACTAAGTTATTACCTAATCTAAACTTAATTTGAGTTTTAAGATTTCAAAAGGATACATTATGCAAAATGGAATTTCTTCCTTAATCACTAAGTTATAAGCTAATTTACAATAAATTCGAGTTTTAATATTTCAAAAGGATACATTATTGAAAATGGAGTTTCTTCCTTAATCACTAAGTTATAACCTAATTTACACTCAATTTGAGTTTTAAGATTTCAAATGGATACATTATGGAAAATGGAGTTTCTTCCTTAATCACTAAGTTATAAGCTAATTTACACTCAATTCGAGATTTTAGATTTCAAAAGGATACATTATTGAAAATGGTGTTTCTTAATCACTAAGTTATAACCGAATTTTTAATCAATTTGAGTTTTAAGATTTCAAAAGGATACTTTATTGAAAATGGAGTTTCTTCCTTAATCACTAAGTTATAACCTAATTTACACTAAATTTGAGTTTTAAGATTTCAAAAGGATACATTATGGAAAATGGGGTTTCTCCCTTAATCACTAAGTTATAAGCTAATTTACACTCAATTCGAGATTTTAGATTTCAAAAGGATACATTATTGAAAATGGTGTTTCTTCCTTAATCACTAAGTTATAACCGAATTTTTACTCAATTTGAGTTTTAAGATTTCAAAAGGATACCTTATTGAAAATGGAGTTTCTTCCTTAATCACTAAGTTATATCCTATTTTACACTCAATTTGAATTTTTAGATTTACAAGGGATACATTATTGAAAATAGAGTTTCTTCCTTAATCACTAAGTTATAAGCTAATTTAAACTCAATTCAAATTTTAAGATTTCATAAGGATACAATATGGAAAATAGAGTTTCTTCCTTAATCACTAAGTTATTACCTAATCTACCACTCAATTTGAGTTTTAAGATTTCAAAAGGATACATTATGGAAAATTGATTTTCTTCACTTAATCACTAAGTTATAAGCTAATTTACAATCAATTCGAGTTTTAATATTTCAAAATGATACATTATTGAAAATGGAGTTTCTTCCTTAATCACTGAGTTATTACCTAATTTTCACTCAATTAGAGTTAATCACTAAGTTATAACCTAATTTACACTTTGAGTTTTAATATTTCAAAAGGATACATTATGGAAAATGGAGTTTCTTCCTAATTCACTAAGTTACAAGCAAATTTACACTCGATTCGAGATTTTAGATTTCAAAAGGATACATTATTGAAAATGGTGTTTCTTCCTTAATCACTAAGTTATAACCGAATTTTCACTCAATTTGAGTTTTAAGATTTCAAAAGGATGCATTATTGAAATTGGAGTTTCTTCCTTAATCACTAAGTTATAACCTATTTTACACTCAATTTGAATTTTTAGATTTACAAGGGATACATTATTGAAAATGGAGTTTCTTCCTTAATCACTAAGTTATAAGCTAATTTACACTCAATTCGAATTTTAAGATTTCAAAAGGATACATTACGGAAAATGGAGTTTCTTCCTTAATCACTAAGTTATTACCTAATCTAAACTTAATTTGAGTTTTAAGATTTCAAAAGGATACATTATGCAAAATGGAATTTCTTCCTTAATCACTAAGTTATAAGCTAATTTACAATAAATTCGAGTTTTAATATTTCAAAAGGATACATTATTGAAAATGGAGTTTCTTCCTTAATCACTAAGTTATAACCTAATTTACACTCAATTTGAGTTTTAAGATTTCAAAAGGATACATTATGGAAAATGGAGTTTCTTCCTTAATCACTAAGAACTATAAGCTAATTTACACTCAATTCGAGATTTTAGATTTCAAAAGGATACATTATTGAAAATGGTGTTTCTTAATCACTAAGTTATAACCGAATTTTTAATCAATTTGAGTTTTAAGATTTCAAAAGGATACTTTATTGAAAATGGAGTTTCTTCCTTAATCACTAAGTTATAACCTAATTTACACTAAATTTGAGTTTTAAGATTTCAAAAGGATACATTATGGAAAATGGGGTTTCTCCCTTAATCACTAAGTTATAAGCTAATTTACACTCAATTCGAGATTTTAGATTTCAAAAGGATACATTATTGAAAATGGTGTTTCTTCTTTAATCACTAAGTTATAACCGAATTTTTACTCAATTTGAGTTTTAAGATTTCAAAAGGATACATTATTGAAAATGGAGTTTCTTCCTTAATCACTAAGTTATATCCTATTTTACACTCAATTTGAATTTTTATATTTACAAGGGATACATTATTAAAAATAGAGTTTCTTCCTTAATCACCAAGTTATAAGCTAATTTACACTCAATTCAAATTTTAAGATTTCATAAGGATACAATATGGAAAATAGAGTTTCTTCCTTAATCACTAAGTTATTACCTAATCTACCACTCAATTTGAGTTTTAAGATTTCAAAAGGATACATTATGGAAAATGGATTTTCTTCACTTAATCACTAAGTTATAAGCTAATTTACAATCAATTCGAGTTTTAATATTTCAAAATGATACATTATTGAAAATGGAGTTTCTTCCTTAATCACTGAGTTATTACCTAATTTTCACTCAATTAGAGTTAATCACTAAGTTATAACCTAATTTACACTTTGAGATTTAATATTTCAAAAGGATACATTATGGAAAATGGAGTTTCTTCCTAATTCACTAAGTTACAAGCAAATTTACACTCGATTCGAGATTTTAGATTTCAAAAGGATACATTATTGAAAATAGTGTTTCTTCCTTAATCACTAAGTTATAACCGAATTTTCACTCAATTTGAGTTTTAAGATTTCAAAAGGATGCATTATTGAAATTGGAGTTTCTTCCTTAATCACTAAGTTATAACCTATTTTACACTCAATTTGAATTTTTAGATTTACAAGGGATACATTATTGAAAATGGAGTTTCTTCCTTAATCACTAAGTTATAAGCTAATTTACACTCAATTCGAATTTTAAGATTTCAAAAGGATACATTACGGAAAATGGAGTTTCTTCCTTAATCACTAAGTTATTACCTAATCTAAACTTAATTTGAGTTTTAAGATTTCAAAAGGATACATTATGCAAAATGGAATTTCTTCCTTAATCACTAAGTTATAAGCTAATTTACAATAAATTCGAGTTTTAATATTTCAAAAGGATACATTATTGAAAATGGAGTTTCTTCCTTAATCACTAAGTTATAACCTAATTTACACTCAATTTGAGTTTTAAGATTTCAAATGGATACATTATGGAAAATGGAGTTTCTTCCTTAATCACTAAGTTATAAGCTAATTTACACTCAATTCGAGATTTTAGATTTCAAAAGGATACATTATTGAAAATGGTGTTTCTTAATCACTAAGTTATAACCGAATTTTTAATCAATTTGAGTTTTAAGATTTCAAAAGGATACTTTATTGAAAATGGAGTTTCTTCCTTAATCACTAAGTTATAACCTAATTTACACTAAATTTGAGTTTTAAGATTTCAAAAGGATACATTATGGAAAATGGGGTTTCTCCCTTAATCACTAAGTTATAAGCTAATTTACACTCAATTCGAGATTTTAGATTTCAAAAGGATACATTATTGAAAATGGTGTTTCTTCCTTAATCACTAAGTTATAACCGAATTTTTACTCAATTTGAGTTTTAAGATTTCAAAAGGATACCTTATTGAAAATGGAGTTTCTTCCTTAATCACTAAGTTATATCCTATTTTACACTCAATTTGAATTTTTAGATTTACAAGGGATACATTATTGAAAATAGAGTTTCTTCCTTAATCACTAAGTTATAAGCTAATTTAAACTCAATTCAAATTTTAAGATTTCATAAGGATACAATATGGAAAATAGAGTTTCTTCCTTAATCACTAAGTTATTACCTAATCTACCACTCAATTTGAGTTTTAAGATTTCAAAAGGATACATTATGGAAAATTGATTTTCTTCACTTAATCACTAAGTTATAAGCTAATTTACAATCAATTCGAGTTTTAATATTTCAAAATGATACATTATTGAAAATGGAGTTTCTTCCTTAATCACTGAGTTATTACCTAATTTTCACTCAATTAGAGTTAATCACTAAGTTATAACCTAATTTACACTTTGAGTTTTAATATTTCAAAAGGATACATTATGGAAAATGGAGTTTCTTCCTAATTCACTAAGTTACAAGCAAATTTACACTCGATTCGAGATTTTAGATTTCAAAAGGATACATTATTGAAAATGGTGTTTCTTCCTTAATCACTAAGTTATAACCGAATTTTCACTCAATTTGAGTTTTAAGATTTCAAAAGGATGCATTATTGAAATTGGAGTTTCTTCCTTAATCACTAAGTTATAACCTAATTTACACTCAATTTGAATTTTTAGATTTAAAAGGGATACATTATTGAAAATGGAGTTTCTTCCTTAATCACTAAGTTATAAGCTAATTTACACTCAATTCGAATTTTAAGATTTCAAAAGGATACATTACGGAAAATGGAGTTTCTTCCTTAATCACTAAGTTATTACCTAATCTAAACTTAATTTGAGTTTTAAGATTTCAAAAGGATACATTATGCAAAATGGAATTTCTTCCTTAATCACTAAGTTATAAGCTAATTTACAATAAATTCGAGTTTTAATATTTCAAAAGGATACATTATTGAAAATGGAGTTTCTTCCTTAATCACTAAGTTATAACCTAATTTACACTCAATTTGAGTTTTAAGATTTCAAAAGGATACATTATGGAAAATGGAGTTTCTTCCTTAATCACTAAGAACTATAAGCTAATTTACACTCAATTCGAGATTTTAGATTTCAAAAGGATACATTATTGAAAATGGTGTTTCTTAATCACTAAGTTATAACCGAATTTTTAATCAATTTGAGTTTTAAGATTTCAAAAGGATACTTTATTGAAAATGGAGTTTCTTCCTTAATCACTAAGTTATAACCTAATTTACACTAAATTTGAGTTTTAAGATTTCAAAAGGATACATTATGGAAAATGGGGTTTCTCCCTTAATCACTAAGTTATAAGCTAATTTACACTCAATTCGAGATTTTAGATTTCAAAAGGATACATTATTGAAAATGGTGTTTCTTCTTTAATCACTAAGTTATAACCGAATTTTTACTCAATTTGAGTTTTAAGATTTCAAAAGGATACCTTATTGAAAATGGAGTTTCTTCCTTAATCACTAAGTTATATCCTATTTTACACTCAATTTGAATTTTTATATTTACAAGGGATACATTATTAAAAATAGAGTTTCTTCCTTAATCACCAAGTTATAAGCTAATTTACACTCAATTCAAATTTTAAGATTTCATAAGGATACAATATGGAAAATAGAGTTTCTTCCTTAATCACTAAGTTATTACCTAATCTACCACTCAATTTGAGTTTTAAGATTTCAAAAGGATACATTATGGAAAATGGATTTTCTTCACTTAATCACTAAGTTATAAGCTAATTTACAATCAATTCGAGTTTTAATATTTCAAAATGATACATTATTGAAAATGGAGATTCTTCCTTAATCACTGAGTTATTACCTAATTTTCACTCAATTAGAGTTAATCACTAAGTTATAACCTAATTTACACTTTGAGATTTAATATTTCAAAAGGATACATTATGGAAAATGGAGTTTCTTCCTAATTCACTAAGTTACAAGCAAATTTACACTCGATTCGAGATTTTAGATTTCAAAAGGATACATTATTGAAAATGGTGTTTCTTCCTTAATCACTAAGTTATAACCGAATTTTCACTCAATTTGAGTTTTAAGATTTCAAAAGGATGCATTATTGAAATTGGAGTTTCTTCCTTAATCACTAAGTTATAACCTATTTTACACTCAATTTGAATTTTTAGATTTACAAGGGATACATTATTGAAAATGGAGTTTCTTCCTTAATCACTAAGTTATAAGCTAATTTACACTCAATTCGAATTTTAAGATTTCAAAAGGATACATTACGGAAAATGGAGTTTCTTCCTTAATCACTAAGTTATTACCTAATCTAAACTTAATTTGAGTTTTAAGATTTCAAAAGGATACATTATGCAAAATGGAATTTCTTCCTTAATCACTAAGTTATAAGCTAATTTACAATAAATTCGAGTTTTAATATTTCAAAAGGATACATTATTGAAAATGGAGTTTCTTCCTTAATCACTAAGTTATAACCTAATTTACACTCAATTTGAGTTTTAAGATTTCAAATGGATACATTATGGAAAATGGAGTTTCTTCCTTAATCACTAAGTTATAAGCTAATTTACACTCAATTCGAGATTTTAGATTTCAAAAGGATACATTATTGAAAATGGTGTTTCTTAATCACTAAGTTATAACCGAATTTTTAATCAATTTGAGTTTTAAGATTTCAAAAGGATACTTTATTGAAAATGGAGTTTCTTCCTTAATCACTAAGTTATAACCTAATTTACACTAAATTTGAGTTTTAAGATTTCAAAAGGATACATTATGGAAAATGGGGTTTCTCCCTTAATCACTAAGTTATAAGCTAATTTACACTCAATTCGAGATTTTAGATTTCAAAAGGATACATTATTGAAAATGGTGTTTCTTCCTTAATCACTAAGTTATAACCGAATTTTTACTCAATTTGAGTTTTAAGATTTCAAAAGGATACCTTATTGAAAATGGAGTTTCTTCCTTAATCACTAAGTTATATCCTATTTTACACTCAATTTGAATTTTTAGATTTACAAGGGATACATTATTGAAAATAGAGTTTCTTCCTTAATCACTAAGTTATAAGCTAATTTAAACTCAATTCAAATTTTAAGATTTCATAAGGATACAATATGGAAAATAGAGTTTCTTCCTTAATCACTAAGTTATTACCTAATCTACCACTCAATTTGAGTTTTAAGATTTCAAAAGGATACATTATGGAAAATTGATTTTCTTCACTTAATCACTAAGTTATAAGCTAATTTACAATCAATTCGAGTTTTAATATTTCAAAATGATACATTATTGAAAATGGAGTTTCTTCCTTAATCACTGAGTTATTACCTAATTTTCACTCAATTAGAGTTAATCACTAAGTTATAACCTAATTTACACTTTGAGTTTTAATATTTCAAAAGGATACATTATGGAAAATGGAGTTTCTTCCTAATTCACTAAGTTACAAGCAAATTTACACTCGATTCGAGATTTTAGATTTCAAAAGGATACATTATTGAAAATGGTGTTTCTTCCTTAATCACTAAGTTATAACCGAATTTTCACTCAATTTGAGTTTTAAGATTTCAAAAGGATGCATTATTGAAATTGGAGTTTCTTCCTTAATCACTAAGTTATAACCTATTTTACACTCAATTTGAATTTTTAGATTTACAAGGGATACATTATTGAAAATGGAGTTTCTTCCTTAATCACTAAGTTATAAGCTAATTTACACTCAATTCGAATTTTAAGATTTCAAAAGGATACATTACGGAAAATGGAGTTTCTTCCTTAATCACTAAGTTATTACCTAATCTAAACTTAATTTGAGTTTTAAGATTTCAAAAGGATACATTATGCAAAATGGAATTTCTTCCTTAATCACTAAGTTATAAGCTAATTTACAATAAATTCGAGTTTTAATATTTCAAAAGGATACATTATTGAAAATGGAGTTTCTTCCTTAATCACTAAGTTATAACCTAATTTACACTCAATTTGAGTTTTAAGATTTCAAAAGGATACATTATGGAAAATGGAGTTTCTTCCTTAATCACTAAGAACTATAAGCTAATTTACACTCAATTCGAGATTTTAGATTTCAAAAGGATACATTATTGAAAATGGTGTTTCTTAATCACTAAGTTATAACCGAATTTTTAATCAATTTGAGTTTTAAGATTTCAAAAGGATACTTTATTGAAAATGGAGTTTCTTCCTTAATCACTAAGTTATAACCTAATTTACACTAAATTTGAGTTTTAAGATTTCAAAAGGATACATTATGGAAAATGGGGTTTCTCCCTTAATCACTAAGTTATAAGCTAATTTACACTCAATTCGAGATTTTAGATTTCAAAAGGATACATTATTGAAAATGGTGTTTCTTCTTTAATCACTAAGTTATAACCGAATTTTTACTCAATTTGAGTTTTAAGATTTCAAAAGGATACCTTATTGAAAATGGAGTTTCTTCCTTAATCACTAAGTTATATCCTATTTTACACTCAATTTGAATTTTTATATTTACAAGGGATACATTATTAAAAATAGAGTTTCTTCCTTAATCACCAAGTTATAAGCTAATTTACACTCAATTCAAATTTTAAGATTTCATAAGGATACAATATGGAAAATAGAGTTTCTTCCTTAATCACTAAGTTATTACCTAATCTACCACTCAATTTGAGTTTTAAGATTTCAAAAGGATACATTATGGAAAATGGATTTTCTTCACTTAATCACTAAGTTATAAGCTAATTTACAATCAATTCGAGTTTTAATATTTCAAAATGATACATTATTGAAAATGGAGTTTCTTCCTTAATCACTGAGTTATTACCTAATTTTCACTCAATTAGAGTTAATCACTAAGTTATAACCTAATTTACACTTTGAGATTTAATATTTCAAAAGGATACATTATGGAAAATGGAGTTTCTTCCTAATTCACTAAGTTACAAGCAAATTTACACTCGATTCGAGATTTTAGATTTCAAAAGGATACATTATTGAAAATGGTGTTTCTTCCTTAATCACTAAGTTATAACCGAATTTTCACTCAATTTGAGTTTTAAGATTTCAAAAGGATGCATTATTGAAATTGGAGTTTCTTCCTTAATCACTAAGTTATAACCTATTTTACACTCAATTTGAATTTTTAGATTTACAAGGGATACATTATTGAAAATGGAGTTTCTTCCTTAATCACTAAGTTATAAGCTAATTTACACTCAATTCGAATTTTAAGATTTCAAAAGGATACATTACGGAAAATGGAGTTTCTTCCTTAATCACTAAGTTATTACCTAATCTAAACTTAATTTGAGTTTTAAGATTTCAAAAGGATACATTATGCAAAATGGAATTTCTTCCTTAATCACTAAGTTATAAGCTAATTTACAATAAATTCGAGTTTTAATATTTCAAAAGGATACATTATTGAAAATGGAGTTTCTTCCTTAATCACTAAGTTATAACCTAATTTACACTCAATTTGAGTTTTAAGATTTCAAATGGATACATTATGGAAAATGGAGTTTCTTCCTTAATCACTAAGTTATAAGCTAATTTACACTCAATTCGAGATTTTAGATTTCAAAAGGATACATTATTGAAAATGGTGTTTCTTAATCACTAAGTTATAACCGAATTTTTAATCAATTTGAGTTTTAAGATTTCAAAAGGATACTTTATTGAAAATGGAGTTTCTTCCTTAATCACTAAGTTATAACCTAATTTACACTAAATTTGAGTTTTAAGATTTCAAAAGGATACATTATGGAAAATGGGGTTTCTCCCTTAATCACTAAGTTATAAGCTAATTTACACTCAATTCGAGATTTTAGATTTCAAAAGGATACATTATTGAAAATGGTGTTTCTTCCTTAATCACTAAGTTATAACCGAATTTTTACTCAATTTGAGTTTTAAGATTTCAAAAGGATACCTTATTGAAAATGGAGTTTCTTCCTTAATCACTAAGTTATATCCTATTTTACACTCAATTTGAATTTTTAGATTTACAAGGGATACATTATTGAAAATAGAGTTTCTTCCTTAATCACTAAGTTATAAGCTAATTTACACTCAATTCAAATTTTAAGATTTCATAAGGATACAATATGGAAAATAGAGTTTCTTCCTTAATCACTAAGTTATTACCTAATCTACCACTCAATTTGAGTTTTAAGATTTCAAAAGGATACATTATGGAAAATTGATTTTCTTCACTTAATCACTAAGTTATAAGCTAATTTACAATCAATTCGAGTTTTAATATTTCAAAATGATACATTATTGAAAATGGAGTTTCTTCCTTAATCACTGAGTTATTACCTAATTTTCACTCAATTAGAGTTAATCACTAAGTTATAACCTAATTTACACTTTGAGTTTTAATATTTCAAAAGGATACATTATGGAAAATGGAGTTTCTTCCTAATTCACTAAGTTACAAGCAAATTTACACTCGATTCGAGATTTTAGATTTCAAAAGGATACATTATTGAAAATGGTGTTTCTTCCTTAATCACTAAGTTATAACCGAATTTTCACTCAATTTGAGTTTTAAGATTTCAAAAGGATGCATTATTGAAATTGGAGTTTCTTCCTTAATCACTAAGTTATAACCTATTTTACACTCAATTTGAATTTTTAGATTTACAAGGGATACATTATTGAAAATGGAGTTTCTTCCTTAATCACTAAGTTATAAGCTAATTTACACTCAATTCGAATTTTAAGATTTCAAAAGGATACATTACGGAAAATGGAGTTTCTTCCTTAATCACTAAGTTATTACCTAATCTAAACTTAATTTGAGTTTTAAGATTTCAAAAGGATACATTATGCAAAATGGAATTTCTTCCTTAATCACTAAGTTATAAGCTAATTTACAATAAATTCGAGTTTTAATATTTCAAAAGGATACATTATTGAAAATGGAGTTTCTTCCTTAATCACTAAGTTATAACCTAATTTACACTCAATTTGAGTTTTAAGATTTCAAATGGATACATTATGGAAAATGGAGTTTCTTCCTTAATCACTAAGAACTATAAGCTAATTTACACTCAATTCGAGATTTTAGATTTCAAAAGGATACATTATTGAAAATGGTGTTTCTTAATCACTAAGTTATAACCGAATTTTTAATCAATTTGAGTTTTAAGATTTCAAAAGGATACTTTATTGAAAATGGAGTTTCTTCCTTAATCACTAAGTTATAACCTAATTTACACTAAATTTGAGTTTTAAGATTTCAAAAGGATACATTATGGAAAATGGGGTTTCTCCCTTAATCACTAAGTTATAAGCTAATTTACACTCAATTCGAGATTTTAGATTTCAAAAGGATACATTATTGAAAATGGTGTTTCTTCTTTAATCACTAAGTTATAACCGAATTTTTACTCAATTTGAGTTTTAAGATTTCAAAAGGATACCTTATTGAAAATGGAGTTTCTTCCTTAATCACTAAGTTATATCCTATTTTACACTCAATTTGAATTTTTAGATTTACAAGGGATACATTATTGAAAATAGAGTTTCTTCCTTAATCACCAAGTTATAAGCTAATTTACACTCAATTCAAATTTTAAGATTTCATAAGGATACAATATGGAAAATAGAGTTTCTTCCTTAATCACTAAGTTATTACCTAATCTACCACTCAATTTGAGTTTTAAGATTTCAAAAGGATACATTATGGAAAATTGATTTTCTTCACTTAATCACTAAGTTATAAGCTAATTTACAATCAATTCGAGTTTTAATATTTCAAAATGATACATTATTGAAAATGGAGTTTCTTCCTTAATCACTGAGTTATTACCTAATTTTCACTCAATTAGAGTTAATCACTAAGTTATAACCTAATTTACACTTTGAGATTTAATATTTCAAAAGGATACATTATGGAAAATGGAGTTTCTTCCTAATTCACTAAGTTACAAGCAAATTTACACTCGATTCGAGATTTTAGATTTCAAAAGGATACATTATTGAAAATGGTGTTTCTTCCTTAATCACTAAGTTATAACCGAATTTTCACTCAATTTGAGTTTTAAGATTTCAAAAGGATGCATTATTGAAATTGGAGTTTCTTCCTTAATCACTAAGTTATAACCTATTTTACACTCAATTTGAATTTTTAGATTTACAAGGGATACATTATTGAAAATGGAGTTTCTTCCTTAATCACTAAGTTATAAGCTAATTTACACTCAATTCGAATTTTAAGATTTCAAAAGGATACATTACGGAAAATGGAGTTTCTTCCTTAATCACTAAGTTATTACCTAATCTAAACTTAATTTGAGTTTTAAGATTTCAAAAGGATACATTATGCAAAATGGAATTTCTTCCTTAATCACTAAGTTATAAGCTAATTTACAATAAATTCGAGTTTTAATATTTCAAAAGGATACATTATTGAAAATGGAGTTTCTTCCTTAATCACTAAGTTATAACCTAATTTACACTCAATTTGAGTTTTAAGATTTCAAATGGATACATTATGGAAAATGGAGTTTCTTCCTTAATCACTAAGTTATAAGCTAATTTACACTCAATTCGAGATTTTAGATTTCAAAAGGATACATTATTGAAAATGGTGTTTCTTAATCACTAAGTTATAACCGAATTTTTAATCAATTTGAGTTTTAAGATTTCAAAAGGATACTTTATTGAAAATGGAGTTTCTTCCTTAATCACTAAGTTATAACCTAATTTACACTAAATTTGAGTTTTAAGATTTCAAAAGGATACATTATGGAAAATGGGGTTTCTCCCTTAATCACTAAGTTATAAGCTAATTTACACTCAATTCGAGATTTTAGATTTCAAAAGGATACATTATTGAAAATGGTGTTTCTTCTTTAATCACTAAGTTATAACCGAATTTTTACTCAATTTGAGTTTTAAGATTTCAAAAGGATACCTTATTGAAAATGGAGTTTCTTCCTTAATCACTAAGTTATATCCTATTTTACACTCAATTTGAATTTTTATATTTACAAGGGATACATTATTAAAAATAGAGTTTCTTCCTTAATCACCAAGTTATAAGCTAATTTACACTCAATTCAAATTTTAAGATTTCATAAGGATACAATATGGAAAATAGAGTTTCTTCCTTAATCACTAAGTTATTACCTAATCTACCACTCAATTTGAGTTTTAAGATTTCAAAAGGATACATTATGGAAAATGGATTTTCTTCACTTAATCACTAAGTTATAAGCTAATTTACAATCAATTCGAGTTTTAATATTTCAAAATGATACATTATTGAAAATGGAGTTTCTTCCTTAATCACTGAGTTATTACCTAATTTTCACTCAATTAGAGTTAATCACTAAGTTATAACCTAATTTACACTTTGAGATTTAATATTTCAAAAGGATACATTATGGAAAATGGAGTTTCTTCCTAATTCACTAAGTTACAAGCAAATTTACACTCGATTCGAGATTTTAGATTTCAAAAGGATACATTATTGAAAATGGTGTTTCTTCCTTAATCACTAAGTTATAACCGAATTTTCACTCAATTTGAGTTTTAAGATTTCAAAAGGATGCATTATTGAAATTGGAGTTTCTTCCTTAATCACTAAGTTATAACCTATTTTACACTCAATTTGAATTTTTAGATTTACAAGGGATACATTATTGAAAATGGAGTTTCTTCCTTAATCACTAAGTTATAAGCTAATTTACACTCAATTCGAATTTTAAGATTTCAAAAGGATACATTACGGAAAATGGAGTTTCTTCCTTAATCACTAAGTTATTACCTAATCTAAACTTAATTTGAGTTTTAAGATTTCAAAAGGATACATTATGCAAAATGGAATTTCTTCCTTAATCACTAAGTTATAAGCTAATTTACAATAAATTCGAGTTTTAATATTTCAAAAGGATACATTATTGAAAATGGAGTTTCTTCCTTAATCACTAAGTTATAACCTAATTTACACTCAATTTGAGTTTTAAGATTTCAAATGGATACATTATGGAAAATGGAGTTTCTTCCTTAATCACTAAGTTATAAGCTAATTTACACTCAATTCGAGATTTTAGATTTCAAAAGGATACATTATTGAAAATGGTGTTTCTTAATCACTAAGTTATAACCGAATTTTTAATCAATTTGAGTTTTAAGATTTCAAAAGGATACTTTATTGAAAATGGAGTTTCTTCCTTAATCACTAAGTTATAACCTAATTTACACTAAATTTGAGTTTTAAGATTTCAAAAGGATACATTATGGAAAATGGGGTTTCTCCCTTAATCACTAAGTTATAAGCTAATTTACACTCAATTCGAGATTTTAGATTTCAAAAGGATACATTATTGAAAATGGTGTTTCTTCCTTAATCACTAAGTTATAACCGAATTTTTACTCAATTTGAGTTTTAAGATTTCAAAAGGATACCTTATTGAAAATGGAGTTTCTTCCTTAATCACTAAGTTATATCCTATTTTACACTCAATTTGAATTTTTAGATTTACAAGGGATACATTATTGAAAATAGAGTTTCTTCCTTAATCACTAAGTTATAAGCTAATTTAAACTCAATTCAAATTTTAAGATTTCATAAGGATACAATATGGAAAATAGAGTTTCTTCCTTAATCACTAAGTTATTACCTAATCTACCACTCAATTTGAGTTTTAAGATTTCAAAAGGATACATTATGGAAAATTGATTTTCTTCACTTAATCACTAAGTTATAAGCTAATTTACAATCAATTCGAGTTTTAATATTTCAAAATGATACATTATTGAAAATGGAGTTTCTTCCTTAATCACTGAGTTATTACCTAATTTTCACTCCATTAGAGTTAATCACTAAGTTATAACCTAATTTACACTTTGAGTTTTAATATTTCAAAAGGATACATTATGGAAAATGGAGTTTCTTCCTAATTCACTAAGTTACAAGCAAATTTACACTCGATTCGAGATTTTAGATTTCAAAAGGATACATTATTGAAAATGGTGTTTCTTCCTTAATCACTAAGTTATAACCGAATTTTCACTCAATTTGAGTTTTAAGATTTCAAAAGGATGCATTATTGAAATTGGAGTTTCTTCCTTAATCACTAAGTTATAACCTATTTTACCCTCAATTTGAATTTTTAGATTTACAAGGGATACATTATTGAAAATGGAGTTTCTTCCTTAATCACTAAGTTATAAGCTAATTTACACTCAATTCGAATTTTAAGATTTCAAAAGGATACATTACGGAAAATGGAGTTTCTTCCTTAATCACTAAGTTATTACCTAATCTAAACTTAATTTGAGTTTTAAGATTTCAAAAGGATACATTATGCAAAATGGAATTTCTTCCTTAATCACTAAGTTATAAGCTAATTTACAATAAATTCGAGTTTTAATATTTCAAAAGGATACATTATTGAAAATGGAGTTTCTTCCTTAATCACTAAGTTATAACCTAATTTACACTCAATTTGAGTTTTAAGATTTCAAAAAGATACATTATGGAAAATGGGGTTTCTCCCTTAATCACTAAGTTATAATAAGCTAATTTACACTCAATTCGAGATTTTAGATTTCAAAAGGATACATTATTGAAAATGGTGTTTCTTCCTTAATCACTAAGTTATAACCGAATTTTTACTCAATTTGAGTTTTAAGATTTCAAAAGGATACCTTATTGAAAATGGAGTTTCTTCCTTAATCACTAAGTTATATCCTATTTTACACTCAATTTGAATTTTTAGATTTACAAGGGATACATTATTGAAAATAGAGTTTCTTCCTTAATCACTAAGTTATAAGCTAATTTAAACTCAATTCAAATTTTAAGATTTCATAAGGATACAATATGGAAAATAGAGTTTCTTCCTTAATCACTAAGTTATTACCTAATCTACCACTCAATTTGAGTTTTAAGATTTCAAAAGGATACATTATGGAAAATGGATTTTCTTCACTTAATCACTAAGTTATAAGCTAATTTACAATCAATTCGAGTTTTAATATTTCAAAATGATACATTATTGAAAATGGAGTTTCTTCCTTAATCACTGAGTTATTACCTAATTTTCACACAATTAGAGTTAATCACTAAGTTATAACCTAATTTACACTTTGAGTTTTAATATTTCAAAAGGATACATTATGGAAAATGGAGTTTCTTCCTAATTCACTAAGTTACAAGCAAATTTACACTCGATTCGAGATTTTAGATTTCAAAAGGATACATTATTGAAAATGGTGTTTCTTCCTTAATCACTAAGTTATAACCGAATTTTCACTCAATTTGAGTTTTAAGATTTCAAAAGGATGCATTATTGAAATTGGAGTTTCTTCCTTAATCACTAAGTTATAACCTATTTTACACTCAATTTGAATTTTTAGATTTACAAGGGATACATTATTGAAAATGGAGTTTCTTCCTTAATCACTAAGTTATAAGTTAATTTACACTCAATTCGAATTTTAAGATTTCAAAAGGATACATTACGGAAAATGGAGTTTCTTCCTTAATCACTAAGTTATTACCTAATCTAAACTTAATTTGAGTTTTAAGATTTCAAAAGGATACATTATGCAAAATGGAATTTCTTCCTTAATCACTATGTTATAAGCTAATTTACAATAAATTCGAGTTTTAATATTTCAAAAGGATACATTATTGAAAATGGAGTTTCTTCCTTAATCACTAAGTTATAACCTAATTTACACTCAATTTGAGTTTTAAGATTTCAAAAGGATACATTATGGAAAATGGAGTTTCTTCCTTAATCACTAAGTTATAAGCTAATTTACACTCAATTCGAGATTTTAGATTTCAAAAGGATACATTATTGAAAATGGTGTTTCTTAATCACTAAGTTATAACCGAATTTTTAATCAATTTGAGTTTTAAGATTTCAAAAGGATACTTTATTGAAAATGGAGTTTCTTCCTTAATCACTAAGTTATAACCTAATTTACACTAAATTTGAGTTTTAAGATTTCAAAAGGATACATTATGGAAAATGGGGTTTCTCCCTTAATCACTAAGTTATAAGCTAATTTACACTCAATTCGAGATTTTAGATTTCAAAAGGATACATTATTGAAAATGGTGTTTCTTCCTTAATCACTAAGTTATAACCGAATTTTTACTCAATTTGAGTTTTAAGATTTCAAAAGGATACCTTATTGAAAATGGAGTTTCTTCCTTAATCACTAAGTTATATCCTATTTTACACTCAATTTGAATTTTTAGATTTACAAGGGATACATTATTGAAAATAGAGTTTCTTCCTTAATCACCAAGTTATAAGCTAATTTACACTCAATTCAAATTTTAAGATTTCGTAAGGATACAATATGGAAAATAGAGTTTCTTCCTTAATCACTAAGTTATTACCCTATCTACCACTCAATTTGAGTTTTAAGATTTCAAAATGATACATTATGGAAAATGGATTTTCTTCACTTAATCACTAAGTTATAAGCTAATTTACAATCAATTCGAGTTTTAATATTTCAAAATGATACATTATTGAAAATGGAGTTTCTTCCTTAATCACTGAGTTATTACCTAATTTTCACTCAATTAGAGTTAATCACTAAGTTATAACCTAATTTACACTTTGAGATTTAATATTTCAAAAGGATACATTATGGAAAATGGAGTTTCTTCCTAATTCACTAAGTTACAAGCAAATTTACACTCGATTCGAGATTTTAGATTTCAAAAGGATACATTATTGAAAATGGTGTTTCTTCCTTAATCACTAAGTTATAACCGAATTTTCACTCAATTTGAGTTTTAAGATTTCAAAAGGATGCATTATTGAAATTGGAGTTTCTTCCTTAATCACTAAGTTATAACCTATTTTACACTCAATTTGAATTTTTAGATTTACATGGGATACATTATTGAAAATGGAGTTTCTTCCTTAATCACTAAGTTATAAGCTAATTTACACTCAATTCGAATTTTAAGATTTCAAAAGGATACATTACGGAAAATGGAGTTTCTTCCTTAATCACTAAGTTATTACCTAATCTAAACTTAATTTGAGTTTTAAGATTTCAAAAGGATACATTATGCAAAATGGAATTTCTTCCTTAATCACTAAGTTATAAGCTAATTTACAATAAATTCGAGTTTTAATATTTCAAAAGGATACATTATTGAAAATGGAGTTTCTTCCTTAATCACTAAGTTATAACCTAATTTACACACAATTTGAGTTTTAAGATTTCAAAAGGATACATTATGGAAAATGGAGTTTCTTCCTTAATCACTAAGTTATAAGCTAATTTACACTCAATTCGAGATTTTAGATTTCAAAAGGATACATTATTGAAAATGGTGTTTCTTAATCACTAAGTTATAACCGAATTTTTAATCAATTTGAGTTTTAAGATTTCAAAAGGATACTTTATTGAAAATGGAGTTTCTTCCTTAATCACTAAGTTATAACCTAATTTACACTAAATTTGAGTTTTAAGATTTCAAAAGGATACATTATGGAAAATGGGGTTTCTCCCTTAATCACTAAGTTATAAGCTAATTTACACTCAATTCGAGATTTTAGATTTCAAAAGGATACATTATTGAAAATGGTGTTTCTTCCTTAATCACTAAGTTATAACCGAATTTTTACTCAATTTGAGTTTTAAGATTTCAAAAGGATACCTTATTGAAAATGGAGTTTCTTCCTTAATCACTAAGTTATATCCTATTTTACACTCAATTTGAATTTTTAGATTTACAAGGGATACATTATTGAAAATAGAGTTTCTTCCTTAATCACCAAGTTATAAGCTAATTTACACTCAATTCAAATTTTAAGATTTCGTAAGGATACAATATGGAAAATAGAGTTTCTTCCTTAATCACTAAGTTATTACCCTATCTACCACTCAATTTGAGTTTTAAGATTTCAAAAGGATACATTATGGAAAATGGATTTTCTTCACTTAATCACTAAGTTATAAGCTAATTTACAATCAATTCGAGTTTTAATATTTCAAAATGATACATTATTGAAAATGGAGTTTCTTCCTTAATCACTGAGTTATTACCTAATTTTCACTCAATTAGAGTTAATCACTAAGTTATAACCTAATTTACACTTTGAGATTTAATATTTCAAAAGGATACATTATGGAAAATGGAGTTTCTTCCTAATTCACTAAGTTACAAGCAAATTTACACTCGATTCGAGATTTTAGATTTCAAAAGGATACATTATTGAAAATGGTGTTTCTTCCTTAATCACTAAGTTATAACCGAATTTTCACTCAATTTGAGTTTTAAGATTTCAAAAGGATGCATTATTGAAATTGGAGTTTCTTCCTTAATCACTAAGTTATAACCTATTTTACACTCAATTTGAGTTTTTAGATTTACATGGGATACATTATTGAAAATGGAGTTTCTTCCTTAATCACTAAGTTATAAGCTAATTTACACTCAATTCGAATTTTAAGATTTCAAAAGGATACATTACGGAAAATGGAGTTTCTTCCTTAATCACTAAGTTATTACCTAATCTAAACTTAATTTGAGTTTTAAGATTTCAAAAGGATACATTATGCAAAATGGAATTTCTTCCTTAATCACTAAGTTATAAGCTAATTTACAATAAATTCGAGTTTTAATATTTCAAAAGGATACATTATTGAAAATGGAGTTTCTTCCTTAATCACTAAGTTATAACCTAATTTACACTCAATTTGAGTTTTAAGATTTCAAAAGGATACATTATTGAAAATGGAGTTTCTTCCTTAATCACAAAGTTATAAGCTAATTTACACTCAATTTGAGATTTAAGATTTCAAAAGGATACATTATTGAAAATGGTGTTTCTTAATCACTAAGTTATAACCGAATTTTTAATCAATTTGAGTTTTAAGATTTCAAAAGGATACTTTATTGAAAATGGAGATTCTTCCTTAATCACTAAGTTATAACCTAATTTACACTAAATTTGAGTTTTAAGATTTCAAAAGGATACATTATGGAAAATGGGGTTTCTCCCTTAATCACTAAGTTATAAGCTAATTTACACTCAATTCGAGATTTTAGATTTCAAAAGGATACATTATTGAAAATGGTGTTTCTTCCTTAATCACTAAGTTATAACCGAATTTTTACTCAATTTGAGTTTTAAGATTTCAAAAGGATACCTTATTGAAAATGGAGTTTCTTCCTTAATCACTAAGTTATATCCTATTTTACACTCAATTTGAATTTTTAGATTTACAAGGGATACATTATTGAAAATAGAGTTTCTTCCTTAATCACCAAGTTATAAGCTAATTTACACTCAATTCAAATTTTAAGATTTCATAAGGATACAATATGGAAAATAGAGTTTCTTCCTTAATCACTAAGTTATTACCTAATCTACCACTCAATTTGAGTTTTAAGATTTCAAAAGGATACATTATGGAAAATGGATTTTCTTCACTTAATCACTAAGTTATAAGCTAATTTACAATCAATTCGAGTTTTAATATTTCAAAATGATACATTATTGAAAATGGAGTTTCTTCCTTAATCACTGAGTTATTACCTAATTTTCAGTCAATTAGAGTTAATCACTAAGTTATAACCTAATTTACACTTTGAGTTTTAATATTTCAAAAGGATACATTATGGAAAATGGAGTTTCTTCCTAATTCACTAAGTTACAAGCAAATTTACACTCGATTCGAGATTTTAGATTTCAAAAGGATACATTATTGAAAATGGTGTTTCTTCCTTAATCACTAAGTTATAACCGAATTTTCACTAAATTTGAGTTTTAAGATTTCAAAAGGATGCATTATTGAAATTGGAGTTTCTTCCTTAATCACTAAGTTATAACCTATTTTACACTCAATTTGAATTTTTAGATTTACAAGGGATACATTATTGAAAATGGAGTTTCTTCCTTAATCACTAAGTTATAAGCTAATTTACACTCAATTCGAATTTTAAGATTTCAAAAGGATACATTACGGAAAATGGAGTTTCTTCCTTAATCACTAAGTTATTACCTAATCTAAACTTAATTTGAGTTTTAAGATTTCAAAAGGTTACATTATGCAAAATGGAATTTCTTCCTTAATCACTAAGTTATAAGCTAATTTACAATAAATTCGAGTTTTAATATTTCAAAAGGATACATTATTGAAAATGGAGTTTCTTCCTTAATCACTAAGTTATAACCTAATTTACACTCAATTTGAGTTTTAAGATTTCAAAAGGATACATTATTGAAAATGGAGTTTCTTCCTTAATCACTAAGTTATAAGCTAATTTACACTCAATTCGAGATTTTAGATTTCAAAAGGATACATTATTGAAAATGGTGTTTCTTCCTTAATCACTAAGTTATAACCGAATTTTTACTCAATTTGAGTTTTAAGATTTCAAAAGGATACCTTATTGAAAATGGAGTTTCTTCCTTAATCACCAAGTTATATCCTATTTTACACTCAATTTGAATTTTTAGATTTACAAGGGATACATTATTGAAAATAGAGTTTCTTCCTTAATAACTAAGTTATAAGCTAATTTAAACTCAATTCAAATTTTAATATTTCATAAGGATACAATATGGAAAATAGAGTTTCTTCCTTAATCACTAAGTTATTACCTAATCTACCACTCAATTTGAGTTTTAGGATTTCAAAAGGATACATTATGGAAAATGGATTTTCTTCACTTAATCACTAAGTTATAAGCTAATTTACAATCAATTCGAGTTTTAATATTTCAAAATGATACATTATTGAAAATGGAGTTTCTTCCTTAATCACTGAGTTATTACCTAATTTTCACTCAATTAGAGTGAATCACTAAGTTATAACCTAATTTACACTTTGAGTTTTAATATTTCAAAAGGATACATTATGGAAAATGGAGTTTCTTCCTAATTCACTAAGTTACAAGCAAATTTACACTCGATTCGAGATTTTAGATTTCAAAAGGATACATTATTGAAAATGGTGTTTCTTCCTTAATCACTAAGTTATAACCGAATTTTCACTCAATTTGAGTTTTAAGATTTCAAAAGGATGCATTATTGAAATTGGAGTTTCTTCCTTAATCACTATGTTACAAGCTAATTTACACTAAATTGGATTTTTAAGATTTACATGGGATACATTATTTAAAATGTAGTTTCTTCCTTAATCACTAAGTTATAAGCTAATTTACACTCAATTCGAATTTTAAGATTTCAAAAGGATACATTACGGAAAATGGAGTTTCTTCCTTAATCACTAAGTTATTACCTAATCTAAACTTAATTTGAGTTTTAAGATTTCAAAAGGATACATTATGCAAAATGGAATTTCTTCCTTAATCACTAAGTTATAAGCTAATTTACAATAAATTCGAGTTTTAATATTTCAAAAGGATACATTATTGAAAATGGAGTTTCTTCCTTAATCACTAAGTTATAACCTAATTTACACTCAATTTGAGTTTTAAGATTTCAAAAGGATACAATATTGAAAATGGAGTTTCTTCCTTAATCACAAAGTTATAAGCTAATTTACACTCAATTCGAGATTTTAGATTTCAAAAGGATACATTATTGAAAATGGTGTTTCTTAATCACTAAGTTATAACCGAATTTTTAATCAATTTGAGTTTTAAGATTTCAAAAGGATACTTTATTGAAAATGGAGATTCTTCCTTAATCACTAAGTTATAACCTAATTTACACTAAATTTGAGTTTTAAGATTTCAAAAGGATACATTATGGAAAATGGGGTTTCTCCCTTAATCACTAAGTTATAAGCTAATTTACACTCAATTCGAGATTTTAGATTTCAAAAGGATACATTATTGAAAATGGTGTTTCTTCCTTAATCACTAAGTTATAACCGAATTTTTACTCAATTTGAGTTTTAAGATTTCAAAAGGATACCTTATTGAAAATGGAGTTTCTTCCTTAATCACTAAGTTATATCCTATTTTACACTCAATTTGAATTTTTAGATTTACAAGGGATACATTATTGAAAATAGAGTTTCTTCCTTAATCACCAAGTTATAAGCTAATTTACACTCAATTCAAATTTTAAGATTTCATAAGGATACAATATGGAAAATAGAGTTTCTTCCTTAATCACTAAGTTATTACCTAATCTACCACTCAATTTGAGTTTTAAGATTTCAAAAGGATACATTATGGAAAATGGATTTTCTTCACTTAATCACTAAGTTATAAGCTAATTTACAATCAATTCGAGTTTTAATATTTCAAAATGATACATTATTGAAAATGGAGTTTCTTCCTTAATCACTGAGTTATTACCTAATTTTCAGTCAATTAGAGTTAATCACTAAGTTATAACCTAATTTACACTTTGAGTTTTAATATTTCAAAAGGATACATTATGGAAAATGGAGTTTCTTCCTAATTCACTAAGTTACAAGCAAATTTACACTCGATTCGAGATTTTAGATTTCAAAAGGATACATTATTGAAAATGGTGTTTCTTCCTTAATCACTAAGTTATAACCGAATTTTCACTAAATTTGAGTTTTAAGATTTCAAAAGGATGCATTATTGAAATTGGAGTTTCTTCCTTAATCACTAAGTTATAACCTATTTTACACTCAATTTGAATTTTTAGATTTACAAGGGATACATTATTGAAAATGGAGTTTCTTCCTTAATCACTAAGTTATAAGCTAATTTACACTCAATTCGAATTTTAAGATTTCAAAAGGATACATTACGGAAAATGGAGTTTCTTCCTTAATCACTAAGTTATTACCTAATCTAAACTTAATTTGAGTTTTAAGATTTCAAAAGGTTACATTATGCAAAATGGAATTTCTTCCTTAATCACTAAGTTATAAGCTAATTTACAATAAATTCGAGTTTTAATATTTCAAAAGGATACATTATTGAAAATGGAGTTTCTTGCTTAATCACTAAGTTATAAGCTAATTTACACTCAATTCGAGTTTTAAGATTTCAAAAGGATACATTATGGAAAATGGAGTTTCTTCCTTAATCACTATGTTATAAGCTAATTTACACTCAATTCGAGATTTTAGATTTCAAAAGGATACATTATTGAAAATGGTGTTTCTTCCTTAATCACTAAGTTATAACCGAATTTTTACTCAATTTGAGTTTTAAGATTTCAAAAGGATACCTTATTGAAAATGGAGTTTCTTCCTTAATCACCAAGTTATATCCTATTTTACACTCAATTTGAATTTTTAGATTTACAAGGGATACATTATTGAAAATAGAGTTTCTTCCTTAATAACTAAGTTATAAGCTAATTTAAACTCAATTCAAATTTTAATATTTCATAAGGATACAATATGGAAAATAGAGTTTCTTCCTTAATCACTAAGTTATTACCTAATCTACCACTCAATTTGAGTTTTAGGATTTCAAAAGGATACATTATGGAAAATGGATTTTCTTCACTTAATCACTAAGTTATAAGCTAATTTACAATCAATTCGAGTTTTAATATTTCAAAATGATACATTATTGAAAATGGAGTTTCTTCCTTAATCACTGAGTTATTACCTAATTTTCACTCAATTAGAGTGAATCACTAAGTTATAACCTAATTTACACTTTGAGTTTTAATATTTCAAAAGGATACATTATGGAAAATGGAGTTTCTTCCTAATTCACTAAGTTACAAGCAAATTTACACTCGATTCGAGATTTTAGATTTCAAAAGGATACATTATTGAAAATGGTGTTTCTTCCTTAATCACTAAGTTATAACCGAATTTTCACTCAATTTGAGTTTTAAGATTTCAAAAGGATGCATTATTGAAATTGGAGTTTCTTCCTTAATCACTAAGTTATAACCTATTTTACACTCAATTTGAATTTTAAGATTTACATGGGATACATTATTGAAAATGGAGTTTCTTCCTTAATCACTAAGTTATAAGCTAATTTACACTTAATTCGAATTTTAAGATTTCAAAAGGATACATTACGGAAAATGGAGTTTCTTCCTTAATCACTAAGTTATTACCTAATCTAAACTTAATTTGAGTTTTAAGATTTCAAAAGGATACATTATGCAAAATGGAATTTCTTCCTTAATCACTAAGTTATAAGCTAATTTACAATAAATTCGAGTTTTAATATTTCAAAAGGATACATTATTGAAAATGGAGTTTCTTCCTTAATCACTAAGTTATAACCTAATTTACACTCAATTTGAGTTTTAAGATTTCAAAAGGATACATTATGGAAAATGGAGTTTCTTCCTTAATCACAAAGTTATAAGCTAATTTACACTCAATTCGAGATTTTAGATTTCAAAAGGATACATTATTGAAAATGGTGTTTCTTAATCACTAAGTTATAACCGAATTTTTAATCAATTTGAGTTTTAAGATTTCAAAAGGATACTTTATTGAAAATGGAGATTCTTCCTTAATCACTAAGTTATAACCTAATTTACACTAAATTTGAGTTTTAAGATTTCAAAAGGATACATTATGGAAAATGGGGTTTCTCCCTTAATCACTAAGTTATAAGCTAATTTACACTCAATTCGAGATTTTAGATTTCAAAAGGATACATTATTGAAAATGGTGTTTCTTCCTTAATCACTAAGTTATAACCGAATTTTTACTCAATTTGAGTTTTAAGATTTCAAAAGGATACCTTATTGAAAATGGAGTTTCTTCCTTAATCACTAAGTTATATCCTATTTTACACTCAATTTGAATTTTTAGATTTACAAGGGATACATTATTGAAAATAGAGTTTCTTCCTTAATCACCAAGTTATAAGCTAATTTACACTCAATTCAAATTTTAAGATTTCATAAGGATACAATATGGAAAATAGAGTTTCTTCCTTAATCACTAAGTTATTACCTAATCTACCACTCAATTTGAGTTTTAAGATTTCAAAAGGATACATTATGGAAAATGGATTTTCTTCACTTAATCACTAAGTTATAAGCTAATTTACAATCAATTCGAGTTTTAATATTTCAAAATGATACATTATTGAAAATGGAGTTTCTTCCTTAATCACTGAGTTATTACCTAATTTTCAGTCAATTAGAGTTAATCACTAAGTTATAACCTAATTTACACTTTGAGTTTTAATATTTCAAAAGGATACATTATGGAAAATGGAGTTTCTTCCTAATTCACTAAGTTACAAGCAAATTTACACTCGATTCGAGATTTTAGATTTCAAAAGGATACATTATTGAAAATGGTGTTTCTTCCTTAATCACTAAGTTATAACCGAATTTTCACTAAATTTGAGTTTTAAGATTTCAAAAGGATGCATTATTGAAATTGGAGTTTCTTCCTTAATCACTAAGTTATAACCTATTTTACACTCAATTTGAATTTTTAGATTTACAAGGGATACATTATTGAAAATGGAGTTTCTTCCTTAATCACTAAGTTATAAGCTAATTTACACTCAATTCGAATTTTAAGATTTCAAAAGGATACATTACGGAAAATGGAGTTTCTTCCTTAATCACTAAGTTATTACCTAATCTAAACTTAATTTGAGTTTTAAGATTTCAAAAGGTTACATTATGCAAAATGGAATTTCTTCCTTAATCACTAAGTTATAAGCTAATTTACAATAAATTCGAGTTTTAATATTTCAAAAGGATACATTATTGAAAATGGAGTTTCTTCCTTAATCACTAAGTTATAACCTAATTTACACTCAATTTGAGTTTTAAGATTTCAAAAGGATACATTATTGAAAATGGAGTTTCTTCCTTAATCACTAAGTTATAAGCTAATTTACACTCAATTCGAGATTTTAGATTTCAAAAGGATACATTATTGAAAATGGTGTTTCTTCCTTAATCACTAAGTTATAACCGAATTTTTACTCAATTTGAGTTTTAAGATTTCAAAAGGATACCTTATTGAAAATGGAGTTTCTTCCTTAATCACCAAGTTATATCCTATTTTACACTCAATTTGAATTTTTAGATTTACAAGGGATACATTATTGAAAATAGAGTTTCTTCCTTAATAACTAAGTTATAAGCTAATTTAAACTCAATTCAAATTTTAATATTTCATAAGGATACAATATGGAAAATAGAGTTTCTTCCTTAATCACTAAGTTATTACCTAATCTACCACTCAATTTGAGTTTTAGGATTTCAAAAGGATACATTATGGAAAATGGATTTTCTTCACTTAATCACTAAGTTATAAGCTAATTTACAATCAATTCGAGTTTTAATATTTCAAAATGATACATTATTGAAAATGGAGTTTCTTCCTTAATCACTGAGTTATTACCTAATTTTCACTCAATTAGAGTGAATCACTAAGTTATAACCTAATTTACACTTTGAGTTTTAATATTTCAAAAGGATACATTATGGAAAATGGAGTTTCTTCCTAATTCACTAAGTTACAAGCAAATTTACACTCGATTCGAGATTTTAGATTTCAAAAGGATACATTATTGAAAATGGTGTTTCTTCCTTAATCACTAAGTTATAACCGAATTTTCACTCAATTTGAGTTTTAAGATTTCAAAAGGATGCATTATTGAAATTGGAGTTTCTTCCTTAATCACTAAGTTATAACCTATTTTACACTCAATTTGAATTTTTAGATTTACATGGGATACATTATTGAAAATGGAGTTTCTTCCTTAATCACTAAGTTATAAGCTAATTTACACTCAATTCGAATTTTAAGATTTCAAAAGGATACATTACGGAAAATGGAGTTTCTTCCTTAATCACTAAGTTATTACCTAATCTAAACTTAATTTGAGTTTTAAGATTTCAAAAGGATACATTATGCAAAATGGAATTTCTTCCTTAATCACTAAGTTATAAGCTAATTTACAATAAATTCGAGTTTTAATATTTCAAAAGGATACATTATTGAAAATGGAGTTTCTTCCTTAATCACTAAGTTATAACCTAATTTACACTCAATTTGAGTTTTAAGATTTCAAAAGGATACAATATTGAAAATGGAGTTTCTTCCTTAATCACAAAGTTATAAGCTAATTTACACTCAATTCGAGATTTTAGATTTCAAAAGGATACATTATTGAAAATGGTGTTTCTTAATCACTAAGTTATAACCGAATTTTTAATCAATTTGAGTTTTAAGATTTCAAAAGGATACTTTATTGAAAATGGAGATTCTTCCTTAATCACTAAGTTATAACCTAATTTACACTAAATTTGAGTTTTAAGATTTCAAAAGGATACATTATGGAAAATGGGGTTTCTCCCTTAATCACTAAGTTATAAGCTAATTTACACTCAATTCGAGATTTTAGATTTCAAAAGGATACATTATTGAAAATGGTGTTTCTTCCTTAATCACTAAGTTATAACCGAATTTTTACTCAATTTGAGTTTTAAGATTTCAAAAGGATACCTTATTGAAAATGGAGTTTCTTCCTTAATCACTAAGTTATATCCTATTTTACACTCAATTTGAATTTTTAGATTTACAAGGGATACATTATTGAAAATAGAGTTTCTTCCTTAATCACCAAGTTATAAGCTAATTTACACTCAATTCAAATTTTAAGATTTCATAAGGATACAATATGGAAAATAGAGTTTCTTCCTTAATCACTAAGTTATTACCTAATCTACCACTCAATTTGAGTTTTAAGATTTCAAAAGGATACATTATGGAAAATGGATTTTCTTCACTTAATCACTAAGTTATAAGCTAATTTACAATCAATTCGAGTTTTAATATTTCAAAATGATACATTATTGAAAATGGAGTTTCTTCCTTAATCACTGAGTTATTACCTAATTTTCAGTCAATTAGAGTTAATCACTAAGTTATAACCTAATTTACACTTTGAGTTTTAATATTTCAAAAGGATACATTATGGAAAATGGAGTTTCTTCCTAATTCACTAAGTTACAAGCAAATTTACACTCGATTCGAGATTTTAGATTTCAAAAGGATACATTATTGAAAATGGTGTTTCTTCCTTAATCACTAAGTTATAACCGAATTTTCACTAAATTTGAGTTTTAAGATTTCAAAAGGATGCATTATTGAAATTGGAGTTTCTTCCTTAATCACTAAGTTATAACCTATTTTACACTCAATTTGAATTTTTAGATTTACAAGGGATACATTATTGAAAATGGAGTTTCTTCCTTAATCACTAAGTTATAAGCTAATTTACACTCAATTCGAATTTTAAGATTTCAAAAGGATACATTACGGAAAATGGAGTTTCTTCCTTAATCACTAAGTTATTACCTAATCTAAACTTAATTTGAGTTTTAAGATTTCAAAAGGTTACATTATGCAAAATGGAATTTCTTCCTTAATCACTAAGTTATAAGCTAATTTACAATAAATTCGAGTTTTAATATTTCAAAAGGATACATTATTGAAAATGGAGTTTCTTCCTTAATCACTAAGTTATAAGCTAATTTACACTCAATTTGAGTTTTAAGATTTCAAAAGGATACATTATGGAAAATGGAGTTTCTTCCTTAATCACTAAGTTATAAGCTAATTTACACTCAATTCGAGATTTTAGATTTCAAAAGGATACATTATTGAAAATGGTGTTTCTTCCTTAATCACTAAGTTATAACCGAATTTTTACTCAATTTGAGTTTTAAGATTTCAAAAGGATACCTTATTGAAAATGGAGTTTCTTCCTTAATCACTAAGTTATATCCTATTTTACACTCAATTTGAATTTTTAGATTTACAAGGGATACATTATTGAAAATAGAGTTTCTTCCTTAATAACTAAGTTATAAGCTAATTTAAACTCAATTCAAATTTTAATATTTCATAAGGATACAATATGGAAAATAGAGTTTCTTCCTTAATCACTAAGTTATTACCTAATCTACCACTCAATTTGAGTTTTAGGATTTCAAAAGGATACATTATGGAAAATGGATTTTCTTCACTTAATCACTAAGTTATAAGCTAATTTACAATCAATTCGAGTTTTAATATTTCAAAATGATACATTATTGAAAATGGAGTTTCTTCCTTAATCACTGAGTTATTACCTAATTTTCACTCAATTAGAGTGAATCACTAAGTTATAACCTAATTTACACTTTGAGTTTTAATATTTCAAAAGGATACATTATGGAAAATGGAGTTTCTTCCTAATTCACTAAGTTACAAGCAAATTTACACTCGATTCGAGATTTTAGATTTCAAAAGGATACATTATTGAAAATGGTGTTTCTTCCTTAATCACTAAGTTATAACCGAATTTTCACTCAATTTGAGTTTTAAGATTTCAAAAGGATGCATTATTGAAATTGGAGTTTCTTCCTTAATCACTAAGTTATAACCTATTTTACACTCAATTTGAATTTTTAGATTTACATGGGATACATTATTGAAAATGGAGTTTCTTCCTTAATCACTAAGTTATAAGCTAATTTACACTCAATTCGAATTTTAAGATTTCAAAAGGATACATTACGGAAAATGGAGTTTCTTCCTTAATCACTAAGTTATTACCTAATCTAAACTTAATTTGAGTTTTAAGATTTCAAAAGGATACATTATGCAAAATGGAATTTCTTCCTTAATCACTAAGTTATAAGCTAATTTACAATAAATTCGAGTTTTAATATTTCAAAAGGATACATTATTGAAAATGGAGTTTCTTCCTTAATCACTAAGTTATAACCTAATTTACACTCAATTTGAGTTTTAAGATTTCAAAAGGATACATTATGGAAAATGGAGTTTCTTCCTTAATCACAAAGTTATAAGCTAATTTACACTCAATTCGAGATTTTAGATTTCAAAAGGATACATTATTGAAAATGGTGTTTCTTAATCACTAAGTTATAACCGAATTTTTAAGCAATTTGAGTTTTAAGATTTCAAAAGGATACTTTATTGAAAATGGAGATTCTTCCTTAATCACTAAGTTATAACCTAATTTACACTAAGTCCTCCGTCCTCCGTTTCCGGCGCATCGAGTAAGTCCTCTGTGCATGGGTCCCTTGGCAATAACTCCCAAGAGCATACTACTGTTGAGAATCCATTTTTGCAGGGTTCAGGTCGAAATTCAGCGGGGATTCCCTCTGCTGTGGATACTTTACACATGATCGGGAATATGCAAGGGCCTTATTGCCCTACTGGCGCACTCCCGACTACAGCCGGAAATACTCATGTTATTTCCGGCGCACTCTGTAAGTCCCCTAGCACAACTTTGATTTCCTCCGATCCTATTCAAGGGGTTGCTCCTGCTGTTTCTCCTGTTACCTTGCAGGACTCTCAATTTCCGGTCGACGCTCCGGCCGTTCATGTTGCTCATTCCCCTGCTACTACTAAGTCCTATGCGGATGTTGCTGGTGCAAAACGAAGGACGGAGACTCGCCCTCCTCTGTTTCGTGATCCAATTAAACCAACTCCCCATGATGAGTATCTCCTTATTGATATTCCTGAAGAAGATTATCAACAGGGGTTGCAAGAATTTCGGAACGCTCTAATTGGACGAATGATTACCTTGCCGGGGAAGTCACTGGTACCTCTCTTGGTGTTGAAGGATAAGCTGAAAGCATTATGGCAATTGCAAGGTCGTTTGAAGATGATTCCGCTTGGGAAGGGTTATTTTACTGTTATGTTTGAAGACGAAGGTGAAAAGAGGAGAATCGAGACCCGTTCTTCTTATTCCCTTGATACAGGCACATTTCGTCTACAGGCTTGGTCGCCGAACTTCAATCCGAGTAGAGTCAAGACTTCAGTGGCGCAAGTGTGGGTTCGCTTTTCGGATTTACCGATTGAGTATTGGCAACCGAGAATCCTTGAAGCTTTAGCTTCGACCATTGGTACTTTGGTGCAGATTGATATCAACACCTCAAACCGTTTGTTCGGGCTCTATGCCCGTATGTTGATCGAACTTGATCTATCTAAGGATTTGCATCAACAGGTTATGTATAGACGGGGCTCTCATCTTTCAGCCACTAACATAACCTATGAAAAATTACCACCTTTTTGTCGTGAATGTGGGGTACTGGGTCATTTTTTGAGCTCATGCAAGAAATCGAAGGTTCAATCTACGGTCCCTTCCCGTCGCGCGAGCCGTGGTCGTAGTCGTTCACGGAAACGAAATCCGATCCATGGCAAACGGCAGGCCCCAAATCATACGGGGGAGGTTACGAAGGCGGATGTTGACACTTTGGCTGGGGAACTTGCTGCTGAACGTGAGAGTCAGGCCCTTAAGGAGTCTTTAACCGAGTCACTATCCAATAATGATGACGCTTTTCCAAAGTCCGGGTTTGAGAATAACGAGGTTGCTCCGGTTGTTAAGTCTAATGCCTTTGCTGCTTTAGACAATTCGGTGGCTGTTTTGGAAAGGGATCCAACACACGAGACTGACGACATACTGGTGAACTCTGTTTCCCAAAATGTTCAACCTCCTTCTATGGTACGAAAGCCTGGAATTCTTAAGACCTCTTATATAGAGACTTCACTTCCACTTGGTGTTTCCATCAAGACTTCACTTCCGGCTGGTATTGCTAGGAAGAAGGCTCTACGGGACACTCCTCTTGCATCACCTCCTCCCATTGAAATAAACTCAGAATCTCATAATTCCCATCCTAGTGCGAACCATTCTTTGGACTTGGCCATTGTACGTTCTGAAGGGGTTTTAGAAGACACGCATGTGGAAGCGAAAGAGAATTTACGTGTCGATGAGCAGAGTAGCCGTGTGCATGAGCTGCATTATGCGGCGTCTAGAAAATGGGGTGATGATGATGAGGATGATGGACTGCCGAAGCACAGTCAAGCCTTGACCTCATGATCTGTTTATCATGGAACCTCCAGGGGATAGGGAACGACCAAACTCAAACTGCCCTTCGTTCTCTATGCCACAAATTCAGGCCTGATTACTTAGCCATTTATGAACCTAAGATAAGGATTTCTTCTATCTCTGCTCATTTTTGGCGTTCTATTCATATGTCTTTTCTATTTGCCAATTTTCGTGCTGGTTCCCTTCCTAATATCTGGATTTTATGTAAGGATGAATATGTTACCTCTACTAAACTTCTTTTCCAGACTGATCAATGTATTGCTGTGACGGTGGATTTGGGGTTGAATGTCTGCACGATGGCGTTTGTTCATGCTCGCAATTCCTATATTCTTCGGCGCGAATTATGGCGGAATTTATTGCATATCTTGGACCCTAATCTTTGTATTATTGGGGACATGTGGTTACTGGCTTACATGAACGGAGCAGGAACATGACCTTTCGTAGTCTTCCTTCCGTGGAGTTTGTTGCTTTCATTGATGAAGCAAAGTTGGTGGAGTTTGACACTAATGATCTTGTTTATACATGGTCTAGTAGACGGGCTGATCTTGGTTTTGTTGCTGCCCGTCTCGATCGTGCATTGGCTACTACGGGCTTCGTCAACTTATGGACTTCTGTCAACCTTGATATTCTTCCGAGACACTCTTCTGATCATCATCCCCTCCTCCTTTCGCTCATGATGGAGCGTCCGAAGTCTCGTCAGATTTTCCGTTTCCAAACAATGTGGATTCGTCATGAGGGTTTTTTAGATCTTGTTAAAGCCTCCTGGGTTCTTCCGTCTCATGCAAGGACTCCGGTGCTTCAGGTCACTTCGAAACTGAAGCGATTACGCGTGGCGCTTCGGCATTGGAACATTTCAGTTTTCCGTCATGTCTTTAATGAGATTGATGCTGCTACCCAAAATCTTCATGATATTCAGCAGGAGATTCATTCTGATGGTGATAGCGATGATCGGTTTGCTCGTGAGATCGATTGTTTAACCCATCTCAATGAATTATTGGCTAGGCGGCAGGAGTTTTACTCCCAGAAGAGTCGGCTTCAATGGCTTAAGGATGGTGATCGTAATTCATCTTTTTTCCATATTGCTACTAAGGTGAGGAAGGGTGGTTTCTTGCTCTCGGAGATGATGATTAATGACACTTTGGTCACTGATTTGTCCTCTATTGCTACCCATGTTGTGGATTATTATAGTGATTTGTTTAAGAAAGATGTTGAGGTTATTCCCGTTTCGACGCAACTTGATGTCCTTCCTTTTATTCGTATACCTGAGGGGGAGGGGGATTTTCTCACGGCAATTCCCCTTCTCGATGAGGTTAGGGCAGCGGTTTTTGCCATGGAGGGTTCTAGTTCTCCGGGCCCGGATGGTTTTCCAGGTTCCTTCTTCCACGCATGTTGGCCTATAATATATGAGGATATCACTGAAGCAGTGCAGCATATTTTCAGAACGCTGGTTATGCCTAGCGGTTTCAATGCAAGTTTGGTTACGCTTATTCCTAAAAAGCCTGGTGCAAATCGAATTCAAGACTTTCGGCCGATTGTGATGGGTAATTTCCTATACAAAGTTTTTACTAAAATTGTTGCAACAAGATTGGGCTCTTTCGTGACTAGATTTCTCTCTCCGTATCAATTTGGCTTCATTCCTGGGAAACGTATTCATACCTGTATTTCTCTTGCCTCGGATGCTATTAACAAATTGAAATGTCAGGCTAAACTTGGAAATATGGCTATAAAGGTTGATATTTCTAAAGCCTTTGATACGATTGATTGGGGTTTTCTGCAAGCGGTTCTTAATCGAATGGGCTTCCCCAAAAGGTTTTGTGATATGGTGGACATGATTTTGCATTCTGCTCGTCTTTCCATTCTCCTTAATGGTGAGCCTCGTGGTTTTTTCTCCTGCTCACGAGGAGTCCGGCAAGGTGATCCTTTATCCCCTCTTCTTTTTTGTCTTGCGGAGGAGGCTCTGGGTAGGTATTTGCAATGGGAGGTTGATCGGAAGGCTTTGCGGGTGCTTCGTGGCTCGCCCCCCTTCCTTTTTTATGCTGATGATATTCTGGTGTTTGCAAAGGCGAGCGCAAAGGATGCGGCCTGTTTGAGGAGGATTCTTCAGGATTATGGATCGATATCGGGCCAACTGTACAGTCCTAGTAAGTCTCACGTTTATTATGGTGATTCGGTTCGGACGTTTGTTCGCCGTCAGATCTACCGTGTGATTGGCATTCAGGAGGGTGAGTTTCCTTTTACTTATCTTGGGGTTCCTCTCTTCAGAGGGGCCCCAAAGGCTGCCTATTTTGCGAGTCTTGTGGATTCTATTATGGGGAAATTCGGTACGTGGAAAGGTCATTCTTTATCTTTGGCTGGTCGCAAATGTCTGATTAACTCGGTTATCTGTGCTTCTCTTGTTCACACTATGATGATATATCGTTGGCCTAGATCAAGTATCAAACTCCTTGAGCGGGCTATGAGAAATTTCTTGTGGACTGGTGATATTAACAAAAAGGGTACATGTACTATTTCTTGGAAGCGTTGTTGTGCTTCTACTTCTGAAGGTGGTCTGGGTTTACGCTCTATTACTGTGGCTAACGATTCTTTTGGTTGTAAGTTGGCTTGGGATATTTACAGGAATCCCTCTCCTGATTTTGAGTGCTTGCATGCTCGCTACTTTACTGTACACCGTCTTCCCCATTTCTCTTACAGTAGGGCTTCTTCCATTGCTCCTGGTATTGCACGACACGTTCCACGAATTGTTGATGGTGCAAGATGGATAGTCAGTAGCACTTCGCGTGTGAGCTTTTGGCATGAGAATTGGCTTGGTTACACGATTGCGGATAGGGTGGGTATCCCTAGCTCTGCTCAGCAGCTCTTTCAGGGGGAAGTTAGGGACTTCTTTTTTGATGATTCTTGGCATTTTTCCCTGGACTTCGTCGTTGCATACCCGACTATTGTGAATGATATTCTCCAGGTGCGTCTTTCCCGCGAGAATGACACGTTGGTTTGGGAAAACACTGTTTCTGGGGAGTTGACTTCTAGGATTGCGTATGATGAGATTAGTCAACACTTTCAAAAACCGCCTTGGGCTGCTTGGATTTGGGCTCCTTTCATTCCTCCATGTCGTTCGACCTTACTTTGGAGGGCAGCGTGGGGTCAGCTTCCTACATCCGGTTGGTTTAGGAAGATCGGGTATTCGGGTCCTACAATATGCTTACTTTGTCAGCAGGGGGAGGACACACAGGACCATATCCTTTCTACTTGTCCTTTTATTAAGCAAATTTATGCTTTTTTAGCCTCTACTTTTGATGTTATTTTGAATCTTGATGATGGTTTCTACTCTGTGTTGTTGCAAGTTATGAGTTTTCACTTTAGCGAGCAGGTGGCGAAACTCTGGCGGCTTGCTTTTGTCACCACTATATGGGCTGTTTGGTGGTTTCGAAATAGGTCCTACCACGAGGGTGTTAAGCCTTCGGTTCGTCGTTGTTTGGCGCTCATCATTGCCAATGTTAGTGACTCGGCTGCTCTAGCTAAGGGCACTTCTAATGGTTCGCTCCGTGATCTATTGGTGACGCGTGCCTTTCGCATTCGTTTGATGCCCCGGTCACCACGCACGCCGATATATGTGAGATGGTTGCCGCCGATCCCTGGTTGGTATAAAGTCAATGTAGATGGTAGTGTGACTTGTGCGCCGGGCCCATTGCATGTGGGGGCGATTTTTCGGAATTCTAGAGGTTTGTTTGTTGCTGCTACCTCTGATTCTTTTGGCTGGGGTTATCCGCTTGAGGCCGAGATTGCTGCTATTTTGTTGGCAATTGAGTATGCTTACACGCGTGGTTGGAGACAGCTTTGGGTGGAGTCCGATTCTACACTTGCGATTCAAACTATGAAGCGTGAAATTCCATTTGTTCCTTGGCGGTTACAGGGTTTATGGAGCCAAGTTATGTATTGTGCAGCTTCGATGAGCATATGCTTTACACACGTCTTTCGGGAAGGAAATCGGGCAGCTGATGCCCTGGCTGCTTTGCATGCTCGGCGGACTTGGGTTGGCTCTTGCCCAATTTTTCTTGCTCCCTTTATTTACTCTGATATGAACTTTGAATATTGTAGGGTTTAGGTTGGCTTCTTTACTTTGCTTTGTTTCGTTGTTTGTTGTTTGAGGCCAGTCTCTATTCAGTTCTATTTGGAGCTGAGAGCTTGGCCTTGGGTTTGTCTCTATTCAGTCCTTCGGGCTGAGAGCTAAACCCTTCTATTGCTTTGTATTCTGGGCTTTTCCTATTTGGAGCCGAAGTTTTTAGTGGTTGGTAACGCTTTTTCGCCTACGCTGGTTTGTCCTCAAGGGAGGTTTACAGCGAGGTTTTTAATGCGGCCCACTAATTGCTTCTTTGTTTTGGCTCCTTGACCCCGGGTTGTGGGGTCACCTCTGTTTTCTTTTTCTTCTTAATAAAATCGCCTTCATTTGCACTAAGTTATAACCTAATTTACACTCAATTTGAGTTTTAAGATTTCAAAAGGATACATTATGGAAAATGGAGTTTCTTCCTTAATCACTAAGTTATAAGCTAATTTACACTCAATTCGAGATTTTAGATTTCAAAAGGATACATTATTGAAAATGGTGTTTCTTCCTTAATCACTAAGTTATAACCGAATTTTTACTCAATTTGAGTTTTAAGATTTCAAAAGGATACCTTATTGAAAATGGAGTTTCTTCCTTAATCACTAAGTTATATCCTATTTTACACTCAATTTGAATTTTTAGATTTACAAGGGATACATTATTGAAAATAGAGTTTCTTCCTTAATAACTAAGTTATAAGCTAATTTAAACTCAATTCAAATTTTAAGATTTCATAAGGATACAATATGGAAAATAGAGTTTCTTCCTTAATCACTAAGTTATTACCTAATCTACCACTCAATTTGAGTTTTAGGATTTCAAAAGGATACATTATGGAAAATGGATTTTCTTCACTTAATCACTAAGTTATAAGCTAATTTACAATCAATTCGAGTTTTAATATTTCAAAATGATACATTATTGAAAATGGAGTTTCTTCCTTAATCACTGAGTTATTACCTAATTTTCACTCAATTAGAGTGAATCACTAAGTTATAACCTAATTTACACTTTGAGTTTTAATATTTCAAAAGGATACATTATGGAAAATGGAGTTTCTTCCTAATTCACTAAGTTACAAGCAAATTTACACTCAATTCGAGATTTTAGATTTCAAAAGGATACATTATTGAAAATGGTGTTTCTTCCTTAATCACTAAGTTATAACCGAATTTTCACTCAATTTGAGTTTTAAGATTTCAAGAGGATGCATTATTGAAATTGGAGTTTCTTCCTTAATCACTAAGTTATAACCTATTTTACACTCAATTTGAATTTTTAGATTTACATGGGATACATTATTGAAAATGGAGTTTCTTCCTTAATCACTAAGTTATAAGCTAATTTACACTCAATTCGAATTTTAAGATTTCAAAAGGATACATTACGGAAAATGGAGTTTCTTCCTTAATCACTAAGTTATTACCTAATCTAAACTTAATTTGAGTTTTAAGATTTCAAAAGGATACATTATGCAAAATGGAATTTCTTCCTTAATCACTAAGTTATAAGCTAATTTACAATAAATTCGAGTTTTAATATTTCAAAAGGATACATTATTGAAAATGGAGTTTCTTCCTTAATCACTAAGTTATAACCTAATTTACACTCAATTTGAGTTTTAAGATTTCAAAAGGATACATTATGGAAAATGGAGTTTCTTCCTTAATCACAAAGTTATAAGCTAATTTACACTCAATTCGAGATTTTAGATTTCAAAAGGATACATTATTGAAAATGGTGTTTCTTAATCACTAAGTTATAACCGAATTTTTAATCAATTTGAGTTTTAAGATTTCAAAAGGATACTTTATTGAAAATGGAGATTCTTCCTTAATCACTAAGTTATAACCTAATTTACACTAAATTTGAGTTTTAAGATTTCAAAAGGATACATTATGGAAAATGGGGTTTCTCCCTTAATCACTAAGTTATAAGCTAATTTACACTCAATTCGAGATTTTAGATTTCAAAAGGATACATTATTGAAAATGGTGTTTCTTCCTTAATCACTAAGTTATAACCGAATTTTTACTCAATTTGAGTTTTAAGATTTCAAAAGGATACCTTATTGAAAATGGAGTTTCTTCCTTAATCACTAAGTTATATCCTATTTTACACTCAATTTGAATTTTTAGATTTACAAGGGATACATTATTGAAAATAGAGTTTCTTCCTTAATCACCAAGTTATAAGCTAATTTACACTCAATTCAAATTTTAAGATTTCATAAGGATACAATATGGAAAATAGAGTTTCTTCCTTAATCACTAAGTTATTACCTAATCTACCACTCAATTTGAGTTTTAAGATTTCAAAAGGATACATTATGGAAAATGGATTTTCTTCACTTAATCACTAAGTTATAAGCTAATTTACAATCAATTCGAGTTTTAATATTTCAAAATGATACATTATTGAAAATGGAGTTTCTTCCTTAATCACTAAGTTATAACCGAATTTTCACTCAATCTGAGTTTTAAGATTTCAAAAGGATGCATTATTGAAATTGGAGTTTCTTCCTTAATCACTAAGTTATAACCTATTTTACACTCAATTTGAATTTTTAGATTTACATGGGATACATTATTGAAAATGGAGTTTCTTCCTTAATCACTAAGTTATAAGCTAATTTACACTCAATTCGAATTTTAAGATTTCAAAAGGATACATTACGAAAAATGGAGTTTCTTCCTTAATCACTAAGTTATTACCTAATCTAAACTTAATTTGAGTTTTAAGATTTCAAAAGGATACATTATGCAAAATGGAATTTCTTCCTTAATCACTAAGTTATAAGCTAATTTACAATAAATTCGAGTTTTAATATTTCAAAAGGATACATTATTGAAAATGGAGTTTCTTCCTTAATCACTAAGTTATAACCTAATTTACACTCAATTTGAGTTTTAAGATTTCAAAAGGATACATTATGGAAAATGGAGTTTCTTCCTTAATCACAAAGTTATAAGCTAATTTACACTCAATTCGAGATTTTAGATTTCAAAAGGATACATTATTGAAAATGGTGTTTCTTAATCACTAAGTTATAACCGAATTTTTAATCAATTTGAGTTTTAAGATTTCAAAAGGATACTTTATTGAAAATTGAGTTTCTTCCTTAATCACTAAGTTATAACCTAATTTACACTAAATTTGAGTTTTAAGATTTCAAAAGGATACATTATGGAAAATGGGGTTTCTCCCTTAATCACTAAGTTATAAGCTAATTTACACTCAATTCGAGATTTTAGATTTCAAAAGGATACATTATTGAAAATGGTGTTTCTTCCTTAATCACTAAGTTATAACCGAATTTTTACTCAATTTGAGTTTTAAGATTTCAAAAGGATACCTTATTGAAAATGGAGTTTCTTGCTTAATCACTAAGTTATATCCTATTTTACACTCAATTTGAATTTTTAGATTTACAAGGGATACATTATTGAAAATAGAGTTTCTTCCTTAATCACCAAGTTATAAGCTAATTTACACTCAATTCAGATTTTAAGATTTCATAAGGATACAATATGGAAAATAGAGTTTCTTCCTTAATCACTAAGTTATTACCTAATCTACCACTCAATTTGAGTTTTAAGATTTCAAAAGGATACATTATGGAAAATGGATTTTCTTCACTTAATCACTAAGTTATAAGCTAATTTACAATCAATTCGAGTTTTAATATTTCAAAATGATACATTATTGAAAATGGAGTTTCTTCCTTAATCACTGAGTTATTACCTAATTTTCACTCAATTAGAATTAATCACTAAGTTATAACCTAATTTACACTTTGAGTTTTAATATTTCAAAAGGATACATTATGGAAAATGGAGTTTCTTCCTAATTCACTAAGTTACAAGCAAATTTACACTCGATTCGAGATTTTAGATTTCAAAAGGATACATTATTGAAAATGGTGTTTCTTCCTTAATCACTAAGTTATAACCGAATTGTCACTCAATTTGAGTTTTAAGATTTCAAAAGGATGCATTATTGAAATTGGAGTTTCTTCCTTAATCACTAAGTTATAACCTATTTTACACTCAATTTGAATTTTTAGATTTACAAGGGATACATTATTGAAAATGGAGTTTCTTCCTTAATCACTAAGTTATAAGCTAATTTACACTCAATTCGAATTTTAAGATTTCAAAAGGATACATTACGGAAAATGGAGTTTCTTCCTTAATCACTAAGTTATTACCTAATCTAAACTTAATTTGAGTTTTAAGATTTCAAAAGGATACATTATGCAAAATGGAATTTCTTCCTTAATCACTAAGTTATAAGCTAATTTACAATAAATTCGAGTTTTAATATTTCAAAAGGATACATTATTGAAAATGGAGTTTCTTCCTTAATCACTAAGTTATAACCTAATTTACACTCAATTTGAGTTTTAAGATTTCAAAAGGATACATTATGGAAAATGGAGTTTCTTCCTTAATCACTAAGTTATAAGCTAATTTACGCTCAATTCGAGATTTTAGATTTCAAAAGGTTACATTATTGAAAATGGTGTTTCTTAATCACTAAGTTATAACCGAATTTTTAATCAATTTGAGTTTTAAGATTTCAAAAGGATACTTTATTGAAAATGGAGTTTATTCCTTAATCACTAAGTTATAACCTAATTTACACTAAATTTGAGTTTTAAGATTTCAAAAGGATACATTATGGAAAATGGGGTTTCTCCCTTAATCACTAAGTTATAAGCTAATTTACACTCAATTCGAGATTTTAGATTTCAAAAGGATACATTATTGAAAATGGTGTTTCTTCCTTAATCACTAAGTTATAACCGAATTTTTACTCAATTTGAGTTTTAAGATTTCAAAAGGATACCTTATTGAAAATGGAGTTTCTTCCTTAATCACTAAGTTATATCCTATTTTACACTCAATTTGAATTTTTAGATTTACATGGGATACATTATTGAAAATAGAGTTTCTTCCTTAATCACCAAGTTATAAGCTAATTTACACTCAATTCAAATTTAAAGATTTCATAAGGATACAATATGGAAAATAGAGTTTCTTCCTTAATCACTAAGTTATTACCTAATCTACCACTCAATTTGAGTTTTAAGATTTCAAAAGGATACATTATGGAAAATGGATTTTCTTCACTTAATCACTAAGTTATAAGCTAATTTACAATCAATTCGAGTTTTAATATTTCAAAATGATACATTATTGAAAATGGAGTTTCTTCCTTAATCACTGAGTTATTACCAAATTTTCACTCAATTAGAGTTAATCACTAAGTTATAACCTAATTTACACTTTGAGTTTTAATATTTCAAAAGGATACATTATGGAAAATGGAGTTTCTTCCTAATTCACTAAGTTACAAGCAAATTTACACTCGATTCGACATTTTAGATTTCAAAAGGATACATTATTGAAAATGGTGTTTCTTCCTTAATCACTAAGTTATAACCGAATTTTCACTCAATTTGAGTTTTAAGATTTCAAAAGGATGCATTATTGAAATTGGAGTTTCTTCCTTAATCACTAAGTTATAACCTATTTTACACTCAATTTGAGTTTTATGATTTACATGGGATACATTATTGAAAATGGAGTTTCTTCCTTAATCACTAAGTTATAAGCTAATTTACACTCAATTCGAATTTTAAGATTTCAAAAGGATACATTATTGAAAATGGAGTTTCTTCCTTAATCACTAAGTTATTACCTAATCTAAACTTAATTTGAGTTTTAAGATTTCAAAAGGATACATTATGCAAAATGGAATTTCTTCCTTAATCACTAAGTTATAAGCTAATTTACAATAAATTCGAGTTTTAAGATTTCAAAAGGATACATTATTGAAAATGGAGTTTCTTCCTTAATCACTAAGTTATAACCTAATTTACACTCAATTTGAGTTTTAAGATTTCAAAAGGATACATTATGGAAAATGGAGTTTCTTCCTTAATCACAAAGTTATAAGCTAATTTACACTCAATTCGAGATTTTAGATTTCAAAAGGATACATTATTGAAAATGGTGTTTCTTAATCACTAAGTTATAACCGAATTTTTAATCAATTTGAGTTTTAAGATTTCAAAAGGATACTTTATTGAAAATGGAGATTCTTCCTTAATCACTAAGTTATAACCTAATTTACACTAAATTTGAGTTTTAAGATTTCAAAAGGATACATTATGGAAAATGGGGTTTCTCCCTTAATCACTAAGTTATAAGCTAATTTACACTCAATTCGAGATTTTAGATTTCAAAAGGATACATTATTGAAAATGGTGTTTCTTCCTTAATCACTAAGTTATAACCGAATTTTTACTCAATTTGAGTTTTAAGATTTCAAAAGGATACCTTATTGAAAATGGAGTTTCTTCCTTAATCACTAAGTTATATCCTATTTTACACTCAATTTGAATTTTTAGATTTACAAGGGATACATTATTGAAAATAGAGTTTCTTCCTTAATCACCAAGTTATAAGCTAATTTACACTCAATTCAAATTTTAAGATTTCATAAGGATACAATATGGAAAATAGAGTTTCTTCCTTAATCACTATGTTATTACCTAATCTACCACTCAATTTGAGTTTTAAGATTTCAAAAGGATACATTATGGAAAATGGATTTTCTTCACTTAATCACTAAGTTATAAGCTAATTTACAATCAATTCGAGTTTTAATATTTCAAAATGATACATTATTGAAAATGGAGTTTCTTCCTTAATCACTGAGTTATTACCTAATTTTCACTCAATTAGAGTTAATCACTAAGTTATAACCTAATTTACACTTTGAGTTTTAATATTTCAAAAGGATACATTATGGAAAATGGAGTTTCTTCCTAATTCACTAAGTTACAAGCAAATTTACACTCGATTCGAGATTTTAGATTTCAAAAGGATACATTATTGAAAATGGTGTTTCTTCCTTAATCACTAAGTTATAACCGAATTGTCACTCAATTTGAGTTTTAAGATTTCAAAAGGATGCATTATTGAAATTGGAGTTTCTTCCTTAATCACTAAGTTATAACCTATTTTACACTCAATTTGAATTTTTAGATTTACAAGGGATACATTATTGAAAATGGAGTTTCTTCCTTAATCACTAAGTTATAAGCTAATTTACACTCAATTCGAATTTTAAGATTTCAAAAGGATACATTACGGAAAATGGAGTTTCTTCCTTAATCACTAAGTTATTACCTAATCTAAACTTAATTTGAGTTTTAAGATTTCAAAAGGATACATTATGCAAAATGGAATTTCTTCCTTAATCACTAAGTTATAAGCTAATTTACAATAAATTCGAGTTTTAATATTTCAAAAGGATACATTATTGAAAATGGAGTTTCTTCCTTAATCACTAAGTTATAACCTAATTTACACTCAATTTGAGTTTTAAGATTTCAAAAGGATACAATATTGAAAATGGAGTTTCTTCCTTAATCACAAAGTTATAAGCTAATTTACACTCAATTCGAGATTTTAGATTTCAAAAGGATACATTATTGAAAATGGTGTTTCTTAATCACTAAGTTATAACCGAATTTTTAATCAATTTGAGTTTTAAGATTTCAAAAGGATACTTTATTGAAAATGGAGATTCTTCCTTAATCACTAAGTTATAACCTAATTTACACTAAATTTGAGTTTTAAGATTTCAAAAGGATACATTATGGAAAATGGGGTTTCTCCCTTAATCACTAAGTTATAAGCTAATTTACACTCAATTCGAGATTTTAGATTTCAAAAGGATACATTATTGAAAATGGTGTTTCTTCCTTAATCACTAAGTTATAACCGAATTTTTACTCAATTTGAGTTTTAAGATTTCAAAAGGATACCTTATTGAAAATGGAGTTTCTTCCTTAATCACTAAGTTATATCCTATTTTACACTCAATTTGAATTTTTAGATTTACAAGGGATACATTATTGAAAATAGAGTTTCTTCCTTAATCACCAAGTTATAAGCTAATTTACACTCAATTCAAATTTTAAGATTTCATAAGGATACAATATGGAAAATAGAGTTTCTTCCTTAATCACTATGTTATTACCTAATCTACCACTCAATTTGAGTTTTAAGATTTCAAAAGGATACATTATGGAAAATGGATTTTCTTCACTTAATCACTAAGTTATAAGCTAATTTACAATCAATTCGAGTTTTAATATTTCAAAATGATACATTATTGAAAATGGAGTTTCTTCCTTAATCACTGAGTTATTACCTAATTTTCACTCAATTAGAGTTAATCACTAAGTTATAACCTAATTTACACTTTGAGTTTTAATATTTCAAAAGGATACATTATGGAAAATGGAGTTTCTTCCTAATTCACTAAGTTACAAGCAAATTTACACTCGATTCGAGATTTTAGATTTCAAAAGGATACATTATTGAAAATGGTGTTTCTTCCTTAATCACTAAGTTATAACCGAATTGTCACTCAATTTGAGTTTTAAGATTTCAAAAGGATGCATTATTGAAATTGGAGTTTCTTCCTTAATCACTAAGTTATAACCTATTTTACACTCAATTTGAATTTTTAGATTTACAAGGGATACATTATTGAAAATGGAGTTTCTTCCTTAATCACTAAGTTATAAGCTAATTTACACTCAATTCGAATTTTAAGATTTCAAAAGGATACATTACGGAAAATGGAGTTTCTTCCTTAATCACTAAGTTATTACCTAATCTAAACTTAATTTGAGTTTTAAGATTTCAAAAGGATACATTATGCAAAATGGAATTTCTTCCTTAATCACTAAGTTATAAGCTAATTTACAATAAATTCGAGTTTTAATATTTCAAAAGGATACATTATTGAAAATGGAGTTTCTTCCTTAATCACTAAGTTATAACCTAATTTACACTCAATTTGAGTTTTAAGATTTCAAAAGGATACATTATGGAAAATGGAGTTTCTTCCTTAATCACTAAGTTATAAGCTAATTTACGCTCAATTCGAGATTTTAGATTTCAAAAGGTTACATTATTGAAAATGGTGTTTCTTAATCACTAAGTTATAACCGAATTTTTAATCAATTTGAGTTTTAAGATTTCAAAAGGATACTTTATTGAAAATGGAGTTTATTCCTTAATCACTAAGTTATAACCTAATTTACACTAAATTTGAGTTTTAAGATTTCAAAAGGATACATTATGGAAAATGGGGTTTCTCCCTTAATCACTAAGTTATAAGCTAATTTACACTCAATTCGAGATTTTAGATTTCAAAAGGATACATTATTGAAAATGGTGTTTCTTCCTTAATCACTAAGTTATAACCGAATTTTTACTCAATTTGAGTTTTAAGATTTCAAAAGGATACCTTATTGAAAATGGAGTTTCTTCCTTAATCACTAAGTTATATCCTATTTTACACTCAATTTGAATTTTTAGATTTACATGGGATACATTATTGAAAATAGAGTTTCTTCCTTAATCACTAAGTTATAAGCTAATTTACACTCAATTCAAATTTAAAGATTTCATAAGGATACAATATGGAAAATAGAGTTTCTTCCTTAATCACTAAGTTATTACCTAATCTACCACTCAATTTGAGTTTTAAGATTTCAAAAGGATACATTATGGAAAATGGATTTTCTTCACTTAATCACTAAGTTATAAGCTAATTTACAATCAATTCGAGTTTTAATATTTCAAAATGATACATTATTGAAAATGGAGTTTCTTCCTTAATCACTGAGTTATTACCAAATTTTCACTCAATTAGAGTTAATCACTAAGTTATAACCTAATTTACACTTTGAGTTTTAATATTTCAAAAGGATACATTATGGAAAATGGAGTTTCTTCCTAATTCACTAAGTTACAAGCAAATTTACACTCGATTCGACATTTTAGATTTCAAAAGGATACATTATTGAAAATGGTGTTTCTTCCTTAATCACTAAGTTATAACCGAATTTTCACTCAATCTGAGTTTTAAGATTTCAAAAGGATGCATTATTGAAATTGGAGTTTCTTCCTTAATCACTAAGTTATAACCTATTTTACACTCAATTTGAATTTTTAGATTTACATGGGATACATTATTGAAAATGGAGTTTCTTCCTTAATCACTAAGTTATAAGCTAATTTACACTCAATTCGAATTTTAAGATTTCAAAAGGATACATTACGAAAAATGGAGTTTCTTCCTTAATCACTAAGTTATTACCTAATCTAAACTTAATTTGAGTTTTAAGATTTCAAAAGGATACATTATGCAAAATGGAATTTCTTCCTTAATCACTAAGTTATAAGCTAATTTACAATAAATTCGAGTTTTAATATTTCAAAAGGATACATTATTGAAAATGGAGTTTCTTCCTTAATCACTAAGTTATAACCTAATTTACACTCAATTTGAGTTTTAAGATTTCAAAAGGATACATTATGGAAAATGGAGTTTCTTCCTTAATCACAAAGTTATAAGCTAATTTACACTCAATTCGAGATTTTAGATTTCAAAAGGATACATTATTGAAAATGGTGTTTCTTAATCACTAAGTTATAACCGAATTTTTAATCAATTTGAGTCTTAAGATTTCAAAAGGATACTTTATTGAAAATTGAGTTTCTTCCTTAATCACTAAGTTATAACCTAATTTACACTAAATTTGAGTTTTAAGATTTCAAAAGGATACATTATGGAAAATGGGGTTTCTCCCTTAATCACTAAGTTATAAGCTAATTTACACTCAATTCGAGATTTTAGATTTCAAAAGGATACATTATTGAAAATGGTGTTTCTTCCTTAATCACTAAGTTATAACCGAATTTTTACTCAATTTGAGTTTTAAGATTTCAAAAGGATACCTTATTGAAAATGGAGTTTCTTCCTTAATCACTAAGTTATATCCTATTTTACACTCAATTTGAATTTTTAGATTTACAAGGGATACATTATTGAAAATAGAGTTTCTTCCTTAATCACCAAGTTATAAGCTAATTTACACTCAATTCAGATTTTAAGATTTCATAAGGATACAATATGGAAAATAGAGTTTCTTCCTTAATCACTAAGTTATTACCTAATCTACCACTCAATTTGAGTTTTAAGATTTCAAAAGGATACATTATGGAAAATGGATTTTCTTCACTTAATCACTAAGTTATAAGCTAATTTACAATCAATTCGAGTTTTAATATTTCAAAATGATACATTATTGAAAATGGAGTTTCTTCCTTAATCACTGAGTTATTACCTAATTTTCACTCAATTAGAATTAATCACTAAGTTATAACCTAATTTACACTTTGAGTTTTAATATTTCAAAAGGATACATTATGGAAAATGGAGTTTCTTCCTAATTCACTAAGTTACAAGCAAATTTACACTCGATTCGAGATTTTAGATTTCAAAAGGATACATTATTGAAAATGGTGTTTCTTCCTTAATCACTAAGTTATAACCGAATTGTCACTCAATTTGAGTTTTAAGATTTCAAAAGGATGCATTATTGAAATTGGAGTTTCTTCCTTAATCACTAAGTTATAACCTATTTTACACTCAATTTGAATTTTTAGATTTACAAGGGATACATTATTGAAAATGGAGTTTCTTCCTTAATCACTAAGTTATAAGCTAATTTACACTCAATTAGAATTTTAAGATTTCAAAAGGATACATTACGGAAAATGGAGTTTCTTCCTTAATCACTAAGTTATTACCTAATCTAAACTTAATTTGAGTTTTAAGATTTCAAAAGGATACATTATGCAAAATGGAATTTCTTCCTTAATCACTAAGTTATAAGCTAATTTACAATAAATTCGAGTTTTAATATTTCAAAAGGATACATTATTGAAAATGGAGTTTCTTCCTTAATCACTAAGTTATAACCTAATTTACACTCAATTTGAGTTTTAAGATTTCAAAAGGATACATTATGGAAAATGGAGTTTCTTCCTTAATCACTAAGTTATAAGCTAATTTACGCTCAATTCGAGATTTTAGATTTCAAAAGGTTACATTATTGAAAATGGTGTTTCTTAATCACTAAGTTATAACCGAATTTTTAATCAATTTGAGTTTTAAGATTTCAAAAGGATACTTTATTGAAAATGGAGTTTATTCCTTAATCACTAAGTTATAACCTAATTTACACTAAATTTGAGTTTTAAGATTTCAAAAGGATACATTATGGAAAATGGGGTTTCTCCCTTAATCACTAAGTTATAAGCTAATTTACACTCAATTCGAGATTTTAGATTTCAAAAGGATACATTATTGAAAATGGTGTTTCTTCCTTAATCACTAAGTTATAACCGAATTTTTACTCAATTTGAGTTTTAAGATTTCAAAAGGATACCTTATTGAAAATGGAGTTTCTTCCTTAATCACTAAGTTATATCCTATTTTACACTCAATTTGAATTTTTAGATTTACATGGGATACATTATTGAAAATAGAGTTTCTTCCTTAATCACCAAGTTATAAGCTAATTTACACTCAATTCAAATTTAAAGATTTCATAAGGATACAATATGGAAAATAGAGTTTCTTCCTTAATCACTAAGTTATTACCTAATCTACCACTCAATTTGAGTTTTAAGATTTCAAAAGGATACATTATGGAAAATGGATTTTCTTCACTTAATCACTAAGTTATAAGCTAATTTACAATCAATTCGAGTTTTAATATTTCAAAATGATACATTATTGAAAATGGAGTTTCTTCCTTAATCACTGAGTTATTACCAAATTTTCACTCAATTAGAGTTAATCACTAAGTTATAACCTAATTTACACTTTGAGTTTTAATATTTCAAAAGGATACATTATGGAAAATGGAGTTTCTTCCTAATTCACTAAGTTACAAGCAAATTTACACTCGATTCGACATTTTAGATTTCAAAAGGATACATTATTGAAAATGGTGTTTCTTCCTTAATCACTAAGTTATAACCGAATTTTCACTCAATTTGAGTTTTAAGATTTCAAAAGGATGCATTATTGAAATTGGAGTTTCTTCCTTAATCACTAAGTTATAACCTATTTTACACTCAATTTGAATTTTTAGATTTACATGGGATACATTATTGAAAATGGAGTTTCTTCCTTAATCACTAAGTTATAAGCTAATTTACACTCAATTCGAATTTTAAGATTTCAAAAGGATACATTATGGAAAATGGAGTTTCTTCCTTAATCACTAAGTTATTACCTAATCTAAACTTAATTTGAGTTTTAAGATTTCAAAAGGATACATTATGCAAAATGGAATTTCTTCCTTAATCACTAAGTTATAAGCTAATTTACAATAAATTCGAGTTTTAATATTTCAAAAGGATACATTATTGAAAATGGAGTTTCTTCCTTAATCACTAAGTTATAACCTAATTTACACTCAATTTGAGTTTTAAGATTTCAAAAGGATACATTATGGAAATGGAGTTTCTTCCTTAATCACAAAGTTATAAGCTAATTTACACTCAATTCGAGATTTTAGATTTCAAAAGGATACATTATTGAAAATGGTGTTTCTTAATCACTAAGTTATAACCGAATTTTTAATCAATTTGAGTTTTAAGATTTCAAAAGGATACTTTATTGAAAATGGAGATTCTTCCTTAATCACTAAGTTATAATCTAATTTACACTAAATTTGAGTTTTAAGAATTCAAAAGGATACATTATGGAAAATGGGGTTTCTCCCTTAATCACTAAGTTATAAGCTAATTTACACTCAATTCGAGATTTTAGATTTCAAAAGGATACATTATTGAAAATGGTGTTTCTTCCTTAATCACTAAGTTATAACCGAATTTTTACTCAATTTGAGTTTTAAGATTTCAAAAGGATACCTTATTGAAAATGGAGTTTCTTCCTTAATCACTAAGTTATATCCAATTTTACACTCAATTTGAATTTTTAGATTTACAAGGGATACATTATTGAAAATAGAGTTTCTTCCTTAATCACCAAGTTATAAGCTAATTTACACTCAATTCAAATTTTAAGATTTCATAAGGATACAATATGGAAATAGAGTTTCTTCCTTAATCACTAAGTTATTACCTAATCTACCACTCAATTTGAGTTTTAAGATTTCAAAAGGATACATTATGGAAAATGGATTTTCTTCACTTAATCACTAAGTTATAAGCTAATTTACAATCAATTCGAGTTTTAATATTTCAAAATGATACATTATTGAAAATGGAGTTTCTTCCTTAATCACTGAGTTATTACCTAATTTTCACTCAATTAGAGTTAATCACTAAGTTATAACCTAATTTACACTTTGAGTTTTAATATTTCAAAAGGATACATTATGGAAAATGGAGTTTCTTCCTAATTCACTAAGTTACAAGCAAATTTACACTCGATTCGAGATTTTAGATTTCAAAAGGATACATTATTGAAAATGGTGTTTCTTCCTTAATCACTAAGTTATAACCGAATTGTCACTCAATTTGAGTTTTAAGATTTCAAAAGGATGCATTATTGAAATTGGAGTTTCTTCCTTAATCACTAAGTTATAACCTATTTTACACTCAATTTGAATTTTTAGATTTACAAGGGATACATTATTGAAAATGGAGTTTCTTCCTTAATCACTAAGTTATAAGCTAATTTACACTCAATTCGAATTTTAAGATTTCAAAAGGATACATTACGGAAAATGGAGTTTCTTCCTTAATCACTAAGTTATTACCTAATCTAAACTTAATTTGAGTTTTAAGATTTCAAAAGGATACATTATGCAAAATGGAATTTCTTCCTTAATCACTAAGTTATAAGCTAATTTACAATAAATTCGAGTTTTAATATTTCAAAAGGATACATTATTGAAAATCGAGTTTCTTCCTTAATCACTAAGTTATATGCTAATTTACACTCAATTTGAGTTTTAAGATTTCAAAAGGATACATTATTGAAAATGGAGTTTCTTCCTTAATCACTAAGTTATAAGCTAATTTACACTCAATTCGAGATTTTAGATTTCAAAAGGATACATTATTGAAAATGGTGTTTCTTAATCACTAAGTTATAACCGAATTTTTAATCAATTTGAGTTTTAAGATTTCAAAAGGATACTTTATTGAAAATGGAGTTTCTTCCTTAATCACTAAGTTATAACCTAATTTACACTAAATTTGAGTTTTAAGATTTCAAAAGGATACATTATGGAAAATGGGGTTTCTCCCTTAATCACTAAGTTATAAGCTAATTTACACTCAATTCGAGATTTTAGATTTCAAAAGGATACATTATTGAAAATGGTGTTTCTTCCTTAATCACTAAGTTATAACCGAATTTTTACTCAATTTGAGTTTTAAGATTTCAAAAGGATACCTTATTGAAAATGGAGTTTCTTCCTTAATCACTAAGTTATATCCTATTTTACACTCAATTTGAATTTTTAGATTTACAAGGGATACATTATTGAAAATAGAGTTTCTTCCTTAATCACTAAGTTATAAGCTAATTTACACTCAATTCAAATTTAAAGATTTCATAAGGATACAATATGGAAAATAGAGTTTCTTCCTTAATCACTAAGTTATTACCTAATCTACCACTCAATTTGAGTTTTAAGATTTCAAAAGGATACATTATGGAAAATGGATTTTCTTCACTTAATCACTAAGTTATAAGCTAATTTACAATCAATTCGAGTTTTAATATTTCAAAATGATACATTATTGAAAATGGAGTTTCTTCCTTAATCACTGAGTTATTACCTAATTTTCAGTCAATTAGAGTTAATCACTAAGTTATAACCTAATTTACACTTTGAGTTTTAATATTTCAAAAGGATACATTATGGAAAATGGAGTTTCTTCCTAATTCACTAAGTTACAAGCAAATTTACACTCGATTCGAGATTTTAGATTTCAAAAGGATACATTATTGAAAATGGTGTTTCTTCCTTAATCACTAAGTTATAACCGAATTGTCACTCAATTTGAGTTTTAAGATTTCAAAAGGATGCATTATTGAAATTGGAGTTTCTTCCTTAATCACTAAGTTATAACCTATTTTACACTCAATTTGAATTTTTAGATTTACAAGGGATACATTATTGAAAATGGAGTTTCTTCCTTAATCACTAAGTTATAAGCTAATTTACACTCAATTCGAATTTTAAGATTTCAAAAGGATACATTACGGAAAATGGAGTTTCTTCCTTAATCACTAAGTTATTACCTAATCTAAACTTAATTTGAGTTTTAAGATTTCAAAAGGATACATTATGCAAAATGGAATTTCTTCCTTAATCACTAAGTTATAAGCTAATTTACAATAAATTCGAGTTTTAATATTTCAAAAGGATACATTATTGAAAATCGAGTTTCTTCCTTAATCACTAAGTTATAACCTAATTTACACTCAATTTGAGTTTTAAGATTTCAAAAGGATACATTATTGAAAATGGAGTTTCTTCCTTAATCACTAAGTTATAAGCTAATTTACACTCAATTCGAGATTTTAGATTTCAAAAGGATACATTATTGAAAATGGTGTTTCTTAATCACTAAGTTATAACCGAATTTTTAATCAATTTGAGTTTTAAGATTTCAAAAGGATACTTTATTGAAAATGGAGTTTCTTCCTTAATCACTAAGTTATAACCTAATTTACACTAAATTTGAGTTTTAAGATTTCAAAAGGATACATTATGGAAAATGGGGTTTCTCCCTTAATCACTAAGTTATAAGCTAATTTACACTCAATTCGAGATTTTAGATTTCAAAAGGATACATTATTGAAAATGGTGTTTCTTCCTTAATCACTAAGTTATAACCGAATTTTTACTCAATTTGAGTTTTAAGATTTCAAAAGGATACCTTATTGAAAATGGAGTTTCTTCCTTAATCACTAAGTTATATCCTATTTTACACTCAATTTGAATTTTTAGATTTACAAGGGATACATTATTGAAAATAGAGTTTCTTCCTTAATCACTAAGTTATAAGCTAATTTACACTCAATTCAAATTTAAAGATTTCATAAGGATACAATATGGAAAATAGAGTTTCTTCCTTAATCACTAAGTTATTACCTAATCTACCACTCAATTTGAGTTTTAAGATTTCAAAAGGATACATTATGGAAAATGGATTTTCTTCACTTAATCACTAAGTTATAAGCTAATTTACAATCAATTCGAGTTTTAATATTTCAAAATGATACATTATTGAAAATGGAGTTTCTTCCTTAATCACTGAGTTATTACCTAATTTTCACTCAATTAGAGTTAATCACTAAGTTATAACCTAATTTACACTTTGAGTTTTAATATTTCAAAAGGATACATTATGGAAAATGGAGTTTCTTCCTAATTCACTAAGTTACAAGCAAATTTACACTCGATTCGAGATTTTAGATTTCAAAAGGATACATTATTGAAAATGGTGTTTCTTCCTTAATCACTAAGTTATAACCGAATTGTCACTCAATTTGAGTTTTAAGATTTCAAAAGGATGCATTATTGAAATTGGAGTTTCTTCCTTAATCACTAAGTTATAACCTATTTTACACTCAATTTGAATTTTTAGATTTACAAGGGATACATTATTGAAAATGGAGTTTCTTCCTTAATCACTAAGTTATAAGCTAATTTACACTCAATTCGAATTTTAAGATTTCAAAAGGATACATTACGGAAAATGGAGTTTCTTCCTTAATCACTAAGTTATTACCTAATCTAAACTTAATTTGAGTTTTAAGATTTCAAAAGGATACATTATGCAAAATGGAATTTCTTCCTTAATCACTAAGTTATAAGCTAATTTACAATAAATTCGAGTTTTAATATTTCAAAAGGATACATTATTGAAAATCGAGTTTCTTCCTTAATCACTAAGTTATAACCTAATTTACACTCAATTTGAGTTTTAAGATTTCAAAAGGATACATTATGGAAAATGGAGTTTCTTCCTTAATCACTAAGTTATAAGCTAATTTACACTCAATTCGAGATTTTAGATTTCAAAAGGATACATTATTGAAAATGGTGTTTCTTAATCACTAAGTTATAACCGAATTTTTAATCAATTTGAGTTTTAAGATTTCAAAAGGATACTTTATTGAAAATGGAGTTTCTTCCTTAATCACTAAGTTATAACCTAATTTACACTAAATTTGAGTTTTAAGATTTCAAAAGGATACATTATGGAAAATGGGGTTTCTCCCTTAATCACTAAGTTATAAGCTAATTTACACTCAATTCGAGATTTTAGATTTCAAAAGGATACATTATTGAAAATGGTGTTTCTTCCTTAATCACTAAGTTATAACCGAATTTTTACTCAATTTGAGTTTTAAGATTTCAAAAGGATACCTTATTGAAAATGGAGTTTCTTCCTTAATCACTAAGTTATATCCTATTTTACACTAAATTTGAATTTTTAGATTTACGAGGGATACATTATTGAAAATAGAGTTTCTTCCTTAATCACCAAGTTATAAGCTAATTTACACTCAATTCAAATTTTAAGATTTCATAAGGATACAATATGGAAAATAGAGTTTCTTCCTTAATCACTAAGTTATTACCCTATCTACCACTCAATTTGAGTTTTAAGATTTCAAAAGGATACATTATGGAAAATGGATTTTCTTCACTTAATCACTAAGTTATAAGCTAATTTACAATCAATTCGAGTTTTAATATTTCAAAATGATACATTATTGAAAATGGAGTTTCTTCCTTAATCACTGAGTTATTACCTAATTTTCACTCAATTAGAGTTAATCACAAAGTTATAACCTAATTTACACTTTGAGTTTTAATATTTCAAAAGGATACATTATGGAAAATGGAGTTTCTTCCTAATTCACTAAGTTACAAGCAAATTTACACTCGATTCGAGATTTTAGATTTCAAAAGGATACATTATTGAAAATGGTGTTTCTTCCTTAATCACTAAGTTATAACCGAATTTTCACTCAATTTGAGTTTTAAGATTTCAAAAGGATGCATTATTGAAATTGGAGTTTCTTCCTTAATCACTAAGATATAACCTATTTTACACTCAATTTGAATTTTTAGATTTACATGGGATACATTATTGAAAATGGAGTTTCTTCCTTAATCACTAAGTTATAAGCTAATTTACACTCAATTCGAATTTTAAGATTTCAAAAGGATACATTACGGAAAATGGAGTTTCTTCCTTAATCACTAAGTTATTACCTAATCTAAACTTAATTTGAGTTTTAAGATTTCAAAAGGATACATTATGCAAAATGGAATTTCTTCCTTAATCACTAAGTTATAAGCTAATTTACAATAAATTCGAGTTTTAATATTTCAAAAGGATACATTATTGAAAATGGAGTTTCTTCCTTAATCACTAAGTTATAACCTAATTTACACTCAATTTGAGTTTTAAGATTTCAAAAGGATACATTATGGAAAATGGAGTTTCTTCCTTAATCACAAAGTTATAAGCTAATTTACAATCAATTCGAGATTTTAGATTTCAAAAGGATACATTATTGAAAATGGTGTTTCTTAATCACTAAGTTATAACCGAATTTTTAATCAATTTGAGTTTTAAGATTTCAAAAGGATACTTTATTGAAAATGGAGTTTCTTCCTTAATCACTAAGTTATAACCTAATTTACACTAAATTTGAGTTTTAAGATTTCAAAAGGATACATTATGGAAAATGGGGTTTCTCCCTTAATCACTAAGTTATAAGCTAATTTACACTCAATTCGAGATTTTAGATTTCAAAAGGATACATTATTGAAAATGGTGTTTCTTCCTTAATCACTAAGTTATAACCGAATTTTTACTCAATTTGAGTTTTAAGATTTCAAAAGGATACCTTATTGAAAATGGAGTTTCTTCCTTAATCACTAAGTTATATCCTATTTTACACTAAATTTGAATTTTTAGATTTACGAGGGATACATTATTGAAAATAGAGTTTCTTCCTTAATCACCAAGTTATAAGCTAATTTACACTCAATTCAAATTTTAAGATTTCATAAGGATACAATATGGAAAATAGAGTTTCTTCCTTAATCACTAAGTTATTACCCTATCTACCACTCAATTTGAGTTTTAAGATTTCAAAAGGATACATTATGGAAAATGGATTTTCTTCACTTAATCACTAAGTTATAAGCTAATTTACAATCAATTCGAGTTTTAATATTTCAAAATGATACATTATTGAAAATGGAGTTTCTTCCTTAATCACTGAGTTATTACCTAATTTTCACTCAATTAGAGTTAATCACAAAGTTATAACCTAATTTACACTTTGAGTTTTAATATTTCAAAAGGATACATTATGGAAAATGGAGTTTCTTCCTAATTCACTAAGTTACAAGCAAATTTACACTCGATTCGAGATTTTAGATTTCAAAAGGATACATTATTGAAAATGGTGTTTCTTCCTTAATCACTAAGTTATAACCGAATTTTCACTCAATTTGAGTTTTAAGATTTCAAAAGGATGCATTATTGAAATTGGAGTTTCTTCCTTAATCACTAAGATATAACCTATTTTACACTCAATTTGAATTTTTAGATTTACATGGGATACATTATTGAAAATGGAGTTTCTTCCTTAATCACTAAGTTATAAGCTAATTTACACTCAATTCGAATTTTAAGATTTCAAAAGGATACATTACGGAAAATGGAGTTTCTTCCTTAATCACTAAGTTATTACCTAATCTAAACTTAATTTGAGTTTTAAGATTTCAAAAGGATACATTATGCAAAATGGAATTTCTTCCTTAATCACTAAGTTATAAGCTAATTTACAATAAATTCGAGTTTTAATATTTCAAAAGGATACATTATTGAAAATGGAGTTTCTTCCTTAATCACTAAGTTATAACCTAATTTACACTCAATTTGAGTTTTAAGATTTCAAAAGGATACATTATGGAAAATGGAGTTTCTTCCTTAATCACAAAGTTATAAGCTAATTTACACTCAATTCGAGATTTTAGATTTCAAAAGGATACATTATTGAAAATGGTGTTTCTTAATCACTAAGTTATAACCGAATTTTTAATCAATTTGAGTTTTAAGATTTCAAAAGGATACTTTATTGAAAATGGAGTTTCTTCCTTAATCACTAAGTTATAACCTAATTTACACTAAATTTGAGTTTTAAGATTTCAAAAGGATACATTATGGAAAATGGGGTTTCTCCCTTAATCACTAAGTTATAAGCTAATTTACACTCAATTCGAGATTTTAGATTTCAAAAGGATACATTATTGAAAATGGTGTTTCTTCCTTAATCACTAAGTTATAACCGAATTTTTAATCAATTTGAGTTTTAAGATTTTAAAAGGATACTTTATTGAAAATGGAGTTTCTTCCTTAATCACTAAGTTATAACCTAATTTACACTAAATTTGAGTTTTAAGATTTCAAAAGGATACATTATGGAAAATGGGGTTTCTCCCTTAATCACTAAGTTATAAGCTAATTTACACTCAATTCGAGATTTTAGATTTCAAAAGGATACATTATTGAAAATGGTGTTTCTTCCTTAATCACTAAGTTATAACCGAATTTTTACTCAATTTGAGTTTTAAGTTTTCAAAAGGATACCTTATTGAAAATGGAGTTTCTTCCTTAATCACTAAGTTATATCCTATTTTACACTCAATTTGAATTTTTAGATTTACAAGGGATACATTATTGAAAATAGAGTTTCTTCCTTAATCACTAAGTTATAAGCTAATTTACACTCAATTCAAATTTTAAGATTTCATAAGGATACAATATGGAAAATAGAGTTTCTTCCTTAATCACTAAGTTATTACCTAATCTACCACTCAATTTGAGTTTTAAGATTTCAAAAGGATACATTATGGAAAATGGATTTTCTTCACTTAATCACTAAGTTATAAGCTAATTTACAATCAATTCGAGTTTTAATATTTCAAAATGATACATTATTGAAAATGGAGTTTCTTCCTTAATCACTGAGTTATTACCTAATTTTCACTCAATTAGAGTTAATCACTAAGTTATAACCTAATTTACACTTTGAGTTTTAATATTTCAAAAGGATACATTATGGAAAATGGAGTTTCTTCCTAATTCACTAAGTTACAAGCAAATTTACACTCGATTCGAGATTTTAGATTTCAAAAGGATACATTATTGAAAATGGTGTTTCTTCCTTAATCACTAAGTTATAACCGAATTTTCACTCAATTTGAGTTTTAAGATTTCAAAAGGATGCATTATTGAAATTGGAGTTTCTTCCTTAATCACTAAGGTATAACCTATTTTACACTCAATTTGAATTTTTAGATTTACATGGGATACATTATTGAAAATGGAGTTTCTTCCTTAATCACTAAGTTATAAGCTAATTTACACTCAATTCGAATTTTAAGATTTCAAAAGGATACATTACGGAAAATGGAGTTTCTTCCTTAATCACTAAGTTATTACCTAATCTAAACTTAATTTGAGTTTTAAGATTTCAAAAGGATACATTATGCAAAATGGAATTTCTTCCTTAATCACTAAGTTATAAGCTAATTTACAATAAATTCGAGTTTTAATATTTCAAAAGGATACATTATTGAAAATGGAGTTTCTTCCTTAATCACTAAGTTATAACCTAATTTACACTCAATTTGAGTTTTAAGATTTCAAAAGGATACATTTTGGAAAATGGAGTTTCTTCCTTAATCACAAAGTTATAAGCTAATTTACACTCAATTCGAGATTTTAGATTTCAAAAGGATACATTATTGAAAATGGTGTTTCTTAATCACTAAGTTATAACCGAATTTTTAATCAATTTGAGTTTTAAGATTTCAAAAGGATACTTTATTGAAAATGGAGTTTTTTCCTTAATCACTAAGTTATAACCTAATTTACACTAAATTTGAGTTTTAAGATTTCAAAAGGATACATTATGGAAAATGGGGTTTCTCCCTTAATCACTAAGTTATAAGCTAATTTACACTCAATTCGAGATTTTAGATTTCAAAAGGATACATTATTGAAAATGGTGTTTCTTCCTTAATCACTAAGTTATAACCGAATTTTTAATCAATTTGAGTTTTAAGATTTTAAAAGGATACTTTATTGAAAATGGAGTTTCTTCCTTAATCACTAAGTTATAACCTAATTTACACTAAATTTGAGTTTTAAGATTTCAAAAGGATACATTATGGAAAATGGGGTTTCTCCCTTAATCACTAAGTTATAAGCTAATTTACACTCAATTCGAGATTTTAGATTTCAAAAGGATACATTATTGAAAATGGTGTTTCTTCCTTAATCACTAAGTTATAACCGAATTTTTACTCAATTTGAGTTTTAAGATTTCAAAAGGATACCTTATTGAAAATGGAGTTTCTTCCTTAATCACTAAGTTATATCCTATTTTACACTCAATTTGAATTTTTAGATTTACAAGGGATACATTATTGAAAATAGAGTTTCTTCCTTAATCACCAAGTTATAAGCTAATTTACACTCAATTCAAATTTTAAGATTTCATAAGGATACAATATGGAAAATAGAGTTTCTTCCTTAATCACTAAGTTATTACCTAATCTACCACTCAATTTGAGTTTTAAGATTTCAAAAGGATACATTATGGAAAATGGATTTTCTTCACTTAATCACTAAGTTATAAGCTAATTTACAATCAATTCGAGTTTTAATATTTCAAAATGATACATTATTGAAAATGGAGTTTCTTCCTTAATCACTGAGTTATTACCTAATTTTCACTCAATTAGAGTTAATCACTAAGTTATAACCTAATTTACACTTTGAGTTTTAATATTTCAAAAGGATACATTATGGAAAATGGAGTTTCTTCCTAATTCACTAAGTTACAAGCAAATTTACACTCGATTCGAGATTTTAGATTTCAAAAGGATACATTATTGAAAATGGTGTTTATTCCTTAATCACTAAGTTATAACCGAATTGTCACTCAATTTGAGTTTTAAGATTTCAAAAGGATGCATTATTGAAATTGGAGTTTCTTCCTTAATCACTAAGTTATAACCTATTTTACACTCAATTTGAATTTTTAGATTTACAAGGGATACATTATTGAAAATGGAGTTTCTTCCTTAATCACTAAGTTATAAACTAATTTACACTCAATTCGAATTTTAAGATTTCAAAAGGATACATTACGGAAAATGGAGTTTCTTCCTTAATCACTAAGTTATTACCTAATCTAAACTTAATTTGAGTTTTAAGATTTCAAAAGGATACATTATGCAAAATGGAATTTCTTCCTTAATCACTAAGTTATAAGCTAATTTACAATAAATTCGAGTTTTAATATTTCAAAAGGATACATTATTGAAAATGGAGTTTCTTCCTTAATCACTAAGTTATAACCTAATTTACACTCAATTTGAGTTTTAAGATTTCAAAAGGATACATTATGGAAAATGGAGTTTCTTCCTTAATCACTAAGTTATAAGCTAATTTACACTCAATTCGAGATTTTAGATTTCAAAAGGATACATTATTGAAAATGGTGTTTCTTAATCACTAAGTTATAACCGAATTTTTAATCAATTTGAGTTTCTAATTTAATAATAGTTCATGTTATTAATCACTAAGTTATCACCTAATTTATAATTTCATTTTACTAATTTTTATTTAATAATAGTTTATAAATTACTAATTTTTATTTACTAATTTTTAATCACTAATTTATAATCAATTTACATTCAATTTTATAATTTATAATTTCATTTTAATAATTTATAATTTCATTTATAATTTATAATTTATAATTTATAAAAATTAGGATTTATAATTTCATTTACATTCAATTTGAGCTTTAGGATTTCAAAAGGATACATTATTGAAAATTGAGTTTCTTCCTTAATCACTAAGTTATAAGCTAATTTACATTCAATTTGAGTTTTAGGATTTCAAAAGGATACATTATTGAAAATTGAGTTTCTTCCTTATTCACTAAGTTATAAGCTAATTTACATTCAATTTGAGCTTTAGGATTTCAAAAGGATACATTATTGAAAATTGAGTTTCTTCCTTAATCACTAAATTATAACCTAATTTACATTCAATTTGAGTTTTAGGATTTCAAAAGGATACATTATTGAAAATTGAGTTTCTCCCTTAATCACTAAGTTATAAGCTAATTATTTCTAATTTTCGGAACATAGAAGTAAACCTTCTTTTTTAATAAAAGCAAATAGTTGTCCGTAAGTAATTTCATTAAAATTTACTACGTCACAAGCTTCTTTTAATTTTTGATGTATTCTGGTACCAAATAATCTTGGTAAACCTGCGATGAATCTTTCTTTCCAGAAAGGGGCATTGCAGTCAGATCTTTTTAAAACTAAAGTGAGGAAAACATCCTTATACCACCTATAGTCTGATAAAGTGGGACAAGAAAGATTGGATAGAACTATTTGACTAGATTCATTATCTTCTCTGGGATTTCCTATGAAATACATGGCTATGGTAATAATTAGATAATCAGTGGCATCAGATTTCAAAATTATGGAACCATCTTCCATTTCAGTAGTAGAAGTATGTTGATAAATGTTTATTTTATCAGTTTCACTAATTGAATTATCCCACCAATGTTTTAACTGACCAGTAAAACCGGAGACTATAACAGCGGCAGTTTGGTCTTGAGTGAGATTTGATTTGATACCGTAAGCCATCCCGGCCATACCCATTTCTTGTAAAGTATTTATAATTTCATTTTCAGACTTCCCGTCTATATTCCATTCTTGAATAGAAGTTCCGTTGAATTTAGAAGTCCTAAATTGGGAGCGTTCTTCAAATTGCATATCAGGAGGAGTAGGTTTGCTATAGTGATTTTTAAAACCAGTATTGTATCTTATTCTATTAATGCTGGGATTTTCATCAGATTCCTCTAGAGCATCTATATCTCTATCTAGACAACTAATATTTTCATTAGTGTTGGATGAGGAAGCTAAAGCGGCAAGTTGGTTATTTATCTTATTAACAATACTTTCATTAGTAACTAATTTAGTCTTGAGTTTCTTTTCAATATTTTCAGGAATACTGATGGACTTGAAATGAGGAGTAGAAAGATTGTTAGGAAAATTACTCGGGTTTTGAATACTAAAAGTTTTAGAGTCAATCTTATTGGATAATAAATCGACTTGGTCTGCAATAGTATGAAGAATTTGATTAGAAAAATTATTTTGCTCATGAATTTTTCTAATATCTACCATAGTAGGTGGATCTGAACCACTCCTGCCAGTTTTGAAAGGAGCAGCGATGACCTGTTCATCAGCTACTTGTATTTTTATACTTTGTAAAGGGGGATGTATAGCAGTAATATTATTACCATCTGCTAGTTCCCATTTTTTATAAAGATTTGTTTGAACATTAATTTGTTCTAAGGAATAAACATTTTGAATATCTTCGATTTGACAATAAGCATCAAACCAGTTTAATATAGGAAAATTGAATTTATAGATTTGGAGATCCTTAATCCATTCCTTTTGAAGTTTGTCACGAAAAGATTTGTCTAATTTTAAAAACCAATCTCTTCTTTCTTGATTATCAGAATCATTAAATTCTTCATCAAGATATTTAAAGTTAGCAGAGAAGTCTAGAACTTCAATAACATTTATCCCAGCCATCTGGGAATGAGTAGGAGATCCTACCGAGGATTCATTACTTTGATAATTCGTATCTGGTAAAGGGCTTTTGTAATTAACATTCATTTCATTATTAATAAAAGCATTAGTAGAGGTAACATTACAGTAATAGGTCCAAATACACGCCACCATTCCGTGAACCAGACTGGGAAGGCGGTTTTAACAAAATCTGCTTTAAAGGTGAAGAACCAAGAGTGATCAAAAGATCTTTTCAGAAAGGCTCTAAACCAGGCGTTTTTATAATCAGGATAGTTATACCCTTTTGGATTGTAGTTTTGCGAAAAGAGTCTATTTTCATACGGACGATCCCAGTCGTTAAAATGTAAAACCCTTTTAATAATACATTTTGAGTAATTTCAGCCGCCCCGGAGTCTACAAGGATAAATTCATAGAACTCTTGAGTCTTGATAGGATTATCCGTAAACCATTGACAGTTTGCAGGGAAAATGTTTTGAGTAAGTTCGTTTAGCTTGGATAGATTTCCAAGAACGGTAAGGGTTGTAGGAGTAATATGTTCAACATCTGGTTTAAGGAAATATCCATTTTTCAATGGGATAACCTGAGTATTGTTTTGGGTAGGAAAAGATGGAGTAATGGGTTGAGTAATTGCTCCGGCGTAAGAGGGAGCTGGGATATCTTCAAGGGATTTGAATTGATTAGTATTGCCATAATTAGCAATAGCTCTTTGAGTATAATAGCTAGGAGTCGTTGACCTTGGTCTCTGCATTCTTTGAGTTCTGCAAAAATTCTCTTGTTAGAAAATCAGGAAGACAATTATTTTCTCCTTTAATATATTCAATATCAAAATCAAAACTTGATAGAATTGCTTGCCATCTGACAAATATTTGTTTTGAAACAATGTTTTTAACATCTTTTTGCAGTATTTCTTTTGCAGATTTACAATCAATTCTAAGAAGGAATTTTTTGTTAAAAATATCACTTTGGAATTTGGATATGCAAAGAACAATGGATAAAACTTCCTTTTTAACCGTGGAGTAATTAAGCTGAGGTCCAGTCCAGCTACCTGAATGAAACCTTACTAATTGTTCTTTAGAAACAGTATTATCTGCTTCTGTTTTGTTAACTTGCTTCAATATCCCCCCGAAACCGAAGTCAGAGGCATCTGTTTCTATTATCATAAAAGCATCTTTTTTAGGTATTCCTAAGCATGGTAAAGACTTAACTTGTTTTTTGATTAATTTTACGATATCAGTATGAGTATCTGTCCATGCTGGTGGATTCTTTTTTAGTCTTTGGAATAAAGGGTTGCAAATTATGCGAAGTTTTGGAAAAAAATCTGAGATGTAATTTAAACAACCTAAAAATCTTTGTAATTGAGTTTTGTCTTTTATAATATCTGGAAATTTATCAGCAAAATCAATAGCTCTTGTTATTGGTTTGATAGTTCCTTTAAAAATATCATGACCAAGGAATCTAATCCTTGTTTGAAAAAGTTTAATCTTTTGAGCAGATATTGCTAATCCATTTTTCTTTACTATTTGTAAAAAAATGTTTAAATGCTTGAAATGCTGGTCTATATTTTGAGAATAGATAAGAACATCATCAATATAACATATGGAAAAATCAGAATAATTATTAAAGATATCATTCATAATATTTTGGAATTCTGAGGGGGCATTTTTGAGACCGAAAGGCATTACGTTCCATTCGTAATGGCCAAAGGGAACCGTAAAAGCCGTCTTATACTTATCTTTCTCATTTACTTGTATTTGCCAAAATCCTGATTTTAAATCGAATTTGGAAAAAATACAGGCATTTTGCAGTCTATTAATAAGATCTCTTTTGTTAGGAATAGGATATCTAATCCATTCTAAAACTTCATTAAGAGGTTTATAGTTGATAACTAGCCTAGGAACCCCTCTTTCCTTTTCAGCTTGATTATTAACGTAGAAGGCTGCACAACTCCAAGGGGACTTAGAGGGTCTAATAAGTTTTTTGCTTAATAAAGACTCTATTTCTTTTTTACAAGTGTCTAATAATTCGTGATTCATTTGTATAGGTCTAGCTTTAGTAGGAATGAGTCTTTCATTAAAGTTGGTAATATAAGGGTTTCGGACCTCCCCCTACTCCTAAAAAACCATCAAATACTCAATCCACTTCCAAACTCAAAAACCGAGCCTCTTCATCCAAAGGTAAAGCAAAAAAGGAAGAATCTTCTGATTCCGATCTTGATGAAGAAGATAAAAAATTATTCCAAAAATTAGCCAAACAATTTCTCAAAGCCAAAAAGAAATCTGGGTCTGAATTAGATTCCGAACCAGCTAGTTCTGATCACGACTATGATGATTTATTCGGAGGGCCTTGTGCCCAAGACCCTTTTCTTTAAAAGACAGGAACATTAAAATTTTAGACAAATGAACGAATTTGTGATGTCTAAAATTCCTGTTAATTACTCAAATCATATTCATCTACAGGAATATCAATATTTTAGATAAATGAGCGTATTGCGATATCTAAAATACCTGTTAAAAATACTCAAAGCAGGTACTAAAGACAAAGCACTCAAATGTGGCCGACAAAAGCAACACGCATGATTAACGAAAGATGCTTTCATACTGTGAAGCCGCCGGACCCACGCACTCAAAAAGCACTCAAACTGCACTTACTCAAAGTTACCGCAAAAGTCAAAAGTCAATAGTGACGACAAAGACATCCCCTATGCAAATGGATTCTCTCCGTCTCTCTTATTGGCGGATTTGTAAAAATTTTCATTTTTCTTCATTTTTCTTTGAAGTCCGCTCTTCTATATAAGGACTTAGTTTGTGTTTTAGGAGGGCACGCTTGAGATCACACTCGCCCCTCTCTCTCTCTCTCTCTCTCTCTATCTTTTCTTATCTTTCCGCTGTCCAAGCTCTTGTACTCATACTTACTGTAAGTTTTTTATGTAATTATGTTCTTATAAGTTTCTTTATTCAAGATTATCAATAATATAATGTCTTTTTTCCGCTTATTACTTCGTTCCTGCTTCGATGGTATCAGAGCCATTTGTTGCATTAGTAATTCTATCTAAGAAAATATTAATCTTTACTTAGATTGAATTAGTGTTTTGTTATTATAGTCTATAATAATAACTAGATATTATCTCCTGGTGTTTTACGTTGGTAAGCGTGATTCCGTTGGTAAGCCTTGATTGGTGTTCCCGGTTGTGTTCCCGTAAAATCTCAGTTCTTGTTAATTATCTATTTGTTATTATACACTATTAATAATCTTAATACTGATGACGTCTAGGCTTAGAGCAATGCTTTCTAAAAATAGAACTACTAATAATTCTGGTATTGTCTGCAGTAGTGACATTTCCATGCCTACTAATTATTCTAATTGGACTATACCTGATCAACCTATCAATTCTCTTTATCAAATTGGTCTCTTTGATTTCAAAGTTGCTTACTCAATTAAAACTCATGAAGAAACTATCTCTATACAAAATGAATTTCAAAGTATACCTTTATTATCCAAGGTTTCTATTCAAAAATATTTAGAGAAAAATTTTAGATATATGCATTTTGGACTTATTCAAGTTGCTATTAAGCCCTTAGTTCATATGGGAGTTGATGCTCCAGTTTATATTGCTTTAAGAGACAATAGACTCCTTAAGTATAAAAATTCTTTATTATCCATGATTCAAACTAATATTTGCAACGGGCCCATGTATTTCAATTGTGCCCCAAATTTTAGTGTTGACCTTACTGATCCTCATATTTTAGATTCTTTATTACTAGACATTCATCTTAAGAATAATGAATTCAAAGACAACTGTAAGAATTTTGCAGTTATATTTAGAGTAGAGTCTATTATAGGGTTATGTCTTCCCAGATTAATCCTAAATTCATGTTTACTCCAACCGATAAAGATGAAACAGTTTTACTACAAGTAAATGCTGATAACCCAAGTACTTTTATTCCTAAAAGACTTAAATGGAATGAAATAACCATTCCAAATGAATTTATTATTCAAGCTCCTCAAATTCCTAGGAATATTACCAGAAGAGAAGTATCAGACATCTCTGAAGATTCTGATGGTAGAATACTCATTAGATTTAACTCCTTTAGAGAAACTAAGCATAATATACGAATACAAGAAGTTAATTCTAGGCAATCCTTTTCTGATAACTCTAGTCGGATTAATAATCCTTTCAGGTCTAGTGTTGCTTCTACCTCTACTAATGCTTTTATTAATAATGAAATGAATGTTAATTACAAAAGCCCTTTACCAGATACGAATTATCAAAGTAATGAATCCTCGGTAGGATCTCCTACTCATTCCCAGATGGCGGGGATAAATGTTATTGAAGTTCTAGACTTCTCTGCTAACTTTAAATATCTTGATGAAGAATTTAATGATTCTGATAATCAAAAAAGAAGAGATTGGTTTTTAAAATTAGACAAATCTTTTCGTGACAAACTTCAAAAGGAATGGATTAAGGATCTCCAAATCTATAAATTCAATTTTCCTATATTAAACTGGTTTGATGCTTATTGTCAAATCGAAGATATTCAAAATGTTTATTCCTTAGAACAAATTAATGTTCAAACAAATCTTTATAAAAAATGGGAACTAGCAGATGGTAATAATATTACTGCTATACATCCCCCTTTACAAAGTATAAAAATACAAGTAGCTGATGAACAGGTCATCGCTGCTCCTTTCAAAACTGGTAGGAGTGGTTCAGATCCACCTACTATGGTAGATATTAGAAAAATTCATGAGCAAAATAATTTTTCTAATCAAATTCTTCATACTATTGCAGACCAAGTCGATTTATTATCCAATAAGATTGACTCTAAAACTTTTAGTATTCAAAACCCGAGTAATTTTCCTAACAATCTTTCTACTCCTCATTTCAAGTCCATCAGTATTCCTGAAAATATTGAAAAGAAACTCAAGACTAAATTAGTTACTAATGAAAGTATTGTTAATAAGATAAATAACCAACTTGCCGCTTTAGCTTCCTCATCCAACACTAATGAAAATATTAGTTGTCTAGATAGAGATATAGATGCTCTAGAGGAATCTGATGAAAATCCCAGCATTAATAGAATAAGATACAATACTGGTTTTAAAAATCACTATAGCAAACCTACTCCTCCTGATATGCAATTTGAAGAACGCTCCCAATTTAGGACTTCTAAATTCAACGGAACTTCTATTCAAGAATGGAATATAGACGGGAAGTCTGAAAATGAAATTATAAATACTTTACAAGAAATGGGTATGGCCGGGATGGCTTACGGTATCAAATCAAATCTCACTCAAGACCAAACTGCCGCTGTTATAGTCTCCGGTTTTACTGGTCAGTTAAAACATTGGTGGGATAATTCAATTAGTGAAACTGATAAAATAAACATTTATCAACATACTTCTACTACTGAAATGGAAGATGGTTCCATAATTTTGAAATCTGATGCCACTGATTATCTAATTATTACCATAGCCATGTATTTCATAGGAAATCCCAGAGAAGATAATGAATCTAGTCAAATAGTTCTATCCAATCTTTCTTGTCCCACTTTATCAGACTATAGGTGGTATAAGGATGTTTTCCTCACTTTAGTTTTAACATGATCTAAGAATGGTAATATTATTTTTAAATAATATTAGTGAAAAGTATTAAACTAATTTACATTTACATTGAATTTGAGTTTTAAGATTTCAAAAGGATACATTAATGAAAATGGTGTTTTTTACTATTAATATTATTTATTTATAAGCGTGATTAATCAATAAATATTAATCATTAAATAATATTTCATTCTTAGTTTATAAACTATTATTAAATACAAATTGAGTGTAAATTAGGTGATAACTTAGTGTAAATTATAAGTTAGGTGATAACTAATTTACTAATTTACTAATTTATAAGTTAGGTGATAACTAATTTTTATTAAATAATTAGTAAAATGAAATTATAAATACAAATTGAGTGTAAATTAGGTGATAACTTAGTGATTAAGGAAGAAACTCCATTTTCAATAATGTATCCGTTTGAAATCTTAAAACTCAAATTGAGTGTAAATTAGTTTATAACTTAGTGATTAAGGAAGAAACTCAGTTTTCAATAATGTATCCTTTTGAAATCTTAAAACTCAAATTGTGTGTAAATTAGTTAATAACTTAGTGATTAAGGAAGAAACTCCATTTTCAATAATTTATCCTTTTGAAATATTAAAACTCAAATTGAGTGTAAATTAGTTAATAACTTAGTGATTAAGGAATTAACTCATTTTTCAATAAAGAATCCATTTGAAATCTTAAAACTCAAATTGAGTGTAAATTAGGTGATAACTTAGTGATTAAGGAAGAAACTCCATTTTCAATAATGTATCCGTTTGAAATCTTAAAACTCAAATTGAGTGTAAATTAGTTTATAACTTAGTGATTAAGGAAGAAACTCAGTTTTCAATAATGTATCCATTTGAAATCTTAAAACTCAAATTGTGTTTAAATTAGTTAATAACTTAGTGATTAAGGAAGAAACTACATTTTCAATAATTTATCCTTTTGAAATATTAAAACTCAAATTGAGTGTAAATTAGTTAATAACTTAGTGATTAAGGAATTAACTCATTTTTCAATAATGAATCCATTTGAAATCTTAAAACTCAAATTGAGTGTAAATTAGGTTATAACTTAGTGATTAAGGAAGAAACTCCATTTCCAATAATGTATCCCTTTGAAATCTTAAAACTCAAATTGAGTGTAAATTAGTTTATAACTTAGTGATTAAGGAAGAAACTCAGTTATCAATAATGTATCCTTTTGAAATCTTAAAACTCAAATTGAGTGTAAATTAGGTTATAACTTAGTGATTAAGGAAGAAACTCAGCTTTCAATAATGTATCATTTTGAAATATTAAAACTCAAATTGAATGTAAATTAGGTTAATACTTAGTGATTAAGGAAGAAACTCCATTTTCAATAATTTATCCTTTTGAAATCTTAAAACTCAAATTGAATGTAAACTAGGTTAATACTTGGTTATTAAGGAAGAAACTCCATTTTCAATAATGAATCCATTTGAAATCTTAAAACTCAAATTGAGTGTAAATTAGGTGATAACTTAGTGATTAAGGAAGAAACTCCATTTTCAATACCTTTGAAATCTTAAAACTCAAATTGAGTGTAAATTAGTTTATAACTTAGTGATTAAGGAAGAAACACAGTTTTCAATAATGTATCCTTTTGAAATATTAAAACTCAAATTGAATGTAAATTAGGTTAATACTTTGTGATTAAGTAAGAAACACCATTTTCAATAATGTATCCTTTTGAAATATTAAAACTCAAATTGAGTGTAAATTTGTTAATAACTTAGTGATTAAGGAATTAACTCATTTTACAATAATGAATCCATTTGAAATCTTAAAACTCAAATTGAGTGTAAATTAGGTGTTAACTTAGTGATTAAGGAAGAAACTCCATTTTCAATAATGTATCCCTTTGAAATCTTAAAACTCAAATTGAGTGTAAATTAGTTTATAACTTAGTGATTAAGGAAGAAACACAGTTTTCAATAATGTATCCTTTTGAAATATTAAAACTCAAATTGAATGTAAATTAGGTTAATACTTTGTGATTAAGTAAGAAACACCATTTTCAATAATATATCCTTTTGAAATATTAAAACTCAAATTGAGTGTAAATTAGTTAATAACTTAGTGATTAAGGAGTTAACTCATTTTTCAATAATGAATCCATTTGAAATCTTAAAACTCAAATTGAGTGTAAATTAGGTTATAACTTAGTGATTAAGGAAGAAACTCCATTTCCAATAATGTATCCCTTTGAAATCTTAAAACTCAAATTGAGTGTAAATTAGTTTATAACTTAGTGCAAATTAAGCGATTTATTAAAGGAAAATAAAAAGAAGGTGACCCCACAACCCGGGATCAAGGAACCAAGCTAGAAATAAGAAGTGGGCCGCATTAAAAACCTCGCTGTAAACCTCCCTTGAGGACAAACCAGCGTAGGGGAAAAAGCGTTACCAACCACTCCAAATTTCGGTTCCAGATGAGTAAAGCTCAGAATACAAAGCCAGAAAAGGTTTAGCTCTCAGCACAAAGGCTGAATAGAGACAAATCTTTGACCAAGCTCTCAGCCTTAAAAAGACTGAATAGAGACTGGCCACAAAAAAACAAAAAGTACCCTAAATGCAAAAACATAAAGGGAAAAACAACCCTTAAACTCTAGAGTAAATACAGTTCATGTCTGAAAAAATAAAAGGAGCCAGAAAAGCTGGACAAGGACCAACCCACGTCGAGCACTCATGCAAAGAAGCTAATTTGTCCGCCGCTTTATTTCCTTCCCTAAAAATGTGTGTGTATCGGATACTCATAGAAAGGGTGCAACCCAAAACCTGACTCCAGAGACCCCTCAATCTCCAAGGAATAAAAGGGATTTCCCTCTTCATAGTTTGAATAGCAAGAGTAGAATCTGACTCAACCCACAACTGATTCCAACCTCGCATACTAGCATACTCAATCGCCAAAAGGATTGCCGCTATCTCCGCCTCAAGTGGATAACCCCAACCAAAAGAATTAGAAGTGGCAGCAACGAACATACCTCTCGAGTTGCGGAAAATCGCACCAACATGTAAAGTGCCTGGAGCATGCGTCACACTGCCATCCACGTTCACCTTATACCAACCGGGTAAAGGGGGTATCCAACGCACATGTAACGGCGTGCGAGCAACCCTGGGGGTCATCCCAAGACGAAAACTACGTGTCACCAAAACATCTCTAAAAGAGCCATCCGACACTCCCTTAGCTAGGGCAGCCGAATCCGTAGTGTTAGCAATAATCATCGCAAGGCAACGACGAACAGAAGGAGTAGTACCATCATGAAAGGATTTGTTTCGGCACCACCAAACAGCCCAAATAGATGTAACAAAGGCAATTCTCCAGATTCTGCTAACCTGCTCGCTAAAATTAAGATCCATAGCTTGCAATACAATTTGATAAAAGCCATCATCTAAAGTAAAAGGAATATCGAAAGTATAAGCTAAGAAATCATAAATCTGTTTAATGAAATAACAATTTGAAAGGATATGGTCTTGTGTATCCTCTCCTTGACGACAAAGAGAACACATCGTGGGGCCAATATAACCAATCTTCTTATACCAGCCAGTAGTAGGAAGCTGCCCCCATATTGCTCGCCAAATCAAAGTTGAACGACATGGAGGAATGAAAGAGGACCAGATCCAATAGGCCCATCGCGGCCTCGGGTAGTGCTGAGCGATCTCGTCATAAGCAATTCTGGAAGTAAGTTCCCCGGAAACTGTGTTCTCCCAAATCAAAGTGTCTTTTTCGCGAGAAAGACGAACCTGCAAAATATCATGCACAACATCCGAGTATGCCGTGACAAAGTCCAAAGGGAAATGCCAGCAATCATCAAAAAAGAAGTCCCTAATGGTCCCCAACAATTGCTGCCGAAAAGGAGGAGGAATACCCACTCTATCCGCAATCGTATATCCGAGCCAATTCTCATGCCAAAAACTGACTGTCGAATCATAACTAACAATCCATCTAGCACCTTCAACAATCCTAGGAATATGCCTAGAAATACCAGGAGCAATAGACGAGGCTCTATTGTACGAAAACCAGGGTTTGCGCTGTTTAGTAAAATAGCGATCATGTAAGCACTGAAAGTCAGGGGAGGGAACTCGATAAATATCCCATGCCAACTTGCAACCAAAAGAATCATTAGCCACAGTGAGAGAACGCATGCCCAGGCCACCTTCCGCAGTAGGAGCACAACAACACTTCCAGGAGATTGTGCAAGAACCCCGTTTATTAATATCCCCTGTCCACAAAAAATTCCTCATGGCTTGCTCAATAGTCTGAATATGCGACCTAGGCCATCGATAGACCATCATGGTATGAACAAGAGAAGCACAAATGACAGAGTTTATCAAGCATTTACGACCAGCCAAGGATAAAGAATGACCCTTCCATCTACTGAATTTCCCCAAAATGGAATCAACAAGACTCGCAAAGTAGTCTGCCTTAGGGGCTCCTCTGAAAAGAGGAACTCCAAGATATAAAATAGGGAGAACCCCCTCCTGAATTCCAAGCGTACGAATGACCTGCCGACGAGTGACATTATTAACCGAAGCCCCGTAGTAGACATGAGATTTGGCCGGGTTATAGGCCTGTCCCGAAATAGCAGCATAATCCTGAAGTAGACGTTTCAGGCAAGCTGCATTACTCGTACTTGCCCTAGTGAAGATTAAGATATCATCTGCATAGAAGAGGAATGATGGGGAGCCTCTTATAGCATGCAAAGTGTTCTTTTCCACCTCCCACTGAATCAAACGACCAAGGGCTTCCTCCGCTATACAGAACAACATAGGCGATAAAGGATCGCCTTGGCGGACACCCCTCGAGCAAGCAAAGAAACCATGGGGCTCTCCATTAATTAAAATGGAGAGGCGAGCAGAATGAAGCACCATGGTGACCAACTCCCGAAACCTCGTAGAAAAACCCATGCGAAAAAGGACACACTTCAAAAAATCCCAATCAATAGTATCAAAAGCTTTGGAGATATCCACCTTTATCGCCATATTTCCTTGTTTTGCCTTAGTATTGAGCTTATTAATAGCATCGGATGCAAGCGCAATAGCAGTATGAATCTGTCTCCCAGGTATGAACCCAAACTGAAATGGAGAAAGAAATCTTGCCACAAAACTGCCCAACCTGGTTGCAACAATTTTGGTGAAGATCTTGTACATGTAGTTGCCCATCACGATCGGTCTGTAGTCTTGAATTCTATTAGCGCCCGGATGCTTAGGAATAAGCGTCACAAGACTAGCATTGAAACCAAGCGGCATTTCCAAAGTTCGAAAAATGTGCTGAATAGCCTCCGTCACATCCTCATAAACAATAGACCAACATTCCTGAAAGAAAGAACCTGGAAAGCCGTCAGGACCCGGGGAACTCGAGCCCTCCATATCGAACACGGCAGATTTAACCTCATCAAGCAAAGGCATGGCCGTAAGGAATACATCCTCCCCCTCAGAAAACGTAACAAAGGGGAGAATATCAAGCCGATTTGTATTAGGAACAACTGCATCATCCTTGGCAAACAAGGTCTGATAGTAATCAACAACATGATCGGAAATGATAGACAAGTCCGAAACCATAGTACCATTAACTGACAATTCGGAGAGTAAGACCCCGCTCCGTCGCACCTTATTGGAGATATGAAAAAATGACGAATTACGGTCGCCATCTTTCAACCATTGTAACCTGCCCCTTTGAGAGTAATAAGCCTGCCTACGCGCAAGCAATTCATTGAGGTGTATCAAACAGTCAACCTCACGAGTAAAACGGTCATCAGTATCACCAAGGGCATGAATCTCCTGCTGAACGTCATTTAATTGTTGAGTTGCAGCTTCAATTTCATTAAAAATCTGCCTGAAGACCGAGGCATTCCAGTGTTTGAGAGCCACACGTAATCTTCGTAACTTCAAGGTAACTCTCAACACAGGAGAATTCACTTGTGTAGGAATGGCCCAAGAGTTGCGGACAAAATCGAAAAAACCTTCGTGACGGAACCACATCGTTTGGAACCGAAAAACGTGACGGGATTTCTGCCGTTCTGTGGTAAGAGATAGGAGAAGCGGATGGTGATCCGAAGAATGACGCGGCAAAATATCCAGAGAAACTGCTATCCAGAGATTAGCAAAGTCTGGGGTGACGAGAGCACGGTCAAGACGGGCAGCAATAAAGCCCCGAGAAGCATGACGTGTAGACCAAGTATAGACCTGATCATTAGTCTCTAACTCAACCAAATTCGCCTCATCAATAAAAGCCACGAACTCAGCCGAGGGAAGGCTACGATAACTCATGTTCTTGCTTCTCTCATGCAGACCTGTAACCACATTGAGGTCCCCAATAATGCATAAATTCCGGTCAGGAATGCGCAAAAGATCCTGCCAAAGCTGCCGGCGAAGAATATATGAGTTTCGAGCATGCACAAAAGTGAACGTGCATGCATGCAAACCTCTATCAACCGAAATCACAATACACTGATCCGTTTGGAGAAGTAGTGTAGTAGAATTAACACACTCATCCCTACAAAGGAGCCAAATATTAGGACGAGACCCATCACGAGCATTAACATATAACAAAACCATATTAATAGAACGCCAAAAAGAAACCGGAATAGAAGAAGGCCTTATCTTAGGTTCATAAATAGCCGCATAGTCAGGCTTGTGTTTGTGGCAAAGAGAACGAAGGGAATTCTTTGTTTGGTCGTTCCCTACCCCTTGTAAATTCCAAGATAGACAAATCATGAGGTCACGGCTTGACTGTGCTTCGGCAGTCTATCATCGTTATCCTCATCACCCCATTTTCTGCTAGCAACATAGTGTAACTCATCGACACGGATACTTCATTCATCGACGCATAGATTTTCTTGAGAGTGGTTGTGGGTGGGGACTGACTCGTCTCCTTGATTCACAGGCACCAGGGCCGACGAATGTGTTTCCCCAGGGTCAAAAGATTGCGGAGAAGAAGCCACCCCTGGGGGTGAGGGTGTGGCCGGGGCATCCCGCAGGGACTTCTTTGTAGCAATTCCGGTAGGCAGAGAACTCTTGATCGAGACCCCAAGGGGCAGCGAGGTCTCGACGTACGAATTCTTGAGAATGCCAGATTTACGTGCAATAGGTGCAAGTTGGACATTCTGAGTCTTCTGGACTTGGGGTGTTGTCGAATCCAGCTCCTGGTGGTCCAAGACATCAAAGGTATTAGATGTGGGAATAGCCGTAACTTCATTCCCAGTGGCTTTCGACTTTGGCGAAGTAGCAGGGTCCCTTTTAGCCGTAACCGTTGTGTGAACTAGGTCCCTTATAGCTTGACTCTCCCTTTCAGCAGCTAAATCACCAGCCAGGTTTGCAACATCCTCCGTCGTAACCTCCCCAGAACGCAACGAAGCATGTTGTTTACCATGAATATTACTCCGTTTTCTTGAACGACTTCGCCCTCGGCTCGTACGACGAGAGGGAGAAGTAGGGCGCAATTTGGCTTTCTTGCATGAACTGAGGGAGTGTCCCAAAACCCCACATTCACGACAAAATAACGGAAGCCTCTCGTAAGTTATGGTGGTAGCGGAGAGATGAGACCCCCTCCTATACATAACTTGTTGATGTAACTCCTTCGATAAATCGATTTCAATTAGCATTCGAGCATAAAGGCCAAAAAGCCGATTTGATGTGTTAATATCGATCCGGACCAACGTGCCAATAGTAGAGGCTAAAGCCTCAAGAATCCGAGGCTGCCAATACTCAATTGGCAACTCCGAGAAACGAACCCAAACTTGTGCCACTGAAGTCTTAACTTTACCCGGATTAAAGTTCGGAGACCAAGCTTGTAAGCGAAAAGAGCCAGTATCAAGGGAGTAGTAAGAACGCGCTGCAATTCTCCTCCTATCGTCCGCATCCTCAAACATGACTGTATAGTATCCCTTTCCGAGGGGAATCATCTTCAAACAACCCTGAAGATTCCACATAGCTTTCAATTTGTCCTTCAACATCAGGAGAGGGACCAGCGGTTTCCCAGGCAAGGTGATCATCCTGCCTATGAGCGCATTCTCAAATTCATGCAACCCTTGTTGGTAGTCCTCCTCTGGTATGTCAATTAGCAGATACTCGTCATGGGGCGTGGGCTTAATTGGCTCTCGGAAAACAGTAGGATGAGCAGCCGTTCTCTGTTTTGAACCCACAATTTCAGCAAAAGATTTGCGTGCGTCCACCTGCACGTCATTGACCCGTATGGCCTCCTCTGGACTATTCGAAACAAGCATGGAATCAGGGGAGATCACATCAGCCGCCTGAACAGCCGAACCCTGCAAAACGGGTTTCACAGAAGTAGTATGTCCATGGAAATGATCAACAGGTAAACCATGATCGAAGGACTTACAAGATGCGCCGGAAACAGAGCTATGCTCGTTTCCGGCTGTAGTCGGGAGTGCGCCAGTAGGGCAAAAAATCCCTTGCTTATCCCCGATCTTATCAGTATTTTCCAAAACCCTAGACAATCCCTGCATGGAAGGAGACGCAGAAGTAGGTTTTGTCGGGGGAACCACATTAATTAAATCCTGAATAGATGACTTACAGGATGCGCCGGGAACAGTGTTATACACGTTCCCGGCTGTAGTCGAGGAAGCGCCAGAAGGATCCGAAGATCCTAACGTTGTGCTCGACTCGATGTTGGGAGGGAGTGGCGGGCGCATGGAGTTGTCTCCAATTCCACAAGCCTGACCAGAGATATTCGTGCCATATTGATTGAATTTGTCAGACGAGGGTATAATCCCAGCAGCCGCCAAAGCTAGGGTTTCTGGAGAAGGCGGAAGATCTCTCCAGAGCTTCGGGGGAATCGAATCCATCGATGGAGCAGACTGAGTCGAGTAAAGGTAACGTAAGAAGTACGGAAACCTCTCTTCGACTCCCATGAGAGCCGTATCCAGCGAGCCATCCGGGGAAAGACAGAAGTCGGGTGGCGGAGATGGTAGGGTTTGCAATTTCGTAGAATCAAGGGAGAGATAATCCTTGATTTGAGGGTTGTAGAAAATCATACGGTCAAAGATTCGTTGATTGAGATCACCACGACGGGTGGAGGCTTCGAGCTCCGCCGTGAAGGCGTCAACCGAAGGCAACATGGCGGAAAATCTAGAGAGAAGGTGGAGGAATTTTTTCTAGAGAGAGAAACATGATTTTCTCAGGTTCTTCTAGGTTATCTAGATTAAGGAAGAAACTCCATTTTCAATAATTTATCCTTTTGAAATCTTAAAACTCAAATTGAATGTAAACTAGGTTAATACTTGGTGATTAAGGAAGAAACTCCATTTTCAATAATGAATCCATTTGAAATCTTAAAACTCAAATTGAGTGTAAATTAGGTGATAACTTAGTGATTAAGGAAGAAACTCCATTTTCAATACCTTTGAAATCTTAAAACTCAAATTGAGTGTAAATTAGTTTATAACTTAGTGATTAAGGAAGAAACACAGTTTTCAATAATGTATCCTTTTGAAATATTAAAACTCAAATTGAATGTAAATTAGGTTAATACTTTGTGATTAAGAAACACCATTTTCAATAATATATCCTTTTGAAATATTAAAACTCAAATTGAGTGTAAATTAGTTAATAACTTAGTGATTAAGGAATTAACTCATTTTTCAATAATGAATCCATTTGAAATCTTAAAACTCAAATTGAGTGTAAATTAGGTGATAACTTAGTGATTAAGGAAGAAACTCCATTTTCAATAATGTATCCGTTTGAAATCTTAAAACTCAAATTGAGTGTAAATTAGTTTATAACTTAGTGATTAAGGAAGAAACTCAGTTTTCAATAATGTATACTTTTGAAATCTTAAAACTCAAATTGTGTGTAAATTAGTTAATAACTTAGTGATTAAGGAAGAAACTCCATTTTCAATAATTTATCCTTTTGAAATCTTAAAACTCAAATTGAATGTAAATTGGGTTAATACTTGGTGATTAAGTAAGAAACACCATTTTCAATAATGTATCCTTTTGAAATATTAAAACTCAAATTGAGTGTAAATTAGTTAATAACTTAGTGATTAAGGAATTAACTCATTTTTCAATAATGAATCCATTTGAAATCTTAAAACTCAAATTGAGTGTAAATTAGGTGTTAACTTAGTGATTAAGGAAGAAACTCCATTTTCAATAATGTATCCCTTTGAAATCTTAAAACTCAAATTGAGTGTAAATTAGTTTATAACTTAGTGATTAAGGAAGAAACACAGTTTTCAATAATGTATCCTTTTGAAATATTAAAACTCAAATTGAATGTAAATTGGGTTAATACTTTGTGATTAAGTAAGAAACACCATTTTCAATAATGTATCCTTTTGAAATATTAAAACTCAAATTGAGTGTAAATTAGTTAATAACTTAGTGATTAAGGAATTAACTCATTTTTCAATAATGAATCCATTTGAAATCTTAAAATTCAAATTGAGTGTAAATTAGGTGTTAACTTAGTGATTAAGGAAGAAACTCCATTTTCAATAATGTATCCCTTTGAAATCTTAAAACTCAAATTGAGTGTAAATTAGTTTATAACTTAGTGATTAAGGAAGAAACACAGTTTTCAATAATGTATCCTTTTGAAATATTAAAACTCAAATTGAATGTAAATTAGGTTAATACTTTTTGATTAAGTAAGAAATACCATTTTCATTAATGTATCCTTTTGAAATATTAAAACTCAAATTGAGTGTAAATTAGTTAATAACTTGGTGATTAAGGAATTAACTCATTTTTCAATAATGAATCCATTTGAAATCTTAAAATTCAAATTGAGTGTAAATTAGGTGATAACTTAGTGATTAAGGAAGAAACTCCATTTTTCAATAATGTATCCGTTTGAAATCTTAAAACTCAAATTGAGTGTAAATTAGTTTATAACTTAGTGATTAAGGAAGAAACTCAGTTTTCAATAATGTATCCTTTTGAAATCTTAAAACTCAAATTGAGTGTAAATTAGTTAATAACTTAGTGATTAAGGAAGAAACTCCATTTTCAATAATTTATCCTTTTGAAATCTTAAAACTCAAATTGAATATAAATTAGGTTAATACTTGGTGATTAAGTAAGAAACACCATTTCATTAATGTATCCTTTTGAAATATTAAAACTCAAATTGAGTGTAAATTAGTTAATAACTTAGTGATTAAGGAATTAACTCATTTTTCATTAATTAATCCATTTGAAATCTTAAAATTCAAATCGAGTGTAAATTAGGTGATAACTTAGTGATTAAGGAAGAAACTCCATTTTCAATAATGTATCCCTTTGAAATCTTAAAACTCAAATTGAGTGTAAATTAGGTGATAACTTTGTGATTAAAGAAGAAACTCCATTTTCAATAATGTATCCCTTTGAAATCTTAAATCTCAAATTGAATGTAAATTAGTTTATAACTTAGTGATTAAGGAAGAAACACAGTTTTCAATAATGTATCCTTTTGAAATATTAAAACTCAAATTGTGTGTAAATTAGTTAATAACTTAGTGATTAAGGAAGAAACTACATTTTCAATAATTTATCCTTTTGAAATATTAAAACTCAAATTGAGTGTAAATTAGTTAATAACTTAGTGATTAAGGAATTAACTCATTTTTCAATAATGAATCCATTTGAAATCTTAAAACTCAAATTGAGTGTAAATTAGGTTATAACTTAGTGATTAAGGAAGAAACTCCATTTTCTATAATGTATCCCTTTGAAATCATAAAACTCAAATTGAGTGTAAATTAGTTTATAACTTAGTGATTAAGAAAGAAACACAGTTTTCAATAATGTATCATTTTGAAATATTAAAACTCAAATTGAATGTAAATTAGGTTAATACTTTGTGATTAAGTAAGAAACACCATTTTCAATAATATATCCTTTTGAAATATTAAAACTCAAATTGAGTGTAAATTAGTTAATAACTTAGTGATTAAGGAATTAACTCATTTTTCAATAATGAATCCATTTGAAATCTTAAAACTCAAATTGAATGTAAATTAGTTGATAACTTAGTGATTAAGGAAGAAACTCCATTTTCAATAATGTATTCGTTTGAAATCTTAAAACTCAAATTGAGTGTAAATTAGTTTATAACTTGATTAAGGAAGAAACTCAGTTTTCAATAATGTATACTTTTGAAATCTTAAAACTCAAATTGTGTGTAAATTAGTTAATAACTTAGTGATTAAGGAAGAAACTCCATTTTCAATAATTTATCCTTTTGAAATCTTAAAACTCAAATTGAATGTAAATTGGGTTAATACTTGGTGATTAAGTAAGAAACACCATTTTCAATAATGTATCCTTTTGAAATATTAAAACTCAAATTGAGTGTAAATTAGTTAATAACTTAGTGATTAAGGAATTAACTCATTTTTCAATAATGAATCCATTTGAAATCTTAAAACTCAAATTGAGTGTAAATTAGGTGTTAACTTAGTGATTAAGGAAGAAACTCCATTTTCAATAATGTATCCCTTTGAAATCTTAAAACTCAAATTGAGTGTAAATTAGTTTATAACTTAGTGATTAAGGAAGAAACACAGTTTTCAATAATGTATCCTTTTGAAATATTAAAACTCAAATTGAATGTAAATTGGGTTAATACTTTGTGATTAAGTAAGAAACACCATTTTCAATAATGTATCCTTTTGAAATATTAAAACTCAAATTGAGTGTAAATTAGTTAATAACTTAGTGATTAAGGAATTAACTCATTTTTCAATAATGAATCCATTTGAAATCTTAAAACTCAAATTGAGTGTAAATTAGGTGTTAACTTAGTGATTAAGGAAGAAACTCCATTTTCAATAATGTATCCCTTTGAAATCTTAAAACTCAAATTGAGTGTAAATTAGTTTATAACTTAGTGATTAAGGAAGAAACACAGTTTTCAATAATGTATCCTTTTGAAATATTAAAACTCAAATTGAATGTAAATTAGGTTAATACTTTTTGATTAAGTAAGAAATACCATTTTCATTAATGTATCCTTTTGAAATATTAAAACTCAAATTGAGTGTAAATTAGTTAATAACTTGGTGATTAAGGAATTAACTCATTTTTCAATAATGAATCCATTTGAAATCTTAAAATTCAAATTGAGTGTAAATTAGGTGATAACTTAGTGATTAAGGAAGAAACTCCATTTTTCAATAATGTATCCGTTTGAAATCTTAAAACTCAAATTGAGTGTAAATTAGTTTATAACTTAGTGACTAAGGAAGAAACTCAGTTTTCAATAATGTATCCTTTTGAAATCTTAAAACTCAAATTGTGTGTAAATTAGTTAATAACTTAGTGATTAAGGAAGAAACTCCATTTTCAATAATTTATCCTTTTGAAATCTTAAAACTCAAATTGAATGTAAATTAAGTTAATACTTGGTGATTAAGTAAGAAACACCATTTTCATTAATGTATCCTTTTGAAATATTAAAACTCAAATTGAGTGTAAATTAGTTAATAACTTAGTGATTAAGGAATTAACTCATTTTTCATTAATTAATCCATTTGAAATCTTAAAATTCAAATCGAGTGTAAATTAGGTGATAACTTAGTGATTAAGGAAGAAACTCCATTTTCAATAATGTATCCTTTTGAAATCTTAAAACTCAAATTGAGTGCAAATTACCTTATAACTTTGTGATTAAAGAAGAAACTCCATTTTCAATAATGTATCCCTTTGAAATCTTAAAACTCAAATTGAATGTAAATTAGGTTATAACTTAGTGATTAAGGAAGAAACACAGTTTTCAATAATGTATCCTTTTGAAATATTAAAACTCAAATTGAATGTAAATTAGGTTAATACTTTGTGATTAAGTAAGAAACACCATTTTCAATAATGTATCCTTTTGAAATATTAAAACTCAAATTGACTGTAAATTAGTTAATAACTTAGTGATTAAGGAATTAACTCATTTTTCAATAATGAATCCATTTGAAATCTTAAAACTCAAATTGAATGTAAATTAGGTGATAACTTAGTGATTAAGGAAGAAACTCCATTTTCAATAATGTATCCGTTTGAAATCTTAAAACTCAAATTGAGTGTAAATTAGTTTATAACTTAGTGATTAAGGAAGAAACTCAGTTTTCAATAATGTATACTTTTGAAATCTTAAAACTCAAATTGTGTGTAAATTAGTTAATAACTTAGTGATTAAGGAAGAAACTCCATTTTCAATAATTTATCCTTTTGAAATCTTAAAACTCAAATTGAATGTAAATTGGGTTAATACTTGGTGATTAAGTAAGAAACACCATTTTCATTAATGTATCCTTTTGAAATATTAAAACTCAAATTGAGTGTAAATTAGTTAATAACTTAGTGATTAAGGAATTAACTCATTTTTCAATAATGAATCCATTTGAAATCTTAAAACTCAAATTGAGTGTAAATTAGGTGTTAACTTAGTGATTAAGGAAGAAACTCCATTTTCAATAATGTATCCCTTTGAAATCTTTCAATAATGTATCCTTTTGAAATATTAAAACTCAAATTGTGTGTAAATTAGTTAATAACTTAGTGATTAAGGAAGAAACTACATTTTCAATAATTTATCCTTTTGAAATATTAAAACTCAAATTGAGTGTAAATTAGTTAATAACTTAGTGATTAAGGAATTAACTCATTTTTCAATAATGAATCCATTTGAAATCTTAAAACTCAAATTGAGTGTAAATTAGGTTATAACTTAGTGATTAAGGAAGAAACTCCATTTTCTATAATGTATCCCTTTGAAATCATAAAACTCAAATTGAGTGTAAATTAGTTTATAACTTAGTGATTAAGAAAGAAACACAGTTTTCAATAATGTATCCTTTTGAAATATTAAAACTCAAATTGAATGTAAATTAGGTTAATACTTTGTGATTAAGTAAGAAACACCATTTTCAATAATATATCCTTTTGAAATATTAAAACTCAAATTGAGTGTAAATTAGTTAATAACTTAGTGATTAAGGAATTAACTCATTTTTCAATAATGAATCCATTTGAAATCTTAAAACTCAAATTGAATGTAAATTAGTTGATAACTTAGTGATTAAGGAAGAAACTCCATTTTCAATAATGTATCCGTTTGAAATCTTAAAACTCAAATTGAGTGTAAATTAGTTTATAACTTGATTAAGGAAGAAACTCAGTTTTCAATAATGTATACTTTTGAAATCTTAAAACTCAAATTGTGTGTAAATTAGTTAATAACTTAGTGATTAAGGAAGAAACTCCATTTTCAATAATTTATCCTTTTGAAATCTTAAAACTCAAATTGAATGTAAATTGGGTTAATACTTGGTGATTAAGTAAGAAACACCATTTTCAATAATGTATCCTTTTGAAATATTAAATCTTTTCTTAAATCGAATTAGTATTTTATTATTATAGTCTATAATAATAACTAGTTATTATCTCCTAGTGTTTTACGTTGGTAAGCGTGATTCCGTTGGTAAGCCTTAATTGGTGTTCCCAGTTGTGTTCCCGTAAAACTTTAGTACTTGATAATAATCTAATTATTATTAAACACTATTAATAATTTAATTCTAATGACGTCTAGGATAAGAGCAATGCTTTCCAAAAATAGAAATACTAATAAAATAAATGGCTCTGATACCATCGTAGCAGGAACGAAGTAATAAGCGGAATTTAACATATTTATTGATAAAAGAAAACTTACCATCGTAGCAGGAACGAAGTAATAAGCGGAATTTAACATATTTATTGATAAAAGAAAACTTACATAATATTGAATTACATGAAAGACTTACAGAAAAGATGTGTACAAAGATGAGTTATAAGAGAGAGATAGAGAGAGAGGGCGAGTATGATCTCGAGCGTGTTCTTAAAAGGAAAATAACTAAGTCCTTATATAGACAGATGGACTTTAAATTAAATATTATCAAAATAAAGGAGTTTGAAATCCGCCAATGATAGTAGCGGATATGGGTCCCTTTGAGTAGTGGGAATCTTTGAGTGGAGGCGGCTTCACTGTATATGAGAGCAGCTGGCAAAATCTTTGAGTAAATCTTGAATGTAGGTCCGGCTGCTTTACTGTATGAAAGCACTAATGTCGGCAATTCTTGATTGTTGTCTTCTGTACCTGTTTTGAGTAAATTTTGAGTAAACAGGTATTTTAGATATCGCATTTCGCTCATTTATCTAAAATATTAATATTCCTGTTGGTAAAACGAATTTCTTTTGAGTAAATGACAGGAAATTTAGACATCGCATTTCGCTCATTTGTCTAAACTTTTAATATTCCTATCAATAGAGTTTTTCCTTTTAAAGGAAAGGGTCTTGGGCACAAGGCCCACCGAATAGATCATCATAATCATGATCAGAGCTGGCTGTATCTGAGGCCATTTCTGAACTGGACTTCTTTTTAGCTTTTAGGAAATGTTTTGCTAATTTCTGAAATAGTTTTTGATCTTCTTCATCAAGGTCTGAATCAGAAGAGGTTTCTTTCTTGGATTTGGATTTATTTTTTAAAGAGGCTACTGGCTTCTTGGTGTTTGATGAAGATGGTTCTTTGGATAATTTGCTAGGAGTAGGAGGAGGTCCGAAATGAATATCGGAGCTTTGGGTAAAGAACTGTCTTGGATTAGGTTTGACTTGAGTATTGACCTGTCTTGAATTAGGCATATCTCGTTGGGATGGAGTGATTTCTTTCTCCCAACTAGGTTTCTCTCCTGTGTCAAAAAACCTATTAATGACACTGGTATCACAATATTTTTCAGAATAGTTTACCCACCATTTAACCTTAAATTCTCTAATTATAGAGATACTATATGGTTGAGGATAAAATTGCTTAAAGGAGTAATTCCAACAGAGGATCCATGGTACTTTGAATTCTGCGAAGAACATCAAATGTCTCCTAAATGGCTCTTCTTTGGATCTGATTAAAAATTGTTGTTGAGCTAGTTTGACTGTGGTTGGCATAATTTCGGTAATCGGTCCGAAGATTCTCCACCATTCTGTAAACCATACTGGAAAGGGGTTATCAACAAAATCCGATTTGAATGTAAAAAACCATGAGTGATCAAAGGATCTCATAAGGAAAGCCCGAAACCAGGCATTCTTGTAATCTGGATAATTATAACCTCTTGGGTTATAGCTTTGAGTAAATGGCTTATAATCATATGGTCGATTCCAATCACTGAGCTTTAAGACTCTTTTGATGATGCATTTTGAGTAGGCGATCTTATTCTTATCTTCTGGATGATAAGTATGAGTAATCTCTGCAGCTCCAGAATCTACGAGAATGTATTCGTAAAATTCCTGGGTCTTCAAAGGATTGTCTGTAAACCACTGGCAATCTTGTGGGAAGATGTGTTGAGTAAGTTCAATAAGTTTGGATAGGTTTCCTAACACTGTAAGGGTTGTAGGAGTAATATGTTCTGTTTCTGGTTTAAGAAAATATCCATTCTTAAGAGGGATAACTTGTGTTTTAGCTTGAGTAACTGGAAAAGAAGGGATTGGTTGAGTAATGGCTCCAGCATAAGAAGGAGCTGGAATGTCTTCTAAAGACTTGAATTGGTTAGTATTGCTAAAGTTGGTAACTGCTCTTTGAGTATAATAGCCCGGAGTAGTTGACCTAGGCCTTTGCATCCTTGGAATCCTGCAAAAATTCTCTGGTTAGAAAATCAGGGAGGCAATTATTCTCTCCCTTGATATATTCTATATCAAAATCAAAGCTTGATAAGATTGCTTGCCATCTAGCAAAAATCTGTTTTGATACAATATTCTTAACATCCTTTTGTAATATTTCTTTGGCTGATTTACAGTCAATTCTTAATAAAAATTTCTTGTTAAAAATATCACTCTGAAATTTAGAGATACAAAGAACAATAGATAGAACTTCCTTCTTAACAGTGGAGTAGTTAAGCTGAGGTCCAGTCCAGCTACCTGAGTGAAACCTTACCAACTGTTCCTTAGTAGTATCGACTTCTGTTTTATTAACTTGCTTCAATATCCCCCCGAAACCGAAGTCGGAGGCATCTGTTTCTATTATCATAAAAGCATCTTTTTTAGGAATTCCTAAGCATGGTAAAGATTTAACTTGTTTTTTGATTAATTTTACTATATTAGTGTGAGTATCTGTCCATGCTGGTGGATTCTTTTTTAGTCTTTGAAATAAAGGGTTGCAAATTATTCGAAGTTTTGGGAAAAAATCTGAGATATAATTCAAGCAACCTAAAAACCTTTGTAGTTGAGTTTTGTCTTTTATAATGTCAGGGAATTTATCAGCAAAATCAATAGCCCTAGCTATTGGTTTGATAGTTCCTTTAAAGATATCATGACCAAGAAATCTAATTCTTGTTTGAAAAAGTTTAATCTTTTGAGCAGATATAGCTAATCCATTTTTCTTAACTATTTGTAAAAATATATTTAAATGTTTGAAATGCTGGTCTATATTTTGTGAGTAAATAAGAACATCATCAATATAACATATAGAAAAATCAGAATAATTATTAAAGATATCATTCATAATATTTTGGAATTCTGAGGGGGCATTTTTTAGACCGAAAGGCATTACGTTCCATTCGTAATGACCAAAGGGGACTGTAAAAGCCGTTTTATATTTATCTTTTTCATTTACTTGTATTTGCCAGAATCCTGATTTTAAATCAAATTTGGAAAAAATACAGGCATTTTGTAATCTATTAATAAGATCTCTTTTGTTAGGAATAGGATATCTAATCCATTCTAAGACTTCATTAAGAGGTTTATAATTGATAACCAGCCTAGGAACTCCTCTTTCCTTTTCAGCTTGGTTATTGACGTAGAAAGCTGCACAACTCCAAGGGGACTTAGAGTGTCTAATAAGCTTTTTACTTAATAGAGAATCTATTTCTTTTTTACAAGTGTCCAATAATTCGTGATTCATTTGTATAGGTCTAGCTTTAGTGGGAATAAGTTTTTCATTAAAGTTTGTTATATAAGGGAGAGAAACAGTATGTTTCTTTCTTTCCCAGAAAGCATTTGGTAAATCCGAACAGACTTCAAGTTTAATTTTTGATTCTAAATCTAAAATTTTCTTTTGAATAGTCTTGTTTTTTAAATCTTCTTCTATTTTTAAATAAGTAATTTCTTCCTTAAGGGTTTGGATATGAGACTTCTTATTTTGTATAGAATTTATCTGTTTAAAAACCAAATGATTTTGTAGAAGAGATATTTCTCTATCTTTAATGGGGTTTAAAAATTTAAAATTTATATCTTTTCCCATAATATTAGTAGTGATTCCATTACCATTAACCATAAAAGGATATATGGTAGTTAGGAAGGGATTTCCTAAAATGATATTTTGATAATAATCTAATTATTATTAAACACTATTAATAATTTAATTCTAATGACGTCTAGGATAAGAGCAATGCTTTCCAAAAATAGAAATACTAATAATTCTGGTATTGTTTGCAGTAGTGATATCACTATGCCTACTAATTATTCCAATTGGACTAAACTGGTTTGATGCATATTGTCAAATCGAAGATATTCAAAATGTTTATTCCTTAGAACAAATTAATGTTCAAACAAATCTTTATAAAAAATGGGAACTAGCAGATGGTAATAATATTACTGCTATACATCCCCCTTTACAAAGTATAAAAATAAAAGTAGCCGATGAACAGGTCATCGCTGCTCCTTTTAAAACTGGAAGGAGTGGTTCAGATGCCCCAAATTTTAGTGTTGACCTTACTGATCCCCATATTTTGGATTCCTTACTATTAGACATTCATCTAAAAAATAATGAATTCAGAGATAATTGTAAGAATTTTGCAGTTATATTTAGAGTTTACTATAGGGTTATGTCTTCACAGATTAATCCTAAATTCATGTTTACTCCAACTGATAAAGATGAAACGGTCTTACTTCAGGTTAATGCTGATAACCCAAATACTTTTACTCCTAAAAAACTTAAATGGAATGAAATAACCATTCCAGATGAATTTATTATCCAAGCCCCGCAAATCCCTAGAAACATTACTAGAAGAGAAATATCAGACATCTCTGAAGATTCTGATGGTAGAGTTCTCATTAGATTTAATTCTTTTAGAGAAACAAAGCATAATATACGAATACAAGAGGTTAATTCTAGGCAATCTTTTTCTGATAGCTCTAGTCGGATAAATAATCCTTTTAGAACTAATATTGCCTCTACCTCCAACTCTACTAATAATTGTTCTTTCTAATCTTTCTTGTCCCACTTTATCAGACTATAGGTGGTATAAGGATGTTTTTCTCACTTTAGTTTTGAAAAGATCGGACTGTAATGCTCCTTTTTGGAAAGAAAGATTCATCGCAGGTTTACCGAAATTATTCGGTATTAGAATACATCAAAAATTAAAAGAAGCTTGTGACATAGTAAATTTTAATGAAATTACTTATGGTCAACTATTTGCTTTTATAAAAAAGGAAGGTTTACTTCTTTGTTCTGAACTTTCAATAATGTATCCGTTTGAAATCTTAAAACTCAAATTGAGTGTAAATTAGTTTATAACTTGATTAAGGAAGAAACTCAGTTTTCAATAATGTATACTTTTGAAATCTTAAAACTCAAATTGTGTGTAAATTAGTTAATAACTTAGTGATTAAGGAAGAAACTCCATTTTCAATAATTTATCCTTTTGAAATCTTAAAACTCAAATTGAATGTAAATTGGGTTAATACTTGGTGATTAAGTAAGAAACACCATTTTCAATAATGTATCCTTTTGAAATATTAAAACTCAAATTGAGTGTAAATTAGTTAATAACTTAGTGATTAAGGAATTAACTCATTTTTCAATAATGAATCCATTTGAAATCTTAAAATTCAAATTGAGTGTAAATTAGGTGATAACTTAGTGATTAAGGAAGAAACTCCATTTTTCAATAATGTATCCGTTTGAAATCTTAAAACTCAAATTGAGTGTAAATTAGTTTATAACTTAGTGATTAAGGAAGAAACTCAGTTTTCAATAATGTATCCTTTTGAAATCTTAAAACTCAAATTGTGTGTAAATTAGTTAATAACTTAGTGATTAAGGAAGAAACTCCATTTTCAATAATTTATCCTTTTGAAATCTTAAAACTCAAATTGAATATAAATTAGGTTAATACTTGGTGATTAAGTAAGAAACACCATTTCATTAATGTATCCTTTTGAAATATTAAAACTCAAATTGAGTGTAAATTAGTTAATAACTTAGTGATTAAGGAATTAACTCATTTTTCATTAATTAATCCATTTGAAATCTTAAAATTCAAATCGAGTGTAAATTAGGTGATAACTTAGTGATTAAGGAAGAAACTCCATTTTCAATAATGTATCCCTTTGAAATCTTAAAACTCAAATTGAGTGTAAATTAGGTGATAACTTTGTGATTAAAGAAGAAACTCCATTTTCAATAATGTATCCCTTTGAAATCTTAAATCTCAAATTGAATGTAAATTAGTTTATAACTTAGTGATTAAGGAAGAAACACAGTTTTCAATAATGTATCCTTTTGAAATATTAAAACTCAAATTGTGTGTAAATTAGTTAATAACTTAGTGATTAAGGAAGAAACTACATTTTCAATAATTTATCCTTTTGAAATATTAAAACTCAAATTGAGTGTAAATTAGTTAATAACTTAGTGATTAAGGAATTAACTCATTTTTCAATAATGAATCCATTTGAAATCTTAAAACTCAAATTGAGTGTAAATTAGGTTATAACTTAGTGATTAAGGAAGAAACTCCATTTTCTATAATGTATCCCTTTGAAATCATAAAACTCAAATTGAGTGTAAATTAGTTTATAACTTAGTGATTAAGAAAGAAACACAGTTTTCAATAATGTATCATTTTATAATATTAAAACTCAAATTGAATGTAAATTAGGTTAATACTTTGTGATTAAGTAAGAAACACCATTTTCAATAATATATCCTTTTGAAATATTAAAACTCAAATTGAGTGTAAATTAGTTAATAACTTAGTGATTAAGGAATTAACTCATTTTTCAATAATGAATCCATTTGAAATCTTAAAACTCAAATTGAATGTAAATTAGTTGATAACTTAGTGATTAAGGAAGAAACTCCATTTTCAATAATGTATCCGTTTGAAATCTTAAAACTCAAATTGAGTGTAAATTAGTTTATAACTTGATTAAGGAAGAAACTCAGTTTTCAATAATGTATACTTTTGAAATCTTAAAACTCAAATTGTGTGTAAATTAGTTAATAACTTAGTGATTAAGGAAGAAACTCCATTTTCAATAATTTATCCTTTTGAAATCTTAAAACTCAAATTGAATGTAAATTGGGTTAATACTTGGTGATTAAGTAAGAAACACCATTTTCAATAATGTATCCTTTTGAAATATTAAAACTCAAATTGAGTGTAAATTAGTTAATAACTTAGTGATTAAGGAATTAACTCATTTTTCAATAATGAATCCATTTGAAATCTTAAAACTCAAATTGAGTGTAAATTAGGTGTTAACTTAGTGATTAAGGAAGAAACTCCATTTTCAATAATGTATCCCTTTGAAATCTTAAAACTCAAATTGAGTGTAAATTAGTTTATAACTTAGTGATTAAGGAAGAAACACAGTTTTCAATAATGTATCCTTTTGAAATATTAAAACTCAAATTGAATGTAAATTGGGTTAATACTTTGTGATTAAGTAAGAAACACCATTTTCAATAATGTATCCTTTTGAAATATTAAAACTCAAATTGAGTGTAAATTAGTTAATAACTTAGTGATTAAGGAATTAACTCATTTTTCAATAATGAATCCATTTGAAATCTTAAAACTCAAATTGAGTGTAAATTAGGTGTTAACTTAGTGATTAAGGAAGAAACTCCATTTTCAATAATGTATCCCTTTGAAATCTTAAAACTCAAATTGAGTGTAAATTAGTTTATAACTTAGTGATTAAGGAAGAAACACAGTTTTCAATAATGTATCCTTTTGAAATATTAAAACTCAAATTGAATGTAAATTAGGTTAATACTTTTTGATTAAGTAAGAAATACCATTTTCATTAATGTATCCTTTTGAAATATTAAAACTCAAATTGAGTGTAAATTAGTTAATAACTTGGTGATTAAGGAATTAACTCATTTTTCAATAATGAATCCATTTGAAATCTTAAAATTCAAATTGAGTGTAAATTAGGTGATAACTTAGTGATTAAGGAAGAAACTCCATTTTTCAATAATGTATCCGTTTGAAATCTTAAAACTCAAATTGAGTGTAAATTAGTTTATAACTTAGTGACTAAGGAAGAAACTCAGTTTTCAATAATGTATCCTTTTGAAATCTTAAAACTCAAATTGTGTGTAAATTAGTTAATAACTTAGTGATTAAGGAAGAAACTCCATTTTCAATAATTTATCCTTTTGAAATCTTAAAACTCAAATTGAATATAAATTAAGTTAATACTTGGTGATTAAGTAAGAAACACCATTTTCATTAATGTATCCTTTTGAAATATTAAAACTCAAATTGAGTGTAAATTAGTTAATAACTTAGTGATTAAGGAATTAACTCATTTTTCATTAATTAATCCATTTGAAATCTTAAAATTCAAATCGAGTGTAAATTAGGTGATAATTAGTGATTAAGGAAGAAACTCCATTTTCAATAATGTATCCCTTTGAAATCTTAAAACTCAAATTGAGTGTAAATTAGGTGATAACTTTGTGATTAAAGAAGAAACTCCATTTTCAATAATGTATCCCTTTGAAATCTTAAATCTCAAATTGAATGTAAATTAGTTTATAACTTAGTGATTAAGGAAGAAACACAGTTTTCAATAATGTATCCTTTTGAAATATTAAAACTCAAATTGAATGTAAATTAGGTTAATACTTTGTGATTAAGTAAGAAACACCATTTTCAATAATGTATCCTTTTGAAATATTAAAACTCAAATTGACTGTAAATTAGTTAATAACTTAGTGATTAAGGAATTAACTCATTTTTCAATAATGAATCCATTTGAAATCTTAAAACTCAAATTGAATGTAAATTAGGTGATAACTTAGTGATTAAGGAAGAAACTCCATTTTCAATAATGTTTCCTTTTGAAATCTTAAAACTCAAATTGAGTGTAAATTAGATTATAACTTAGTGATTAAGGAAGAAACTCAGTTTTCAATAATGTATACTTTTGAAATCTTAAAACTCAAATTGTGTGTAAATTAGTTAATAACTTAGTGATTAAGGAAGAAACTCCATTTTCAATAATTTATCCTTTTGAAATCTTAAAACTCAAATTGAATGTAAATTGGGTTAATACTTGGTGATTAAGTAAGAAACACCATTTTCATTAATGTATCCTTTTGAAATATTAAAACTCAAATTGAGTGTAAATTAGTTAATAACTTAGTGATTAAGGAATTAACTCATTTTTCAATAATGAATCCATTTGAAATCTTAAAACTCAAATTGAGTGTAAATTAGGTGTTAACTTAGTGATTAAGGAAGAAACTCCATTTTCAATAATGTATCCCTTTGAAATCTTAAAACTCAAATTGAGTGTAAATTAGTTTATAACTTAGTGATTAAGGAAGAAACACAGTTTTCAATAATGTATCCTTTTGAAATATTAAAACTCAAATTGAATGTAAATTGGGTTAATACTTTGTGATTAAGTAAGAAACACCATTTTCAATAATGTATCCTTTTGAAATATTAAAACTCAAATTGAGTGTAAATTAGTTAATAACTTAGTGATTAAGGAATTAACTCATTTTTCAATAATGATTCCATTTGAAATCTTAAAACTCAAATTGAGTGTAAATTAGGTGTTAACTTAGTGATTAAGGAAGAAACTCCATTTTCAATAATGTATCCCTTTGAAATCTTAAAACTCAAATTGAGTGTAAATTAGTTTATAACTTAGTGATTAAGGAAGAAACACAGTTTTCAATAATGTATCCTTTTGAAATATTAAAACTCAAATTGAATGTAAATTAGGTTAATACTTTTTGATTAAGTAAGAAATACCATTTTCATTAATGTATCCTTTTGAAATATTAAAACTCAAATTGAGTGTAAATTAGTTAATAACTTAGTGATTAAGGAATTAACTCATTTTTCAATAATGAATCCATTTGAAATCTTAAAATTCAAATTGAGTGTAAATTAGGTGATAACTTAGTGATTAAGGAAGAAACTCCATTTTTCAATAATGTATCCGTTTGAAATCTTAAAACTCAAATTGAGTGTAAATTAGTTTATAACTTAGTGATTAAGGAAGAAACTCAGTTTTCAATAATGTATCCTTTTGAAATCTTAAAACTCAAATTGTGTGTAAATTAGTTAATAACTTAGTGATTAAGGAAGAAACTCCATTTTCAATAATTTATCCTTTTGAAATCTTAAAACTCAAATTGAATATAAATTAGGTTAATACTTGGTGATTAAGTAAGAAACACCATTTCATTAATGTATCCTTTTGAAATATTAAAACTCAAATTGAGTGTAAATTAGTTAATAACTTAGTGATTAAGGAATTAACTCATTTTTCATTAATTAATCCATTTGAAATCTTAAAATTCAAATCGAGTGTAAATTAGGTGATAACTTAGTGATTAAGGAAGAAACTCCATTTTCAATAATGTATCCCTTTGAAATCTTAAAACTCAAATTGAGTGTAAATTAGGTGATAACTTTGTGATTAAAGAAGAAACTCCATTTTCAATAATGTATCCCTTTGAAATCTTAAATCTCAAATTGAATGTAAATTAGTTTATAACTTAGTGATTAAGGAAGAAACACAGTTTTCAATAATGTATCCTTTTGAAATATTAAAACTCAAATTGTGTGTAAATTAGTTAATAACTTAGTGATTAAGGAAGAAACTACATTTTCAATAATTTATCCTTTTGAAATATTAAAACTCAAATTGAGTGTAAATTAGTTAATAACTTAGTGATTAAGGAATTAACTCATTTTTCAATAATGAATCCATTTGAAATCTTAAAACTCAAATTGAGTGTAAATTAGGTTATAACTTAGTGATTAAGGAAGAAACTCCATTTTCTATAATGTATCCCTTTGAAATCATAAAACTCAAATTGAGTGTAAATTAGTTTATAACTTAGTGATTAAGAAAGAAACACAGTTTTCAATAATGTATCATTTTGAAATATTAAAACTCAAATTGAATGTAAATTAGGTTAATACTTTGTGATTAAGTAAGAAACACCATTTTCAATAATATATCCTTTTGAAATATTAAAACTCAAATTGAGTGTAAATTAGTTAATAACTTAGTGATTAAGGAATTAACTCATTTTTCAATAATGAATCCATTTGAAATCTTAAAACTCAAATTGAATGTAAATTAGTTGATAACTTAGTGATTAAGGAAGAAACTCCATTTTCAATAATGTATCCGTTTGAAATCTTAAAACTCAAATTGAGTGTAAATTAGTTTATAACTTGATTAAGGAAGAAACTCAGTTTTCAATAATGTATACTTTTGAAATCTTAAAACTCAAATTGTGTGTAAATTAGTTAATAACTTAGTGATTAAGGAAGAAACTCCATTTTCAATAATTTATCCTTTTGAAATCTTAAAACTCAAATTGAATGTAAATTGGGTTAATACTTGGTGATTAAGTAAGAAACACCATTTTCAATAATGTATCCTTTTGAAATATTAAAACTCAAATTGAGTGTAAATTAGTTAATAACTTAGTGATTAAGGAATTAACTCATTTTTCAATAATGAATCCATTTGAAATCTTAAAACTCAAATTGAGTGTAAATTAGGTGTTAACTTAGTGATTAAGGAAGAAACTCCATTTTCAATAATGTATCCCTTTGAAATCTTAAAACTCAAATTGAGTGTAAATTAGTTTATAACTTAGTGATTAAGGAAGAAACACAGTTTTCAATAATGTATCCTTTTGAAATATTAAAACTCAAATTGAATGTAAATTGGGTTAATACTTTGTGATTAAGTAAGAAACACCATTTTCAATAATGTATCCTTTTGAAATATTAAAACTCAAATTGAGTGTAAATTAGTTAATAACTTAGTGATTAAGGAATTAACTCATTTTTCAATAATGAATCCATTTGAAATCTTAAAACTCAAATTGAGTGTAAATTAGGTGTTAACTTAGTGATTAAGGAAGAAACTCCATTTTCAATAATGTATCCCTTTGAAATCTTAAAACTCAAATTGAGTGTAAATTAGTTTATAACTTAGTGATTAAGGAAGAAACACAGTTTTCAATAATGTATCCTTTTGAAATATTAAAACTCAAATTGAATGTAAATTAGGTTAATACTTTTTGATTAAGTAAGAAATACCATTTTCATTAATGTATCCTTTTGAAATATTAAAACTCAAATTGAGTGTAAATTAGTTAATAACTTGGTGATTAAGGAATTAACTCATTTTTCAATAATGAATCCATTTGAAATCTTAAAATTCAAATTAAGTGTAAATTAGGTGATAACTTAGTGATTAAGGAAGAAACTCCATTTTTCAATAATGTATCCGTTTGAAATCTTAAAACTCAAATTGAGTGTAAATTAGTTTATAACTTAGTGACTAAGGAAGAAACTCAGTTTTCAATAATGTATCCTTTTGAAATCTTAAAACTCAAATTGTGTGTAAATTAGTTAATAACTTAGTGATTAAGGAAGAAACTCCATTTTCAATAATTTATCCTTTTGAAATCTTAAAACTCAAATTGAATGTAAATTAAGTTAATACTTGGTGATTAAGTAAGAAACACCATTTTCATTAATGTATCCTTTTGAAATATTAAAACTCAAATTGAGTGTAAATTAGTTAATAACTTAGTGATTAAGGAATTAACTCATTTTTCATTAATTAATCCATTTGAAATCTTAAAATTCAAATCGAGTGTAAATTAGGTGATAACTTAGTGATTAAGGAAGAAACTCCATTTTCAATAATGTATCCCTTTGAAATCTTAAAACTCAAATTGAGTGTAAATTAGGTGATAACTTTGTGATTAAAGAAGAAACTCCATTTTCAATAATGTATCCCTTTGAAATCTTAAATCTCAAATTGAATGTAAATTAGTTTATAACTTAGTGATTAAGGAAGAAACACAGTTTTCAATAATGTATCCTTTTGAAATATTAAAACTCAAATTGAATGTAAATTAGGTTAATACTTTGTGATTAAGTAAGAAACACCATTTTCAATAATGTATCCTTTTGAAATATTAAAACTCAAATTGACTGTAAATTAGTTAATAACTTAGTGATTAAGGAATTAACTCATTTTTCAATAATGAATCCATTTGAAATCTTAAAACTCAAATTGAATGTAAATTAGGTGATAACTTAGTGATTAAGGAAGAAACTCCATTTTCAATAATGTATCCGTTTGAAATCTTAAAACTCAAATTGAGTGTAAATTAGTTTATAACTTAGTGATTAAGGAAGAAACTCAGTTTTCAATAATGTATACTTTTGAAATCTTAAAACTCAAATTGTGTGTAAATTAGTTAATAACTTAGTGATTAAGGAAGAAACTCCATTTTCAATAATTTATCCTTTTGAAATCTTAAAACTCAAATTGAATGTAAATTGGGTTAATACTTGGTGATTAAGTAAGAAACACCATTTTCATTAATGTATCCTTTTGAAATATTAAAACTCAAATTGAGTGTAAATTAGTTAATAACTTAGTGATTAAGGAATTAACTCATTTTTCAATAATGAATCCATTTGAAATCTTAAAACTCAAATTGAGTGTAAATTAGGTGTTAACTTAGTGATTAAGGAAGAAACTCCATTTTCAATAATGTATCCCTTTGAAATCTTAAAACTCAAATTGAGTGTAAATTAGTTTATAACTTAGTGATTAAGGAAGAAACACAGTTTTCAATAATGTATCCTTTTGAAATATTAAAACTCAAATTGAATGTAAATTGGGTTAATACTTTGTGATTAAGTAAGAAACACCATTTTCAATAATGTATCCTTTTGAAATATTAAAACTCAAATTGAGTGTAAATTAGTTAATAACTTAGTGATTAAGGAATTAACTCATTTTTCAATAATGAATCCATTTGAAATCTTAAAACTCAAATTGAGTGTAAATTAGGTGTTAACTTAGTGATTAAGGAAGAAACTCCATTTTCAATAATGTATCCCTTTGAAATCTTAAAACTCAAATTGAGTGTAAATTAGTTTATAACTTAGTGATTAAGGAAGAAACACAGTTTTCAATAATGTATCCTTTTGAAATATTAAAACTCAAATTGAATGTAAATTAGGTTAATACTTTTTGATTAAGTAAGAAATACCATTTTCATTAATGTATCCTTTTGAAATATTAAAACTCAAATTGAGTGTAAATTAGTTAATAACTTAGTGATTAAGGAATTAACTCATTTTTCAATAATGAATCCATTTGAAATCTTAAAATTCAAATTGAGTGTAAATTAGGTGATAACTTAGTGATTAAGGAAGAAACTCCATTTTTCAATAATGTATCCGTTTGAAATCTTAAAACTCAAATTGAGTGTAAATTAGTTTATAACTTAGTGATTAAGGAAGAAACTCAGTTTTCAATAATGTATCCTTTTGAAATCTTAAAACTCAAATTGTGTGTAAATTAGTTAATAACTTAGTGATTAAGGAAGAAACTCCATTTTCAATAATTTATCCTTTTGAAATCTTAAAACTCAAATTGAATATAAATTAGGTTAATACTTGGTGATTAAGTAAGAAACACCATTTCATTAATGTATCCTTTTGAAATATTAAAACTCAAATTGAGTGTAAATTAGTTAATAACTTAGTGATTAAGGAATTAACTCATTTTTCATTAATTAATCCATTTGAAATATTAAAATTCAAATCGAGTGTAAATTAGGTGATAACTTAGTGATTAAGGAAGAAACTCCATTTTCAATAATGTATCCCTTTGAAATCTTAAAACTCAAATTGAGTGTAAATTAGGTGATAACTTAGTGATTAAAGAAGAAACTCCATTTTCAATAATGTATCCCTTTGAAATCTTAAATCTCAAATTGAATGTAAATTAGTTTATAACTTAGTGATTAAGGAAGAAACACAGTTTTCAATAATGTATCCTTTTGAAATATTAAAACTCAAATTGAATGTAAATTAGGTTAATACTTTGTGATTAAGTAAGAAACACCATTTTCAATAATGTATCCTTTTGAAATATTAAAACTCAAATTGACTGTAAATTAGTTAATAACTTAGTGATTAAGGAATTAACTCATTTTTCAATAATGAATCCATTTGAAATCTTAAAACTCAAATTGAGTGTAAATTAGGTGATAACTTAGTGATTAAGGAAGAAACTCCATTTCCAATAATGTATCCCTTTGAAATCTTAAAACTCAAATTGAGTGTAAATTAGTTTATAACTTAGTGATTAAGGAAGAAACTCAGTTATCAATAATGTATCCTTTTGAAATCTTAAAACTCAAATTGAGTGTAAATTAGGTTATAACTTAGTGATTAAGGAAGAAACTCAGCTTTCAATAATGTATCATTTTGAAATATTAAAACTCAAATTGAATGTAAATTAGGTTAATACTTAGTGATTAAGGAAGAAACTCCATTTTCAATAATTTATCCTTTTGAAATATTAAAACTCAAATTGAATGTAAATTAGGTTAATACTTTGTGATTAAGTAAGAAACACCATTTTCAATAATATATCCTTTTGAAATATTAAAACTCAAATTGAGTGTAAATTAGTTAATAACTTAGTGATTAAGGAATTAACTCATTTTTCAATAATGAATCCATTTGAAATCTTAAAACTCAAATTGAGTGTAAATTAGGTGATAACTTAGTGATTAAGGAAGAAACTCCATTTTCAATAATGTATCCTTTTGAAATCTTAAAACTCAAATTGAGTGTAAATTAGGTTATAACTTAGTGATTAAGGAAGAAACTCAGCTTTCAATAATGTATCATTTTGAAATATTAAAACTCAAATTGAATGTAAATTAGGTTAATACTTAGTGATTAAGGAAGAAACTCCATTTTCAATAATTTATCCTTTTGAAATCTTAAAACTCAAATTGAATGTAAACTAGGTTAATACTTGGTGATTAAGGAAGAAACTACATTTTCAATAATGAATCCATTTGAAATCTTAAAACTCAAATTGAGTGTAAATTAGGTGATAACTTAGTGATTAAGGAAGAAACTCCATTTTCAATACCTTTGAAATCTTAAAACTCAAATTGAGTGTAAATTAGTTTATAACTTAGTGATTAAGGAAGAAACACAGTTTTCAATAATGTATCCTTTTGAAATATTAAAACTCAAATTGAATGTAAATTAGGTTAATACTTTTTGATTAAGTAAGAAACACCATTTTCATTAATGTATCCTTTTGAAATATTAAAACTCAAATTGAGTGTAAATTAGTTAATAACTTAGTGATTAAGGAATTAACTCATTTTTCAATAATGAATCCATTTGAAATCTTAAAATTCAAATTGAGTGTAAATTAGGTGATAACTTAGTGATTAAGGAAGAAACTCCATTTTCAATAATGTATCCTTTTGAAATCTTAAAACTCAAATTGAATGTAAATTAGGTTAATACTTGGTGATTAAGTAAGAAACACCATTTTCATTAATGTATCCTTTTGAAATATTAAAACTCAAATTGAGTGTAAATTAGTTAATAACTTAGTGATTAAGGAATTAACTCATTTTTCATTAATTAATCCATTTGAAATCTTAAAATTCAAATTGAGTGTAAATTAGGTGATAACTTAGTGATTAAGGAAGAAACTCCATTTCCAATAATGTATCCCTTTGAAATCTTAAAACTCAAATTGAGTGTAAATTAGTTTATAACTTAGTGATTAAGGAAGAAACTCAGTTATCAATAATGTATCCTTTTGAAATCTTAAAACTCAAATTGAGTGTAAATTAGGTTATAACTTAGTGATTAAGGAAGAAACTCAGCTTTCAATAATGTATCATTTTGAAATATTAAAACTCAAATTGAATGCAAATTAGGTTAATACTTAGTGATTAAGGAAGAAACTCCATTTTCAATAATTTATCCTTTTGAAATCTTAAAACTCAAATTGAATGTAAACTAGGTTAATACTTGGTAATTAAGGAAGAAACTCCATTTTCAATAATGAATCCATTTGAAATCTTAAAACTCAAATTGAGTGTAAATTAGGTGATAACTTAGTGATTAAGGAAGAAACTCCATTTTCAATACATTTGAAATCTTAAAACTCAAATTGAGTGTAAATTAGTTTATAACTTAGTGATTAAGGAAGAAACACAGTTTTCAATAATGTATCCTTTTGAAATATTAAAACTCAAATTGAATGTAAATTAGGTTAATACTTTGTGATTAAGTAAGAAACACCATTTTCAATAATATATCCTTTTGAAATATTAAAACTCAAATTGAGTGTAAATTAGTTAATAACTTAGTGATTAAGGAATTAACTCATTTTTCAATAATGAATCCATTTGAAATCTTAAAACTCAAATTGAGTGTAAATTAGGTGATAACTTAGTGATTAAGGAAGAAACTCCATTTTCAATAATGTATCCGTTTGAAATCTTAAAACTCAAATTGAGTGTAAATTAGTTTATAACTTAGTGATTAAGGAAGAAACTCAGTTTTCAATAATGTATCCTTTTGAAATCTTAAAACTCAAATTGTGTGTAAATTAGTTAATAACTTAGTGATTAAGGAAGAAACTCCATTTTCAATAATTTATCCTTTTGAAATATTAAAACTCAAATTGAGTGTAAATTAGTTAATAACTTAGTGATTAAGGAATTAACTCATTTTTCAATAATGAATCCATTTGAAATCTTAAAACTCAAATTGAGTGTAAATTAGGTGATAACTTAGTGATTAAGGAAGAAACTCCATTTCCAATAATGTATCCCTTTGAAATCTTAAAACTCAAATTGAGTGTAAATTAGTTTATAACTTAGTGATTAAGGAAGAAACTCAGTTATCAATAATGTATCCTTTTGAAATCTTAAAACTCAAATTGAGTGTAAATTAGGTTATAACTTAGTGATTAAGGAAGAAACTCAGCTTTCAATAATGTATCATTTTGAAATATTAAAACTCAAATTGAATGTAAATTAGGTTAATACTTAGTGATTAAGGAAGAAACTCCATTTTCAATAATTTATCCTTTTGAAATATTAAAACTCAAATTGAATGTAAATTAGGTTAATACTTTGTGATTAAGTAAGAAACACCATTTTCAATAATATATCCTTTTGAAATATTAAAACTCAAATTAAGTGTAAATTAGTTAATAACTTAGTGATTAAGGAATTAACTCATTTTTCAATAATGAATCCATTTGAAATCTTAAAACTCAAATTGAGTGTAAATTAGGTGATAACTTAGTGATTAAGGAAGAAACTCCATTTTCAATAATGTATCCGTTTGAAATCTTAAAACTCAAATTGAGTGTAAATTAGGTTATAACTTAGTGATTAAGGAAGAAACTCAGCTTTCAATAATGTATCATTTTGAAATATTAAAACTCAAATTGAATGTAAATTAGGTTAATACTTAGTGATTAAGGAAGAAACTCCATTTTCAATAATTTATCCTTTTGAAATCTTAAAACTCAAATTGAATGTAAACTAGGTTAATACTTGGTGATTAAGGAAGAAACTACATTTTCAATAATGAATCCATTTGAAATCTTAAAACTCAAATTGAGTGTAAATTAGGTGATAACTTAGTGATTAAGGAAGAAACTCCATTTTCAATACCTTTGAAATCTTAAAACTCAAATTGAGTGTAAATTAGTTTATAACTTAGTGATTAAGGAAGAAACACAGTTTTCAATAATGTATCCTTTTGAAATATTAAAACTCAAATTGAATGTAAATTAGGTTAATACTTTTTGATTAAGTAAGAAACACCATTTTCATTAATGTATCCTTTTGAAATATTAAAACTCAAATTGAGTGTAAATTAGTTAATAACTTAGTGATTAAGGAATTAACTCATTTTTCAATAATGAATCCATTTGAAATCTTAAAATTCAAATTGAGTGTAAATTAGGTGATAACTTAGTGATTAAGGAAGAAACTCCATTTTCAATAATGTATCCTTTTGAAATCTTAAAACTCATATTGAATGTAAATTAGGTTAATACTTGGTGATTAAGTAAGAAACACCATTTTCATTAATGTATCCTTTTGAAATATTAAAACTCAAATTGAGTGTAAATTAGTTAATAACTTAGTGATTAAGGAATTAACTCATTTTTCATTAATTAATCCATTTGAAATCTTAAAATTCAAATTGAGTGTAAATTAGGTGATAACTTAGTGATTAAGGAAGAAACTCCATTTCCAATAATGTATCCCTTTGAAATCTTAAAACTCAAATTGAGTGTAAATTAGTTTATAACTTAGTGATTAAGGAAGAAACTCAGTTATCAATAATGTATCCTTTTGAAATCTTAAAACTCAAATTGAGTGTAAATTAGGTTATAACTTAGTGATTAAGGAAGAAACTCAGCTTTCAATAATGTATCATTTTGAAATATTAAAACTCAAATTGAATGCAAATTAGGTTAATACTTAGTGATTAAGGAAGAAACTCCATTTTCAATAATTTATCCTTTTGAAATCTTAAAACTCAAATTGAATGTAAACTAGGTTAATACTTGGTAATTAAGGAAGAAACTCCATTTTCAATAATGAATCCATTTGAAATCTTAAAACTCAAATTGAGTGTAAATTAGGTGATAACTTAGTGATTAAGGAAGAAACTCCATTTTCAATACCTTTGAAATCTTAAAACTCAAATTGAGTGTAAATTAGTTTATAACTTAGTGATTAAGGAAGAAACACAGTTTTCAATAATGTATCCTTTTGAAATATTAAAACTCAAATTGAATGTAAATTAGGTTAATACTTTGTGATTAAGTAATAAACACCATTTTCAATAATATATCCTTTTGAAATATTAAAACTCAAATTGAGTGTAAATTAGTTAATAACTTAGTGATTAAGGAATTAACTCATTTTTCAATAATGAATCCATTTGAAATCTTAAAACTCAAATTGAGTGTAAATTAGGTGATAACTTAGTGATTAAGGAAGAAACTCCATTTTCAATAATGTATCCGTTTGAAATCTTAAAACTCAAATTGAGTGTAAATTAGTTTATAACTTAGTGATTAAGGAAGAAACTCAGTTTTCAATAATGTATCCTTTTGAAATCTTAAAACTCAAATTGTGTGTAAATTAGTTAATAACTTAGTGATTAAGGAAGAAACTCCATTTTCAATAATTTATCCTTTTGAAATATTAAAACTCAAATTGAGTGTAAATTAGTTAATAACTTAGTGATTAAGGAATTAACTCATTTTTCAATAATGAATCCATTTGAAATCTTAAAACTCAAATTGAGTGTAAATTAGGTTATAACTTAGTGATTAAGGAAGAAACTCCATTTCCAATAATGTATCCCTTTGAAATCTTAAAACTCAAATTGAGTGTAAATTAGTTTAAAACTTAGTGATTAAGGAAGAAACTCAGTTATCAATAATGTATCCTTTTGAAATCTTAAAACTCAAATTGAGTGTAAATTAGGTTATAACTTAGTGATTAAGGAAGAAACTCAGCTTTCAATAATGTATCATTTTGAAATATTAAAACTCAAATTGAATGTAAATTAGGTTAATACTTAGTGATTAAGAAATAAACTTCATTTTCAATAATTTATCCTTTTGAAATCTTAAAACTCAAATTGAATGTAAATTAGGTTAATACTTGGTGATTAAGGAAGAAACTCCATTTTCAATAATGAATCCATTTGAAATCTTAAAACTCAAATTGAGTGTAAATTAGGTGATAACTTAGTGATTAAGGAAGAAACTCCATTTTCAATACCTTTGAAATCTTAAAACTCAAATTGAGTGTAAATTAGTTTATAACTTAGTGATTAAGGAAGAAACACAGTTATCAATAATGTATCCTTTTGAAATCTTAAAACTCAAATTGAGTGTAAATTAGGTTATAACTTAGTGATTAAGGAAGAAACTCAGCTTTCAATAATGTATCATTTTGAAATATTAAAACTCAAATTGAATGTAAATTAGGTTAATACTTAGTGATTAAGGAAGAAACTCCATTTTCAATAATTTATCCTTTTGAAATCTTAAAACTCAAATTGAATGTAAACTAGGTTAATACTTGGTGATTAAGGAAGAAACTCCATTTTCAATAATGAATCCATTTGAAATCTTAAAACTCAAATTGAGTGTAAATTAGGTGATAACTTAGTGATTAAGGAAGAAACTCCATTTTCAATACCTTTGAAATCTTAAAACTCAAATTGAGTGTAAATTAGTTTATAACTTAGTGATTAAGGAAGAAACACAGTTTTCAATAATGTATCCTTTTGAAATATTAAAACTCAAATTGAATGTAAATTAGGTTAATACTTTGTGATTAAGTAAGAAACACCATTTTCATTAATGTATCCTTTTGAAATATTAAAACTCAAATTGAGTGTAAATTAGTTAATAACTTAGTGATTAAGGAATTAACTCATTTTTCAATAATGAATCCATTTGAAATCTTAAAATTCAAATTGAGTGTAAATTAGGTGATAACTTAGTGATTAAGGAAGAAACTCCATTTTCAATAATGTATCCTTTTGAAATCTTAAAACTCATATTGAATGTAAATTAGGTTAATACTTGGTGATTAAGTAAGAAACACCATTTTCATTAATGTATCCTTTTGAAATATTAAAACTCAAATTGAGTGTAAATTAGTTAATAACTTAGTGATTAAGGAATTAACTCATTTTTCATTAATTAATCCATTTGAAATCTTAAAATTCAAATTGAGTGTAAATTAGGTGATAACTTAGTGATTAAGGAAGAAACTCCATTTCCAATAATGTATCCCTTTGAAATCTTAAAACTCAAATTGAGTGTAAATTAGTTTATAACTTAGTGATTAAGGAAGAAACTCAGTTATCAATAATGTATCCTTTTGAAATCTTAAAACTCAAATTGAGTGTAAATTAGGTTATAACTTAGTGATTAAGGAAGAAACTCAGCTTTCAATAATGTATCATTTTGAAATATTAAAACTCAAATTGAATGTAAATTAGGTTAATACTTAGTGATTAAGGAAGAAACTCCATTTTCAATAATTTATCCTTTTGAAATCTTAAAACTCAAATTGAATGTAAACTAGGTTAATACTTGGTGATTAAGGAAGAAACTCCATTTTCAATAATGAATCCATTTGAAATCTTAAAACTCAAATTGAGTGTAAATTAGGTGATAACTTAGTGATTAAGGAAGAAACTCCATTTTCAATACCTTTGAAATCTTAAAACTCAAATTGAGTGTAAATTAGTTTATAACTTAGTGATTAAGGAAGAAACACAGTTTTCAATAATGTATCCTTTTGAAATATTAAAACTCAAATTGAATGTAAATTAGGTTAATACTTTGTGATTAAGTAATAAACACCATTTTCAATAATATATCCTTTTGAAATATTAAAACTCAAATTGAGTGTAAATTAGTTAATAACTTAGTGATTAAGGAATTAACTCATTTTTCAATAATGAATCCATTTGAAATCTTAAAACTCAAATTGAGTGTAAATTAGGTGATAACTTAGTGATTAAGGAAGAAACTCCATTTTCAATAATGTATCCGTTTGAAATCTTAAAACTCAAATTGAGTGTAAATTAGTTTATAACTTAGTGATTAAGGAAGAAACTCAGTTTTCAATAATGTATCCTTTTGAAATCTTAAAACTCAAATTGTGTGTAAATTAGTTAATAACTTAGTGATTAAGGAAGAAACTCCATTTTCAATAATTTATCCTTTTGAAATATTAAAACTCAAATTGAGTGTAAATTAGTTAATAACTTAGTGATTAAGGAATTAACTCATTTTTCAATAATGAATCCATTTGAAATCTTAAAACTCAAATTGAGTGTAAATTAGGTTATAACTTAGTGATTAAGGAAGAAACTCCATTTCCAATAATGTATCCCTTTGAAATCTTAAAACTCAAATTGAGTGTAAATTAGTTTAAAACTTAGTGATTAAGGAAGAAACTCAGTTATCAATAATGTATCCTTTTGAAATCTTAAAACTCAAATTGAGTGTAAATTAGGTTATAACTTAGTGATTAAGGAAGAAACTCAGCTTTCAATAATGTATCATTTTGAAATATTAAAACTCAAATTGAATGTAAATTAGGTTAATACTTAGTGATTTAGAAATAAACTTCATTTTCAATAATTTATCCTTTTGAAATCTTAAAACTCAAATTGAATGTAAATTAGGTTAATACTTGGTGATTAAGGAAGAAACTCCATTTTCAATAATGAATCCATTTGAAATCTTAAAACTCAAATTGAGTGTAAATTAGGTGATAACTTAGTGATTAAGGAAGAAACTCCATTTTCAATACCTTTGAAATCTTAAAACTCAAATTGAGTGTAAATTAGTTTATAACTTAGTGATTAAGGAAGAAACACAGTTATCAATAATGTATCCTTTTGAAATCTTAAAACTCAAATTGAGTGTAAATTAGGTTATAACTTAGTGATTAAGGAAGAAACTCAGCTTTCAATAATGTATCATTTTGAAATATTAAAACTCAAATTGAATGTAAATTAGGTTAATACTTAGTGATTAAGGAAGAAACTCCATTTTCAATAATTTATCCTTTTGAAATCTTAAAACTCAAATTGAATGTAAACTAGGTTAATACTTGGTGATTAAGGAAGAAACTCCATTTTCAATAATGAATCCATTTGAAATCTTAAAACTCAAATTGAGTGTAAATTAGGTGATAACTTAGTGATTAAGGAAGAAACTCCATTTTCAATACCTTTGAAATCTTAAAACTCAAATTGAGTGTAAATTAGTTTATAACTTAGTGATTAAGGAAGAAACACAGTTTTCAATAATGTATCCTTTTGAAATATTAAAACTCAAATTGAATGTAAATTAGGTTAATACTTTGTGATTAAGTAAGAAACACCATTTTCATTAATGTATCCTTTTGAAATATTAAAACTCAAATTGAGTGTAAATTAGTTAATAACTTAGTGATTAAGGAATTAACTCATTTTTCAATAATGAATCCATTTGAAATCTTAAAACTCAAATTGAGTGTAAATTAGGTGATAACTTAGTGATTAAGGAAGAAACTCCATTTTCAATAATGTATCCTTTTGAAATATTAAAACTCAAATTGAATGTAAATTAGGTTAATACTTAGTGATTAAGTAAGAAACACCATTTTCATTAATGTATCCTTTTGAAATATTAAAACTCAAATTGAGTGTAAATTAGTTAATAACTTAGTGATTAAGGAATTAACTCATTTTTCATTAATTAATCCATTTGAAATCTTAAAATTCAAATTGAGTGTAAATTAGGTGATAACTTAGTGATTAAGGAAGAAACTCCATTTCCAATAATGTATCCCTTTGAAATCTTAAAACTCAAATTGAGTGTAAATTAGTTTATAACTTAGTGATTAAGGAAGAAACTCAGTTATCAATAATGTATCCTTTTGAAATCTTAAAACTCAAATTGAGTGTAAATTAGGTTATAACTTAGTGATTAAGGAAGAAACTCAGCTTTCAATAATGTATCATTTTGAAATATTAAAACTCAAATTGAATGTAAATTAGGTTAATACTTAGTGATTAAGGAAGAAACTCCATTTTCAATAATTTATCCTTTTGAAATCTTAAAACTCAAATTGAATGTAAACTAGGTTAATACTTGGTGATTAAGGAAGAAACTCCATTTTCAATAATGAATCCATTTGAAATCTTAAAACTCAAATTGAGTGTAAATTAGGTGATAACTTAGTGATTAAGGAAGAAACTCCATTTTCAATACCTTTGAAATCTTAAAACTCAAATTGAGTGTAAATTAGTTTATAACTTAGTGATTAAGGAAGAAACACAGTTATCAATAATGTATCCTTTTGAAATCTTAAAACTCAAATTGAGTGTAAATTAGGTTATAACTTAGTGATTAAGGAAGAAACTCAGCTTTCAATAATGTATCATTTTGAAATATTAAAACTCAAATTGAATGTAAATTAGGTTAATACTTAGTGATTAAGGAAGAAACTCCATTTTCAATAATTTATCCTTTTGAAATCTTAAAACTCAAATTGAATGTAAACTAGGTTAATACTTGGTGATTAAGGAAGAAACTCCATTTTCAATAATGAATCCATTTGAAATCTTAAAACTCAAAGTGAGTGTAAATTAGGTGATAACTTAGTGATTAAGGAAGAAACTCCATTTTCAATACCTTTGAAATCTTAAAACTCAAATTGAGTGTAAATTAGTTTATAACTTAGTGATTAAGGAAGAAACACAGTTTTCAATAATGTATCCTTTTGAAATATTAAAACTCAAATTGAATGTAAATTAGGTTAATACTTTGTGATTAAGTAAGAAACACCATTTTCAATAATATATCCTTTTGAAATATTAAAACTCAAATTGAGTGTAAATTAGTTAATAACTTAGTGATTAAGGAATTAACTCATTTTTCAATAATGAATCCATTTGAAATCTTAAAACTCAAATTGAGTGTAAATTAGGTGATAACTTAGTGATTAAGGAAGAAACTCCATTTTCAATAATGTATCCGTTTGAAATCTTAAAACTCAAATTGAGTGTAAATTAGGTGATAACTTAGTGATTAAGGAAGAAACTCCATTTTCAATAATGTATCCGTTTGAAATCTTAAAACTCAAATTCAGTGTAAATTAGTTTATAACTTAGTGATTAAGGAAGAAACTCAGTTTTCAATAATGTATCCTTTTGAAATCTTAAAACTCAAATTGTGTGTAAATTAGTTAATAACTTAGTGATTAAGGAAGAAACTACATTTTCAATAATTTATCCTTTTGAAATATTAAAACTGAAATTGAGTGTAAATTAGTTAATAACTTGGTGATTAAGGAATTAACTCATTTTTCAATAATGAATCCATTTGAAATCTTAAAACTCAAATTGAGTGTAAATTAGGTTATAACTTAGTGATTAAGGAAGAAACTCCATTTCCAATAATGTATCCCTTTGAAATCTTAAAACTCAAATTGAGTGTAAATTAGTTTATAACTTAGTGATTAAGGAAGAAACTCAGTTATCAATAATGTATCCTTTTGAAATCTTAAAACTCAAATTGAGTGTAAATTAGGTTATAACTTAGTGATTAAGGAAGAAACTCAGCTTTCAATAATGTATCATTTTGAAATATTAAAACTCAAATTGAATGTAAATTAGGTTAATACTTAGTGATTAAGGAAGAAACTCCATTTTCAATAATTTATCCTTTTGAAATCTTAAAACTCAAATTGAATGTAAACTAGGTTAATACTTGGTGATTAAGGAAGAAACTCCATTTTCAATAATGAATCCATTTGAAATCTTAAAACTCAAATTGAGTGTAAATTAGGTGATAACTTAGTGATTAAGGAAGAAACTCCATTTTCAATACCTTTGAAATCTTAAAACTCAAATTGAGTGTAAATTAGTTTATAACTTAGTGATTAAGGAAGAAACACAGTTTTCAATAATGTATCCTTTTGAAATATTAAAACTCAAATTGAATGTAAATTAGGTTAATGCTTTGTGATTAAGTAAGAAACACCATTTTCAATTATATATCCTTTTGAAATATTAAAACTCAAATTGAGTGTAAATTAGTTAATAACTTAGTGATTAAGGAATTAACTCATTTTTCAATAATGAATCAATTTGAAATCTTAAAACTCAAATTGAGTGTAAATTAGGTGATAACTTAGTGATTAAGGAAGAAACTCCATTTTCAATAATGTATCCGTTTGAAATCTTAAAACTCAAATTGAGTGTAAATTAGTTTATAACTAAGTGATTAAGGAAGAAACTCAGTTTTCAATAATGTATCCTTTTGAAATCTTAAAACTCAAATTGTGTGTAAATTAGTTAATAACTTAGTGATTAAGGAAGAAACTCCATTTTCAATAATTTATCCTTTTGAAATATTAAAACTCAAATTGAGTGTAAATTAACTACTAACTTAGTGATTAAGGAATTAACTCATTTTTCAATAATGAATCCATTTGAAATCTTAAAACTCAAATTGAGTGTAAATTAGGTGATAACTTAGTGATTAAGGAAGAAACTCCATTTTCAATAATGTATCCGTTTGAAATCTTAAAACTCAAATTGAGTGTAAATTAGTTTATAACTTAGTGATTAAGGAAGAAACTCAGTTTTCAATAATGTATCCTTTTGAAATCTTAAAACTCAAATTGTGTGTAAATAAGTTAATAACTTAGTGATTAAGGAAGAAACTACATTTTCAATAATTTATCCTTTTGAAATATTAAAACTCAAATTGAGTGTAAATTAGTTAATAACTTAGTGCAAATTAAGCGATTTATTAAAGGAAAATAAAAAGAAGGTGACCCCACAACCCGGGATCAAGGAACCAAGCTAGAAATAAGAAGTGGGCCGCATTAAAAACCTCGCTGTAAACCTCCCTTGAGGACAAACCAGCGTAGGGGAAAAAGCGTTACCAACCACTCCAAATTTCGGTTCCAGATGAGTAAAGCTCAGAATACAAAGCCAGAAAAGGTTTAGCTCTCAGCACAAAGGCTGAATAGAGACAAATCTTTGACCAAGCTCTCAGCCTTAAAAAGACTGAATAGAGACTGGCCACAAAAAAAACAAAAAGTACCCTAAATGCAAAAACATAAAGGGAAAAACAACCCTTAAACTCTAGAGTAAATACAGTTCATGTCTGAAAAAATAAAAGGAGCCAGAAAAGCTGGACAAGGACCAACCCACGTCGAGCACTCATGCAAAGAAGCTAATTTGTCCGCCGCTTTATTTCCTTCCCTAAAAATGTGTGTGTATCGGATACTCATAGAAAGGGTGCAACCCAAAACCTGACTCCAGAGACCCCTCAATCTCCAAGGAATAAAAGGGATTTCCCTCTTCATAGTTTGAATAGCAAGAGTAGAATCTGACTCAACCCACAACTGATTCCAACCTCGCATACTAGCATACTCAATCGCCAAAAGGATTGCCGCTATCTCCGCCTCAAGTGGATAACCCCAACCAAAAGAATTAGAAGTGGCAGCAACGAACATACCTCTCGAGTTGCGGAAAATCGCACCAACATGTAAAGTGCCTGGAGCATGCGTCACACTGCCATCCACGTTCACCTTATACCAACCGGGTAAAGGGGGTATCCAACGCACATGTAACGGCGTGCGAGCAACCCTGGGGGTCATCCCAAGACGAAAACTACGTGTCACCAAAACATCTCTAAAAGAGCCATCCGACACTCCCTTAGCTAGGGCAGCCGAATCCGTAGTGTTAGCAATAATCATCGCAAGGCAACGACGAACAGAAGGAGTAGTACCATCATGAAAGGATTTGTTTCGGCACCACCAAACAGCCCAAATAGATGTAACAAAGGCAATTCTCCAGATTCTGCTAACCTGCTCGCTAAAATTAAGATCCATAGCTTGCAATACAATTTGATAAAAGCCATCATCTAAAGTAAAAGGAATATCGAAAGTATAAGCTAAGAAATCATAAATCTGTTTAATGAAATAACAATTTGAAAGGATATGGTCTTGTGTATCCTCTCCTTGACGACAAAGAGAACACATCGTGGGGCCAATATAACCAATCTTCTTATACCAGCCAGTAGTAGGAAGCTGCCCCCATATTGCTCGCCAAATCAAAGTTGAACGACATGGAGGAATGAAAGAGGACCAGATCCAATAGGCCCATCGCGGCCTCGGGTAGTGCTGAGCGATCTCGTCATAAGCAATTCTGGAAGTAAGTTCCCCGGAAACTGTGTTCTCCCAAATCAAAGTGTCTTTTTCGCGAGAAAGACGAACCTGCAAAATATCATGCACAACATCCGAGTATGCCGTGACAAAGTCCAAAGGGAAATGCCAGCAATCATCAAAAAAGAAGTCCCTAATGGTCCCCAACAATTGCTGCCGAAAAGGAGGAGGAATACCCACTCTATCCGCAATCGTATATCCGAGCCAATTCTCATGCCAAAAACTGACTGTCGAATCATAACTAACAATCCATCTAGCACCTTCAACAATCCTAGGAATATGCCTAGAAATACCAGGAGCAATAGACGAGGCTCTATTGTACGAAAACCAGGGTTTGCGCTGTTTAGTAAAATAGCGATCATGTAAGCACTGAAAGTCAGGGGAGGGAACTCGATAAATATCCCATGCCAACTTGCAACCAAAAGAATCATTAGCCACAGTGAGAGAACGCATGCCCAGGCCACCTTCCGCAGTAGGAGCACAACAACACTTCCAGGAGATTGTGCAAGAACCCCGTTTATTAATATCCCCTGTCCACAAAAAATTCCTCATGGCTTGCTCAATAGTCTGAATATGCGACCTAGGCCATCGATAGACCATCATGGTATGAACAAGAGAAGCACAAATGACAGAGTTTATCAAGCATTTACGACCAGCCAAGGATAAAGAATGACCCTTCCATCTACTGAATTTCCCCAAAATGGAATCAACAAGACTCGCAAAGTAGTCTGCCTTAGGGGCTCCTCTGAAAAGAGGAACTCCAAGATATAAAATAGGGAGAACCCCCTCCTGAATTCCAAGCGTACGAATGACCTGCCGACGAGTGACATTATTAACCGAAGCCCCGTAGTAGACATGAGATTTGGCCGGGTTATAGGCCTGTCCCGAAATAGCAGCATAATCCTGAAGTAGACGTTTCAGGCAAGCTGCATTACTCGTACTTGCCCTAGTGAAGATTAAGATATCATCTGCATAGAAGAGGAATGATGGGGAGCCTCTTATAGCATGCAAAGTGTTCTTTTCCACCTCCCACTGAATCAAACGACCAAGGGCTTCCTCCGCTATACAGAACAACAGAGGCGATAAAGGATCGCCTTGGCGGACACCCCTCGAGCAAGCAAAGAAACCATGGGGCTCTCCATTAATTAAAATGGAGAGGCGAGCAGAATGAAGCACCATGGTGACCAACTCCCGAAACCTCGTAGAAAAACCCATGCGAAAAAGGACACACTTCAAAAAATCCCAATCAATAGTATCAAAAGCTTTGGAGATATCCACCTTTATCGCCATATTTCCTTGTTTTGCCTTAGTATTGAGCTTATTAATAGCATCGGATGCAAGCGCAATAGCAGTATGAATCCGTCTCCCAGGTATGAACCCAAACTGAAATGGAGAAAGAAATCTTGCCACAAAACTGCCCAACCTGGTTGCAACAATTTTGGTGAAGATCTTGTACATGTAGTTGCCCATCACGATCGGTCTGTAGTCTTGAATTCTATTAGCGCCCGGATGCTTAGGAATAAGCGTCACAAGACTAGCATTGAAACCAAGCGGCATTTCCAAAGTTCGAAAAATGTGCTGAATAGCCTCCGTCACATCCTCATAAACAATAGACCAACATTCCTGAAAGAAAGAACCTGGAAAGCCGTCAGGACCCGGGGAACTCGAGCCCTCCATATCGAACACGGCAGATTTAACCTCATCAAGCAAAGGCATGGCCGTAAGGAATACATCCTCCCCCTCAGAAAACGTAACAAAGGGGAGAATATCAAGCCGATTTGTATTAGGAACAACTGCATCATCCTTGGCAAACAAGGTCTGATAGTAATCAACAACATGATCGGAAATGATAGACAAGTCCGAAACCATAGTATCATTAACTGACAATTCGGAGAGTAAGACCCCGCTCCGTCGCACCTTATTGGAGATATGAAAAAATGACGAATTACGGTCGCCATCTTTCAACCATTGTAACCTGCCCCTTTGAGAGTAATAAGCCTGCCTACGCGCAAGCAATTCATTGAGGTGTATCAAACAGTCAACCTCACGAGTAAAACGGTCATCAGTATCACCAAGGGCATGAATCTCCTGCTGAACGTCATTTAATTGTTGAGTTGCAGCTTCAATTTCATTAAAAATCTGCCTGAAGACCGAGGCATTCCAGTGTTTGAGAGCCACACGTAATCTTCGTAACTTCAAGGTAACTCTCAACACAGGAGAATTCACTTGTGTAGGAATGGCCCAAGAGTTGCGGACAAAATCGAAAAAACCTTCGTGACGGAACCACATCGTTTGGAACCGAAAAACGTGACGGGATTTCTGCCGTTCTGTGGTAAGAGATAGGAGAAGCGGATGGTGATCCGAAGAATGACGCGGCAAAATATCCAGAGAAACTGCTATCCAGAGATTAGCAAAGTCTGGGGTGACGAGAGCACGGTCAAGACGGGCAGCAATAAAGCCCCGAGAAGCATGACGTGTAGACCAAGTATAGACCTGATCATTAGTCTCTAACTCAACCAAATTCGCCTCATCAATAAAAGCCACGAACTCAGCCGAGGGAAGGCTACGATAACTCATGTTCTTGCTTCTCTCATGCAGACCTGTAACCACATTGAGGTCCCCAATAATGCATAAATTCCGGTCAGGAATGCGCAAAAGATCCTGCCAAAGCTGCCGGCGAAGAATATATGAGTTTCGAGCATGCACAAAAGCGAACGTGCATGCATGCAAACCTCTATCAACCGAAATCACAATACACTGATCCGTTTGGAGAAGTAGTGTAGTAGAATTAACACACTCATCCCTACAAAGGAGCCAAATATTAGGACGAGACCCATCACGAGCATTAACATATAACAAAACCATATTAATAGAACGCCAAAAAGAAACCGGAATAGAAGAAGGCCTTATCTTAGGTTCATAAATAGCCGCATAGTCAGGCTTGTGTTTGTGGCAAAGAGAACGAAGGGAATTCTTTGTTTGGTCGTTCCCTACCCCTTGTAAATTCCAAGATAGACAAATCATGAGGTCACGGCTTGACTGTGCTTCGGCAGTCTATCATCGTTATCCTCATCACCCCATTTTCTGCTAGCAACATAGTGTAACTCATCGACACGGATACTTCGTTCATCGACGCATAGATTTTCTTGAGAGTGGTTGTGGGTGGGGACTGACTCGTCTCCTTGATTCACAGGCACCAGGGCCGACGAATGTGTTTCCCCAGGGTCAAAAGATTGCGGAGAAGAAGCCACCCCTGGGGGTGAGGGTGTGGCCGGGGCATCCCGCAGGGACTTCTTTGTAGCAATTCCGGTAGGCAGAGAACTCTTGATCGAGACCCCAAGGGGCAGCGAGGTCTCGACGTACGAATTCTTGAGAATGCCAGATTTATGTGCAATAGGTGCAAGTTGGACATTCTGAGTCTTCTGGACTTGGGGTGTTGTCGAATCCAGCTCCTGGTGGTCCAAGACATCAAAGGTATTAGATGTGGGAATAGCCGTAACTTCATTCCCAGTGGCTTTCGACTTTGGCGAAGTAGCAGGGTCCCTTTTAGCCGTAACCGTTGTGTGAACTAGGTCCCTTATAGCTTGACTCTCCCTTTCAGCAGCTAAATCACCAGCCAGGTTTGCAACATCCTCCGTCGTAACCTCCCCAGAACGCAACGAAGCATGTTGTTTACCATGAATATTACTCCGTTTTCTTGAACGACTTCGCCCTCGGCTCGTACGACGAGAGGGAGAAGTAGGGCGCAATTTGGCTTTCTTGCATGAACTGAGGGAGTGTCCCAAAACCCCACATTCACGACAAAATAACGGAAGCCTCTCGTAAGTTATGGTGGTAGCGGAGAGATGAGACCCCCTCCTATACATAACTTGTTGATGTAACTCCTTCGATAAATCGATTTCAATTAGCATTCGAGCATAAAGGCCAAAAAGCCGATTTGATGTGTTAATATCGATCCGGACCAACGTGCCAATAGTAGAGGCTAAAGCCTCAAGAATCCGAGGCTGCCAATACTCAATTGGCAACTCCGAGAAACGAACCCAAACTTGTGCCACTGAAGTCTTAACTTTACCCGGATTAAAGTTCGGAGACCAAGCTTGTAAGCGAAAAGAGCCAGTATCAAGGGAGTAGTAAGAACGCGCTGCAATTCTCCTCCTATCGTCCGCATCCTCAAACATGACTGTATAGTATCCCTTTCCGAGGGGAATCATCTTCAAACAACCCTGAAGATTCCACATAGCTTTCAATTTGTCCTTCAACATCAGGAGAGGGACCAGCGGTTTCCCAGGCAAGGTGATCATCCTGCCTATGAGCGCATTCTCAAATTCATGCAACCCTTGTTGGTAGTCCTCCTCTGGTATGTCAATTAGCAGATACTCGTCATGGGGCGTGGGCTTAATTGGCTCTCGGAAAACAGTAGGATGAGCAGCCGTTCTCTGTTTTGAACCCACAATTTCAGCAAAAGATTTGCGTGCGTCCACCTGCACGTCATTGACCCGTATGGCCTCCTCTGGACTATTCGAAACAAGCATGGAATCAGGGGAGATCACATCAGCCGCCTGAACAGCCGAACCCTGCAAAACGGGTTTCACAGAAGTAGTATGTCCATGGAAATGATCAACAGGTAAACCATGATCGAAGGACTTACAAGATGCGCCGGAAACAGAGCTATGCTCGTTTCCGGCTGTAGTCGGGAGTGCGCCAGTAGGGCAAAAAATCCCTTGCTTATCCCCGATCTTATCAGTATTTTCCAAAACCCTAGACAATCCCTGCATGGAAGGAGACGCAGAAGTAGGTTTTGTCGGGGGAACCACATTAATTAAATCCTGAATAGATGACTTACAGGATGCGCCGGGAACAGTGTTATACACGTTCCCGGCTGTAGTCGAGGAAGCGCCAGAAGGATCCGAAGATCCTAACGTTGTGCTCGACTCGATGTTGGGAGGGAGTGGCGGGCGCATGGAGTTGTCTCCAATTCCACAAGCCTGACCAGAGATATTCGTGCCATATTGATTGAATTTGTCAGACGAGGGTATAATCCCAGCAGCCGCCAAAGCTAGGGTTTCTGGAGAAGGCGGAAGATCTCTCCAGAGCTTCGGGGGAATCGAATCCATCGATGGAGCAGACTGAGTCGAGTAAAGGTAACGTAAGAAGTACGGAAACCTCTCTTCGACTCCCATGAGAGCCGTATCCAGCGAGCCATCCGGGGAAAGACAGAAGTCGGGTGGCGGAGATGGTAGGGTTTGCAATTTCGTAGAATCAAGGGAGAGATAATCCTTGATTTGAGGGTTGTAGAAAATCATACGGTCAAAGATTCGTTGATTGAGATCACCACGACGGGTGGAGGCTTCGAGCTCCGCCGTGAAGGCGTCAACCGAAGGCAACATGGCGGAAAATCTAGAGAGAAGGTGGAGGAATTTTTTCTAGAGAGAGAAACATGATTTTCTCAGGTTCTTAGTTAATAACTTAGTGATTAAGGAATTAACTCATTTTTCAATAATGAATCCATTTGAAATCTTAAAACTCAAATTGAGTGTAAATTAGGTTATAACTTAGTGATTAAGGAAGAAACTCCATTTCCAATAATGTATCCCTTTGAAATCTTAAAACTCAAATTGAGTGTAAATTAGTTTATAACTTAGTGATTAAGGAAGAAACTCAGTTATCAATAATGTATCCTTTTGAAATCTTAAAACTCAAATTGAGTGTAAATTAGGTTATAACTTAGTGATTAAGGAAGAAACTCAGCTTTCAATAATGTATCATTTTGAAATATTAAAACTCAAATTGAATGTAAATTAGGTTAATACTTAGTGATTAAGGAAGAAACTCCATTTTCAATAATTTATCCTTTTGAAATCTTAAAACTCAAATTGAATGTAAATTAGGTTAATACTTGGTGATTAAGGAAGAAACTCCATTTTCAATAATGAATCCATTTGAAATCTTAAAACTCAAATTGAGTGTAAATTAGGTGATAACTTAGTGATTAAGGAAGAAACTCCATTTTCAATACCTTTGAAATCTTAAAACTCAAATTGAGTGTAAATTAGTTTATAACTTAGTGATTAAGGAAGAAACTCAGTTTTCAATAATGTATCCTTTTGAAATATTAAAACTCAAATTGTGTGTAAATTAGTTAATAACTTAGTGATTAAGGAAGAAACTACATTTTCAATAATTTATCCTTTTGAAATATTAAAACTCAAATTGAGTGTAAATTAGTTAATAACTTAGTGATTAAGGAATTAACTCATTATTCAATAATGAATCCATTTGAAATCTTAAAACTCAAATTGAGTGTAAATTAGGTTATAACTTAGTGATTAAGGAAGAAACTCCATTTCCAATAATGTATCCCTTTGAAATCTTAAAACTCAAATTGAGTGTAAATTAGTTTATAACTTAGTGATTAAGGAAGAAACACAGTTTTCAATAATGTATCCTTTTGAAATATTAAAACTCAAATTGAATGTAAATTAGGTTAATACTTTGTGATTAAGTAAGAAACACCATTTTCAATAATATATCCTTTTGAAATATTAAAACTCAAATTGAGTGTAAATTAGTTAATAACTTAGTGATTAAGGAATTAACTCATTTTTCAATAATGAATCCATTTGAAATCTTAAAACTCAAATTGAGTGTAAATTAGGTGATAACTTAGTGATTAAGGAAGAAACTCCATTTTCAATAATGTATCCGTTTGAAATCTTAAAACTCAAATTGAGTGTAAATTAGTTTATAACTTAGTGATTAAGGAAGAAACTCAGTTTTCAATAATGTATCCTTTTGAAATCTTAAAACTCAAATTGTGTGTAAATTAGTTAATAACTTAGTGATTAAGGAATTAACTCATTTTTCAATAATGAATCCATTTGAAATCTTAAAACTCAAATTGAGTGTAAATTAGGTGATAACTTAGTGATTAAGGAAGAAACTCCATTTTCAATAATGTATCCGTTTGAAATCTTAAAACTCAAATTGAGTGTAAATTAGTTTATATCTTAGTGATTAAGGAAGAAACACAGTTTTCAATAATGTATCCTTTTGAATTATTAAAACTCAAATTGAATGTAAATTAGGTTAATACTTTGTGATTAAGTAAGAAACACCATTTTCAATAATATATCCTTTTGAAATATTAAAACTCAAATTGAGTGTAAATTAGTTAATAACTTAGTGATTAAGGAAGAAACTACATTTTCAATAATTTATCCTTTTGAAATATTAAAACTCAAATTGAGTGTAAATTAGTTAATAACTTAGTGATTAAGGAATTAACTCATTTTTCAATAATGAATCCATTTGAAATCTTAAAACTCAAATTGAGTGTAAATTAGGTGATAACTTAGTGATTAAGGAAGAAACTCCATTTTCAATAATGTATCCGTTTGAAATCTTAAAACTCAAATTGAGTGTAAATTAGTTTATAACTTAGTGATTAAGGAAGAAACACAGTTTTCAATAATGTATCCTTTTGAATTATTAAAACTCAAATTGAATGTAAATTAGGTTAATACTTTGTGATTAAGTAAGAAACACCATTTTCAATAATATATCCTTTTGAAATATTAAAACTCAAATTGAGTGTAAATTAGTTAATAACTTAGTGATTAAGGAATTAACTCATTTTTCAATAATGAATCCATTTGAAATCTTAAAACTCAAATTGAGTGTAAATTAGGTGATAACTTAGTGATTAAGGAAGAAACTCCATTTTCAATAATGTATCCGTTTGAAATCTTAAAACTCAAATTGAGTGTAAATTAGTTTATAACTTAGTGATTAAGGAAGAAACTCAGTTTTCAATAATGTATCCTTTTGAAATCTTAAAACTCAAATTGTGTGTAAATTAGTTAATAACTTAGTGATTAAGGAAGAAACTCCATTTTCAATAATTTATCCTTTTGAAATATTAAAACTCAAATTGAGTGTAAATTAGTTAATAACTTAGTGATTAAGGAATTAACTCATTTTTCAATAATGAATCCATTTGAAATCTTAAAACTCAAATTGAGTGTAAATTAGGTGATAACTTAGTGATTAAGGAAGAAACTCCATTTTCAATAATGTATCCGTTTGAAATCTTAAAACTCAAATTGAGTGTAAATTAGTTTATAACTTAGTGATTAAGGAAGAAACTCAGTTTTCAATAATGTATCCTTTTGAAATCTTAAAACTCAAATTGTGTGTAAATTAGTTAATAACTTAGTGATTAAGGAAGAAACTACATTTTCAATAATTTATTCTTTTGAAATATTAAAACTCAAATTGAGTGTAAATTAGTTAATAACTTAGTGATTAAGGAATTAACTCATTTTTCAATAATGAATCCATTTGAAATCTTAAAACTCAAATTGAGTGTAAATTAGGTTATAACTTAGTGATTAAGGAAGAAACTCCATTTCCAATAATGTATCCCTTTGAAATCTTAAAACTCAAATTGAGTGTAAATTAGTTTATAACTTAGTGATTAAGGAAGAAACTCAGTTATCAATAATGTATCCTTTTGAAATCTTAAAACTCAAATTGAGTGTAAATTAGGTTATAACTTAGTGATTAAGGAAGAAACTCAGCTTTCAATAATGTATCATTTTGAAATATTAAAACTCAAATTGAATGTAAATTAGGTTAATACTTAGTGATTAAGGAAGAAACTCCATTTTCAATAATTTATCCTTTTGAAATCTTAAAACTCAAATTGAATGTAAATTAGGTTAATACTTGGTGATTAAGGAAGAAACTCCATTTTCAATAATGAATCCATTTGAAATCTTAAAACTCAAATTGAGTGTAAATTAGGTGATAACTTAGTGATTAAGGAAGAAACTCCATTTTCAATACCTTTGAAATCTTAAAACTCAAATTGAGTGTAAATTAGTTTATAACTTAGTGATTAAGGAAGAAACACAGTTTTCAATAATGTATCCTTTTGAAATATTAAAACTCAAATTGAATGTAAATTAGGTTAATACTTTGTGATTAAGTAAGAAACACCATTTTCAATAATATATCCTTTTGAAATATTAAAACTCAAATTGAGTGTAAATTAGTTAATAACTTAGTGATTAAGGAATTAACTCATTTTTCAATAATGAATCCATTTGAAATCTTAAAACTCAAATTGAGTGTAAATTAGGTGATAACTTAGTGATTGCCAATTTCGTTAAACCACAAAATCGAACTACTCGCAAGTGTACGAGATCGTTGTTATAGTAAGGCAATTGACCAAGTAATAAAAATATCGAACCCTAGGGAAACAAGTGGTTAGCTAAGTCGATTCACGTTTTCATGCTATGAAATAAAAAGTACAAGCTCGGGTTTGTTATGCTACTAACCAAGGAATTAAAATGAACAAAAAAATAGAAATCTATCTAACTTCGTGAGACGAAGTGCAAGGGGAGATATGCTTCGGATGACGTCGATTATGCAATTATCGAAGCTAGCTTAACTTATGCCCTTCTTATATTTCATATCATGATTAGACTAGATCAAATTCAATCTCATCTAATCAACAAACTCTCGTTTAGAAGGTTTCGATGCCCGATTTGGAGTGTTCTAGACTATCTAGCATCTCTCGATGTCTTAGACGTCTAACTATAGCACTTGATAATTCATTTCGCTCGATTAAACACATGTATGAACTAGCTCAACTCTCGCATGTTGTCAATCCTAACATAATGCATAATCTACTAGAAACAAATCACCAAAGCTCAAGTAATCCACAATCAAGGAATCTAATCATTCAAATCATCATAATCAAGGCATAAATCAAACCAAAACTACAATAATCACATTATCTAAATCATCCAAAGCATAGAAAACTTAGCTCATGGTTCTAGAAGAGATATCCATGACTAAGGAAGCAAAACAATCAATTAAGCTAATAGAAATCAAAATAAACTGCAATTGAAATGAAATTAGAAATAGAAGCAGAAATTGAAATGGAAAAATATCACCTCTCTTCATGAATAGAAATTGAAATCTGCAATGTCTTGAATTGAAAATTAATCTCTGCACCAGCTTCAATCCTTGCTTGAAAAGTAAATTGCTACAAATTGAAAGCTAAATCTACTCTAATCTATGGAAGAATTTGAAAGGAAATGAAAAAGAAAAGAAAAACTGAAAAAAAATCTACTCTAGGGACTCTCTTGTGTTGGTAACTGCCGTATGATGATTCCCCCTCTATTTTTTTGATGCTTGGGGGTATTTATAGAGTTAGATGTGGAGATTAGGACGAAATTACCATTAAATCCCTAAGAAATGATGATTTTCGCACCTTTTAAGTAACTGCCGAGTCAACCCGGCCTTGACTCGGTCAAACTCAGTGAAAATAGGCACGAACTCGATCAACTCGGCCCTGACTCGGCCTGACCCAGTGACAACTCGGCTGGAACTCAGTTTATCACGCCTTCATACACTCAGCCTTTTAGTTAATACACCCACCTTCCAATATTTCATACTCGGCCATTTCACTTTCCACTCGGCCGAGTAGAATTGCAATTTGGGGCGAGTGTTTCTTCCAGAAACTTTCACTCGGGCAATTCTCCCTTGCTCGGCCGAGTCCTCTTTCTTCTTGGTCGAGTGATTACGGTTTCCGAAACGACGTCGTTCATCTTCGATTCTTTTGCAATTTCCGGCATGATGACAGCAATTTCCGGCGTCGAGCTTGCTCTTCGGTTCGAGCTTCGTACGGCGAAGGATTAATTCCGGCGATCGAGCTCTCTCCATAATTTCCGGCACACCTGGGCTTTTCTAATTCTGGTATGAAGCTTCGAATTTCCATCGTCAATGGCTTCTGGCGAGAAGCTTTCCAGGCGTGAGGCACGGATTCCCGGCATCGATGCTTCAGCTTCAATTAAAGGCGGCTGTGTGAGCTTGGTGCGGCTTTCAAGCACGGCGGCTTCAATTTCGGTCAAGGTGGCGTTTCTTCCAGGCGTAGCTGCTGTAAATTCCCGGTGAGGCTCCTATATTTCCGGTATTTGAGGTGAAGCGTCTAGGCGTGAACTTCCATGAATTCTGGTTTCGAGCTCTGTTCTTAATTTCTGGCGTGTGGCTTCAATTCGGGCTTCGTATGAATTCTGGCGCTTCTGGCGTTGAGCTCCAAGAAAACAACAACAATGGAGTGGCTACTTTCTCTCTCCACGTATTTGGCAGCAAGGTGAGAGATGGGTTTTCATTTTAAAAGTAAATAAATGTTGACTTTTCCTTTCTTAGTATTGGTGGGGCCCCATGATTGCTTCTTTCCTTTTTCTCTTGGCTGTTCACGTGATTAGCTTGCAGCCAAATTCCATCAATTTCAAATTCCCCTCCTAAATGTAAAATGGGCCTTTTCCTCCATCTATTATTTTGGGCCGCCACTTTCTTGTTTTGGGCCCTAATTTATGAAATTAATTTTCTTCAAGCCCAATTCCTCTTTTCTTCTCGATTTATTCTCGACTCATTCTTTCGACCATCTTCACAAAATTAAAGATATGTGTTTTCTTCTAAAAATACTCAATTTCCTGCAAAAAATAACAAAACACACCTTTCTCGACTATTAAGCACAAATGAGTCAATTTAAGTGTAAAAATGCATGAAATCCTATCTAATTAAGCAATTAAAGTACACGAATTTCTAGCAAAAATCACACTAATCACTCCCCCAAACTTAAAGTGTTGCTCGTCCCCGAGCAACGAAAGAAAATAAAGAACAAGTGGGAGGATTGCTAAGAAATGAGTGTCAAAGAAGAAAATAATTAAAATGCAAAACTTGTTCTTTTCATGAAAATGAACTCAATTGTTAGTGCTTCACAAATCAATTTACAAATAGGAATTTACAAGAAGTAAGACAATCAAATCACCATGATCCTCACGGGAAGTGTATAGCTCATCACTCAAAAGTGTATGGACGTGTAAACACTCAAATGTCAATTCATAGACATGCACCACCATAAGCTTGACAATTGTCTAAGCATCTTGCCTCAAACTTGCATTTTGTACTAAATCAAAAAGGACTTTTCATTTGGTTGTAATGTTAGGCTCTTTGGTCAAGGTGGGGAATTTTTGGATAGAGTGACTAGTGAACTAGTGGAGCGAGAAATAAAGACGCATAGACACATCTCAAAAATCTCAAGACAAAGTTGCAATTGGCCTATCACAACTCAAAAACTCCTACTCCAATAATTCACTTGTTCTTTCTTCTCAAGCACAATCTCTTTTCACCACATCAAGCACTTTTGACTTTTAAGCTCTACCAAATTCTTGTACACAAGAGAGCTTCTTCATTTTTCACTTTTTTTCCAACTCAATCTTTTTTTTGTACAACCTCTCAACTCATCTTTTCTCTTTTTTTCACTCTTTCACTTTCACACCAAACTCATCCACCAAATTCGCATTGAAGCTCAATTCAACCTCACTACCCACATTCAAGCTCCACTAGTTCATAGGGACAAATAAGCTCAAAAAGAAGGATAATTCGGCTAAATTTGTAGGTTGCCAAGAAATAAGTCATTAGGCTCAAAATGACTAACTACGGAAAAATTTCATTTGGTATGAAAAAATTTGGCAAAGTGGCTTTTCAAAACAAAGATGACCTAAAATCATTTTTAGCACCTTATGCAAGTAGAGACCTAGAGCAAGACTAGAGGCAAATTCTAGAGCACAATGACTACAAATGACCACACTCAATCAATGAACAACCATTTTTGAAATTTGGTTTAGGCACAAAAGCTCACGGGTTTAGTTTGATCATGGATCATATCACATGTCATTCTCATTCACCCCTATTAGTCAACCAACACGTTCAACACCAACAAATTCATTCAAATTCACAATTAGAACACGAATCACACCAAATTATTCACCTCATCAACAAGCATTTAAGAGCAACGACTTCCATAAAACTTTTTCCACACAAGGCCACCCAAAAATCTCTATCAATCAAACAAAAAATTCATGCAATTTCCAAGAACATCTTGGTGTAAAATCAATAACAAATCACATAAAATCTTCCCCCAAACTTCGATATTGCTTACCCCCAAACTTCGATATTGCTAAGCAATTCGAAGTTTGGGTCCATGATACGACCAATCAAAATGTACAACCAAGTGCTCTCTATATACCCCAATGTGACATGCAATCATCTACAAATAGTGCGCCGGTGCATTGTAATAAAATGTAAACACCCCCCCAAACTTAGACATTGCCAAGCAAGTCTAAGTTCGAGCCCGGGGTCCAATATACCTCACAACTTGCACCGATGTCACTTTCATTTCTAGCTCATCTTCTTCTAAGCTCTTCCTCATTTTTCACTTGAGCTCGAAATACCTCCAACAATCATCAAAGAGTACCCAATCCCCTACAAAATAAGAAAAAAAAAAAAACAAGAAAAGATCAAACACACACTAACATATGAAACTAACAACACATAAAAGCTGTAAAATAATGGGTTGCCTCCCATTTAGCGCTAGGTTTATTGTCCTATGCCGGACTTATTGCTGAAATTCAAGCTTCTCTATCGGAATGGCCAAGGATATCGGTCCTCCTTGCCATTATATTTCAGCCTTTGAGCTTCATAATCAAGTAGGCTCTTGTTGTGAGAGGACCGATCGCTTGCATGCTTCTTGCACACCTTCTTCAATAGTCTTTCCTCTTGTCCCTTCACCATCATCTCTCTCCATATCTTCCCTTCTTTTCTAAAGATCCCAAAGCTTTTCATCACTTCCTTCTTATGGTCAAAGTTATAAAGAGGTAAGATGAAATCAATAGAAACAATATCATTAAAAGTACAAATTGAAGAGCTTAAAGGTTTAAAAATGCTCATTTCGGTCTTCAATTCGTCCTCCAATGCTTCTTGATTCATTTGTTTGTTGTCGCTCTTGTCCATCAAGGGACATTGCTCTTCATCTACCTTGACCATTGAATGCTCATCTTCACTTGTCTCATCACTTGGATCCTCTTCTTTTTCTTCTCTCTCATCATCCTCTTCTTGTTCATCCTTTTCCTCCTCTTCATTCACTTCCTTTTCTCTTTTCTCTTCTTCTACCATTTCATATATCCCCAACAAAAGAAGATCATAATCTACCCCTTCACATATTTCCTCTTCGGTTAGATTTTCCAATGCAATGACAAATTTCCTTTGTATTTCTTTAGGTAAAGAAGACATGAATGGCTCATAGGCTTGTCGAGGATTGAATTGTGGTAGGGGAATATTTTGTTTTTGAGGTTGAGGGGGATAAGGATACGGATATGGGTATGGATAAGGGTGAGGATATTGTGGAAAATGTGGATATGTGTATTGAGGATATTGCCCATATAGAGAAGGATGTTGGTATTGTGGGGATTGTTGTGGTGGATACGTATATGGATCGTGATATGGATATGGGGAAGGATATTGTGGAGGATAAGCCATATGATTTTGGTTATAACCTTGATTCCATGCGTATGGACTATATCCATCCATCTTTTCACTTAAGCTCTTCTACTCTCTTGCTCTTTAGGCGACAAAGACAAGGCTCAAAGTCTCCTTCAAATGTGTAGTGCACACCTACAAGAGCAAACAAGTATCAAATTTAACCAAAACAAATAAAAACAAGAAAAAACACTCAACTAGAATCAAAACTTGCTAACAACACATTGCTTCCCCGGCAACGGCGCCAAAAACTTGATTGCCAATTTCGTTAAAGCACAAAATCGAACTACTCGCAAGTGTACGAGATCGTTGTTATAGTAAGGCAATTGACCAAGTAATAAAAATATCGAACCCTAGGGAAACAAGTGGTTAGCTAAGTCGATTCACGTTTTCATGCTATGAAATAAAAAGTACAAGCTCGGGTTTGTTATGCTACTAACCAAGGAATTAAAATGAACAAAAAAATAGAAATCTATCTAACTTCGTGAGACGAAGTGCAAGGGGAGATATGCTTCGGATGACGTCGATTATGCAATTATCGAAGCTAGCTTAACTTATGCCCTTCTTATATTTCATATCATGATTAGACTAGATCAAATTCAATCTCATCTAATCAACAAACTCTCGTTTAGAAGGTTTCGATGCCCGATTTGGAGTGTTCTAGACTATCTAGCATCTCTCGATGTCTTAGACGTCTAACTATAGCACTTGATAATTCATTTCGCTCGATTAAACACATGTATGAACTAGCTCAACTCTCGCATGTTGCCAATCCTAACATAATGCATAATCTACTAGAAACAAATCACCAAAGCTCAAGTAATCCACAATCAAGGAATCTAATCATTCAAATCATCATAATCAAGGCATAAATCAAACCAAAACTACAATAATCACATTATCTAAATCATCCAAAGCATAGAAAACTTAGCTCATGGTTCTAGAAGAGATATCCATGACTAAGGAAGCAAAACAATCAATTAAGCTAATAGAAATCAAAATAAACTGCAATTGAAATGAAATTAGAAATAGAAGCAGAAATTGAAATGGAAAAATATCACCTCTCTTCATGAATAGAAATTGAAATCTGCAATGTCTTGAATTGAAAATTAATCTCTGCACCAGCTTCAATCCTTGCTTGAAAAGTAAATTGCTACAAATTGAAAGCTAAATCTACTCTAATCTATGGAAGAATTTGAAAGGAAATGAAAAAGAAAAGAAAAACTGAAAAAAAATCTACTCTAGGGACTCTCTTGTGTTGGTAACTGCCGTATGATGATTCCCCCTCTATTTTTTTGATGCTTGGGGGTATTTATAGAGTTAGATGTGGAGATTAGGACGAAATTACCATTAAATCCCTAAGAAATGATGATTTTCGCACCTTTTAAGTAACTGCCGAGTCAACCCGGCCTTGACTCGGTCAAACTCAGTGAAAATAGGCACGAACTCGATCAACTCGGCCCTGACTCGGCCTGACCCAGTGACAACTCGGCTGGAACTCAGTTTAACACGCCTTCATACACTCAGCCTTTTAGTTAATACACCCACCTTCCAATATTTCATACTCGGCCATTTCACTTTCCACTCGGCCGAGTAGAATTGCAATTTGGGGCGAGTGTTTCTTCCAGAAACTTTCACTCGGGCAATTCTCCCTTGCTCGGCCGAGTCCTCTTTCTTCTTGGTCGAGTGATTACGGTTTCCGAAACGACGTCGTTCATCTTCGATTCTTTTGCAATTTCCGGCATGATGACAGCAATTTCCGGCGTCGAGCTTGCTCTTCGGTTCGAGCTTCGTACGGCGAAGGATTAATTCCGGCGATCGAGCTCTCTCCATAATTTCCGGCACACCTGGGCTTTTCTAATTCTGGTATGAAGCTTCGAATTTCCATCGTCAATGGCTTCTGGCGAGAAGCTTTCCAGGCGTGAGGCACGGATTCCCGGCATCGATGCTTCAGCTTCAATTAAAGGCGGCTGTGTGAGCTTGGTGCGGCTTTCAAGCACGGCGGCTTCAATTTCGGTCAAGGTGGCGTTTCTTCCAGGCGTAGCTGCTGTAAATTCCCGGTGAGGCTCCTATATTTCCGGTATTTGAGGTGAAGCGTCTAGGCGTGAACTTCCATGAATTCTGGTTTCGAGCTCTGTTCTTAATTTCTGGCGTGTGGCTTCAATTCGGGCTTCGTATGAATTCTGGCGCTTCTGGCGTTGAGCTCCAAGAAAACAACAACAATGGAGTGGCTACTTTCTCTCTCCACGTATTTGGCAGCAAGGTGAGAGATGGGTTTTCATTTTAAAAGTAAATAAATGTTGACTTTTCCTTTCTTAGTATTGGTGGGGCCCCATGATTGCTTCTTTCCTTTTTCTCTTGGCTGTTCACGTGATTAGCTTGCAGCCAAATTCCATCAATTTCAAATTCCCCTCCTAAATGTAAAATGGGCCTTTTCCTCCATCTATTATTTTGGGCCGCCACTTTCTTGTTTTGGGCCCTAATTTATGAAATTAATTTTCTTCAAGCCCAATTCCTCTTTTCTTCTCGATTTATTATCGACTCATTCTTTCGACCATCTTCACAAAATTAAAGATATGTGTTTTCTTCTAAAAATACTCAATTTCCTGCAAAAAATAACAAAACACACCTTTCTCGACTATTAAGCACAAATGAGTCAATTTAAGTGTAAAAATGCATGAAATCCTATCTAATTAAGCAATTAAAGTACACGAATTTCTAGCAAAAATCACACTAATCACTTAGTGATTAAGGAAGAAACTCCATTTTCAATAATGTATCCGTTTGAAATCTTAAAACTCAAATTGAGTGTAAATTAGTTTATAACTTAGTGATTAAGGAAGAAACTCAGTTTTCAATAATGTATCCTTTTGAAATCTTAAAACTCAAATTGTGTGTAAATTAGTTAATAACTTAGTGATTAAAGAAGAAACTCCATTTTCAATAATTTATCCTTTTGAAATATTAAAACTCAAATTGAGTGTAAATTAGTTAATAACTTAGTGATTAAGGAATTAACTCATTTTTCAATAATGAATCCATTTGAAATCTTAAAACTCAAATTGAGTGTAAATTAGGTGATAACTTAGTGATTAAGGAAGAAACTCCATTTTCAATAATGTATCCGTTTGAAATCTTAAAACTCAAATTGAGTGTAAATTAGTTTATAACTTAGTGATTAAGGAAGAAACTCAGTTTTCAATAATGTATCCTTTTGAAATCTTAAAACTCAAATTGTGTGTAAATTAGTTAATAACTTAGTGATTAAAGAAGAAACTCCATTTTCAATAATTTATCCTTTTGAAATATTAAAACTCAAATTGAGTGTAAATTAGTTAATAACTTAGTGATTAAGGAATTAACTCATTTTTCAATAATGAATCCATTTGAAATCTTAAAACTCAAATTGAGTGTAAATTAGGTGATAACTTAGTGATTAAGGAAGAAACTCCATTTTCAATAATGTATCCGTTTGAAATCTTAAAACTCAAATTGAATGTAAATTAGTTTATAACTTAGTGATTAAGGAAGAAACTCAGTTTTCAATAATGTATCCTTTTGAAATATTAAAACTCAAATTGTGTGTAAATTAGTTAATAACTTAGTGATTAAGGAAGAAACTACATTTTCAATAATTTATCCTTTTGAAATATTAAAACTCAAATTGAGTGTAAATTAGTTAATAACTTAGTGATTAAGGAATTAACTCATTTTTCAATAATGAATCCATTTGAAATCTTAAAACTCAAATTGAGTGTAAATTAGGTTATAACTTAGTGATTAAGGAAGAAACTCCATTTCCAATAATGTATCCCTTTGAAATCTTAAAACTCAAATTGAGTGTAAATTAGTTTATAACTTAGTGATTAAGGAAGAAACTCAGATATCAATAATGTATCCTTTTGAAATCTTAAAACTCAAATTGAGTGTAAATTAGGTTATAACTTAGTGATTAAGGAAGAAACTCAGCTTTCAATAATGTATCATTTTGAAATATTAAAACTCAAATTGAATGTAAATTAGGTTAATACTTAGTGATTAAGGAAGAAACTCCATTTTCAATAATTTATCCTTTTGAAATCTTAAAACTCAAATTGAATGTAAATTAGGTTAATACTTGGTGATTAAGGAAGAAACTCCATTTTCAATAATGAATCCATTTGAAATCTTAAAACTCAAATTGAGTGTAAATTAGGTGATAACTTAGTGATTAAGGAAGAAACTCCATTTTCAATACCTTTGAAATCTTAAAACTCAAATTGAGTGTAAATTAGTTTATAACTTAGTGATTAAGGAAGAAACACAGTTTTCAATAATGTATCCTTTTGAAATATTAAAACTCAAATTGAATGTAAATTAGGTTAATACTTTGTGATTAAGTAAGAAACACCATTTTCAATAATATATCCTTTTGAAATATTAAAACTCAAATTGAGTGTAAATTAGTTAATAACTTAGTGATTAAGGAATTAACTCATTTTTCAATAATGAATCCATTTGAAATCTTAAAACTCAAATTGAGTGTAAATTAGGTGATAACTTAGTGATTAAGGAAGAAACTCCATTTTCAATAATGTATCCGTTTGAAATCTTAAAACTCAAATTGAGTGTAAATTAGTTTATAACTTAGTGATTAAGGAAGAAACTCAGTTTTCAATAATGTATCCTTTTGAAATCTTAAAACTCAAATTGTGTGTAAATTAGTTAATAACTTAGTGATTAAGGAAGAAACTCCATTTTCAATAATTTATCCTTTTGAAATATTAAAACTCAAATTGAGTGTAAATTAGTTAATAACTTAGTGATTAAGGAATTAACTCATTTTTCAATAATGAATCCATTTGAAATCTTAAAACTCAAATTGAGTGTAAATTAGGTGATAACTTAGTGATTAAGGAAGAAACTCCATTTTCAATAATGTATCCGTTTGAAATCTTAAAACTCAAATTGAGTGTAAATTAGTTTATAACTTTGTGATTAAGGAAGAAACTCAGTTTTCAATAATGTATCCTTTTGAAATCTTAAAACTCAAATTGTGTGTAAATTAGTTAATAACTTAGTGATTAAGGAAGAAACTCCATTTTCAATAATTTATCCTTTTGAAATATTAAAACTCAAATTGAGTGTAAATTAGTTAATAACTTAGTGATTAAGGAATTAACTCATTTTTCAATAATGAATCCATTTGAAATCTTAAAACTCAAATTGAGTGTAAATTAGGTGATAACTTAGTGATTAAGGAAGAAACTCCATTTTCAATAATGTATCCGTTTGAAATCTTAAAACTCAAATTGAGTGTAAATTAGTTTATAACTTAGTGATTAAGGAAGAAACTCAGTTTTCAATAATGTATCCTTTTGAAATCTTAAAACTCAAATTGTGTGTAAATTAGTTAATAACTTAGTGATTAAGGAAGAAACTCCATTTTCAATAATTTATCCTTTTGAAATATTAAAACTCAAATTGAGTGTAAATTAGTTAATAACTTAGTGATTAAGGAATTAACTCATTTTTCAATAATGAATCCATTTGAAATCTTAAAACTCAAATTGAGTGTAAATTAGGTGATAACTTAGTGATTAAGGAAGAAACTCCATTTTCAATAATGTATCCGTTTGAAATCTTAAAACTCAAATTGAGTGTAAATTAGTTTATAACTTAGTGATTAAGGAAGAAACTCAGTTTTCAATAATGTATCCTTTTGAAATCTTAAAACTCAAATTGTGTGTAAATTAGTTAATAACTTAGTGATTAAGGAAGAAACTACATTTTCAATAATTTATCCTTTTGAAATATTAAAACTCAAATTGAGTGTAAATTAGTTAATAACTTAGTGATTAAGGAATTAACTCATTTTTCAATAATGAATCCATTTGAAATCTTAAAACTCAAATTGAGTGTAAATTAGGTTATAACTTAGTGATTAAGGAAGAAACTCCATTTTCTATAATGTATCCCTTTGAAATCATAAAACTCAAATTGAGTGTAAATTAGTTTATAACTTAGTGATTAAGAAAGAAACACAGTTTTCAATAATGTATCATTTTGAAATATTAAAACTCAAATTGAATGTAAATTAGGTTAATACTTTGTGATTAAGTAAGAAACACCATTTTCAATAATATATCCTTTTGAAATATTAAAACTCAAATTGAGTGTAAATTAGTTAATAACTTAGTGATTAAGGAATTAACTCATTTTTCAATAATGAATCCATTTGAAATCTTAAAACTCAAATTGAATGTAAATTAGGTGATAACTTAGTGATTAAGGAAGAAACTCCATTTTCAATAATGTATCCGTTTGAAATCTTAAAACTCAAATTGAGTGTAAATTAGTTTATAACTTAGTGATTAAGGAAGAAACTCAGTTTTCAATAATGTATACTTTTGAAATCTTAAAACTCAAATTGTGTGTAAATTAGTTAATAACTTAGTGATTAAGGAAGAAACTCCATTTTCAATAATTTATCCTTTTGAAATATTAAAACTCAAATTGAATGTAAATTGGGTTAATACTTTGTGATTAAGTAAGAAACACCATTTTCAATAATGTATCCTTTTGAAATATTAAAACTCAAATTGAGTGTAAATTAGTTAATAACTTAGTGATTAAGGAATTAACTCATTTTTCAATAATGAATCCATTTGAAATCTTAAAACTCAAATTGAGTGTAAATTAGGTGTTAACTTAGTGATTAAGGAAGAAACTCCATTTTCAATAATGTATCCCTTTGAAATCTTAAAACTCAAATTGAGTGTAAATTAGTTTATAACTCAGTGATTAAGGAAGAAACACAGTTTTCAATAATGTATCCTTTTGAAATATTAAAACTCAAATTGAATGTAAATTAGGTTAATACTTTTTGATTAAGTAAGAAATACCATTTTCATTAATGTATCCTTTTGAAATATTAAAACTCAAATTGAGTGTAAATTAGTTAATAACTTAGTGATTAAGGAATTAACTCATTTTTCAATAATGAATCCATTTGAAATCTTAAAATTCAAATTGAGTGTAAATTAGGTGATAACTTAGTGATTAAGGAAAAAACTCCATTTTTCAATAATGTATCCGTTTGAAATCTTAAAACTCAAATTGAGTGTAAATTAGTTTATAACTTAGTGATTAAGGAAGAAACTCAGTTTTCAATAATGTATCCTTTTGAAATCTTAAAACTCAAATTGTGTGTAAATTAGTTAATAACTTAGTGATTTAGGAAGAAACTCTATTTTCAATAAATTATCCTTTTGAAATCTAAAAACTCAAATTGAATGTAAATTAACTCCATTTTCAATAATGTATCCTTTTGAAATCTTAAAACTCAAATTGTGTGTAAATTAGTTAATAACGTAGTGATTAAGGAAGAAACTCCATTTTCAATAATTTATCCTTTTGAAATCTTAAAACTCAAATTGAATGTAAATTAGGTTAATACTTGGTGATTAAGTAAGAAACACCATTTTCATTAATGTATCCTTTTTAAATATTAAAACTCAAATTGAGTGTAAATTAGTTAATAACTTAGTGATTAAGGAATTAACTCATTTTTCATTAATTAATCCATTTGAAATCTTAAAATTCAAATCGAGTGTAAATTAGGTGATAACTTAGTGATTAAGGAAGAAACTCCATTTTCAATAATGTATCCCTTTGAAATCTTAAAACTCAAATTGAGTGTAAATTAGGTGATAACTTAGTGATTAAAGAAGAAACTCCATTTTCAATAATGTATCCCTTTGAAATCTTAAATCTCAAATTGAGTGTAAATTAGTTTATAACTTAGTGATTAAGGAAGAAACACAGTTTTCAATAATGTATCCTTTTGAAATATTAAAACTCAAATTGAATGTAAATTAGGTTAATACTTTTTAATTAAGTAAGAAACACCATTTTCATTAATGTATCCTTTTGAAATATTAAAACTCAAATTGACTGTAAATTAGTTAATAACTTAGTGATTAAGGAATTAACTCATTTTTCAATAATGAATCCATTTGAAATCTTAAAACTCAAATTGAGTGTAAATTAGGTGATAACTTAGTGATTAAGGAAGAAACTCCATTTCCAATAATGTATCCCTTTGAAATCTTAAAACTCAAATTGAGTGTAAATTATTTTATAACTTAGTGATTAAGGAAGAAACTCAGTTATCAATAATGTATCCTTTTGAAATCTTAAAACTCAAATTGAGTGTAAATTAGGTTATAACTTAGTGATTAAGGAAGAAACTCAGCTTTCAATAATGTATCATTTTGAAATATTAAAACTCAAATTGAATGTAAATTAGGTTAATACTTAGTGATTAAGGAAGAAACTCCATTTTCAATAATTTATCCTTTTGAAATATTAAAACTCAAATTGAATGTAAATTAGGTTAATACTTTGTGATTAAGTAAGAAACACCATTTTCAATAATATATCCTTTTGAAATATTAAAACTCAAATTGAGTGTAAATTAGTTAATAACTTAGTGATTAAGGAATTAACTCATTTTTCAATAATGAATCCATTTGAAATCTTAAAACTCAAATTGAATGTAAATTAGGTGATAACTTAGTGATTAAGGAAGAAACTCCATTTTCAATAATGTATCCGTTTGAAATCTTAAAACTCAAATTGAGTGTAAATTAGTTTATAACTTAGTGATTAAGGAAGAAACTCAGTTTTCAATAATGTATCCTTTTGAAATCTTAAAACTCAAATTGTGTGTAAATTAGTTAATAACTTAGTGATTAAGGAAGAAACTACATTTTCAATAATTTATCCTTTCTAAATATTAAAACTCAAATTGAGTGTAAATTAGTTAATAACTTAGTGATTAAGGAATTAACTCATTTTTCAATATTGAATCCATTTGAAATCTTAAAACTCAAATTGAGTGTAAATTAGGTTATAACTTAGTGATTAAGGAAGAAACTCCATTTTCAATAATGTATCCTTTTGAAATCTTAAAACTCAAATTGAGTGTAAATTAGTTTATAACTTAGTGATTAAGGAAGAAACTCAGTTTTCAATAATGTATCCTTTTGAAATCTTAAAACTCAAATTGTGTGTAAATTAGTTAATAACTTAGTGATTAAGGAAGAAACTCCATTTTCAATAATTTATCCTTTTGAAATATTAAAACTCAAATTGAGTGTAAATTAGTTAATAACTTAGTGATTAAGGAATTAACTCATTTTTCAATAATGAATCCATTTGAAATCTTAAAACTCAAATTGAGTGTAAATTAGGTGATAACTTAGTGATTAAGGAAGAAACTCCATTTTCAATAATGTATCCGTTTGAAATCTTAAAACTCAAATTGAGTGTAAATTAGTTTATAACTTAGTGATTAAGGAAGAAACTCAGTTTTCAATAATGTATCCTTTTGAAATCTTAAAACTCAAATTGTGTGTAAATTAGTTAATAACTTAGTGATTAAGGAAGAAACTCCATTTTCAATAATTTATCCTTTTGAAATATTAAAACTCAAATTGAGTGTAAATTAGTTAATAACTTAGTGATTAAGGAATTAACTCATTTTTCAATAATGAATCCATTTGAAATCTTAAAACTCAAATTGAGTGTAAATTAGGTGATAACTTAGTGATTAAGGAAGAAACTCCATTTTCAATAATGTATCCGTTTGAAATCTTAAAACTCAAATTGAGTGTAAATTAGTTTATAACTTAGTGATTAAGGAAGAAACTCAGTTTTCAATAATGTATCCTTTTGAAATCTTAAAACTCAAATTGTGTGTAAATTAGTTAATAACTTAGTGATTAAGGAAGAAACTACATTTTCAATAATTTATCCTTTTGAAATATTAAAACTCAAATTGAGTGTAAATTAGTTAATAACTTAGTGATTAAGGAATTAACTCATTTTTCAATAATGAATCCATTTGAAATCTTAAAACTCAAATTGAGTGTAAATTAGGTTATAACTTAGTGATTAAGGAAGAAACTCCATTTTCTATAATGTATCCCTTTGAAATCATAAAACTCAAATTGAGTGTAAATTAGTTTATAACTTAGTGATTAAGAAAGAAACACAGTTTTCAATAATGTATCATTTTGAAATATTAAAACTCAAATTGAATGTAAATTAGGTTAATACTTTGTGATTAAGTAAGAAACACCATTTTCAATAATATATCCTTTTGAAATATTAAAACTCAAATTGAGTGTAAATTAGTTAATAACTTAGTGATTAAGGAATTAACTCATTTTTCAATAATGAATCCATTTGAAATCTTAAAACTCAAATTGAATGTAAATTAGGTGATAACTTAGTGATTAAGGAAGAAACTCCATTTTCAATAATGTATCCGTTTGAAATCTTAAAACTCAAATTGAGTGTAAATTAGTTTATAACTTAGTGATTAAGGAAGAAACTCAGTTTTCAATAATGTATACTTTTGAAATCTTAAAACTCAAATTGTGTGTAAATTAGTTAATAACTTAGTGATTAAGGAAGAAACTCCATTTTCAATAATTTATCCTTTTGAAATATTAAAACTCAAATTGAATGTAAATTGGGTTAATACTTTGTGATTAAGTAAGAAACACCATTTTCAATAATGTATCCTTTTGAAATATTAAAACTCAAATTGAGTGTAAATTAGTTAATAACTTAGTGATTAAGGAATTAACTCATTTTTCAATAATGAATCCATTTGAAATCTTAAAACTCAAATTGAGTGTAAATTAGGTGTTAACTTAGTGATTAAGGAAGAAAATCCATTTTCAATAATGTATCCCTTTGAAATCTTAAAACTCAAATTGAGTGTAAATTAGTTTATAACTCAGTGATTAAGGAAAAAACACAGTTTTCAATAATGTATCCTTTTGAAATATTAAAACTCAAATTGAATGTAAATTAGGTTAATACTTTTTGATTAAGTAAGAAATACCATTTTCATTAATGTATCCTTTTGAAATATTAAAACTCAAATTGAGTGTAAATTAGTTAATAACTTAGTGATTAAGGAATTAACTCATTTTTCAATAATGAATCCATTTGAAATCTTAAAATTCAAATTGAGTGTAAATTAGGTGATAACTTAGTGATTAAGGAAAAAACTCCATTTTTCAATAATGTATCCGTTTGAAATCTTAAAACTCAAATTGAGTGTAAATTAGTTTATAACTTAGTGATTAAGGAAGAAACTCAGTTTTCAATAATGTATCCTTTTGAAATCTTAAAACTCAAATTGTGTGTAAATTAGTTAATAACTTAGTGATTTAGGAAGAAACTCTATTTTCAATAAATTATCCTTTTGAAATCTAAAAACTCAAATTGAATGTAAATTAACTCCATTTTCAATAATGTATCCTTTTGAAATCTTAAAACTCAAATTGTGTGTAAATTAGTTAATAACGTAGTGATTAAGGAAGAAACTCCATTTTCAATAATTTATCCTTTTGAAATCTTAAAACTCAAATTGAATGTAAATTAGGTTAATACTTGGTGATTAAGTAAGAAACACCATTTTCATTAATATATCCTTTTGAAATATTAAAACTCAAATTGAGTGTAAATTAGTTAATAACTTAGTGATTAAGGAATTAACTCATTTTTCATTAATTAATCCATTTGAAATCTTAAAATTCAAATCGAGTGTAAATTAGGTGATAACTTAGTGATTAAGGAAGAAACTCCATTTTCAATAATGTATCCCTTTGAAATCTTAAAACTCAAATTGAGTGTAAATTAGGTGATAACTTAGTGATTAAAGAAGAAACTCCATTTTCAATAATGTATCCCTTTGAAATCTTAAATCTCAAATTGAGTGTAAATTAGTTTATAACTTAGTGATTAAGCAAGAAACACAGTTTTCAATAATGTATCCTTTTGAAATATTAAAACTCAAATTGAATGTAAATTAGGTTAATACTTTTTAATTAAGTAAGAAACACCATTTTCATTAATGTATCCTTTTGAAATATTAAAACTCAAATTGACTGTAAATTAGTTAATAACTTAGTGATTAAGGAATTAACTCATTTTTCAATAATGAATCCATTTGAAATCTTAAAACTCAAATTGAGTGTAAATTAGGTGATAACTTAGTGATTAAGGAAGAAACTCCATTTCCAATAATGTATCCCTTTGAAATCTTAAAACTCAAATTGAGTGTAAATTATTTTATAACTTAGTGATTAAGGAAGAAACTCAGTTATCAATAATGTATCCTTTTGAAATCTTAAAACTCAAATTGAGTGTAAATTAGGTTATAACTTAGTGATTAAGGAAGAAACTCAGCTTTCAATAATGTATCATTTTGAAATATTAAAACTCAAATTGAATGTAAATTAGGTTAATACTTAGTGATTAAGGAAGAAACTCCATTTTCAATAATTTATCCTTTTGAAATATTAAAACTCAAATTGAATGTAAATTAGGTTAATACTTTGTGATTAAGTAAGAAACACCATTTTCAATAATATATCCTTTTGAAATATTAAAACTCAAATTGAGTGTAAATTAGTTAATAACTTAGTGATTAAGGAATTAACTCATTTTTCAATAATGAATCCATTTGAAATCTTAAAACTCAAATTGAGTGTAAATTAGGTGATAACTTAGTGATTAAGGAAGAAACTCCATTTTCAATAATGTATCCGTTTGAAATCTTAAAACTCAAATTGAGTGTAAATTAGTTTATAACTTAGTGATTAAGGAAGAAACTCAGTTTTCAATAATGTATCCTTTTGAAATCTTAAAACTCAAATTGTGTGTAAATTAGTTAATAACTTAGTGATTAAGGAAGAAACTACATTTTCAATAATTTATCCTTTCTAAATATTAAAACTCAAATTGAGTGTAAATTAGTTAATAACTTAGTGATTAAGGAATTAACTCATTTTTCAATATTGAATCCATTTGAAATCTTAAAACTCAAATTGAGTGTAAATTAGGTTATAACTTAGTGATTAAGGAAGAAACTCCATTTTCAATAATGTATCCTTTTGAAATCTTAAATTGAGTGTAAATTAGTTTATAACTTAGTGATTAAGGAAGAAACTCAGTTTTCAATAATGTATCCTTTTGAAATCTTAAAACTCAAATTGTGTGTAAATTAGTTAATAACTTAGTGATTAAGGAAGAAACTCCATTTTCAATAATTTATCCTTTTGAAATATTAAAACTCAAATTGAGTGTAAATTAGTTAATAACTTAGTGATTAAGGAATTAACTCATTTTTCAATAATGAATCCATTTGAAATCTTAAAACTCAAATTGAGTGTAAATTAGGTGATAACTTAGTGATTAAGGAAGAAACTCCATTTTCAATAATGTATCCGTTTGAAATCTTAAAACTCAAATTGAGTGTAAATTAGTTTATAACTTAGTGATTAAGGAAGAAACTCAGTTTTCAATAATGTATCCTTTTGAAATCTTAAAACTCAAATTGTGTGTAAATTAGTTAATAACTTAGTGATTAAGGAAGAAACTCCATTTTCAATAATTTATCCTTTTGAAATATTAAAACTCAAATTGAGTGTAAATTAGTTAATAACTTAGTGATTAAGGAATTAACTCATTTTTCAATAATGAATCCATTTGAAATCTTAAAACTCAAATTGAGTGTAAATTAGGTGATAACTTAGTGATTAAGGAAGAAACTCCATTTTCAATAATGTATCCGTTTGAAATCTTAAAACTCAAATTGAGTGTAAATTAGTTTATAACTTAGTGATTAAGGAAGAAACTCAGTTTTCAATAATGTATCCTTTTGAAATCTTAAAACTCAAATTGTGTGTAAATTAGTTAATAACTTAGTGATTAAGGAAGAAACTACATTTTCAATAATTTATCCTTTCTAAATATTAAAACTCAAATTGAGTGTAAATTAGTTAATAACTTAGTGATTAAGGAATTAACTCATTTTTCAATATTGAATCCATTTGAAATCTTAAAACTCAAATTGAGTGTAAATTAGGTTATAACTTAGTGATTAAGGAAGAAACTCCATTTTCAATAATGTATCCGTTTGAAATCTTAAAACTCAAATTGAGTGTAAATTAGTTTATAACTTAGTGATTAAGGAAGAAACTCAGTTTTCAATAATGTATCCTTTTGAAATCTTAAAACTCAAATTGTGTGTAAATTAGTTAATAACTTAGTGATTAAGGAAGAAACTCCATTTTCAATAATTTATCCTTTTGAAATATTAAAACTCAAATTGAGTGTAAATTAGTTAATAACTTAGTGATTAAGGAATTAACTCATTTTTCAATAATGAATCCATTTGAAATCTTAAAACTCAAATTGAGTGTAAATTAGGTGATAACTTAGTGATTAAGGAAGAAACTCCATTTTCAATAATGTATCCGTTTGAAATCTTAAAACTCAAATTGAGTGTAAATTAGTTTATAACTTAGTGATTAAGGAAGAAACTCAGTTTTCAATAATGTATCCTTTTGAAATCTTAAAACTCAAATTGTGTGTAAATTAGTTAATAACTTAGTGATTAAGGAAGAAACTCCATTTTCAATAATGTATCCCTTTGAAATATTAAAACTCAAATTGAGTGTAAATTAGTTAATAACTTAGTGATTAAGGAATTAACTCATTTTTCAATAATGAATCCATTTGAAATCTTAAAACTCAAATTGAGTGTAAATTAGGTGATAACTTAGTGATTAAGGAAGAAACTCCATTTTCAATAATGTATCCGTTTGAAATCTTAAAACTCAAATTGAGTGTAAATTAGTTTATAACTTAGTGATTAAGGAAGAAACTCAGTTTTCAATAATGTATCCTTTTGAAATCTTAAAACTCAAATTGTGTGTAAATTAGTTAATAACTTAGTGATTAAGGAAGAAACTACATTTTCAATAATTTATCCTTTTGAAATATTAAAACTCAAATTGAGTGTAAATTAGTTAATAACTTAGTGATTAAGGAATTAACTCATTTTTCAATAATGAATCCATTTGAAATCTTAAAACTCAAATTGAGTGTAAATTAGGTTATAACTTAGTGATTAAGGAAGAAACTCCATTTTCTATAATGTATCCCTTTGAAATCATAAAACTCAAATTGAGTGTAAATTAGTTTATAACTTAGTGATTAAGAAAGAAACACAGTTTTCAATAATGTATCATTTTGAAATATTAAAACTCAAATTGAATGTAAATTAGGTTAATACTTTGTGATTAAGTAAGAAACACCATTTTCAATAATATATCCTTTTGAAATATTAAAACTCAAATTGAGTGTAAATTAGTTAATAACTTAGTGATTAAGGAATTAACTCATTTTTCAATAATGAATCCATTTGAAATCTTAAAACTCAAATTGAATGTAAATTAGGTGATAACTTAGTGATTAAGGAAGAAACTCCATTTTCAATAATGTATCCTTTTGAAATATTAAAACTCAAATTGAGTGTAAATTAGTTTATAACTTAGTGATTAAGGAAGAAACTCAGTTTTCAATAATGTATACTTTTGAAATCTTAAAACTCAAATTGTGTGTAAATTAGTTAATAACTTAGTGATTAAGGAAGAAACTCCATTTTCAATAATTTATCCTTTTGAAATATTAAAACTCAAATTGAATGTAAATTGGGTTAATACTTTGTGATTAAGTAAGAAACACCATTTTCAATAATGTATCCTTTTGAAATATTAAAACTCAAATTGAGTGTAAATTAGTTAATAACTTAGTGATTAAGGAATTAACTCATTTTTCAATAATGAATCCATTTGAAATCTTAAAACTCAAATTGAGTGTAAATTAGGTGTTAACTTAGTGATTAAGGAAGAAACTCCATTTTCAATAATGTATCCCTTTGAAATCTTAAAACTCAAATTGAGTGTAAATTAGTTTATAACTTAGTGATTAAGGAAGAAACACAGTTTTCAATAATGTATCCTTTTGAAATATTAAAACTCAAATTGAATGTAAATTAGGTTAATACTTTTTGATTAAGTAAGAAATACCATTTTCATTAATGTATCCTTTTGAAATATTAAAACTCAAATTGAGTGTAAATTAGTTAATAACTTAGTGATTAAGGAATTAACTCATTTTTCAATAATGAATCCATTTGAAATCTTAAAATTCAAATTGAGTGTAAATTAGGTGATAACTTAGTGATTAAGGAAAAAACTCCATTTTTCAATAATGTATCCGTTTGAAATCTTAAAACTCAAATTGAGTGTAAATTAGTTTATAACTTAGTGATTAAGGAAGAAACTCAGTTTTCAATAATGTATCCTTTTGAAATCTTAAAACTCAAATTGTGTGTAAATTAGTTAATAACTTAGTGATTTAGGAAGAAACTCTATTTTCAATAAATTATCCTTTTGAAATCTAAAAACTCAAATTGAATGTAAATTAACTCCATTTTCAATAATGTATCCTTTTGAAATCTTAAAACTCAAATTGTGTGTAAATTAGTTAATAACGTAGTGATTAAGGAAGAAACTCCATTTTCAATAATTTATCCTTTTGAAATCTTAAAACTCAAATTGAATGTAAATTAGGTTAATACTTGGTGATTAAGTAAGAAACACCATTTTCATTAATGTATCCTTTTGAAATATTAAAACTCAAATTGAGTGTAAATTAGTTAATAACTTAGTGATTAAGGAATTAACTCATTTTTCATTAATTAATCCATTTGAAATCTTAAAATTCAAATCGAGTGTAAATTAGGTGATAACTTAGTGATTAAGGAAGAAACTCCATTTTCAATAATGTATCCCTTTGAAATCTTAAAACTCAAATTGAGTGTAAATTAGGTGATAACTTAGTGATTAAAGAAGAAACTCCATTTTCAATAATGTATCCCTTTGAAATCTTAAATCTCAAATTGAGTGTAAATTAGTTTATAACTTAGTGATTAAGGAAGAAACACAGTTTTCAATAATGTATCCTTTTGAAATATTAAAACTCAAATTGAATGTAAATTAGGTTAATACTTTTTAATTAAGTAAGAAACACCATTTTCATTAATGTATCCTTTTGAAATATTAAAACTCAAATTGACTGTAAATTAGTTAATAACTTAGTGATTAAGGAATTAACTCATTTTTCAATAATGAATCCATTTGAAATCTTAAAACTCAAATTGAGTGTAAATTAGGTGATAACTTAGTGATTAAGGAAGAAACTCCATTTCCAATAATGTATCCCTTTGAAATCTTAAAACTCAAATTGAGTGTAAATTATTTTATAACTTAGTGATTAAGGAAGAAACTCAGTTATCAATAATGTATCCTTTTGAAATCTTAAAACTCAAATTGAGTGTAAATTAGGTTATAACTTAGTGATTAAGGAAGAAACTCAGCTTTCAATAATGTATCATTTTGAAATATTAAAACTCAAATTGAATGTAAATTAGGTTAATACTTAGTGATTAAGGAAGAAACTCCATTTTCAATAATTTATCCTTTTGAAATATTAAAACTCAAATTGAATGTAAATTAGGTTAATACTTTGTGATTAAGTAAGAAACACCATTTTCAATAATATATCCTTTTGAAATATTAAAACTCAAATTGAGTGTAAATTAGTTAATAACTTAGTGATTAAGGAATTAACTCATTTTTCAATAATGAATCCATTTGAAATCTTAAAACTCAAATTGAGTGTAAATTAGGTGATAACTTAGTGATTAAGGAAGAAACTCCATTTTCAATAATGTATCCGTTTGAAATCTTAAAACTCAAATTGAGTGTAAATTAGTTTATAACTTAGTGATTAAGGAAGAAACTCAGTTTTCAATAATGTATCCTTTTGAAATCTTAAAACTCAAATTGTGTGTAAATTAGTTAATAACTTAGTGATTAAGGAAGAAACTACATTTTCAATAATTTATCCTTTCTAAATATTAAAACTCAAATTGAGTGTAAATTAGTTAATAACTTAGTGATTAAGGAATTAACTCATTTTTCAATATTGAATCCATTTGAAATCTTAAAACTCAAATTGAGTGTAAATTAGGTTATAACTTAGTGATTAAGGAAGAAACTCCATTTTCAATAATGTATCCTTTTGAAATCTTAAAACTCAAATTGAGTGTAAATTAGTTTATAACTTAGTGATTAAGGAAGAAACTCAGTTTTCAATAATGTATCCTTTTGAAATCTTAAAACTCAAATTGTGTGTAAATTAGTTAATAACTTAGTGATTAAGGAAGAAACTCCATTTTCAATAATTTATCCTTTTGAAATATTAAAACTCAAATTGAGTGTAAATTAGTTAATAACTTAGTGATTAAGGAATTAACTCATTTTTCAATAATGAATCCATTTGAAATCTTAAAACTCAAATTGAGTGTAAATTAGGTGATAACTTAGTGATTAAGGAAGAAACTCCATTTTCAATAATGTATCCGTTTGAAATCTTAAAACTCAAATTGAGTGTAAATTAGTTTATAACTTAGTATTAAGGAAGAAACTCAGTTTTCAATAATGTATCCTTTTGAAATCTTAAAACTCAAGTTGTGTGTAAATTAGTTAATAACTTAGTGATTAAGGAAGAAACTCCATTTTCAATAATTTATCCTTTTGAAATATTAAAACTCAAATTGAGTGTAAATTAGTTAATAACTTAGTGATTAAGGAATTAACTCATTTTTCAATAATGAATCCATTTGAAATCTTAAAACTCAAATTGAGTGTAAATTAGGTGATAATTTAGTGATTAAGGAAGAAACTCCATTTTCAATAATGTATCCGTTTGAAATCTTAAAACTCAAATTGAGTGTAAATTAGTTTATAACTTAGTGATTAAGGAAGAAACTCAGTTTTCAATAATGTATCCTTTTGAAATCTTAAAACTCAAATTGTGTGTAAATTAGTTAATAACTTAGTGATTAAGGAAGAAACTACATTTTCAATAATTTATCCTTTTGAAATATTAAAACTCAAATTGAGTGTAAATTAGTTAATAACTTAGTGATTAAGGAATTAACTCATTTTTCAATAATGAATCCATTTGAAATCTTAAAACTCAAATTGAGTGTAAATTAGGTTATAACTTAGTGATTAAGGAAGAAACTCCATTTTCTATAATGTATCCCTTTGAAATCATAAAACTCAAATTGAGTGTAAATTAGTTTATAACTTAGTGATTAAGAAAGAAACACAGTTTTCAATAATGTATCATTTTGAAATATTAAAACTCAAATTGAATGTAAATTAGGTTAATACTTTGTGATTAAGTAAGAAACACCATTTTCAATAATATATCCTTTTGAAATATTAAAACTCAAATTGAGTGTAAATTAGTTAATAACTTAGTGATTAAGGAATTAACTCATTTTTCAATAATGAATCCATTTGAAATCTTAAAACTCAAATTGAATGTAAATTAGGTGATAACTTAGTGATTAAGGAAGAAACTCCATTTTCAATAATGTTTCCTTTTGAAATCTTAAAACTCAAATTGAGTGTAAATTAGATTATAACTTAGTGATTAAGGAAGAAACTCAGTTTTCAATAATGTATACTTTTGAAATCTTAAAACTCAAATTGTGTGTAAATTAGTTAATAACTTAGTGATTAAGGAAGAAACTCCATTTTCAATAATTTATCCTTTTGAAATATTAAAACTCAAATTGAATGTAAATTGGGTTAATACTTTGTGATTAAGTAAGAAACACCATTTTCAATAATGTATCCTTTTGAAATATTAAAACTCAAATTGAGTGTAAATTAGTTAATAACTTAGTGATTAAGGAATTAACTCATTTTTCAATAATGAATCCATTTGAAATCTTAAAACTCAAATTGAGTGTAAATTAGGTGTTAACTTAGTGATTAAGGAAGAAACTCCATTTTCAATAATGTATCCCTTTGAAATCTTAAAACTCAAATTGAGTGTAAATTAGTTTATAACTTAGTGATTAAGGAAGAAACACAGTTTTCAATAATGTATCCTTTTGAAATATTAAAACTCAAATTGAATGTAAATTAGGTTAATACTTTTTGATTAAGTAAGAAATACCATTTTCATTAATGTATCCTTTTGAAATATTAAAACTCAAATTGAGTGTAAATTAGTTAATAACTTAGTGATTAAGGAATTAACTCATTTTTCAATAATGAATCCATTTGAAATCTTAAAATTCAAATTGAGTGTAAATTAGGTGATAACTTAGTGATTAAGGAAAAAACTCAATTTTTCAATAATGTATCCGTTTGAAATCTTAAAACTCAAATTGAGTGTAAATTAGTTTATAACTTAGTGATTAAGGAAGAAACTCAGTTTTCAATAATGTATCCTTTTGAAATCTTAAAACTCAAATTGTGTGTAAATTAGTTAATAACTTAGTGATTTAGGAAGAAACTCTATTTTCAATAAATTATCCTTTTGAAATCTAAAAACTCAAATTGAATGTAAATTAACTCCATTTTCAATAATGTATCCTTTTGAAATCTTAAAACTCAAATTGTGTGTAAATTAGTTAATAACGTAGTGATTAAGGAAGAAACTCCATTTTCAATAATTTATCCTTTTGAAATCTTAAAACTCAAATTGAATGTAAATTAGGTTAATACTTGGTGATTAAGTAAGAAACACCATTTTCATTAATGTATCCTTTTGAAATATTAAAACTCAAATTGAGTGTAAATTAGTTAATAACTTAGTGATTAAGGAATTAACTCATTTTTCATTAATTAATCCATTTGAAATCTTAAAATTCAAATCGAGTGTAAATTAGGTGATAACTTAGTGATTAAGGAAGAAACTCCATTTTCAATAATGTATCCCTTTGAAATCTTAAAACTCAAATTGAGTGTAAATTAGGTGATAACTTAGTGATTAAAGAAGAAACTCCATTTTCAATAATGTATCCCTTTGAAATCTTAAATCTCAAATTGAGTGTAAATTAGTTTATAACTTAGTGATTAAGGAAGAAACACAGTTTTCAATAATGTATCCTTTTGAAATATTAAAACTCAAATTGAATGTAAATTAGGTTAATACTTTTTAATTAAGTAAGAAACACCATTTTCATTAATGTATCCTTTTGAAATATTAAAACTCAAATTGACTGTAAATTAGTTAATAACTTAGTGATTAAGGAATTAACTCATTTTTCAATAATGAATCCATTTGAAATCTTAAAACTCAAATTGAGTGTAAATTAGGTGATAACTTAGTGATTAAGGAAGAAACTCCATTTCCAATAATGTATCCCTTTGAAATCTTAAAACTCAAATTGAGTGTAAATTATTTTATAACTTAGTGATTAAGGAAGAAACTCAGTTATCAATAATGTATCCTTTTGAAATCTTAAAACTCAAATTGAGTGTAAATTATGTTATAACTTAGTGATTAAGGAAGAAACTCAGCTTTCAATAATGTATCATTTTGAAATATTAAAACTCAAATTGAATGTAAATTAGGTTAATACTTAGTGATTAAGGAAGAAACTCCATTTTCAATAATTTATCCTTTTGAAATATTAAAACTCAAATTGAATGTAAATTAGGTTAATACTTTGTGATTAAGTAAGAAACACCATTTTCAATAATATATCCTTTTGAAATATTAAAACTCAAATTGAGTGTAAATTAGTTAATAACTTAGTGATTAAGGAATTAACTCATTTTTCAATAATGAATCCATTTGAAATCTTAAAACTCAAATTGAGTGTAAATTAGGTGATAACTTAGTGATTAAGGAAGAAACTCCATTTTCAATAATGTATCCGTTTGAAATCTTAAAACTCAAATTGAGTGTAAATTAGTTTATAACTTAGTGATTAAGGAAGAAACTCAGTTTTCAATAATGTATCCTTTTGAAATCTTAAAACTCAAATTGTGTGTAAATTAGTTAATAACTTAGTGATTAAGGAAGAAACTACATTTTCAATAATTTATCCTTTCTAAATATTAAAACTCAAATTGAGTGTAAATTAGTTAATAACATAGTGATTAAGGAATTAACTCATTTTTCAATATTGAATCCATTTGAAATCTTAAAACTCAAATTGAGTGTAAATTAGGTTATAACTTAGTGATTAAGGAAGAAACTCCATTTTCAATAATGTATCCGTTTGAAATCTTAAAACTCAAATTGAGTGTAAATTAGTTTATAACTTAGTGATTAAGGAAGAAACACAGTTTTCAATAATGTATCCTTTTGAAATATTAAAACTCAAATTGAATGTAAATTAGGTTAATACTTTTTGATTAAGTAAGAAATACCATTTTCATTAATGTATCCTTTTGAAATATTAAAACTCAAATTGAGTGTAAATTAGTTAATAACTTAGTGATTAAGGAATTAACTCATTTTTCAATAATGAATCCATTTGAAATCTTAAAATTCAAATTGAGTGTAAATTAGGTGATAACTTAGTGATTAAGGAAAAAACTCCATTTTTCAATAATGTATCCGTTTGAAATCTTAAAACTCAAATTGAGTGTAAATTAGTTTATAACTTAGTGATTAAGGAAGAAACTCAGTTTTCAATAATGTATCCTTTTGAAATCTTAAAACTCAAATTGTGTGTAAATTAGTTAATAACTTAGTGATTTAGGAAGAAACTCTATTTTCAATAAATTATCCTTTTGAAATCTAAAAACTCAAATTGAATGTAAATTAACTCCATTTTCAATAATGTATCCTTTTGAAATCTTAAAACTCAAATTGTGTGTAAATTAGTTAATAACGTAGTGATTAAGGAAGAAACTCCATTTTCAATAATTTATCCTTTTGAAATCTTAAAACTCAAATTGAATGTAAATTAGGTTAATACTTGGTGATTAAGTAAGAAACACCATTTTCATTAATGTATCCTTTTGAAATATTAAAACTCAAATTGAGTGTAAATTAGTTAATAACTTAGTGATTAAGGAATTAACTCATTTTTCATTAATTAATCCATTTGAAATCTTAAAATTCAAATCGAGTGTAAATTAGGTTATAACTTAGTGATTAAGGAAGAAACTCCATTTTCAATAATGTATCCCTTTGAAATCTTAAAACTCAAATTGATTGTAAATTAGGTTATAACTTAGTGATTAAAGAAGAAACTCCATTTTCAATAATGTATCCCCTTGAAATCTTAAATCTCAAATTGAGTGTAAATTAGTTTATAACTTAGTGATTAAGGAAGAAACACAGTTTTCAATAATGTATCCTTTTGAAATATTAAAACTCAAATTGAATGTAAATTAGGTTAATACTTTTTAATTAAGTAAGAAACACCATTTTCATTAATGTATCCTTTTGAAATATTAAAACTCAAATTGACTGTAAATTAGTTAATAACTTAGTGATTAAGGAATTAACTCATTTTTCAATAATGAATCCATTTGAAATCTTAAAACTCAAATTGAGTGTAAATTAGGTGATAACTTAGTGATTAAGGAAGAAACTCCATTTCCAATAATGTATCCCTTTGAAATCTTAAAACTCAAATTGAGTGTAAATTATTTTATAACTTAGTGATTAAGGAAGAAACTCAGTTATCAATAATGTATCCTTTTGAAATCTTAAAACTCAAATTGAGTGTAAATTAGGTTATAACTTAGTGATTAAGGAAGAAACTCAGCTTTCAATAATGTATCATTTTGAAATATTAAAACTCAAATTGAATGTAAATTAGGTTAATACTTAGTGATTAAGGAAGAAACTCCATTTTCAATAATTTATCCTTTTGAAATATTAAAACTCAAATTGAATGTAAATTAGGTTAATACTTTGTGATTAAGTAAGAAACACCATTTTCAATAATATATCCTTTTGAAATATTAAAACTCAAATTGAGTGTAAATTAGTTAATAACTTAGTGATTAAGGAATTAACTCATTTTTCAATAATGAATCCATTTGAAATCTTAAAACTCAAATTGAGTGTAAATTAGGTGATAACTTAGTGATTAAGGAAGAAACTCCATTTTCAATAATGTATCCGTTTGAAATCTTAAAACTCAAATTGAGTGTAAATTAGTTTATAACTTAGTGATTAAGGAAGAAACTCAGTTTTCAATAATGTATCCTTTTGAAATCTTAAAACTCAAATTGTGTGTAAATTAGTTAATAACTTAGTGATTAAGGAAGAAACTACATTTTCAATAATTTATCCTTTCTAAATATTAAAACTCAAATTGAGTGTAAATTAGTTAATAACATAGTGATTAAGGAATTAACTCATTTTTCAATATTGAATCCATTTGAAATCTTAAAACTCAAATTGAGTGTAAATTAGGTTATAACTTAGTGATTAAGGAAGAAACTCCATTTTCAATAATGTATCCGTTTGAAATCTTAAAACTCAAATTGAGTGTAAATTAGTTTATAACTTAGTGATTAAGGAAGAAACACAGTTTTCAATAATGTATCCTTTTGAAATATTAAAACTCAAATTGAATGTAAATTAGGTTAATACTTTTTGATTAAGTAAGAAATACCATTTTCATTAATGTATCCTTTTGAAATATTAAAACTCAAATTGAGTGTAAATTAGTTAATAACTTAGTGATTAAGGAATTAACTCATTTTTCAATAATGAATCCATTTGAAATCTTAAAATTCAAATTGAGTGTAAATTAGGTGATAACTTAGTGATTAAGGAAAAAACTCCATTTTTCAATAATGTATCCGTTTGAAATCTTAAAACTCAAATTGAGTGTAAATTAGTTTATAACTTAGTGATTAAGGAAGAAACTCAGTTTTCAATAATGTATCCTTTTGAAATCTTAAAACTCAAATTGTGTGTAAATTAGTTAATAACTTAGTGATTTAGGAAGAAACTCTATTTTCAATAAATTATCCTTTTGAAATCTAAAAACTCAAATTGAATGTAAATTAACTCCATTTTCAATAATGTATCCTTTTGAAATCTTAAAACTCAAATTGTGTGTAAATTAGTTAATAACGTAGTGATTAAGGAAGAAACTCCATTTTCAATAATTTATCCTTTTGAAATCTTAAAACTCAAATTGAATGTAAATTAGGTTAATACTTGGTGATTAAGTAAGAAACACCATTTTCATTAATGTATCCTTTTGAAATATTAAAACTCAAATTGAGTGTAAATTAGTTAATAACTTAGTGATTAAGGAATTAACTCATTTTTCATTAATTAATCCATTTGAAATCTTAAAATTCAAATCGAGTGTAAATTAGGTGATAACTTAGTGATTAAGGAAGAAACTCCATTTTCAATAATGTATCCCTTTGAAATCTTAAAACTCAAATTGAGTGTAAATTAGGTGATAACTTAGTGATTAAAGAAGAAACTCCATTTTCAATAATGTATCCCTTTGAAATCTTAAATCTCAAATTGAGTGTAAATTAGTTTATAACTTAGTGATTAAGGAAGAAACACAGTTTTCAATAATGTATCCTTTTGAAATATTAAAACTTAAATTGAATGTAAATTAGGTTAATACTTTTTAATTAAGTAAGAAACACCATTTTCATTAATGTATCCTTTTGAAATATTAAAACTCAAATTGACTGTAAATTAGTTAATAACTTAGTGATTAAGGAATTAACTCATTTTTCAATAATGAATCCATTTGAAATCTTAAAACTCAAATTGAGTGTAAATTAGGTGATAACTTAGTGATTAAGGAAGAAACTCCATTTCCAATAATGTATCCCTTTGAAATCTTAAAACTCAAATTGAGTGTAAATTATTTTATAACTTAGTGATTAAGGAAGAAACTCAGTTATCAATAATGTATCCTTTTGAAATCTTAAAACTCAAATTGACTGTAAATTAGTTAATAACTTAGTGATTAAGGAATTAACTCATTTTTCAATAATGAATCCATTTGAAATCTTAAAACTCAAATTGAGTGTAAATTAGGTGATAACTTAGTGATTAAGGAAGAAACTCCATTTCCAATAATGTATCCCTTTGAAATCTTAAAACTCAAATTGAGTGTAAATTATTTTATAACTTAGTGATTAAGGAAGAAACTCAGTTATCAATAATGTATCCTTTTGAAATCTTAAAACTCAAATTGAGTGTAAATTAGGTTATAACTTAGTGATTAAGGAAGAAACTCAGCTTTCAATAATGTATCATTTTGAAATATTAAAACTCAAATTGAATGTAAATTAGGTTAATACTTAGTGATTAAGGAAGAAACTCCATTTTCAATAATTTATCCTTTTGAAATATTAAAACTCAAATTGAATGTAAATTAGGTTAATACTTTGTGATTAAGTAAGAAACACCATTTTCAATAATATATCCTTTTGAAATATTAAAACTCAAATTGAGTGTAAATTAGTTAATAACTTAGTGATTAAGGAATTAACTCATTTTTCAATAATGAATCCATTTGAAATCTTAAAACTCAAATTGAGTGTAAATTAGGTGATAACTTAGTGATTAAGGAAGAAACTCCATTTTCAATAATGTATCCGTTTGAAATCTTAAAACTCAAATTGAGTGTAAATTAGTTTATAACTTAGTGATTAAGGAAGAAACTCAGTTTTCAATAATGTATCCTTTTGAAATCTTAAAACTCAAATTGTGTGTAAATTAGTTAATAACTTAGTGATTAAGGAAGAAACTACATTTTCAATAATTTATCCTTTCTAAATATTAAAACTCAAATTGAGTGTAAATTAGTTAATAACTTAGTGATTAAGGAATTAACTCATTTTTCAATATTGAATCCATTTGAAATCTTAAAACTCAAATTGAGTGTAAATTAGGTTATAACTTAGTGATTAAGGAAGAAACTCCATTTTCAATAATGTATCCGTTTGAAATCTTAAAACTCAAATTGAGTGTAAATTAGTTTATAACTTAGTGATTAAGGAAGAAACACAGTTTTCAATAATGTATCCTTTTGAAATATTAAAACTCAAATTGAATGTAAATTAGGTTAATACTTTTTGATTAAGTAAGAAATACCATTTTCATTAATGTATCCTTTTGAAATATTAAAACTCAAATTGAGTGTAAATTAGTTAATAACTTAGTGATTAAGGAATTAACTCATTTTTCAATAATGAATCCATTTGAAATCTTAAAATTCAAATTGAGTGTAAATTAGGTGATAACTTAGTGATTAAGGAAAAAACTCCATTTTTCAATAATGTATCCGTTTGAAATCTTAAAACTCAAATTGAGTGTAAATTAGTTTATAACTTAGTGATTAAGGAAGAAACTCAGTTTTCAATAATGTATCCTTTTGAAATCTTAAAACTCAAATTGTGTGTAAATTAGTTAATAACTTAGTGATTTAGGAAGAAACTCTATTTTCAATAAATTATCCTTTTGAAATCTAAAAACTCAAATTGAATGTAAATTAACTCCATTTTCAATAATGTATCCTTTTGAAATCTTAAAACTCAAATTGTGTGTAAATTAGTTAATAACGTAGTGATTAAGGAAGAAACTCCATTTTCAATAATTTATCCTTTTGAAATCTTAAAACTCAAATTGAATGTAAATTAGGTTAATACTTGGTGATTAAGTAAGAAACACCATTTTCATTAATGTATCCTTTTGAAATATTAAAACTCAAATTGAGTGTAAATTAGTTAATAACTTAGTGATTAAGGAAGAAACTACATTTTCAATAATTTATCCTTTCTAAATATTAAAACTCAAATTGAGTGTAAATTAGTTAATAACTTAGTGATTAAGGAATTAACTCATTTTTCATTAATTAATCCATTTGAAATCTTAAAATTCAAATCGAGTGTAAATTAGGTGATAACTTAGTGATTAAGGAAGAAACTCCATTTTCAATAATGTATCCCTTTGAAATCTTAAAACTCAAATTGAGTGTAAATTAGGTGATAACTTAGTGATTAAAGAAGAAACTCCATTTTCAATAATGTATCCCTTTGAAATCTTAAATCTCAAATTGAGTGTAAATTAGTTTATAACTTAGTGATTAAGGAAGAAACACAGTTTTCAATAATGTATCCTTTTGAAATATTAAAACTCAAATTGAATGTAAATTAGGTTAATACTTTTTAATTAAGTAAGAAACACCATTTTCATTAATGTATCCTTTTGAAATATTAAAACTCAAATTGACTGTAAATTAGTTAATAACTTAGTGATTAAGGAATTAACTCATTTTTCAATAATGAATCCATTTGAAATCTTAAAACTCAAATTGAGTGTAAATTAGGTGATAACTTAGTGATTAAGGAAGAAACTCCATTTCCAATAATGTATCCCTTTGAAATCTTAAAACTCAAATTGAGTGTAAATTATTTTATAACTTAGTGATTAAGGAAGAAACTCAGTTATCAATAATGTATCCTTTTGAAATCTTAAAACTCAAATTGAGTGTAAATTAGGTTATAACTTAGTGATTAAGGAAGAAACTCAGCTTTCAATAATGTATCATTTTGAAATATTAAAACTCAAATTGAATGTAAATTAGGTTAATACTTAGTGATTAAGGAAGAAACTCCATTTTCAATAATTTATCCTTTTGAAATATTAAAACTCAAATTGAATGTAAATTAGGTTAACATACTTTGTGATTAAGTAAGAAACACCATTTTCAATAATATATCCTTTTGAAATATTAAAACTCAAATTGAGTGTAAATTAGTTAATAACTTAGTGATTAAGGAATTAACTCATTTTTCAATAATGAATCCATTTGAAATCTTAAAACTCAAATTGAGTGTAAATTAGGTTAATACTTGGTGATTATGGAAGAAACTCCATTTTCAATAATGAATCCATTTGAAATTTTAAAACTCAAATTGAGTGTAAATTAGGTGATAACTTAGTGATTAAGGAAGAAACTCCATTTTCAATAATGTATCCGTTTGAAATCTTAAAACTCAAATTGAGTGTAAATTAGTTTATAACTTAGTGATTAAGGAAGAAACTCAGTTTTCAATAATGTATCCTTTTGAAATCTTAAAACTCAAATTGTGTGTAAATTAGTTAATAACTTAGTGATTAAGGAAGAAACTACATTTTCAATAATTTATCCTTTCTAAATATTAAAACTCAAATTGAGTGTAAATTAGTTAATAACTTAGTGATTAAGGAATTAACTCATTTTTCAATAATGAATCCATTTGAAATCTTAAAACTCAAATTGAGTGTAAATTAGGTTATAACTTAGTGATTAAGGAAGAAACTCCATTTTCAATAATGTATCCCTTTGAAATCATAAAACTCAAATTGAGTGTAAATTAGTTTATAACTTAGTGATTAAGAAAGAAACACAGTTTTCAATAATGTATCCTTTTGAAATATTAAAACTCAAATTGAATGTAAATTAGGTTAATACTTTATCATTAAGTAAGAAACACCATTTTCACTAATTTATATATCCTTTTGAAATATTAAAACTCAAATTGAGTGTAAATTAGTTAATAACTTAGTGATTAAGGAATTAACTCATTTTTCAATAATGAATCCATTTGAAATCTTAAAACTCAAATTGAATGTAAATTAGGTGATAACTTAGTAATTAAGGAAGAAACTCCATTTTCAATAATGTATCCGTTTGAAATCTTAAAACTCAAATTGAGTGTAAATTAGTTTATAACTTAGTGATTAAGGAAGAAACACAGTTTTCAATAATGTATCCTTTTGAAATATTAAAACTCAAATTGAATGTAAATTAGGTTAATACTTTGTGATTAAGTAAGAAACACCATTTTCAATAATGTATCCTTTTGAAATATTAAAACTCAAATTGAGTGTAAATTAGTTAATAACTTAGTGATTAAGGAATTAACTCATTTTACAATAATGAATCCATTTGAAATCTTAAAACTCAAATTGAGTGTAAATTATGTGTTAACTTAGTGATTAAGGAAGAAACTCCATTTTCAATAATGTATCCCTTTGAAATCTTAAAACTCAAATTGAGTGTAAATTAGTTTATAACTTAGTGATTAAGGAAGAAACACAGTTTTCAATAATGTATCCTTTTGAAATATTAAAACTCAAATTGAATGTAAATTAGGTTAATACTTTTTGATTAAGTAAGAAACACCATTTTCATTAATGTATCCTTTTGAAATATTAAAACTCAAATTGAGTGTAAATTAGTTAATAACTTAGTGATTAAGGAATTAACTCATTTTTCAATAATGAATCCATTTGAAATCTTAAAATTCAAATTGAGTGTAAATTAGGTGATAACTTAGTGATTAAGGAAGAAACTCCATTTTTCAATAATGTATCCGTTTGAAATCTTAAAACTCAAATTGTGTGTAAATTAGTTAATAACTTAGTGATTAAGGAAGAAACTCCATTTTCAATAATTTATCCTTTTGAAATCTTAAAACTCATATTGAATGTAAATTAGGTTAATACTTGGTGATTAAGTAAGAAACACCATTTTCATTAATGTATCCTTTTGAAATATTAAAACTCAAATTGAGTGTAAATTAGTTAATAACTTAGTGATTAAGGAATTAACTCATTTTTCATTAATTAATCCATTTGAAATCTTAAAATTCAAATTGAGTGTAAATTAGGTGATAACTTAGTGATTAAGGAAGAAACTCCATTTTCAATAATGTATCCCTTTGAAATCTTAAAACTCAAATTGAGTGTAAATTAGGTGATAACTTAGTGATTAAAGAACATACTCCATTTTCAATAATGTATCCCTTTGAAATCTTAAAACTCAAATTGAGTGTAAATTAGTTTATAACTTAGTGATTAAGGAAGAAACACAGTTTTCAATAATGTATCCTTTTGAAATATTAAAACTCAAATTGAATGTAAATTAGGTTAATACTTTGTGATTAAGTAAGAAACACCATTTTCAATAATGTTTCCTTTTGAAATATTAAAACTCAAATTGACTGTAAATTAGTTAATAACTTAGTGATTAAGGAATTAACTCATTTTTCAATAATGAATCCATTTGAAATCTTAAAACTCAAATTGAGTGTAAATTAGGTGATAACTTAGTGATTAAGGAAGAAACTCCATTTCCAATAATGTATCCCTTTGAAATCTTAAAACTCAAATTGAGTGTAAATTAGTTTATAACTTAGTGATTAAGGAAGAAACTACATTTTCAATAATTTATCCTTTTGAAATATTAAAACTCAAATTGAGTGTAAATTAGTTAATAACTTAGTGATTAAGGAATTAACTCATTTTTCAATAATGAATCCATTTGAAATCTTAAAACTCAAATTGAGTGTAAATTAGGCTATAACTTAGTGATTAAGGAAGAAACTCCATTTTCAATAATGTATCCCTTTGAAATCATAAAACTCAAATTGAGTGTAAATTAGTTTATAACTTAGTGATTAAGAAAGAAACACAGTTTTCAATAATGTATCTTTTTGAAATATTAAAACTCAAATTGAATGTAAATTAGGTTAATACTTTGTGATTAAGTAAGAAACACCATTTTCAATAATATATCCTTTTGAAATATTAAAACTCAAATTGAGTGTAAATTAGTTAATAACTTAGTGATTAAGGAATTAACTCATTTTTCAATAATGAATCCATTTGAAATCTTAAAACTCAAATTGAATGTAAATTAGGTGATAACTTAGTGATTAAGGAAGAAACTCCATTTTCAATAATGTATCATTTTGAAATCTTAAAACTCAAATTGAGTGTAAATTAGTTTATAACTTAGTGAATAAGGAAGAAACTCAGTTTTCAATAATGTATCCTTTTGAAATCTTGAAACTCAAATTGTGTGTAAATTAGTTAATAACTTAGTGATTAAGGAAGAAACTACATTTTCAATAATTTATCCTTTTAAAATATTAAAACTCAAATTGAGTGTAAATTAGTTAATAACTTAGTGATTAAGGAATTAACTCATTTTTCAATAATGAATCCATTTGAAATCTTAAAACTCAAATTGAGTGTAAATTAGGTTATAACTTAGTGATTAAGGAAGAAACTCCATTTTCAATAATGTATCCCTTTGAAATCATAAAACTCAAATTGAGTGTAAATTAGTTTATAACTTAGTGATTAAGAAAGAAACACAGTTTTCAATAATGTATCTTTTTGAAATATTAAAACTCAAATTGAATGTAAATTAGGTTAATACTTTGTGATTAAGTAAGAAACACCATTTTCAATAATATATCCTTTTGAAATATTAAAACTCAAATTGAGTGTAAATTAGTTAATAACTTAGTGATTAAGGAATTAAATCATTTTTCAATAATGAATCCATTTGAAATCTTAAAACTCAAATTGAATGTAAATTAGGTGATAACTTAGTGATTAAGGAAGAAACTCCATTTTCAATAATGTATCATTTTGAAATCTTAAAACTCAAATTGAGTGTAAATTAGTTTATAACTTAGTGATTAAGGAAGAAACTCAGTTTTCAATAATGTATCCTTTTGAAATCTTAAAACTCAAATTGTGTGTAAATTAGTTAATAACTTAGTGATTAAGGAAGAAACTCAGAAACACCATTTTCATTAATGCATCCTTTTGAAATATTAAAACTCAAATTGAGTGTAAATTAGTTAATAACTTAGTGATTAAGGAATTAACTCATTTTTCATTAATTAATCCATTTGAAATCTTAAAATTCAAATTGAGTGTAAATTAGGTGATAACTTAGTGATTAAGGAAGAAACTCCATTTTCAATAATGTATCCCTTTGAAATCTTAAAACTCAAATTGAGTGTAAATTAGGTGATAACTTAGTGATTAAAGAAGAAACTCGATTTTCAATAATGTATCCCTTTGAAATCTTAAAACTCAAATTGAGTGTAAATTAGCTTATAACTTAGTGATTAAGGAAGAAAGTCAGTTTTCAATAATGTATTTTTTTGAAATATTAAAACTCAAATTGAATGTAAATTAGGTTAATACTTTGTGATTAAGTAAGAAACACCATTTTCAATAATGTATCCTTTTGAAATATTAAAACTCAAATTGACTGTAAATTAGTTAATAACTTAGTGATTAAGGAATTAACTCATTTTTCAATAATGAATCCATTTGAAATCTTAAAACTCAAATTGAGTGTAAATTAGGTGATAACTTAGTGATTAAGGAAGAAACTCCATTTCCAATAATGTATCCCTTTGAAATCTTAATACTCAAATTGAGTGTAAATTAGTTTATAACTTAGTGATTAAGGAAGAAACTCAGTTATCAATAATGTATCCTTTTGAAATCTTAAAACTCAAATTGAGTGTAAATTAGGTTATAACTTAGTGATTAAGGAAGAAACTCAGCTTTCAATAATGTATCATTTTGAAATATTAATCCTCAAATTGAATGTAAATTAGGTTAATACTTAGTGATTAAGGAAGAAACTCCATTTTCAATAATTTATCCTTTTGAAATCTTAAAACTCAAATTGAATGTAAATTAGGTTAATACTTGGTGATTATGGAAGAAACTCCATTTTCAATAATGAATCCATTTGAAATTTTAAAACTCAAATTGAGTGTAAATTAGGTGATAACTTATTGATTAAGGAAGAAACTCCATTTTCAATACCTTTGAAATCTTAAAACTCAAATTGAGTGTAAATTAGTTTATAACTTAGTGATTAAGGAAGAAACACAGTTTTCAATAATGTATCCTTTTGAAATATTAAAACTCAAATTGAATGTAAATTAGGTTAATACTTTGTGATTAAGTAAGAAACACCATTTTCAATAATATATCCTTTTGAAATATTAAAACTCAAATTGAGTGTAAATTAGTTAATAACTTAGTGATTAAGGAATTAACTCATTTTTCAATAATGTACCCATTTGAAATCTTAAAACTCGAATTGAGTGTAAATTAGTTTATAACTTAGTGATTAAGGAAGAAACTCCATTTTCAATAATGTATCCTTTTGAAATCTTAAAACTCAAATTGAGTGTAAATTAGTTTATAACTTAGTGATTAAGGAAGAAACTCAGTTTTCAATAATGTATCCTTTTGAAATCTTAAAACTCAAATTGTGTGTAAATTAGTTAATAACTTAGTGATTAAGGAAGAAACTCAATTTTCAATAATTTATACTTTTGAAATATTAAAACTCAAATTGAGTGTAAATTAGTTAATAACTTAGTGATTAAGGAATTAACTCATTTTTCATTAATTAATCCATTTGAAATCTTAAAATTCAAATTGAGTGTAAATTAGGTGATAACTTAGTGATTAAGGAAGAAACTCCATTTTCAATAATGTATCCCTTTGAAATCTTAAAATTCAAATTGAGTGTAAATTAGGTGATAACTTAGTGATTAAGGAAGAAACTCCATTTTCAATAATGTATCCTTTTGAAATATTAAAACTCAAATTGAGTGTAAATTAGTTAATAACTTAGTGATTAAGGAATTAACTCATTTTTCATTAATTAATCCATTTGAAATCTTAAAATTCAAATTGAGTGTAAATTAGGTGATAACTTAGTGATTAAGGAAGAAACTCAGCTTTCAATAATGTATCATTTTGAAATATTAAAACTTAAATTGAATGTAAATTAGGTTAATACTTAGTGATTAAGGAAGAAACTCCATTTTCAATAATTTATCCTTTTGAAATCTTAAAACTCAAATTGAATGTAAATTAGGTTAATACTTGGTGATTAAGGAAGAAACTCCATTTTCAATAATGAATCCATTTGAAATCTTAAAACTCAAATTGAGTGTAAATTAGGTGATAACTTATTGATTAAGGAAGAAACTCCATTTTCAATACCTTTGAAATCTTAAAACTCAAATTGAGTGTAAATTAGGTTAATACTTAGTGATTAAGGAAGAAACTCCATTTTCAATAATTTATCCTTTTGAAATCTTAAAACTCAAATTGAATGTAAATTAGGTTAATACTTTGTGATTAAGTAAGAAACACCATTTTCAATAATATATCCTTTTGAAATATTAAAACTCAAATTGAGTGTAAATTAGTTAATAACTTAGTGATTAAGGAATTAAATCATTTTTCAATAATGAATCCATTTGAAATCTTAAAACTCAAATTGAATGTAAATTAGGTGATAACTTAGTGATTAAGGAAGAAACTCCATTTTCAATAATGTATCATTTTGAAATCTTAAAACTCAAATTGAGTGTAAATTAGTTTATAACTTAGTGATTAAGGAAGAAACTCAGTTTTCAATAATGTATCCTTTTGAAATCTTAAAACTCAAATTGTGTGTAAATTAGTTAATAACTTAGTGATTAAGGAAGAAACTCAGAAACACCATTTTCATTAATGCATCCTTTTGAAATATTAAAACTCAAATTGAGTGTAAATTAGTTAATAACTTAGTGATTAAGGAATTAACTCATTTTTCATTAATTAATCCATTTGAAATCTTAAAATTCAAATTGAGTGTAAATTAGGTGATAACTTAGTGATTAAGGAAGAAACTCCATTTTCAATAATGTATCCCTTTGAAATCTTAAAACTCAAATTGAGTGTAAATTAGGTGATAACTTAGTGATTAAAGAAGAAACTCGATTTTCAATAATGTATCCCTTTGAAATCTTAAAACTCAAATTGAGTGTAAATTAGTTTATAACTTAGTGATTAAGGAAGAAACACAGTTTTCAATAATGTATTTTTTTGAAATATTAAAACTCAAATTGAATGTAAATTAGGTTAATACTTTGTGATTAAGTAAGAAACACCATTTTCAATAATGTATCCTTTTGAAATATTAAAACTCAAATTGACTGTAAATTAGTTAATAACTTAGTGATTAAGGAATTAACTCATTTTTCAATAATGAATCCATTTGAAATCTTAAAACTCAAATTGAGTGTAAATTAGGTGATAACTTAGTGATTAAGGAAGAAACTCCATTTCCAATAATGTATCCCTTTGAAATCTTAATACTCAAATTGAGTGTAAATTAGTTTATAACTTAGTGATTAAGGAAGAAACTCAGTTATCAATAATGTATCCTTTTGAAATCTTAAAACTCAAATTGAGTGTAAATTAGGTTATAACTTAGTGATTAAGGAAGAAACTCAGCTTTCAATAATGTATCATTTTGAAATATTAATCCTCAAATTGAATGTAAATTAGGTTAATACTTAGTGATTAAGGAAGAAACTCCATTTTCAATAATTTATCCTTTTGAAATCTTAAAACTCAAATTGAATGTAAATTAGGTTAATACTTGGTGATTATGGAAGAAACTCCATTTTCAATAATGAATCCATTTGAAATTTTAAAACTCAAATTGAGTGTAAATTAGGTGATAACTTATTGATTAAGGAAGAAACTCCATTTTCAATACCTTTGAAATCTTAAAACTCAAATTGAGTGTAAATTAGTTTATAACTTAGTGATTAAGGAAGAAACACAGTTTTCAATAATGTATCCTTTTGAAATATTAAAACTCAAATTGAATGTAAATTAGGTTAATACTTTGTGATTAAGTAAGAAACACCATTTTCAATAATATATCCTTTTGAAATATTAAAACTCAAATTGAGTGTAAATTAGTTAATAACTTAGTGATTAAGGAATTAACTCATTTTTCAATAATGAATCCATTTGAAATCTTAAAACTCGAATTGAGTGTAAATTAGGTGATAACTTAGTGATTAAGGAAGAAACTCCATTTTCAATAATGTATCCGTTTGAAATCTTAAAACTCAAATTGAGTGTAAATTAGTTTATAACTTAGTGATTAAGGAAGAAACTCAGTTTTCAATAATGTATCCTTTTGAAATCTTAAAACTCAAATTGTGTGTAAATTAGTTAATAACTTAGTGATTAAGGAAGAAACTCAATTTTCAATAATTTATACTTTTGAAATATTAAAACTCAAATTGAGTGTAAATTAGTTAATAACTTAGTGATTAAGGAATTAACTCATTTTTCATTAATTAATCCATTTGAAATCTTAAAATTCAAATTGAGTGTAAATTAGGTGATAACTTAGTGATTAAGGAAGAAACTCCATTTTCAATAATGTATCCCTTTGAAATCTTAAAATTCAAATTGAGTGTAAATTAGGTGATAACTTAGTGATTAAGGAAGAAACTCCATTTTCAATAATGTATCCTTTTGAAATATTAAAACTCAAATTGAGTGTAAATTAGTTAATAACTTAGTGATTAAGGAATTAACTCATTTTTCATTAATTAATCCATTTGAAATCTTAAAATTCAAATTGAGTGTAAATTAGGTGATAACTTAGTGATTAAGGAAGAAACTCAGCTTTCAATAATGTATCATTTTGAAATATTAAAACTTAAATTGAATGTAAATTAGGTTAATACTTAGTGATTAAGGAAGAAACTCCATTTTCAATAATTTATCCTTTTGAAATCTTAAAACTCAAATTGAATGTAAATTAGGTTAATACTTGGTGATTAAGGAAGAAACTCCATTTTCAATAATGAATCCATTTGAAATCTTAAAACTCAAATTGAGTGTAAATTAGGTGATAACTTATTGATTAAGGAAGAAACTCCATTTTCAATACCTTTGAAATCTTAAAACTCAAATTGAGTGTAAATTAGTTTATAACTTAGTGATTAAGGAAGAAACACAGTTTTCAATAATGTATCCTTTTGAAATATTAAAACTCAAATTGAATGTAAATTAGGTTAATACTTAGTGCACGTAAATATTGATTTTATTAAAGGAAAAGAAAAGGCGTCCCACAACCCGGGACTTGGTCTCTTATAGAACAGTGTGGGCCTCATTAAAAACCTCACCGTAAACCTCCCTTGAGGATAAACCGGTGTAGGAGAAAAAGAGTTGCCAACCACAATGTTCTCCAAAGACCAATAATAGGAATGCCCTGAATACAAGGCAAAAAAGGTTCCAGACCCAGCTCGGGATACTCGAAAGAATGGAACCTTGGATCAAGCTCTCAGTCTCAAGGACTGAATAGAGACTGACCCAAAATCAACATAAAACAGAGTGCCAAAGTAATTAAAACCTAAACTATTTCCGAAAGTAAGTAACATAAAGATCCCTAAACATTAAATCCTGAATTTCAGCCGGAGGATCGTCCACCCAAATGGCGCTTTTGCGAGACTTGGCCAAGTAGTCAGCCACAGCATTACCCTCGCGCCATATGTGCGAGAACCGAACGTCCATTCTCTCAATCATCGGGTACGTAACACTCCATAAACTTCTAAGGCGCCAAGGGACCAACGGAATCTTTCTTTGCAAAGTATGTATTGCAAGAGTGGAGTCCGATTCCACCCATAAATGCATCCACCCTTTCTCATAAGCAAACTTGATAGCCAAGAGAATCGCTGCAATTTCCGCTTCCAAGGCAAAACCTACGCCACATGCCGAACAAAAAGCAGCAACAAAAAAACCCAAAGAATCACGGAAAATTGCTCCAACGAAAATAGTACCTGGAGCCTCGAGTACACTCCCGTCCGTGTTGACCTTATGCCAAGTGGCAGGAGGCGGGATCCAACGGAAAGGAGTTGTCGGTGGGGGAGGTCGGCTGCGAAGGGTGAAACCGATATTCCGGGCGATCTCAAGATCCCCGTGCCCACATCGAGAGTAGCTAGAAGTGAGAGGGGCAGCCTCCCTGATTGCTGTAACAACAAGCAGTCGGCAAGCACGTAAAGAAGGGGCAGCATCATCAAAGATCACCTTGTTCCTCATCCACCATATTGCCCAAATGGATGTGATAAAAGCGACCTGCCATAAGTCTCGCAAGTGCTCTCCAGAAAGGTAAGCATTCGCTTGCATGCAAAGACCAGCTAAAGTGTCCTGAAGAGTAAGGCGCATATTGAAAAGAGCAGCAATATTATTCAGCAGAGAGGAAGAAAAAGCACAATAAAAAAGGATATGTGCTTGCGTCTCGTCATGCTCTTTACAAAGAGGACAGATGGAGGGGCCGTGCACTCCAAACTTAGCCAACCAGTCTGCGGTAGGAAGCTTACCCCATAAAGCCCTCCAAACTGTTGTTGAGCGACAAGGTGGTATGTGAGGACGCCAAAGCCAAGAAGACCATTCGACTTTGGGAAAGGGCTGCCGAATTTCATCATATTCGGAGTCTTGAAGTGAGCTCTCCAGAAACCGTCTTGGACCAAACCACACGATCCGGCTCACTTGAAATTCGAATATTCAGGATGTCACGTATTACCTCCTCATAAGCTAGGACAAATGATAGCTCAAAGTGCCAGCATCCATCAAAGAAAAAGTCGCCCACCTTTGCTGTTAACAAACGAGCAATGGCGAAGGGAAGACCAATTTTGTCCACAATCGTGTAACCCAACCAATTATCATGCCAAAAACTAACGTTAGAGCTCTCCCCAATAATCCATCTTGCCGTCTCAGAAATGTTCGTGAAATGCCGTCTAATGCCAGGGCCAATAGAGGAAACTCTGTTAAGCCTTTTAGGACTCCCAGAAGGCTTAAAATGTCTCTCGTACAGAATTTGGAAATCACCCGAAGGTCTTGAGAAGATATCCCAAGCGAGTTTTCCCGTGTAAGATTCATTTGCTTTTTTGATCGAACGAATACCTAACCCTCCCTCATCTCGAGGAGAAACTCCATTTTCAATAATTTATCCTTTTGAAATCTTAAAACTCAAATTGAATGTAAATTAGGTTAATACTTGGCGATTAAGGAAGAAACTCCATTTTCAATAATGAATCCATTTGAAATCTTAAAACTCAAATTGAGTGTAAATTAGGTGATAACTTATTGATTAAGGAAGAAACTCCATTTTCAATACCTTTGAAATCTTAAAACTCAAATTGAGTGTAAATTAGTTTATAACTTAGTGATTAAGGAAGAAACACAGTTTTCAATAATGTATCCTTTTGAAATATTAAAACTCAAATTGAATGTAAATTAGGTTAATACTTGGTGATTAAGTAAGAAACTCCATTTCCAATAATATATCCTTTTGAAATATTAAAACTCAAATTGAGTGTAAATTAGTTAATAACTTAGTGATTAAGGAATTAACTCATTTTTCAATAATGAATCCATTTGAAATCTTAAAACTCAAATTGAGTGTAAATTAGGTGATAACTTAGTGATTAAGGAAGAAACTCCATTTTCAATAACGTATCCGTTTGAAATCTTAAAACTCAAATTGAGTGTAAATTAGTTTATAACTTAGTGATTAAGGAAGAAACTCAGTTTTCAATAATGCATCCTTTTGAAATCTTAAAACTCAAATTGTGTGTAAATTAGTTAATAACTTAGTGATTAAGGAAGAAACTACATTTTCAATAATTTATCCTTTTGAAATATTAAAACTCAAATTGAGTGTAAATTAGTTAATAACTTAGTGATTAAGTAATTAACTCATTTTTCAATAATGAATCCATTTGAAATCTTAAAACTCAAATTGAGTGTAAATTAGGTTATAACTTAGTGATTAAGGAAGAAACTCCATTTTCAATAATGTATCCCTTTCAAATCATAAAACTCAAATTGAGTGTAAATTAGTTTATACCTTAGTGATTAAGAAAGAAACACAGTTTTCAATAATGTATCCTTTTGAAATATTAAAACTCAAATTGAATGTAAATTAGGTTAATACTTTGTGATTAAGTAAGAAACACCATTTTCAATAATATATCCTTTTGAAATATTAAAACTCAAATTGAGTGTAAATTAAATAACTTAGTGATTAAGGAATTAACTCATTTTTCAATAATGAATCCATTTGAAATCTTAAAACTCAAATTGAATGTAAATTAGGTGATAACTTAGTGATTAAGGAAGAAACTCCATTTTCAATAATGTATACGTTTGAAATCTTAAAACTCAAATTGAGTGTAAATTAGTTTATAACTTAGTGATTAAGGAAGAAACTCCATTTCCAATAATGTATCCCTTTGAAATCTTAAAACTCAAATTGAGTGTAAATTAGTTTATAACTTAGTGATTAAGGAAGAAACTCAGCTATCAATAATGTATCCTTTTGAAATCTTAAAACTCAAATTGAGTGTAAATTAGGTTATAACTTAGTGATTAAGGAAGAAACTCAGCTTTCAATAATGTATCATTTTGAAATATTAAAACTCAAATTGAATGTAAATTAGGTTAATACTTAGTGATTAAGGAAGAAACTCCATTTTCAATAATTTATCCTTTTGAAATCTTAAAACTCAAATTGAATGTAAATTAGGTTAATACTTGGTGATTAAGGAAGAAACTTCATTTTCAATAATGAATCCATTTGAAATCTTAAAACTCAAATTGAGTGTAAATTAGGTGATAACTTAGTGATTAAGGAAGAAACTCCATTTTTAATACCTTTGAAATCTTAAAACTCAAATTGAGTGTAAATTAGTTTATAACTTAGTGATTAAAGAAGAAAAACAGTTTTCAATAATGTATCCTTTTGAAATATTAAAACTCAAATTGAATGTAAATTAAGTTAATACTTTGTGATTAAGTAAGAAACACCATTTTCAATAATATATCCTTTTGAAATATTAAAACTCAAATTGAGTGTAAATTAGTTAATAACCTAGTGATTAAGGAATTAACTCATTTTTCAATAATGAATCCATTTGAAATCTTAAAACTCAAATTGAGTGTAAATTAGGTGATAACTTAGTGATTAAGGAAGAAACTCCATTTTCAATAATGTATCCGTTTGAAATCTTAAAACTCAAATTGAGTGTAAATTAGTTTATAACTTAGTGATTAAGGAAGAAACTCAGTTTTCAATAATGTATCCTTTTGAAATCTTAAAACTCAAATTGTGTGTAAATTAGTTAATAACTTAGTGATTAAGGAAGAAACTCCATTTTCAATAATTTATCCTTTTGAAATATTAATACTCAAATTGAGTGTAAATTTGTTAATAACTTAGTGATTAAGGAATTAACTCATTTTTCAATAATGAATCCATTTGAAATCTTAAAACTCAAATTGAGTGTAAATTAGGTGATAACTTAGTGATTAAGGAAGAAACTCCATTTTCAATAATGTATCCGTTTGAAATCTTAAAACTCAAATTGAGTGTAAATTAGTTTATAACTTAGTGATTAAGGAAGAAACTCAGTTTTCAATAATGTATCCTTTTGAAATCTTAAAACTCAAATTGTGTGTAAATTAGTTAATAACTTAGTGATTAAGGAAGAAACTACATTTTCAATAATTTATCCTTTTGAAATATTAAAACTCAAATTGAGTGTAAATTAGTTAATAACTTAGTGATTAAGGAATTAACTCATTTTTCAATAATGAATCCATTTGTAATCTTAAAACTCAAATTGAGTGTAAATTAGGTTATAACTTAGTGATTAAGGAAGAAACTCCATTTTCAATAATGTATCCCTTTGAAATCATAAAACTCAAATTGAGTGTAAATTAGTTTATAACTTAGTGATTAAGAAAGAAACACAGTTTTCAATAATGTATCTTTTTGAAATATTAAAACTCAAATTGAATGTAAATTAGGTTAATACTTTGTGATTAAGTAAGAAACACCATTTTCAATAATATATCCTTTTGAAATATTAAAACTCAAATTGAGTGTAAATTAGTTAATAACTTAGTGATTAAGGAATTAACTCATTTTTCAATAATGAATCCATTTGAAATCTTAAAACTCAAATTGAATGTAAATTAGGTGATAACTTAGTGATTAAGGATGAAACTCCATTTTCAATAATGTATCCTTTTGAAATCTTAAAACTCAAATTGAGTGTAAATTAGTTTATAACTTAGTGATTAAGGAAGAAACTCAGTTTTCAATAATGTATCCTTTTGAAATATTAAAACTCAAATTGAATGTAAATTAGGTTAATACTTTTTGATTAAGTAAGAAACACCATTTTCATTAATGTATCCCTTTGAAATCATAAAACTCAAATTGAGTGTAAATTAGTTTATAACTTAGTGATTAAGAAAGAAACACAGTTTTCAATAATGTATCTTTTTGAAATATTAAAACTCAAATTGAATGTAAATTAGGTTAATACTTTGTGATTAAGTAAGAAACACCATTTTCAATAATATATCCTTTTGAAATATTAAAACTCAAATTGAGTGTAAATTAGTTAATAACTTAGTGATTAAGGAATTAACTCATTTTTCAATAATGAATCCATTTGAAATCTTAAAACTCAAATTGAATGTAAATTAGGTAATAACTTAGTGATTAAGGTAGAAACTCCATTTTCAATAATGTATCCTTTTGAAATCTTAAAACTCAAATTGAGTGTAAATTAGTTTATAACTTAGTGATTAAGGAAGAAACTCAGTTTTCAATAATGTATCCTTTTGAAATATTAAAACTCAAATTGAATGTAAATTAGGTTAATACTTTTTGATTAAGTAAGAAACACCATTTTCATTAATGTATCCTTTTGAAATATTAAAACTCAAATTGAGTGTAAATTAGTTAATAACTTAGTGATTAAGGAATTAACTCATTTTTCAATAATGAATCCATTTGAAATTTTAAAATTCAAATTGAGTGTAAATTAGGTGATAACTTAGTGATTAAGGAAGAAACTCCATTTTTCAATAATGTATCCGTTTGAAATCTTAAAACTCAAATTGAGTGTAAATTAGTTTATAACTTAGTGATTAAGGAAGAAACTCAGTTTTCAATAATGTATCCTTTTGAAATCTTAAAACTCAAATTGTGTGTAAATTAGTTAATAACTTAGTGATTAAGGAAGAAACTCCATTTTCAATAATTTATCCTTTTGAAATCTTAAAACTCAAATTGAATGTAAATTAGGTTAATACTTGGTGATTAAGTAAGAAACACCATTTTCATTAATGTATCCTTTTGAAATATTAAAACTCAAATTGAGTGTAAATTAGTTAATAACTTAGTGATTAAGGAATTAACTCATTTTTCATTAATTAATCCATTTGAAATCTTAAAATTCAAATTGCGTGTAAATTAGGTGATAACTTAGTGATTAAGGAAGAAACTCCATTTTCAATAATGTATCCCTTTGAAATCTTAAAACTCAAATTGAGTGTAAATTAGGTGATAACTTAGTGATTAAAGAAGAAACTCTATTTTCAATAATGTATCCCTTTGAAATCTTAAAACTCAAATTGAGTGTAAATTAGTTTATAACTTAGTGATTAAGGAAGAAACACAGTTTTCAATAATGTATCCTTTTGAAATATTAAAACTCAAATTGAATGTAAATTAGGTTAATACTTTGTGATTAAGTAAGAAACAACATTTTCAATAATGTATCCTTTTGAAATATTAAAACTCAAATTGAGTGTAAATTAGTTAATAACTTAGTGATTAAGGAATTAACTCATTTTTCAATAATGAATCCATTTGAAATCTTAAAACTCAAATTGAGTGTAAATTAGGAGATAACTTAGTGATTAAGGAAGAAACTCCATTTCCAATAATGTATCCCTTTGAAATCTTAATACTCAAATTGAGTGTAAATTAGTTTATAACTTAGTGATTAAGGAAGAAACTCAGTTATCAATAATGTATCCTTTTGAAATCTTAAAACTCAAATTGAGTGTAAATTAGGTTATAACTTAGTGATTAAGGAAGAAACTCAGCTTTCAATAATGTATCATTTTGAAATATTAAACCTCAAATTGAATGTAAATTAGGTTAATACTTAGTGATTAAGGAAGAAACTCCATTTTCAATAATTTATCCTTTTGAAATCTTAAAACTCAAATTGAATGTAAATTAGGTTAATACTTGGTGATTAAGGAAGAAACTCCATTTTCAATAATGAATCCATTTGAAATCTTAAAACTCAAATTGAGTGTAAATTAGGTGATAACTTATTGATTAAGGAAGAAACTCCATTTTCAATACCTTTGAAATCTTAAAACTCAAATTGAGTGTAAATTAGTTTATAACTTAGTGATTAAGGAAGAAACACAGTTTTCAATAATGTATCCTTTTGAAATATTAAAACTCAAATTGAATGTAAATTAGGTTAATACTTTGTGATTAAGTAAGAAACACCATTTTCAATAATATATCCTTTTGAAATATTAAAACTCAAATTGAGTGTAAATTAGATAATAACTTAGTGATTAAGGAATTAACTCATTTTTCAATCATGAATCCATTTGAAATCTTAAAACTCAAATTGAGTGTAAATTAGGTGATAACTTAGTGATTAAGGAAGAAACTCCATTTTCAATAATATATCCGTTTGAAATCTTAAAACTCAAATTGAGTGTAAATTAGTTTATAACTTAGTGATTAAGGAAGAAACTCAGTTTTCAATAATGTATCCTTTTGAAATCTTAAAACTCAAATTGTGTGTAAATTAGTTAATAACTTAGTGATTAAGGAAGAAACTCCATTTTCAATAATTTATCCTTTTGAAATATTAAAACTCAAATTGAGTGTAAATTAGTTAATAACTTAGTGATTAAGGAATTAACTCATTTTTCATTAATTAATCCATTTGAAATCTTAAAATTCAAATTGAGTGTAAATTAGGTGATAACTTAGTGATTAAGGAAGAAACTCCATTTTCAATAATGTATCCCTTTGAAATCTTAAAACTCAAATTGAGTGTAAATTAGGTGATAACTTAGTGATTAAAGAAGAAACTCCATTTTCAATAATGTATCCCTTTGAAATCTTAAAACTCAAATTGAGTGTAAATTAGTTTATAACTTAGTGATTAAGGAAGAAACACAGTTTTCAATAATGTATCCTTTTGAAATATTAAAACTCAAATTGACTATAAATTAGTTAATAACTTAGTGATTAAGGAATTAACTCATTTTTCAATAATGAATCCATTTGAAATCTTAAAACTCAAATTGAGTGTAAATTAGGTGATAACTTAGTGATTAAGGAAGAAACTCCATTTCCAATAATGTATCCCTTTGAAATCTTAAAACTCAAATTGAGTGTAAATTAGTTTATAACTTAGTGATTAAGGAAGAAACTCAGTTATCAATAATGTATCCTTTTGAAATCTTAAAACTCAAATTGAGTGTAAATTAGGTTATAACTTAGTGATTAAGGAAGAAACTCAGCTTTCAATAATGTATCATTTGGAAATAATAAAACTCAAATTGAATGTAAATTAGGTTAATACTTAGTGATTAAGGAAGAAACTCCATTTTCAATAATTTATCCTTTTGAAATCTTAAAACTCAAATTGAATGTAAATTAGGTTAATACTTGGTGATTAAGGAAGAAACTCCATTTTCAATAATGAATCCATTTGAAATCTTAAAACTCAAATTGAGTGTAAATTAGGTGATAACTTATTGATTAAGGAAGAAACTCCATTTTCAATACCTTTGAAATCTTAAAACTCAAATTGAGTGTAAATTAGTTTATAACTTAGTGATTAAGGAAGAAACACAGTTTTCAATAATGTATCCTTTTGAAATATTAAAACTCAAATTGAATGTAAATTAGGTTAATACTTTGTGATTAAGTAAGAAACACCATTTTCAATAATATTTCCTTTTGAAATATTAAAACTCAAATTGAGTGTAAATTAGTTAATAACTTAGTGATTAAGGAATTAACTCATTTTTCAATAATGAATCCATTTGAAATCTTAAAACTCAAATTGAGTGTAAATTAGGTGATAACTTAGTGATTAAGGAAGAAACTCCATTTTCAATAATGTATCCGTTTGAAATCTTAAAACTCAAATTGAGTGTAAATTAGTTTATAAATTAGTGATTAAGGAAGAAACTCAGTTTTCAATAATGCATCCTTTTGAAATCTTAAAACTCAAATTGTGTGTAAATTAGTTAATAACTTAGTGATTAAGGAAGAAACTACATTTTCAATAATTTATCCTTTTGAAATATTAAAACTCAAATTGAGTGTAAATTAGTTAATAACTTAGTGATTAAGGAATTAACTCATTTTTCAATAATGAATCCATTTGAAATCTTAAAACTCAAATTGAATGTAAATTAGGTGATAACTTAGTGATTAAGGAAGAAACTCCATTTTCAATAATTTATCCGTTTGAAATCTTAAAACTCAAATTGAGTGTAAATTAGTTTATAACTTAGTGATTAAAGAAGAAACTCCATTTCCAATAATGTATCCCTTTGAAATCTTAAAACTCAAATTGAGTGTAAATTAGTTTATAACTTAGTGATTAAGGAAGAAACTCAGCTATCAATAATGTATCCTTTTGAAATCTTAAAACTCAAATTGAGTGTAAATTAGGTTATAGCTTAGATTAAGGAAAAAACTCAGCTTTCAATAATGTATCATTTTGAAATATTAAAACTCAAATTGAATGTAAATTAGGTTAATACTTAGTGATTAAGGAAGAAACTCCATTTTCAATAATTTATCCTTTTGAAATCTTAAAACTCAAATTGAATGTAAATTAGGTTAATACTTGGTGATTAAGGAAGAAACTTCATTTTCAATAATGAATCCATTTGAAATCTTAAAACTCAAATTGAGTGTAAATTAGGTGATAACTTAGTGATTAAGGAAGAAACTCCATTTTTAATACCTTTGAAATCTTAAAACTCAAATTGAGTGTAAATTAGTTTATAACTTAGTGATTAAGGAAGAAACACAGTTTTCAATAATGTATCCTTTTGAAATATTAAAACTCAAATTGAATGTAAATTAAGTTAATACTTTGTGATTAAGTAAGTAAGAAACACCATTTTCAATAATATATCCTTTTGAAATATTAAAACTCAAATTGAGTGTAAATTAGTTAATAACTTAGTGATTAAGGAATTAACTCATTTTTCAATAATGAATCCATTTGAAATCTTAAAACTCAAATTGAGTGTAAATTAGGTGATAACTTAGTGATTAAGGAAGAAACTCCATTTTCAATAATTTATCCGTTTGAAATCTTAAAACTCAAATTGAGTGTAAATTAGTTTATAACTTAGTGATTAAGGAAGAAACTCCATTTCCAATAATGTATCCCTTTGAAATCTTAATACTCAAATTGAGTGTAAATTAGTTTATAACTTAGTGATTAAGGAAGAAACTCAGTTATCAATAATGTATCCTTTTGAAATCTTAAAACTCAAATTGAGTGTAAATTAGGTTATAACTTAGTGATTAAGGAAGAAACTCAGCTTTCAATAATGTATCATTTTGAAATATTAAACCTCAAATTGAATGTAAATTAGGTTAATACTTAGTGATTAAGGAAGAAACTCCATTTTCAATAATTTATCCTTTTGAAATCTTAAAACTCAAATTGAATGTAAATTAGGTTAATACTTGGTGATTAAGGAAGAAACTCCATTTTCAATAATGAATCCATTTGAAATCTTAAAACTCAAATTGAGTGTAAATTAGGTGATAACTTATTGATTAAGGAAGAAACTCCATTTTCAATACCTTTGAAATCTTAAAACTCAAATTGAGTGTAAATTAGTTTATAACTTAGTGATTAAGGAAGAAACACAGTTTTCAATAATGTATCCTTTTGAAATATTAAAACTCAAATTGAATGTAAATTAGGTTAATACTTTGTGATTAAGTAAGAAACACCATTTTCAATAATATATCCTTTTGAAATATTAAAACTCAAATTGAGTGTAAATTAGATAATAACTTAGTGATTAAGGAATTAACTCATTTTTCAATCATGAATCCATTTGAAATCTTAAAACTCAAATTGAGTGTAAATTAGGTGATAACTTAGTGATTAAGGAAGAAACTCCATTTTCAATAATGTATCCGTTTGAAATCTTAAAACTCAAATTGAGTGTAAATTAGTTTATAACTTAGTGATTAAGGAAGAAACTCAGTTTTCAATAATGTATCCTTTTGAAATCTTAAAACTCAAATTGTGTGTAAATTAGTTAATAACTTAGTGATTAAGGAAGAAACTCCATTTTTAATAATTTATCCTTTTGAAATATTAAAACTCAAATTGAGTGTAAATTAGTTAATAACTTAGTGATTAAGGAATTAACTCATTTTTCAATAATGAATCCATTTGAAATCTTAAAACTCAAATTGAGTGTAAATTAGGTGATAACTTAGTGATTAAGGAAGAAACTCCATTTTCAATAATGTATCCGTTTGAAATCTTAAAACTCAAATTGAGTGTAAATTAGTTTATAACTTAGTGATTAAGGAAGAAACTCAGTTTTCAATAATGTATCCTTTTGAAATCTTAAAACTCAAATTGTGTGTAAATTAGTTAATAACTTAGTGATTAAGGAAGAAACTCCATTTTCAATAATTTATCCTTTTGAAATCTTAAAACTCAAATTGAATGTAAATTAGGTTAATACTTGGTGATTAAGTAAGAAACACCATTTTCATTAATGTATCCTTTTGAAATATTAAAACTCAAATTGAATGTAAATTAGGTTAATACTTTGTGATTAAGTAAGAAACACCATTTTCAATAATGTATCCTTTTGAAATATTAAAACTCAAATTGAGTGTAAATTAGTTAATAACTTAGTGATTAAGGAATTAACTCATTTTTCAATAATGAATCCATTTGAAATCAATCTTAAAACTCAAATTGAGTGTAAATTAGGTGTTAACTTAGTGCAAATGAAGGCGATTTTATTAAAGAGAAAGAGAAAACGAGGCGACCCCACAGCCCGGGGTCTAGGAACCGAAAACGAAGAAGTACTTAGTGGGCCGCATTAAAAACCTCGCTGTAAACCTCCCTTGAGGACAAACCAGCGTAGGGGAAAAAGCGTTACCAACCACCAAGTACTTCGGTTCCAAATAGGAGAAACCCAGAATACAAGGCAAAAGAAAGGTTTGGCTCTCAGCCCGTAGGACTGAATAGAGACAAACCTTAGGCCAAGCTCTCAGCCCCAAATGGAACTGAATAGAGACTGACCTTAACCAAAAACAACTAACCAAAACAACCACCCTAAATCCTACAATATTCACAGTTCATATCAGAGTAAACAAAAGGTGCAACAAAGCTCGGGCAAGTACCAACCCAAGTCGAACGAACATGCAAAGAAGCCAACACATCAGCAGCTCGATTTCCTTCCCGAAATATGTGTGTAAAGCATATGCTCATCGAAGCAGCATAAAACATAACTTGACTCCATAAACCACGTAATCTCCATGGAACAAACAAAATTTCTCGCTTCATAGTCTGAATCGCTAGTGTAGAATCTGACTCCACCCAAAGCCGCCGCCAGCCACGCTTATAAGCATACTCAATTGCCAGCAAAATAGCAGCAACCTCAGCTTCAAGCGGGTAACCCCAACCAAGAGAATCAGAGAGAGCAGCAACAAACATACCTCTAGAATTACGGAAAATCGCCCCAACCTGCAACGGTCCGGGTGCACGTGTCACACTACCATCCACATTGACCTTATACCAACCAGGAACCGGCGGTATCCATCGCACATAAACCGGCGTGCGTGGTGGTCGTGGCGTCAATCGAAGTCGAAAGGCTCGCGTCACCAAAAGATCACGAAACGAGCCATTCGAAGTACCCCTAGCAAGAGCAGCCGAGTCACTAACATTGGCAATGATAAGCGCCAAACAACGACGAATAGAAGGCCTATCCCCTTCGTGAAAGGCCTTATTCCGAAACCACCAAACAGCCCAAACAGAGGTGACGAAAGCAAGTCTCCAAAGTCTTCCCACCTGCTCGCTAAAAGTAAAACCCAAAGCTTGCAATAACACAGAAGAGAAACCATCATCAAGACCCAAAACAACATCAAAAGTAGAAGCTAAGAAAGCATAAATTTGCCTAATAAAAGGACAAGCAGAAAGGATATGATCCTGTGTATCCTCTCCCTGTTGACAAAGGGAGCAAATCGTGGGTCCGGAGAACCCGATCTTCCTAAACCAACCCGATGTAGGGAGTTGACCCCACGCTGCTCGCCAAAGCAAGGTTGAACGGCATGGAGGAATGAATGGAGCCCAAATCCAAGATGCCCAAGGCGGCTTGTGAAAATGTTGACTAATCTCATCATATGCAATCCTGGAAGTGAACTCCCCAGAAACAGTATTCTCCCAAATCAAAGTGTCTTTCTCACGGGATAGGCGAACCTGGAGAATATCATGCACAATAGTCGGGTATGCAATGATGAAGTCCCGGGAAAAATGCCATGAATCATCAAAAAAGAAGTCACGAACTTCTCCCTGAAAAAACTGCCGAAAAGAACTAGGGATGCCCACCCTATCAGCAATCGTGTAACCAAGCCAATTCGCATGCCAAAAACTCACACGCGAATCTGCACAAACAAGCCATCGTGCACCATCAACAATTCGTGGAATGTGTCTTGCAATACCAGAAGCAATGGAAGACGCCCTGCTGTAAGAGAAGCGTGGCATACGGTGTACAGTAAAGTAGCGAGCATGCAAGTACTCAAAATCAGTAGAGGGATTCCTATAAATATCCCACGCCAGCTTACACCCAAAGGAATCATTAGCCACAGTAATAGAACGTAAACCCAGACCACCTTCAGAAGTAGGAGCGCAACAACGCTTCCAAGAGACAGTACAAGCACCCTTCTTGTTGATATCACCAGTCCATAAGAAATTCCTCATAGCCCGTTCAAGGATCGTGATACTCGCTCTGGGCCAACGGTACAACATCATAGTATGAACAAGTGAAGCACAGACGACCGAATTAATCAAACACTTGCGACCAGCCAAAGACAAAGAATGACCTTTCCACTTGCTGAATTTCCCCATAATAGAGTCAACAAGAGTCGAAAAATAAGCAGCCTTCGGGGCCCCCCTGAAAAGAGGAACTCCAAGATACAAAAAAGGAAAAGCACCCTCCTGAATCCCAAGCACATGGAATATCTGACGGCGAGTAGATGCCGGTATCGAGTCACCATAGTAAATATGAGACTTGCTAGGGCTGTACAACTGACCCGAGATCGAACCGTAGGCATGAAGAACTCTCTTCAAACAACTTGCATCCTTTGCACTCGCCTTGGCAAACATCAAAATATCATCAGCATAAAAAAGGAAGGGAGGCGAGCCTCGAAGCACTCGCAGAGCTTTCCGATCAACCTCCCACTGCAAAAACCGTCCCAGGGCCTCCTCCGCAAGACAAAAAAGAAGAGGGGATAAAGGGTCGCCTTGACGTACACCCCTTGAGCAGGAGAAAAAACCTCGAGGCTCCCCATTAATGAGAATGGAGAGTCGAGCAGAATGTAGAATCATGTCCACCATATCACAAAACCTTTTGGAAAAGCCCATGCGATTAAGAACCGCTTGCAGAAACCCCCAATCAATTGTATCGAAAGCTTTTGAAATATCAACTTTTAAAGCCATATTTCCAAGCTTAGCGTGGCTCTTCAATTTATTAACAGCATCCGACGCAAGAGCAATACAGGTATGAATACGCTTTCCAGGAATGAAACCAAATTGAAACGGAGAGAGAAATCTAGACACAAAAGAACCCAGACGTGTTGCAACTATTTTAGTGAAAACCTTGTATAAGAAATTACCCATCACAATCGGACGAAAGTCTTGAATTCTGTTCGCACCAGGCTTCTTAGGAATAAGCGTAACCAAACTTGCATTGAAACCGACCGGCATAACCAACGTGCGGAAAATATGCTGCATAGCCTCAGTGATATCCGCATAAATTATCGACCAACAAGCTTGGAAAAAGGAACCCGGAAAACCATCCGGCCCCGGAGAACTAGAACCCTCCATATCAAAAACCGCTGCTCTAACTTCATCAAGAAGGGGAATAGCCGTGAGAAACTCCCCCTCCCCTTCAGGAATGCAAGAAAAAGGTAGGGCATCAAGCTGCGTCGAAACTGGAATGACTTCGACATCCTTAGCAAACAAATTGCTATAATACTCCACAACATGGGTAGCAATAGATGACAAATCAGTGATCAAACTGTCATTAATCATTAACTCCGAGAGCAGAAAACCACTCTTCCTCACTTTATTAGCAATATGGAAGAAAGATGAGTTCCGATCCCCGTCCTTTAGCCATTGTAGCCGACCCTTTTGCGAATAAAACTCCTGTCGCCTAGCCAATAATTCATTGAGATGAATTAAACAGTCAATCTCACAAGCAAAACGATCATCACTATCACCGTTGGAATGGATCTCCTGCTGAATATTATTTAGGCTTTGTGTAGCAGCATCAATCTCATTAAAAACATGACGGAAAACAGAAACGTTCCAATGTCGGAGTGCAACACGTAATCGCCTCAGCTTCGAGGTGATCCGAAGCACCGGGGATCCCGCATGAGTCGGAAGAGCCCAGGAATGTCGAACAAAGTCCAAAAAACCATCATGGCGAAGCCACATAGTTTGAAAGCGGAAAATCTGTCGGGATTTTGGACGTTCCGCCATGAGCGTTAGGAGAAGTGGGTGATGATCAGAAGAGTGTCTCGGGAGTATATCAAGGTTGGCAGAAGTCCATAAATTCAAAAAGTCCGTAGTAGCCAAAGCACGATCGAGGCGAGCAGCAACGAAACCATGATCAGCCCGTCTACTAGACCAGGTATAAACGTGATCATTAGTGCCCAATTCCACCAAATTAGCTTCATCAATGAAAGCAACAAATTCCGCTGAAGGAAGACTGCGGTAGGTCATATTTTTACTCCGTTCGTGTGAACCAGTGACCACATTAAGGTCCCCAATAATACAGAGATAAGGGTCCGAGATGTGTAATAAACTCCGCCATAAATCTCGCCGAAGAATATACGAGTTGCGAGCATGAACAAACACCATCGTGTAGACATGCAATCCCAAACCCACCGTCGCAGCAATACATTGATCAGTCTGAAAAAGAAGGTTAGTGGAGTTAACCAATTCATCCTTACAAAAAACCCATATATTGGGAAGAGAACCAGCACGAACATTAGAGAATAGAAAAGCCATGCGAATAGAATGCCAAAAATGAGCCGAAATAGAAGAAATCCTTATCTTAGGTTCATAGATGGCCAAGTAGTCCGGTCTATATTTGTGGCATAGAGAACGAAGGGCATTTTGAGTTTGATCGTTCCCTATCCCCTGAAGGTTCCATGATAAACAGATCATGAGGGCAAGGCTTGACTGTGCTTCGGCAGTCCGTCATCATCATCGTCATCTCCCCATCGTCTAGACGCCGCAGAATGCAACTCATGCACACGGCTACTCCGCTCATCAACACATAACCTCTCCTTGTCTTCAACATGCGTGGAGGCCAAACCCTCTCCAGAGTTCACAATGGCTAAATCCAACGACTGATTCTCACCAGGGTCAAAAGTTTGCGAGTCCGAATCCATCTCAGCAGAAGGAGGTGCCGCAAGGGGGGTATCACGAAGAGCCTTCTTCCTAGCAATACCAGTAGGGAGAGAAGTGTTGATTGAGACTCCAAGTGGAACCGAAGTCTCAATATAGGTGGTTTTAAGGATTCCAGGTTTACGAACCAACGGAGCAGGATGGGCGGCGTGTGGTAGAGGATTCGCCGAGTTGCCATCAGCCTCATGAGTAGGTGCCATTGCCAAGTTGCCGTCAGCCTCATGAGTATGTGCCATTGCCAAGTTGCCGTCAGCCTCATGAGGATTGGTCAAAGCATCAAAGGCATTGGAAGTAGCAAATGGGGTAACCGCTGAGTTCTCAACTCCCAACTTTGGCAAAGAAGCGGTCATGGCGTCCTTAGATAGCGACCCGTGTAAAGACTCCTTAAGAGCCTGACTCTCACGTTCAGCAGCTAGTTCCCCAGCCAGAGATTAAGGTGTTAACTTAGTGATTAAGGAAGAAACTCCATTTTCAATAATGTATCTCTTTGAAATCTTAAAACTCAAATTGAGTGTAAATTAGTTTATAACTTAGTGATTAAGGAAGAAACACAGTTTTCAATAATGTATCCTTTTGAAATATTAAAACTCAAATTGAATATAAATTAGGTTAATACTTTTTGATTAAGTAAGAAATACCATTTTCATTAATGTATCCTTTTGAAATATTAAAACTCAAATTGAGTGTAAATTAGTTAATAACTTAGTGATTAAGGAATTAACTCATTTTTCAATTATGAATGCATTTGAAATCTTAAAATTCAAATTGAGTGTAAATTAGGTGATAACTTAGTGATTAAGGAAGAAACTCCATTTTTCAATAATGTATCCGTTTGAAATCTTAAAACTCAAATTGAGTGTAAATTAGTTTATAACTTAGTGATTAAGGAAGAAACTCAGTTTTCAATAATGTATCCTTTTGAAATCTTAAAACTCAAATTGTGTGTAAATTAGTTAATAACTTAGTGATTAAGGAAGAAACTCCATTTTCAATAATTTATCCTTTTGAAATCTTAAAACTCAAATTGAATGTAAATTAGGTTAATACTTGGTGATTAAGTAAGAAACACCATTTTCATTAATGTATCCTTTTGAAATATTAAAACTCAAATTGAATGTAAATTAGGTTAATACTTTGTGATTAAGTAAGAAACACCATTTTCAATAATATATCCTTTTGAAATATTAAAACTCAAATTGAGTGTAAATTAGTTAATAACTTAGTGATTAAGGAATTAACTCATTTTTCAATAATGAATCCATTTGAAATCTTAAAACTCAAATTGAGTGTAAATTAGGTGATAACTTAGTGATTAAGGAAGAAACTCCATTTTCAATAATGTATCCGTTTGAAATCTTAAAACTCAAATTGAGTGTAAATTAGTTTATAACTTAGTGATTAAGGAAGAAACTCAGTTTTCAATAATGCATCCTTTTGAAATCTTAAAACTCAAATTGTGTGTAAATTAGTTAATAACTTAGTGATTAAGGAAGAAACTACATTTTCAATAATTTATCCTTTTGAAATATTAAAACTCAAATTGAGTGTAAATTAGTTAATAACTTAGTGATTAAGGAATTAACTCATTTTTCAATAATGAATCCATTTGAAATCTTAAAACTCAAATTGAGTGTAAATTAGGTTATAACTTAGTGATTAAGGAAGAAACTCCATTTTCAATAATGTATCCCTTTGAAATCATAAAACTCAAATTGAGTGTAAATTAGTTTATACCTTAGTGATTAAGAAAGAAACACAGTTTTCAATAATGTATCCTTTTGAAATATTAAAACTCAAATTGAATGTAAATTAGGTTAATAATTTGTGATTAAGTAAGAAACACCATTTTCAATAATATATCCTTTTGAAATATTAAAACTCAAATTGAGTGTAAATTAAATAACTTAGTGATTAAGGAATTAACTCATTTTTCAATAATGAATCCATTTGAAATCTTAAAACTCAAATTGAATGTAAATTAGGTGATAACTTAGTGATTAAGGAAGAAACTCCATTTTCAATAATGTATCCGTTTGAAATCTTAAAACACAAATTGAGTGTAAATTAGTTTATAACTTAGTGATTAAGGAAGAAACTCCATTTCCAATAATGTATCCCTTTGAAATCTTAAAACTCAAATTGAGTGTAAATTAGTTTATAACTTAGTGATTAAGGAAGAAACTCAGCTATCAATAATGTATCCTTTTGAAATCTTAAAACTCAAATTGAGTGTAAATTAGGTTATAACTTAGTGATTAAGGAAAAAACTCAGCTTTCAATAATGTATCATTTTGATATATTAAAACTCAAATTGAATGTAAATTAGGTTAATACTTAGTGATTAAGGAAGAAACTCCATTTTCAATAATTTATCCTTTTGAAATCTTAAAACTCAAATTGAATGTAAATTAGGTTAATACTTGGTGATTAAGGAAGAAACTTCATTTTCAATAATGAATCCATTTGAAATCTTAAAACTCAAATTGAGTGTAAATTAGGTGATAACTTAGTGATTAAGGAAGAAACTCCATTTTCAATACCTTTGAAATCTTAAAACTCAAATTGAGTGTAAATTAGTTTATAACTTAGTGATTAAGGAAGAAACACAGTTTTCAATAATGTATCCTTTTGAAATATTAAAACTCAAATTGAATGTAAATTAAGTTAATACTTTGTGATTAAGTAAGAAACACCATTTTCAATAATATATCCTTTTGAAATATTAAAACTCAAATTGAGTGTAAATTAGTTAATAACTTAGTGATTAAGGAATTAACTCATTTTTCAATAATGAATCCATTTGAAATCAATCTTAAAACTCAAATTGAGTGTAAATTAGGTGTTAACTTAGTGATTAAGGAAGAAACTCCATTTTCAATAATGTATCTCTTTGAAATCTTAAAACTCAAATTGAGTGTAAATTAGTTTATAACTTAGTGATTAAGGAAGAAACACAGTTTTCAATAATGTATCCTTTTGAAATATTAAAACTCAAATTGAATATAAATTAGGTTAATACTTTTTGATTAAGTAAGAAATACCATTTTCATTAATGTATCCTTTTGAAATATTAAAACTCAAATTGAGTGTAAATTAGTTAATAACTTAGTGATTAAGGAATTAACTCATTTTTCAATTATGAATGCATTTGAAATCTTAAAATTCAAATTGAGTGTAAATTAGGTGATAACTTAGTGATTAAGGAAGAAACTCCATTTTTCAATAATGTATCCGTTTGAAATCTTAAAACTCAAATTGAGTGTAAATTAGTTTATAACTTAGTGATTAAGGAAGAAACTCAGTTTTCAATAATGTATCCTTTTGAAATCTTAAAACTCAAATTGTGTGTAAATTAGTTAATAACTTAGTGATTAAGGAAGAAACTCCATTTTCAATAATTTATCCTTTTGAAATCTTAAAACTCAAATTGAATGTAAATTAGGTTAATACTTGGTGATTAAGTAAGAAACACCATTTTCATTAATGTATCCTTTTGAAATATTAAAACTCAAATTGAATGTAAATTAGGTTAATACTTTGTGATTAAGTAAGAAACACCATTTTCAATAATATATCCTTTTGAAATATTAAAACTCAAATTGAGTGTAAATTAGTTAATAACTTAGTGATTAAGGAATTAACTCATTTTTCAATAATGAATCCATTTGAAATCTTAAAACTCAAATTGAGTGTAAATTAGGTGATAACTTAGTGATTAAGGAAGAAACTCCATTTTCAATAATGTATCCGTTTGAAATCTTAAAACTCAAATTGAGTGTAAATTAGTTTATAACTTAGTGATTAAGGAAGAAACTCAGTTTTCAATAATGTATCCTTTTGAAATCTTAAAACTCAAATTGTGTGTAAATTAGTTAATAACTTAGTGATTAAGGAAGAAACTCCATTTTCAATAATTTATCCTTTTGAAATATTAAAACTCAAATTGAGTGTAAATTAGTTAATAACTTAGTGATTAAGGAATTAACTCATTTTTCAATAATGAATCCATTTGAAATCTTAAAACTCAAATTGAGTGTAAATTAGGTGATAACTTAGTGATTAAGGAAGAAACTCCATTTTCAATAATGTATCCGTTTGAAATCTTAAAACTCAAATTGAGTGTAAATTAGTTTATAACTTAGTGATTAAGGAAGAAACTCAGTTTTCAATAATGTATCCTTTTGAAATCTTAAAACTCTAATTGTGTGTAAATTAGTTAATAACTTAGTGATTAAGGAAGAAACTACATTTTCAATAATTTATCCTTTTGAAATATTAAAACTCAAATTGAGTGTAAATTAGTTAATAACTTAGTGATTAAGGAATTAACTCATTTTTCAATAATGAATCCATTTGAAATCTTAAAACTCAAATTGAGTGTAAATTAGGTTATAACTTAGTGATTAAGGAAGAAACTCCATTTTCAATAATGTATCCCTTTGAAATCATAAAACTCAAATTGAGTGTAAATTAGTTTATAACTTAGTGATTAAGAAAGAAACACAGTTTTCAATAATGTATCTTTTTGAAATATTAAAACTCAAATTGAATGTAAATTAGGTTAATACTTTGTGATTAAGTAAGAAACACCATTTTCAATAATATATCCTTTTGAAATATTAAAACTCAAATTGAGTGTAAATTAGTTAATAACTTAGTGATTAAGGAATTAACTCATTTTTCAATAATGAATCCATTTGAAATCTTAAAACTCAAATTGAATGTAAATTAGGTGATAACTTAGTGATTAAGGAAGAAACTCCATTTTCAATAATGTATCCGTTTGAAATCTTAAAACTCAAATTGAGTGTAAATTAGTTTATAACTTAGTGATTAAGGAAGAAACTCAGTTTTCAATAATGTATCCTTTTGAAATCTTAAAACTCAAATTGTGTGTAAATTAGTTAATAACTTAGTGATTAAGGAAGAAACTCCATTTTCAATAATTTATCCTTTTGAAATCTTAAAACTCAAATTGAATGTAAATTAGGTTAATACTTGGTGATTAAGTAAGAAACACCATTTTCATTAATGTATCCTTTTGAAATATTAAAACTCAAATTGAGTGTAAATTAGTTAATAACTTAGTGATTAAGGAATTAACTTATTTTTCAATAATGAATCCATTTGAAATCTTAAAACTCAAATTGAGTGTAAATTAGGTGTTAACTTAGTGATTAAGGAAGAAACTCCATTTTCAATAATGCATCCCTTTGAAATCTTAAAACTCAAATTGAGTGTAAATTAGTTTATAACTTAGTGATTAAGGAAGAAACACAGTTTTCAATAATGTATCCTTTTGAAATATTAAAACTCAAATTGAATGTAAATTAGGTTAATACTTTGTGATTAAGTAAGAAACACCATTTTCAATAATGTATCCTTTTGAAATATTAAAACTCAAATTGAGTGTAAATTAGTTAATAACTTAGTGATTAAGGAATTAACTAATTTTTCAATAATGAATCCATTTGAAATCTTAAAACTCAAATTGAGTGTAAATTAGGTGTTAACTTAGTGATTAAGGAAGAAACTCCATTTTCAATAATGTATCTCTTTGAAATCTTAAAACTCAAATTGAGTGTAAATTAGTTTATAACTTAGTGATTAAGGAAGAAACACAGTTTTCAATAATGTATCCTTTTGAAATATTAAAACTCAAATTGAATTTAAATTAGGTTAATACTTTTTGATTAAGTAAGAAACACCATTTTCATTAATGTATCCTTTTGAAATATTAAAACTCAAATTGAGTGTAAATTAGTTAATAACTTAGTGATTAAGGAATTAACTCATTTTTCAATAATGAATGCATTTGAAATCTTAAAATTCAAATTGAGTGTAAATTAGGTGATAACTTAGTGATTAAGGAAGAAACTCCATTTTTCAATAATGTATCCGTTTGAAATCTTAAAACTCAAATTGAGTGTAAATTAGTTTATAACTTAGTGATTAAGGAAGAAACTCAGTTTTCAATAATGTATCCTTTTGAAATCTTAAAACTCAAATTGTGTGTAAATTAGTTAATAACTTAGTGATTAAGGAAGAAACTCCATTTTCAATAATCTATCCTTTTGAAATCTTAAAACTCAAATTGAATGTAAATTAGGTTAATACTTGGTGATTAAGTAAGAAACACCATTTTCATTAATGTATCCTTTTGAAATATTAAAACTCAAACTAAGTGTAAATTAGTTAATAACTTAGTGCAAATAAAATTTATTTATTAATAGAAAAAGAAAAAGAGATCCCACAGCCCGGGATTAAGAAACAAGCTGAAGAAAGAGTGGGCCGCATTAAAAACCTCCCCGTAAACCTCCCTTGAGGACAAACCGGGGTAGGCGAAAAAGCGTTACCAACCACTCAACCTTCAAGTTTCAACTAGGAAGAGCCCAGAATACAAGGCAACAAAGGTTAAGCTCTCAACCCATAGGGCTGAAAAGAGACTAACCTTGGATCAAGCTCTCAGCCCAAACGGACTGAATAGAGACTGATCCAAAAACCAAAATACAAAGCAAAGAAAAGGGGAGACAAATCCCCTAGAGTTTACAATATTCACAGTTCATATCAGAGTAAATAAAAGGAGCCAGAAAAATGGGACAAGGGCCTAACCATCTATTACATTCATGTAAAGAAGCTAACAAATCTGCAGGTTTATTTCCTTCCCTATAAATATGTGTATAACGAATGTCCATGGTTAGGGAAACAGACATAACCTGGGTCCATAGTCCCCACAAACGCCATGGGACAAAGGGAATCTCTCTCTTGATGGTTTGAATCGCAATAGTAGAATCCGATTCTACCCACAAATTTTTCCAGCCCCGTAAGTAAGCATATTCCACGGCCAGAAGGATAGCGGCAATTTCAGCCTCAAGCGGATATCCTCAACCAAGAGAGTCCGAAGTGGCAGCCACAAACATACCTCTCGAGTTCCGAAAAAGAGCTCCCGTATGCAACGTGTTAGGAGCAGTCAGCACACTACCATCAATATTAACTTTTAGCCAACCTGGAGGAGGAGGAATCCATCTGATGTAGATAGGACATGGGGTCGGTCTAGGCCTGAGATGGATACGGAAGGCCGTTGTGACGAGGAGGTCACGAAGAGAACCATCAGAGGAGCCCTTCGAAAGGGCTGCTGCATCCCGGGAGTTGGCAAGAATCAACGCCAAGCATCTTCGGACCGAAGGGGTGGTACCATTATGAAGGGAATTATTTCTGCAAGTCTAGATTGCCCAAACAGAAGTGATAAAAGCAATCCGCCATATCTTGGAAATCTGCTCGCTAAACAAGAATGTCATCGCTTGATTAAGAATCAGGTGGAAACCCTCATCAAACGTGAAAACAATATCAAAGATGTTCCCAAGAAAAGCAAAAATTTGTTTAGTAAATAGACATTCTGAAAGGATATGGTCTTGAGAATCTCCCGCTTGAAAGCACAAAGAGCAGATCGTAGGCCCAAAAAAACCTGTACGTCTAAACCAAGATAGCGTAGGCAACCGACCCCAAGCAGCCCTCCAAAGTAAAGTTGAGCGACAGGGGGAATAAAAGAGGCCCAAATCCACGACGCCCAGACTGGTCGTGGAAAATGTTGGCTTATATCGTCATAGGCGAGACGAGAAGTATATTCCCCAGAAACCGTGTTCTCCCAAACAAGGCGGTCCTCATCATATGAAATACAGATTTGAATAGTTAATAACTTAGTGATTAAGGAATTAACTCATTTTTCATTAATTAATCCATTTGAAATCTTAAAATTCAAATTGAGTGTAAATTATGTGATAACTTAGTGATTAAGGAAGAAACTCCATTTTCAATAATGTATCCCTTTGAAATCTTAAAACTCAAATTGAGTGTAAATTAGGTGATAACTTAGTGATTAAAGAAGAAACTCCATTTTCAATAATGTATCCCTTTGAAATCTTAAAACTCAAATTGAGTGTAAATTAGTTTATAACTTAGTGATTAAGGAAGAAACACAGTTTTCAATAATGTATCCTTTTGAAATATTAAAACTCAAATTGAATGTAAATTAGGTTAATACTTTGTGATTAAGTAAGAAACACCATTTTCAATAATGTATCCTTTTGAAATATTAAAACTCAAATTGACTGTAAATTAGTTAATAACTTAGTGATTAAGGAATTAACTCATTTTTCAATAATGAATCCATTTGAAATCTTAAAACTCAAATTGAGTGTAAAATAGGTGATAACTTAGTGATTAAGGAAGAAACTCCATTTCCAATAATGTATCCCTTTGAAATCTTAAAACTCAAATTGAGTGTAAATTAGTTTATAACTTAGTGATTAAGGAAGAAACTCAGTTATCAATAATGTATCCTTTTGAAATCTTAAAACTCAAATTGAGTGTAAATTAGGTTATAACTTAGTGATTAAGGAAGAAACTCAGCTTTCAATAATGTATCATTTTGAAATATTAAAACTCAAATTGAATGTAAATTAGGTTAATACTTAGTGATTAAGGAAGAAACTCCATTTTCAATAATTTATCCTTTTGAAATCTTAAAACTCAAATTGAATGTAAATTAGGTTAATACTTGGTGATTAAGGAAGAAACTTCATTTTCAATAATGAATCCATTTGAAATCTTAAAACTCAAATTGAGTGTAAATTAGGTGATAACTTAGTGATTAAGGAAGAAACTCCATTTTCAATACCTTTGAAATCTTAAAACTCAAATTGAGTGTAAATTAGTTTATAACTTAGTGATTAAGGAAGAAACACAGTTTTCAATAATGTATCCTTTTGAAATATTAAAACACAAATTGAATGTAAATTAAGTTAATACTTTGTGATTAAGTAAGAAACACCATTTTCAATAATATATCCTTTTGAAATATTAAAACTCAAATTGAGTGTAAATTAGTTAATAACTTAGTGATTAAGGAATTAACTCATTTTTCAATAATGAATCCATTTGAAATCTTAAAACTCAAATTGAGTGTAAATTAGGTGATAACTTAGTGATTAAGGAAGAAACTCCATTTTCAATAATGTATCCGTTTGAAATCTTAAAACTCAAATTGAGTGTAAATTAGTTTATAACTTAGTGATTAAGGAAGAAACTCAGTTTTCAATAATGTATCCTTTTGAAATCTTAAAACTCAAATTGTGTGTAAATTAGTTAATAACTTAGTGATTAAGGAAGAAACTCCATTTTCAATAATTTATCCTTTTGAAATATTAAAACTTAAATTGAGTGTAAATTAGTTAATAACTTAGTGATTAAGGAATTAACTCATTTTTCAATAATGAATCCATTTGAAATCTTAAAACTCAAATTGAGTGTAAATTAGGTGATAACTTAGTGATTAAGGAAGAAACTCCATTTTCAATAATGTATCCGTTTGAAATCTTAAAACTCAAATTGAGTGTAAATTAGTTTATAACTTAGTGATTAAGGAAGAAACTCAGTTTTCAATAATGTATCCTTTTGAAATCTTAAAACTCTAATTGTGTGTAAATTAGTTAATAACTTAGTGATTAAGGAAGAAACTACATTTTCAATAATTTATCCTTTTGAAATATTAAAACTCAAATTGAGTGTAAATTAGTTAATAACTTAGTGATTAAGGAATTAACTCATTTTTCAATAATGAATCCATTTGAAATCTTAAAATTCAAATTGAGTGTAAATTAGGTGATAACTTAGTGATTAAGGAAGAAACTCCATTTTTCAATAATGTATCCGTTTGAAATCTTAAAACTCAAATTGAGTGTAAATTAGTTTATAACTTAGTGATTAAGGAAGAAACTCAGTTTTCAATAATGTATCCTTTTGAAATCTTAAAACTCAAATTGTGTGTAAATTAGTTAATAACTTAGTGATTAAGGAAGAAACTCCATTTTCAATAATTTATCCTTTTGAAATCTTAAAACTCAAATTGAATGTAAATTAGGTTAATACTTGGTGATTAAGTAAGAAACACCATTTTCATTAATGTATCCTTTTGAAATATTAAAACTCAAATTAAGTGTAAATTAGTTAATAACTTAGTGCAAATAAAATTTATTTATTAATAGAAAAAGAAAAAAGAGATCCCACAGCCCGGGATCAAGAAACAAGCTGAAGAAAGAGTGGGCCGCATTAAAAACCTCCCCGTAAACCTCCCTTGAGGACAAACCGGGGTAGGCGAAAAAGCGTTACCAACCACTCAACCTTCAAGTTTCAACTAGGAAGAGCCCAGAATACAAGGCAACAAAGGTTAAGCTCTCAACCCATAGGGCTGAATAGAGACTAACCTTGGATCAAGCTCTCAGCCCAAACGGACTGAATAGAGACTGATCCAAAAACCAAAATACAAAGCAAAGAAAAGGGGAGACAAATCCCCTAGAGTTTACAATATTCACAGTTCATATCAGAGTAAATAAAAGGAGCCAGAAAAATGGGGCAAGGGCCTAACCATCTATTACATTCATGTAAAGAAGCTAACAAATCTGCAGGTTTATTTCCTTCCCTATAAATATGTGTATAACGAATGTCCATGGTTAGGGAAACAGACATAACCTGGGTCCATAGTCCCCACAAACGCCATGGGACAAAGGGAATCTCTCTCTTGATGGTTTGAATCGCAATAGTAGAATCCGATTCTACCCACAAATTTTTCCAGCCCCGTAAGTAAGCATATTCCACGGCCAGAAGGATAGCGGCAATTTCAGCCTCAAGCGGATATCCCCAACCAAGAGAGTCCGAAGTGGCAGCCACAAACATACCTCTCGAGTTCCGAAAAAGAGCTCCCGTATGCAACGTGTTAGGAGCAGTCAGCACACTACCATCAACATTAACTTTTAGCCAACCTGGAGGAGGAGGAATCCATCTGATGTAGATAGGACATGGGGTCGGTCTAGGCCTGAGATGGATACGGAAGGCCGTTGTGACGAGGAGGTCACGAAGAGAACCATCAGAGGAGCCCTTCGAAAGGGCTGCTGCATCCCGGGAGTTGGCAAGAATCAACGCCAAGCATCTTCGGACCGAAGGGGTGGTACCATTATGAAGGGAATTATTTCTGCAAGTCTAGATTGCCCAAACAGAAGTGATAAAAGCAATCCGCCATATCTTGGAAATCTGCTCGCTAAACAAGAATGTCATCGCTTGATTAAGAATCAGGTGGAAACCCTCATCAAACGTGAAAACAATATCAAAGATGTTCCCAAGAAAAGCAAAAATTTGTTTAGTAAATAGACATTCTGAAAGGATATGGTCTTGAGAATCTCCCGCTTGAAAGCACAAAGAGCAGATCGTAGGCCCAAAAAAACCTGTACGTCTAAACCAAGATAGCGTAGGCAACCGACCCCAAGCAGCCCTCCAAAGTAAAGTTGAGCGACAGGGGGAATAAAAGGGGCCCAAATCCACGACGCCCAGGCTGGTCGTGGAAAATGTTGGCTTATATCGTCATAGGCGAGACGAGAAGTATATTCCCCAGAAACCGTGTTCTCCCAAACAAGGCGGTCCTCATCATATGAAATACGGATTTGAATAGTTAATAACTTAGTGATTAAGGAATTAACTCATTTTTCATTAATTAATCCATTTGAAATCTTAAAATTCAAATTGAGTGTAAATTATGTGATAACTTAGTGATTAAGGAAGAAACTCCATTTTCAATAATGTATCCCTTTGAAATCTTAAAACTCAAATTGAGTGTAAATTAGTTGATAACTTAGTGATTAAAGAAGAAACTCCATTTTCAATAATGTATCCCTTTGAAATCTTAAAACTCAAATTGAGTGTAAATTAGTTTATAACTTAGTGATTAAGGAAGAAACACAGTTTTCAATAATGTATCCTTTTGAAATATTAAAACTCAAATTGAATGTAAATTAGGTTAATACTTTGTGATTAAGTAAGAAACACCATTTTCAATAATGTATCCTTTTGAAATATTAAAACTCAAATTGACTGTAAATTAGTTAATAACTTAGTGATTAAGGAATTAACTCATTTTTCAATAATGAATCCATTTGAAATCTTAAAATTCAAATTGAGTGTAAATTAGGTGATAACTTAGTGATTAAGGAAGAAACTCCATTTCCAATAATGTATCCCTTTGAAATCTTAAAACTCAAATTGAGTGTAAATTAGTTTATAACTTAGTGATTAAGGAAGAAACTCAGTTATCAATAATGTATCCTTTTGAAATCTTAAAACTCAAATTGAGTGTAAATTAGGTTATAACTTAGTGATTAAGGAAGAAACTCAGCTTTCAATAATGTATCATTTTGAAATATTAAAACTCAAATTGAATGTAAATTAGGTTAATACTTAGTGATTAAGGAAGAAATTCCATTTTCAATAATTTATCCTTTTGAAATCTTAAAACTCAAATTGAATGTAAATTAGGCTAATACTTGGTGATTAAGTAAGAAACTCCATTTTCAATAATGAATCCATTTGAAATCTTAAAACTCAAATTGAGTGTAAATTAGGTAATAACTTATTGATTAAGGAAGAAACTCCATTTTCAATACCTTTGAAATCTTAAAACTCAAATTGAGTGTAAATTAGTTTATAACTTAGTGATTAAGGAAGAAACACAGTTTTCAATAATGTATCCTTTTGAAATATTAAAACTCAAATTGAATGTAAATTAGGTTAATACTTTGTGATTAAGTAAGAAACACCATTTTCAATAATATATCCTTTTGAAATATTAAAACTCAAATTGAGTGTAAATTAGTTAATAACTTAGTGATTAAGGAATTAACTCATTTTTCAATAATGAATCCATTTGAAATCTTAAAACTCAAATTGAGTGTAAATTAGGTGATAACTTAGTGATTAAGGAAGAAACTCCATTTTCAATAATGTATCCGTTTGAAATCTTAAAACTCAAATTGAGTGTAAATTAGTTTATAACTGAGTGATTAAGGAAGAAACTCAGTTTTCAATATTGTATCCTTTTGAAATCTTAAAACTCAAATTGTGTGTAAATTAGTTAATAACTTAGTGATTAAGGAAGAAACTCCATTTTCAATAATTTATCCTTTTCAAATATTAAAACTCAAATTGAGTGTAAATTAGTTAATAACTTAGTGATTAAGGAATTAAATCATTTTTCAATAATGAATCCATTTGAAATCTTAAAACTCAAATTGAGTGTAAATTAGGTGATAACTTAGTGATTAAGGAAGAAACTACATTTTCAATAATGTATCCGTTTGAAATCTTAAAACTCAAATTGAGTGTAAATTAGTTTATAACTTAGTGATTAAGGAAGAAACTCAGTTTTCAATAATGTATCCTTTTGAAATCTTAAAACTCGAATTGTGTGTAAATTAGTTAATAACTTAGTGATTAAGGAAGAAACTACATTTTCAATAATTTATCCTTTTGAAATATTAAAACTCAAATTGAGTGTAAATTAGTTAATAACTTAGTGATTAAGGAATTAACTCATTTTTCAATAATGAATCCATTTGAAATCTTAAAACTCAAATTGAGTGTAAATTAGGTTATAACTTAGTGATTAAGGAAGAAACTCCATTTTCAATAATGTATCCCTTTGAAATCATAAAACTCAAATTGAGTGTAAATTAGTTTATAACTTAGTGATTAAGAAAGAAACACAGTTTTCAATAATGTATCATTTTGAAATATTAAAACTCAAATTGAATGTAAATTAGGTTAATACTTTGTGATTAAGTAAGAAACACCATTTTCAATAATATATCCTTTTGAAATATTAAAACTCAAATTGAGTGTAAATTAGTTAATAACTTAGTGATTAAGGAATTAACTCATTTTTCAATAATGAATCCATTTGAAATCTTAAAACTCAAATTGAATGTAAATTAGGTGATAACTTAGTGATTAAGGAAGAAACTCCCTTTTCAATAATGTATCCGTTTGAAATCTTAAAACTCAAATTGAGTGTAAATTAGTTTATAACTTAGTGATTAAGGAAGAAACTCAGTTTTCAATAATGTATCCTTTTGAAATCTTAAAACTCAAATTGTGTGTAAATTAGTTAATAACTTAGTGATTAAGGAAGACACTCCATTTTAAATAATTTATCCTTTTGAAATCTTAAAACTCAAATTGAATGTAAATTAGGTTAATACTTGGTGATTAAGTAAGAAACACCATTTTCATTAATGTATCCTTTTGAAATATTAAAACTCAAATTGAGTGTAAATTAGTTAATAACTTAGTGATTAAGGAATTAACTCATTTTTCAATAATGAATCCATTTGAAATCTTAAAACTCAAATTGAGTGTAAATTAGGTGTTAACTTAGTGATTAAGGAAGAAACTCCATTTTTAATAATGTATCCCTTTGAAATCTTAAAACTCAAATTGAGTGTAAATTAGTTTATAACTTAGTGATTAAGGAAGAAACACAGTTTTCAATAATGTATCCTTTTGAAATATTAAAACTCAAATTGAATGTAAATTAGGTTAATACTTTGTGATTAAGTAAGAAACACCATTTTCAATAATGTATCCTTTTGAAATATTAAAACTCAAATTGAGTGTAAATTAGTTAATAACTTAGTGATTAAGGAATTAACTCACTTTTCAATAATGAATCCATTTGAAATCTTAAAACTCAAATTGAGTGTAAATTAGGTGTTAACTTAGTGATTAAGGAAGAAACTCCATTTTCAATAATGTATCTCTTTGAAATCTTAAAACTCAAATTGAGTGTAAATTAGTTTATAACTTAATGATTAAGGAAGAAACACAGTTTTCAATAATGTATCCTTTTGAAATATTAAAACTCAAATTGAATGTAAATTAGGTTAATACTTTTTAATTAAGTAAGAAACACCATTTTCATTAATGTATCCTTTTGAAATATTAAAACTCAAATTGAGTGTAAATTAGTTAATAACTTAGTGATTAAGGAATTAACTCATTTTTCAATAATGAATCCATTTGAAATCTTAAAATTCAAATTGAGTGTAAATTAGGTGATAACTTAGTGATTAAGGAAGAAACTCCATTTTTCAATAATGTATCCGTTTGAAATCTTAAAACTCAAATTGAGTGTAAATTAGTTTATAACTTAGTGATTAAGGAAGAAACTCAGTTTTCAATAATGTATCCTTTTGAAATCTTAAAACTCAAATTGTGTGTAAATTAGTTAATAACTTAGTGATTAAGGAAGAAACTCCATTTTCAATAATTTATCCTTTTGAAATCTTAAAACTCAAATTGAATGTAAATTAGGTTAATACTTGGTGATTAAGTAAGAAACACCATTTTCATTAATGTATCCTTTTGAAATATTAAAACTCAAATTGAGTGTAAATTAGTTAATAACTTAGTGCAAATAAAATTTATTTATTAATAGAAAAAGAAAAAGAGATCCCACATCCCGGGATCAAGAAACAAGCTGAAGAAAGAGTGGGCCGCATTAAAAACCTCCCCGTAAACCTCCCTTGAGGACAAACCGGGGTAGGCGAAAAAGTGTTACCAACCACTCAACCTTCAAGTTTCAACTAGGAAGAGCCCAGAATACAAGGCAACAAAGGTTAAGCTCTCAACCCATAGGGCTGAAAAGAGACTAACCTTGGATCAAGCTCTCAGCCCAAACGGACTGAATAGAGACTGATCCAAAAACCAAAATACAAAGCAAAGAAAAGGGGAGACAAATCCCCTAGAGTTTACAATATTCACAGTTCATATCAGAGTAAATAAAAGGAGCCAGAAAAATGGGGCAAGGGCCTAACCATCTATTACATTCATGTAAAGAAGCTAACAAATCTGCAGGTTTATTTCCTTCCCTATAAATATGTGTATAACGAATGTCCATGGTTAGGGAAACAGACATAACCTGGGTCCATAGTCCCCACAAACGCCATGGGACAAAGGGAATCTCTCTCTTGATGGTTTGAATCGCAATAGTAGAATCCGATTCTACCCACAAATTTTTCCAGCCCCGTAAGTAAGCATATTCCACGGCCAGAAGGATAGCGGCAATTTCAGCCTCAAGCGGATATCCCCAACCAAGAGAGTCCGAAGTGGCAGCCACAAACATACCTCTCGAGTTCCGAAAAAGAGCTCCCGTATGCAACGTGTTAGGAGCAGTCAGCACACTACCATCAACATTAACTTTTAGCCAACCTGGAGGAGGAGGAATCCATCTGATGTAGATAGGACATGGGGTCGGTCTAGGCCTGAGATGGATACGGAAGGCCGTTGTGACGAGGAGGTCACGAAGAGAACCATCAGAGGAGCCCTTCGAAAGGGCTGCTGCATCCCGGGAGTTGGCAAGAATCAACGCCAAGCATCTTCGGACCGAAGGGGTGGTACCATTATGAAGGGAATTATTTCTGCAAGTCCAGATTGCCCAAACAGAAGTGATAAAAGCAATCCGCCATATCTTGGAAATCTGCTCGCTAAACAAGAATGTCATCGCTTGATTAAGAATCGGGTGGAAACCCTCATCAAACGTGAAAACAATATCAAAGATGTTCCCAAGAAAAGCAAAAATTTGTTTAGTAAATAGACATTCTGAAAGGATATGGTCTTGAGAATCTCCCGCTTGAAAGCACAAAGAGCAGATCGTAGGCCCAATAAAACCTGTACGTCTAAACCAAGATAGCGTAGGCAACCGACCCCAAGCAGCCCTCCAAAGTAAACTTGAGTGACAGGGGGGTATAAAAGGTGCCCAAATCCACGACGCCCAGGCTGGTCGTGGAAAATGTTGGCTTATATCGTCATAGGCGAGACGAGAAGTATATTCCCCAGAAACCGTGTTCTCCCAAACAAGGCGGTCCTCATCATATGAAATACGGATTTGAATAGTTAATAACTTAGTGATTAAGGAATTAACTCATTTTTCATTAATTAATCCATTTGAAATCTTAAAATTCAAATTGAGTGTAAATTAGGTGATAACTTAGTGATTAAGGAAGAAACTCCATTTTCAATAATGTATCCCTTTGAAATCTTAAAACTCAAATTGAGTGTAAATTAGGTGATAACTTAGTGATTAAAGAAGAAACTCCATTTTCAATAATGTATCCCTTTGAAATCTTAAAACTCAAATTGAGTGTAAATTAGTTTATAACTTAGTGATTAAGGAAGAAACACAGTTTTCAATAATGTATCCTTTTGAAATATTAAAACTCAAATTGAATGTAAATTAGGTTAATACTTTGTGATTAAGTAAGAAACACCATTTTCAATAATGTATCCTTTTGAAATATTAAAACTCAAATTGACTGTAAATTAGTTAATAACTTAGTGATTAAGGAATTAACTCATTTTTCAATAATGAATCCATTTGAAATCTTAAAACTCAAATTGAGTGTAAATTAGGTGATAACTTAGTGATTAAGGAAGAAACTCCATTTCCAATAATGTATCCCTTTGAAATCTTAAAACTCAAATTGAGTGTAAATTAGTTTATAACTTAGTGATTAAGGAAGAAACTCAGTTATCAATAATGTATCCTTTTGAAATCTTAAAACTCAAATTGAGTGTAAATTAGGTTATAACTTAGTGATTAAGGAAGAAACTCAGCTTTCAATAAAGTATCATTTTGAAATATTAAAACTCAAATTGAATGTAAATTAGGTTAATACTTAGTGATTAAGGAAGAAACTCCATTTTCAATAATTTATCCTTTTGAAATCTTAAAACTCAAATTGAATGTAAATTAGGTTAATACTTGGTGATTAAGGAAGAAACTCCATTTTCAATAATGAATCCATTTGAAATCTTAAAACTCAAATTGAGTGTAAATTAGGTGATAACTTATTGATTAAGGAAGAAACTCCATTTTCAATACCTTTGAAATCTTAAAACTCAAATTGAGTGTAAATTAGTTTATAAACTTAGTGATTAAGGAAGAAACACAGTTTTCAATAATGTATCCTTTTGAAATATTAAAACTCAAATTGAATGTAAATTAGGTTAATACTTAGTGATTAAGGAAGAAACTCCATTTTCAATAATGTATCCGTTTGAAATCTTAAAACTCAAATTGAGTGTAAATTAGTTTATAACTTAGTGATTAAGGAAGAAACTCAGTTTTCAATAATGTATCCTTTTGAAATCTTAAAACTCAAATTGTGTGTAAATTAGTTGATAACTTAGTGATTAAGGAAGAAACTCCATTTTCAATAATTTATCCTTTTGAAATATTAAAACTCAAATTGAGTGTAAATTAGTTAATAACTTAGTGATTAAGGAATTAACTCATTTTTCATTAATTAATCCATTTGAAATCTTAAAATTCAAATTGAGTGTAAATTAGGTGATAACTTAGTGATTAAGGAAGAAACTCCATTTTCAATAATGTATCCCTTTGAAATCTTAAAACTCAAATTGAGTGTAAATTAGTTTATAACTTAGTGATTAAGGAAGAAACACAGTTTTCAATAATGTATCCTTTTGAAATATTAAAACTCAAATTGAATGTAAATTAGGTTAATACTTTGTGATTAAGTAAGAAACACCATTTTCAATAATGTATCCTTTTGAAATATTAAAACTCAAATTGACTGTAAATTAGTTAATAACTTAGTGATTAAGGAATTAACTCATTTTTCAATAATGAATCCATTTGAAATCTTAAAACTCAAATTGAGTGTAAATTAGGTGATAACTTAGTGATTAAGGAAGAAACTCCATTTCCAATAATCTATCCCTTTGAAATCTTAAAACTCAAATTGAGTGTAAATTAGTTTATAACTTATTGATTAAGGAAGAAACTCAGTTATCAATAATGTATCCTTTTGAAATCTTAAAACTCAAATTGAGTGTAAATTAGGTTATAACTTAGTGATTAAGGAAGAAACTCAGCTTTCAATAATGTATCATTTTGAAATATTAAAACTCAAATTGAATGTAAATTAGGTTAATACTTTGTGATTAAGTAAGAAACACCATTTTCAATAATATATCCTTTTGAAATATTAAAACTCAAATTGAGTGTAAATTAGTTAATAACTTAGTGATTAAGGAATTAACTCATTTTTCAATAATGAAACCATTTGAAATCTTAAAACTCAAATTGAGTGTAAATTATGTGATAACTTAGTGATTAAGGAAGAAACTCCATTTTCAATAATGTATCCCTTTGAAATCTTAAAACTAAAATTGAGTGTAAATTAGTTTATAACTTAGTGATTAAGGAAGAAACACAGTTTTCAATAATGTAACCTTTTGAAATATTAAAACTCAAATTGAATGTAAATTAGGTTAATACTTTGTGATTAAGTAAGAAACACCATTTTCAATAATGTATCCTTTTGAAATCTTAAAACTCAAATTGTTTGTAAATTAGTTAATAACTTAGTGATTAAGGAAGAAACTCCATTTTCAATAATTTATCCTTTTGAATTCTTAAAACTCAAATTGAATGTAAACTAGGTTAATATTTGGTGATTAAGGAAGAAACTCGATTTTCAATAATGTATCCTTAAGAAATATTAAAACTCAAATTGAGTGTAAACTAGTTAATAACTTAGTGATTAAGGAATTTACTCATTTTTCAATAATGAATCCTTTTGAAATCTTAATACTCAAATTGAGTGCAAATTAGTTTATAACTTAGTGACTAAGGAAGAAACTCAGTTTTCAATAATGTATCCTTTTGAAATCTTAAAACTCAAATTGAGTGTAAATTAGGTTATAACTTAGTGATTAAGGGAAGAAACACAGTTTTCAATAATGTAGCCTTTTGAAATATTAAAACTCAAATTGAATGTAAATTAGGTTAATACTTTGTGATTAAGGAAGAAACTCAATTTTCAATAATGTATCCTTTTGAAATCTTAAAACTCAAATTCTGTGTAAATTATTTAATAACTTAGTGATTAAGGAAGAAACTCCATTTTCAATAATTTATCCTTTTGAAATCTTAAAACTCAAATTGAATGTAAATTAGGTTAATACTTGGTGAATATGGAAGAAACTCGATTTTCAATAATGAATCCTTTTGAAATCTTAAAACTCAAATTGAGTGCAAATTAGGTGATAACTTAGTGATTAAGGAAGAAACTCCATTTTCAATAATGTATCCTTTTGAAATCTTAAAACTCAAATTAAGTGTAAATTAGTTTATAACTTAGTGACTAAGGAAGAAACTCAGTTTTCAATAATGTATCCTTTTGAAATCATAAAACTCAAATTGAGTGTAAATTAGGTTATAACTTAGTGATAAGGAAGAAACACAGTTTTCAATAATGTATCCTTTTGAAATATTAAAACTCAAATTGAATGTAAATTAGGTTAATACTTTGTGATTAAGGAAGAAACTCAATTTTCAATAATGTATCCTTTTGAAATCTTAAAACTAAAAAATTGTGTGTAAATTATTTAATAACTTATTGATTAAGGAAGAAACTCCATTTTCAATAATTTATCCTTTTGAAATCTTAAAACTCAAATTGAATGTAAATTAGGTTAATACTTGGTGAATAAGGAATTAACTCATTTTTCAATAATGAATCCATTTGAAATATTAAAACTCAAATTGAGTGTAAATTAGTTAATAACTTAGTGATTAAGGAATTAACTCATTTTTCAATAATGAATCCATTTGAAATCATAAAACTCAAATTGAGTGTAAATTAGGTGATAACTTAGTGATTAAGGAAGAAACTCCATTTTCAATAATGTATCCCTTTGAAATCTTAAAACTCAAATTGAGTGTTAATTAGTTTATAACTTAGTGATTAAGGTAGAAACTCAGTTTTCAATAATGTATCCTTTTGAAATCTTGAAACTCAAATTGAGTGTAAATTAGGTAATAACTTAGTGATTAAGGAAGAAACTCAGTTTTCAATAATGTATCCTTTTGAAATATTAGAACTCAAATTGAATGTAAATTAGGTTAATACTTTGTGATTAAGTAAGAAACACCATTTTCAATAATGTATCCTTTTGAAATCTTAAAACTCAAATTGAGTGTAAATTTGGTTATAACTTAGTGATTAAGGAGGAAACTCAGTTTTCAATAATGTATCCTTTTGAAATATTAAAACTCAAATTGAATGTAAATTAGGTTAATACTTTGTGATTAAGTAAGAAACACCATTTTCAATAATGTATCCTTTTGAAATCTTAAAACTCAAATTGTGTGTAAATTAGTTAATAACTTAGTGATTAAGGAATTAACTCATTTTTCAATAATGAATCCATTTAAAATCTTAAAACTCAAATTGAGTGTAAATTAGGTGATAAAGGAAGCAACTCCATTTTCAATAATGTATCCCTTTGAAATCTTAAAACTCAAATTGTGTGTAAATTAGTTTATAACTTAGTTATTAAGAAAGAAATTCAGTTTTCCTTTTGAAATCTTAAAACTCAAATTGAGTGTAAATCTGGTTATAACTTAGTGATTAAGGAAGAAACTCAGTTTTCAATAATGTTTCCTTTTGAAATATTAAAACTCAAATTGAATGTAAATTAGGTTAATGCTTTGTGATTAAGTAAGAAACACCATTTTCAATAATGTATCCTTTTGAAATCTTAAAACTCAAATTGTGTGTAAATTAGTTAATAACTTAGTTATTTAGGAAGAAACTCCATTTTCAATAATTTATCCTTTTGAAATCTTAAAACTCAAATTGAATGTAAATTAGGTTAATATTTGGTGATTAAGGAAGAAACTCGATTTTCAATAATGTATCCTTTAGAAATATTAAAACTCAAATTGAGTGTAAATTAGTTAATAACTTAGTGATTAAGGAAATAACTCATTTTTCAATAATGTATCCATTTGAAATCTTAAAACTCAAATTGAGTGTAAATTACCTGATAACTTAGTGATTAAGTAGAAACTCCATTTTCAATAATGTATCAGTTTGAAATCTTAAAACTCAAATTCAGTGTAAATTAGTTTATAACTTAGTGCAAATAAAGGTAGATAGATAAAAAGGAAAAAAAAAGAAAGGGGCCCCACAACCCGGGGCTAAAGTTGCCAAACAAGTGAAAAGTAAGGTTCCTCATCCCGAGCCTCGACGTAAAACCCCACTTGGGGAAACCGAACGAGGGCCGGAAGAGGCAACCGCGTAATCTCACATACAAAAATGATAAACTATGGTGGTTTATAAGTCTTTCTCATATTGTAATTACTAGTAACAACATTTTGCCTATGGACTCCTTTCTTCTTCTTGCCACTTTTGGTAGTCTTTACTTCCCACTTGCCTTCGGTGTCGTCACCCTCAGTAAAAGTATATGTGTCCCCATCCATCACGTCATTGTTCCCATCGAGATCCCCGACAGGAAGTATATCATGGTTAACTGGAAGATCTCTCCTGTCCGAGTCTTGTAACACTGAAAAACTAGATTTACCCTGTTGGTCTGACACACTCCTGATCTTAGTAGGTACAGCTCCTTGTGAAGGTGCATGATGCTGGACTGAGACACTCCCCAGATTTGTAGATACAGCACCAAGTGCAGAAATTTCGTTTTGTGGTGTGACAGCTCCAGGGATGGGAAGCACACCCACCTGTTGATTCGCAATAGTCGTCCCTTCATGGAGCGAAGGCGACGCCGAAGCATCAAGGGTATTCGCCAAACAACAACTACCAACTATATTTTCAGCATCAAAGGGCGGACCTTTGGCAAGCGTTTTGGCCTTACATAGAAGCAAACTATGACCAACAATTTGGCATTTAGAACAGTATGAAGGAGGGTTCACCAATTTGAATGTAGCCCGTGCACTGGATACTTCACTCTCTACAATCATAGTTTATAACTTAGTGATTAAGGAAGAAAACTCAGTTTTCAATAATGTATCCTTTTGAAATCTTAAAACTCAAATTGAGTGTAAATTAGGTTATAACTTAGTGATTAAGGAAGAAACTCAGTTTTAAATAATGTATCATATTGAAATATTAAAACTCAAATTGAATGTAAATTATGTTAATACTTAGTGATTAAGAAAGAAACTCAATTTTCAATAATTTATCCTTTTGAAATCTTAAAACTCAAATGGAATGTAAATTAGGTTAATACTTGGTGATTAAGGAAGAAACTCCATTTTCAATAATGTATCCTTTTGAAATATTAAAACTCAAATTGAGTGTAAATTAGTTAATAACATAGCGATTAAGGAATTAACTCGTTTTTCAATAATGAATCCATTTGAAATCTTAAAACTCAAATTGAGTGCAAATTAGGTGATAACTTAGTGATTAAGGAAGAAACTCCATTTTCAATAATGTATCCCTCTGAAATCTTAAAACTCAAATTGAGTGTAAATTAGTTTATAACTTAGTGACTAAGGAAGAAACTCAGTTTTCAATAATGTATCCTTTTGAAATCTTAAAACTCAAATTGAGTGTAAATTAGGTTATAATTTAGTGATTAAGGAAGAAACACAGTTTTCAATAATGTATTTTGAAATATTAAAACTCAAATTGAATGTAAATTAGGTTAATACTTTGTGATTAAGTAAGAAACACCATTTTCAATAATGTATCCTTTTGAAATCTTAAAACTAAAATTGTGTGTAAATTATTTAATAACTTAGTGATTAAGGAAGAAACTCCATTTTCAATAATTTATCCTTTTGAAATCTTAAAACTCAAATTGAATGTAAATTAGGTTAATACTTAGTGATTAAAGGAAGAAACTCGATTTTCAATAATGTATCCTTTTGAAATCTTAAAACTCAAATTGAGTGTAAATTACTTAATAACTTAGTGATTAAGGAATTAACTCATTTTTCAATAATGAATCCTTTTGAAATCTTAAAACTTAAATTGAGTGTAAATTAGGTGATAACTTAGTTATTAAGGAAGAAACTCCATTTTCAATAATGTATCCCTTTGAAATCTTAAAACTCAAATTGAGTGTAAATTAGTTTATAACTTAGTGACTAAGGAAGAAACTCCATTTTCAATAATGTATCCTTTTGAAATCTTAAAACTCAAATTGAGTGTAAATTAGGTTATAACTTAGTGATTAAGGAAGAAACACAGTTTTCAATAATGTATCCTTTTGAAATTTTAAAACTCAAATTGAATATAAATTAGGTTAATACTTTGTGATTAAGTAAGAAACACCATTTTCAATAATGTATCCTTTTGAAATCTTAAAACTAAAATTGTGTGTAAATTATTTAATAACATAGTGATTAAGGAAAAAACTCCATTTTCAATAATTTATCCTTTTGAAATCTTAAAACTCAAATTGAATGTAAATTAGGTTAATACTTGGTGATTAAGGAAGAAACTCGATTTTCAATAATGTATCCTTTTGAAATATTAAAACTCAAATTGAGTGTAAATTAGTTAATAACTTAGTGATTAAGGAATTAACTCATTTTTCAATAATGAATCCATTTGAAATCATAAAACTCAAATTGAGTATAAATTAGGTGATAACTTAGTGATTAAAGAAGAAACTCCATTTTCAATAATGTATCCCTTTGAAATCTTAAAACTCAAATTGATTGTAAATTAGTTTATAACTTAGTGATTAAGGAAGAAACTCAGTTTACAATAATGTATCCTTTTGAAATCTTAAAACTCAAATTGAGTGTAAATTAGGTAATAACTTAGTGATTAAGGAAGAAACTCAGTTTTCAATAATGTATCCTTATGAAATATTAGAAATCAAATTGAATGTAAATTAGGTTAATGCTTTGTGATTAAGTAAGAAACACCATTTTCAATAATGTATCCTTTTGAAATCTTAAAACTCAAATTGTGTGTAAATTAGTTAATAACTTAGTGATTAAGGAATTAACTCATTTTTCAATAATGAATCCATTTGTAATCTTAAAACTCAAATTGGGTGTAAATTAGGTGATAAAGGAAGCAAATCCATTTTCAATAATGTATCCCTTTGAAATCTTAAAACTCAAATTGAGTGTAAATTTGTTTATAACTTAGTGATTAAGGAAGAAACTCAATTTTCCTTTTGAAATCTTAAAACTCAAATTGAGTGTAAATTTGGTTATAACTTAGTGATTAAGGAAGAAACTCAGTTTTCATTAATGTATCCTTTTGAAATATTAAAACTCAAATTGAATGTAAATTAGGTTAACACTTTGTGATTAAGTAAGAAACACCATTTTCAATAATGTATCCTTTTTAAATCTTAAAACTCAAATTCTGTGTAAATTAGTTAATAACTTAGTGATTAAGAAAGAAACTCCATTTTCAATAATTTATCCTTTTGAAATCTTAAATCTCAAATTGAATGTAAATTAGGTTAATATTTGGTGGAAATTACGTTATTTTATTAAATAAAAAGAAAAAGGAGGACCCAACAGCCCAGGGTCAGGGAGAAAACAAGCAAACGAGTCAAACAAAACAAAATGAGTAGCAAAGGCCAAACAAACGGCCCAACATCGAGGATGCAACCTCGTAAAACCTAAACAAGAGTATCAAACAAAAAACTAGTCTTAACAAAATCTAAAGTAAGAGTGGTTCATATCTTTATAGATAAAGGAAGTAAGGAAGTTCGGACACGTGCCAGTCCAAGTACTGGTCTCTCGCCTCTTCACAAGTAAGTCTGCCGCAGCATTTCCTTCACGGGGTATGTGTGTGTACCAAAACTCCATATGAGTCGCCATCATGAGAGTCGTGCTCCAGAAGCTGCGCAGGCGCCAAGGAATGAAGGGTATTTCCTTTTTCATAGTTTGAATGGCAAGTGTAGAGTCTGATTCAATCCACAATCTCCTCCAGCCACGGACAAAGGCAAACTCAACCGCGCTAAAAATTGCCAGAAGCTCAGCTTCAAGCGGAAAGCCCCAACCCCCTAACTCCGAGAACGCTGCCATAAAGAAGCCCCTGGAGTTACGGAAAATAGCTCCAATAGATAGGACATTGGGTGGTGAAACAACACCGCCATCCACATTAACCTTGCACCAACCTGGTGGCGGAGGGCGCCATGAGATGCATAAAGGCGTGCGTGTACGTCTGGGAATTAAAGAAACTCCCAGCGCTTTGGCAATCATCAAATCTGCAAGGGAGCCGTTGGAGGCTCCATTAGCAAGAGTTGCTGAAGCTTTGATGTTGGACAAGGCAAGAGCAACGCAGCGACGCAAAGAAACCTGCTGTCCGTCATGCACAACCCGGTTACGAAAATGCCAAATCGACCAAATGGTAGTCACAAAGGCAAGTCTCCAAAGCTTGGCGACTTGATCACTAAATTTAACGAGTCTAGCCTGCATGAAAGTGTGATCAAAACCGAGATCATAGCGCATGTAAACGTGAAAAATACCAAAAATGGAATTAAACACCTGAGTAGTGAAAGGACAACAAGAGAAAATATGGTCTCTCGTCTCCTCATGCGCACGACATAGGGGGCACATGAAAGGGCCAGCAATGCCAAAATGTTTCAGCCATTCTGCGGTCATGATCTTCCTCCAAACAACCCTCCAAATTAAGGTCGAGCGACTCATCGGAATGAAGTCGCTCCATATCCAATTTCCCCATCCCACAGACGGCCAAGATTGTCTCATAGTGTCATAAGCAAGGCGGGAAGTTAACTCCCCCGAGACCGACTTACTCCAAACCAACATGTCCTCATCACTAGAGACCCGAATACCCAAAATATCGCGAACAACCGCTGTGCAATTAATGATGAAAGCAGGAGCAAAATGCCAACAATTGTTGTAAAAGAAATCCCCCACTTTACCAACTAGAGTGTTTGCAACATGTAAAGGAATATTAAGGCGATCAACAATTTTATAACCAAGCCAATTATCATGCCAAAAACTAACCTGCGAATTCCTGCCCACAATCCATCTAGCGTCTTCCAAGAGCTGGGAATGGTGTTGCCGCATACCAGGGCCAATAGAGGTTGGAAAATAATATGATCGTAGGCTTCCACGTGAATTAAAAAATCTCGCACGGAGTAATCTGAATTCCTGAGATTTATTAGAAAGTATGTCCCAAGCCAACTTACACGTGAACGAGTCATTAGCAATGCGCAGGGAGCGAACCCCGAGCCCCCCTTCAGCTTTGGGCGAACAGCAGCGTTTCCAAGCAACAGTGCATGAATTGCCCTTCTTGTGAATATCCCCCGTCCAAAGAAAATTTCTCATGGCAGCCTCCAAAGAGGAAACAAGCGTAGCAGGCCACTTATAAATCATCATGGAGTGAACCGTAGAAGCCGTTATAACAGAATTTATAAGACATAAGCGACCCGCAAAGGAGAGGGAGGAACCTTTCCATCGACCGAACTTGGATTTTATAGCATCCGAGATAGCAATGAGGTGGTGTAGTTTCGGAGTGATTAAGGAAGAAACTCGATTTTCAATAATGTATCCTTAAGAAATATTAAAACTCAAATTGAGTGTAAATTAGTTAATAACTTAGTGATTAAGGAATTAACTCATTTTTCAATAATGAATCCTTTTGAAATCATAAAACTCAAATTGAGTGTAAATTAGGTGATAACTTAGTGATTAAGGAAGAAACTCCATTTTCAATAATGTATCCCTTTGAAATCTTAAAACTCAAATTGATTGTAAATTAATTTATAACTTAGTGATTAAGGAAGAAACTCAGTTTTCAATAATGTATCCTTTTGAAATCTTAAAACTCAAATTGAGTGTAAATTAGGTAATAACTTAGTGATTAAGGAAGAAACTCAGTTTTCAATAATGTATCCTTATGAAATAGTAGAAATCAAATTGAATGTAAATTAGGTTAATACTTTGTGATTAAGTAAGAAACACCATTTTCAATAATGTATCCTTTTGAAATCTTAAAACTCAAATTGTGTGTAAATTATTTAATAACTTAGTGATTAAGGAATTAACTCATTTTTCAATAATGAATCCATTTGAAATCTTAAAACTCAAATTGAGTGAAAATTAGGTGATAACTTAGTGCACGTAAAATAGAGATTTTATTAAAAAGAAGGAAAAGGCGCTCCACAACCCGGAGCAGCGATCAAGAGAGAAGAAATGGATGGGCCGCATTAAAAACCTCACCGTAAACCTCCCTTGAGGACAAACCGGTGTAGGGGAAAAAGCGTTACCAACCACCCATTTCTTCGAATCGCAATAGGAAAGCAGCCCAGAATACAAGGCCCCAAAAGAGTCCCAACTCCAGTCAACAGACTGAAGAGGCGGACCCTCGACCAAGCCTCAGCCACCAAAATGGCCGAAAAGAGACTGATCGTACAAAGCAAAAACAAGTCCAAAAACAGAATCCAGCAGCTAATAAACAGTAATACCCAAATCATGAGCGGAAATACAACTCATGTAAATCTGAAAACAAGAGCTTCGATATATTAGGAGGAGGATCCCCCAACCAAATACCCGACGTCCTCAACTTTGCCAACATATCCGCCACCCTATTGCCTTCTCTCCATATGTGTGAATAACGAATCTCCATGTCATGGACCAGAGCCATAGTAATACTCCATAAGCCTCTAAGTCTCCAAGGGATAATGGGCACAGTCTTCCACATCGTCTGAATAGCTAAAATAGAGTCCGATTCGATCCAAACCCTCTTCCAACCCTTACCGTAGGCAAACCGAATAGCCAATAAAATGGCAGCAATCTCAGCCTCAAGAGGATAACCCCAACCATAACTCATAGCAAAAGCAGCTTCAAAAAGACCCATAGAATTCCTGAAAACAGCACCCACAAACATATTGTTAGGAGAGGAAGTAACACTACCATCCGTGTTAATCTTGTACCAATCCGATGGAGGAGGCAACCATCGAAAAGGCGTAGGAGGCCTTGATGGTTTCGGGCGTGGGCTAACTCCCAAAGTGCTGAGAATGCGGACGTCCACATCGGAGCCGTCCGTGCAGCCGCGAGTAAGGCCGTTGGCTTCACGCAAAGCAGTACGTATCACCATAAGACACGCACGACGCGAGGGCCGAACATCATCAAAAACCACCCTGTTACGCATCCACCAAATAGTCCAAACTCCAGTAACAATTGCCACCCTCCAAAGATCCATCACCTGAGCACCGAACCTACAATCACATAAATGCTTGAACAAAGCCACGAAAGTCGTGTGGGAGTTCAAACTAACATGAAATATAGTAGCAATATCATCAAATAAAGCACGAGTAAACATGCAGGAGGAAAGGATATGATCTTGAGTCTCCTCATGGCAGAAACATAAAGGACAGATAGAAGGGCCCTGAATACCGAAACGAGCAAGCCAATCGGAAGTAGGGAGCTTTTGCCAAAGTGCTCTCCATATAACAGTAGTGCGGCATGGCGGAATAAAAGGAGACCAAATCCATTTCTCCCAACTAACAGAAGGAAAAGGCTGCCTGATAGCATCATAGAGTAACCTCGAAGTAAGCTCTCCTGAAACCGATTTCGACCAAATCACCTTATCGTGCTCGAGCGACATTTCAACTTGCAGAATATCACGAACTATATCAGTGTAGGCCAGCACAAAAGTCAACTCGAGATGCCAATATCCATCAAAATAGAAATCCCCCACCTTTGCCGTGAGATGTTTTGCAACCGAGGGGGGTAAACCAATCTTCTCCGCTATCGTATACCCGAGCCAATTATCATGCCAAAAGCTAACAGTAGAATCTACCCCAACCAACCAACGAGCTGACTCCATAAGCGTCGATATATGACGGCGAACACCTGGCCAAATGGAGGATTTTCTGTTGAAAGTACGTGGCTGCCCCGACTTCTTAAAGAACCGATCATATAGGAAAATAAAATCCGAAGTTGGCCTGGAATAGATATCCCAAGCAAGCTTCCCGGTATAAGACTCATTAGCAATTCGAATTGATCTAATGCCAAGTCCACCTTCCTCCTTAGGCGAACAACAACGCGCCCAACGAACCGCGCAAGACGAATGACGCTTGTGAATATCCCCCGACCAGACAAAGTTTCGGATAGCCCGGTCAATTACATCCAGTAGAGAAGCAGGCCACTTGTACACCATCATAGTGTGAACAAGTGAGGACGAGATCACCGAATTCACAAGGCAAACACGCCCAGCGAGAGACAAAGTACTTCCTTTCCAACGAGCAAACTTCGCCAAAATCGCATCCGTAACAGATGCAAGATGAGCAGCCTTTGGAGCCCCCACAAAAATAGGTACGCCAAGATAAATAAAAGGAAGCGACCCCTCCGGAATACCAGTTGCATTAATCATGCAATTCTTGATTCCAATCCTAGTTGACGGGCCGTAGAAAACACGGGATTTAGAGGGACTGTAAAGCTGACCCGAGATGTCACCATAATTCACCAAAACATCCTTTATGGCATCAATATCACGTTTCGAAGCCCTGGCAAAGATCATGATATCATCCGCGTAAAAGAGATATCGCGGAAAACCCTTAATTGGGGATAATCTCCCTGAGCAATCGAACATTTGCAGCCAACGACCCAAAGCCTCCTCAGCAATGCAGAAAAGGAGGGGAGACAGGGGGTCACCCTGACGAACACCACGAGAGCAGCCGAAGAAGCCGTGAGGATCCCCATTAATGAGGATAGAAAGCCTCGCTGAACGAAGAATAGCCGAAATCAACTGATTGAATTTAGGACTAAATCCCATGCGATCCAAAACAGCCATTAGAAAAGTCCAGTCCACCGTATCGAAGGCTTTAATCATGTCAATCTTCAGAGCCATATGGCTAGACGCCCGGCGGATCCCAATCTGGTTTACAGCCTCCGAAGCAAGAGCAATACAAGTGTGAATTCTCTTACCCGGAATGAAGCCATATTGCAAGTTCGATAGATTTTCCATTATGAAATTAAGGAAGAAACTCCATTTTCAATAATGTATCCCTTTGAAATCTTAAAACTCAAATTGAGTGTAAATTAGTTTATAACTTAGTGATTAAGGAAGAAACTCAGTTTTCCTTTTGAAATCTTAAAACTCAAATTGAGTGTAAATTTGGTTATAACTTAGTGATTAAGGAAGAAACTCAGTTTTCAATAATGTATCCTTTTGAAATATTAAAACTCAAATTGAATGTAAATTAGGTTAATACTTTGTGATTAAGTAAGAAACACCATTTTCAATAATGTATCCTTTTGAAATCTTAAAACTCAAATTGTTTGTAAATTAGTTAATAACTTAGTGATTAAGGAAGAAACTCCATTTTCAATAATTTATCCTTTTGAAATCTTAAAACTCAAATTGAATGTAAATTAGGTTAATATTTGGTGATTAAGGAAGAAACTCGCTTCTCAATAATGTATCCTTAAGAAATATTAAAACTCAAATTGAGTGTAAACTAGTTAATAACTTAGTGATTAAGGAATTAACTCATTTTTCAATAATGAATCCTTTTGAAATCTTAATACTCAAATTTAGTGCCAATTAGGTGATAACTTAGTGATTAAGGAAGAAACTCAGTTTTCAATAATGTATCCTTTTGAAATCTTAAAACTCAAATTGAGTGCAAATTAGTTTATAACTTAGTGACTAAGGAAGAAACTCAGTTTTCAATAATGTATCCTTTTGAAATCTTAAAACTCAAATTGAGTGTAAATTAGGTTATAACTTAGTGATTAAGGAAGAAACACAGTTTTCAATAATGTATCCTTTTGAAATATTAAAACTCAAATTGAATGTAAATTAGGTTAATACTTTGTGATTAAGGAAGAAACTCAATTTTCAATAATGTATCCTTTTGAAATCTTAAAACTCAAATTGTGTGTAAATTATTTAATAACTTAGTGATTAAGGAAGAAACTCCATTTTCAATAATTTATCCTTTTGAAATCTTAAAACTCAAATTGAATGTAAATTAGGTTAATATTTGGTGAATAAGGAATTAACTCATTTTTCAATAATGAATCCATTTGAAATATTAAAACTCAAATTGAGTGTAAATTAGTTAATAACTTAGTGATTAAGGAATTAACTCATTTTTCAATAATGAATCCATTTGAAATCTTAAAACTCAAATTGAGTGTAAATTAGGTGATAACTTAGTGATTAAGAAGAAACTCCATTTTTAATAATGTATCCATTTGAAATCTTAAAACTCAAATTCAGTGTAAATTAGTTTATAACTTAGTGATTAAGGAAGAAACTCAGTTTTCAATAATGTATCATTTTGAAATATTAAAACTCAAATGGAATGTAAATTAGGTTAATACTTAGTGATCAAGGAAGAAACTCAATTTTCAATAATTTATCCTTTTGAAATCTTAAAACTCAAATTGAGTGTAAATTAGGTTAATACTTGGTGCGCGTAAAGATTAATTTTATTAAAAAGAAAGAAAAAGAAGTCCCACAACCCGGGCCATGGTCATTAATAGAACAATGTGGGCCTCATTAAAAACCTCACCGTAAACCTCCCTTGAGGACAAACCGGTGTAGGCGAATAAGATTTGCCAACCACATTGTTCTCCAAAGACCAATAATAGAAATGCCCAGAATACAAGGCAGAAGGGTTCCAGACCCAGCTCGGCTTACTCGAAAGAATGGAACCCTGGGTCAAGCTCTCAGCCACAAGGACTGAATAGAGACTGACCCGAAAAAAACAACAGACAACAGTGTACCAAAAGAAAAAACCAAAATCGCATGACAAAAAGACAAAGGTGAATGGCACTAGAAAACTAAGTACGGTGGTATGTAACAAACAAATCTTCATGTAGCATACAGAGAATCTCGTTCGGTGGACGGTCAACCCAGACTCGCGACGTACGCATTCTGGCCAAACGGTCCGCAACCCTGTTACCCTCCTGCCAGATGTGAGAATAACGTATATCCATGTCAAGCATGAGCTTTTGCACCTGTGTCCAGAAAGTGCTAATCCTCCAAGGAATCAAATGGATTTTCCCATGCATGGTATTGATCGCAAGCGTCGAGTCTGATTCTACCCAAAGACGCCTCCATCCTTTGTGATATGAAAATTCAATTGCCATCAAGATAGCCATAATTTCCGCCTCCAGCGCAAAACCGTATCCACCTGGCGAACATAATGCAGCTGAAAAGAAACCCCTAGAATCCCGAAACACAGCGCCTACGTGCATGTTCCCCGGGGCGACACTAACACTTCCGTCAGTGTTAACTTTCCACCAATCTTCCGGTGGAGGCAGCCACCTGAATGAAGTCGCCATGCAAGGATCTTTGTAACGAGGGTGTACCCCAATGTTAAGGGCAATTGACTCCTCCCGAAGGCCGCCACGGTAGCCGCTTGGGACAAGAGGGGCAACCTCTGTGATTGCCGCAAGAATCAGCACCTTGCACGGATGCAAGGAAGGAACAACATCATCAAAAATCACCTTGTTCCTCATCCACCAAATGGCCCAAACGGCTGTGATAAGACCAACCATCCAAAGGTTATGAAATTGTTCACTGAGATCGCTAGAGCTAGCGTGCATAAAGAAGTCCGGGAAATTATCCTGAAAAGTCAAGGTAATGTTGAATAGCATAGCAATGTAATTAAGCAAAGATATCGTGAAATCACAGGAGGTAAGGATATGTGACACCGTCTCCTCATCTTTCGGCAAAGGTGGCAAATAGATGGACCAAGAACGCCAAAACGCTTGAGCCAATCTGATGTTGGAAGTTTGCCCCATAACGCCCTCCATACAATCGTGGAGCGACAAGGTTGTACGAAGGGTCTCCAAATCCGAGCGGCCCAATCAACTCTCTCAAAGGGGTGACGAATCTCATCGTAAAGGATACGTGAAGTTAATTCACCAGAAACTGTATTGGACCACACCACTTTATCAGGCCCATGAGAGATTCGAATCTGCAAAATGTCCCGGACTATGTCCGTATATGCTAGCACAAAAGAAAGTTCAAAGTGCCAACAACCTTCAATAAAAAAATCGCCCACCCTTGCCGTGAGTAACTGAGCAACAGAAGGAGGAAGTCCAATCCTGTCCGCAATGGTGTACCCCAACCAATTGTCGTGCCAAAAGCTAACATTGGAGTTCCAGCCCACAAGCCAAAAAGCAGTCTCGGAAATCCTGGAGAAATGCTTCCGGATGCCTGGACCAATCGAGGATATCTTGTTCAAACTCTTCGGCCGTCCGGACGACCAAAAATGACGTGCATAAAGGTATCTGAAGTCGGGAGAGGGCCTGGAAAAGATGTCCCAGGCGAGTTTACCCGTGTAAGAATCATTAGCAACTTTGATGGAACGAAGCCCCAAACCACCTTCCTCTTTCGGGGAGCAGCATCTTGCCCATCTGATCGTGCAGGAGGTGTTCTTCTTATGAATGTTTCCAGTCCACACGAAGTTCCTCATTGCTCTGTCAATAGCATTCAGCAAGGTAGCCGGCCATTTGTAGACCATCATTGAGTATACGAGTGATGAGGTGACTACAGAATTAACTAAACAAACACGGCCAGCAAGCGATAAGCTGCTGCCTTTCCAACGTGAAAATTTTGCCAAGATAGAGTCTGTAATAGGCTGAAGATGGATCGCTTTCGGGGCACCAACGAACAGGGGAAACCCAAGATAAATAAAAGGTAGAGAACCTTCAGAAATTTACGCCACCCTAGACATGTAAGATTTTACGTGGACCGGGGTGGAGGGGCCGTAGAAAACTCGAGACTTCGGTGGGCTATAAATCTTCCCGGAGAGGGCTCCATAATCATCCAAGAGCTGCTTGATAGTATCTACATCATGCCTCGTTGCCTTGGCGAAAATCAAGATATCATCTGCATAAAATAGGAAACGGGGGTATCCCTTAATAGGCGATAAATAGTTCATAGTTTCAAACCATGTAATCCAACGGCCTAACGCTTCTTCCGCAATACAGAAAAGAAGTGGGGAGAGAGGATCCCCCTGTCGAACGCCACGAGAGCAGCCGAAAAAACCTTTTGGTTCACCATTAATGAGGATTGATAGCCTGGCCGAAGATAGTATTACTTGCACGGCCTGTCTAAATCTGTGGCCGAAGCCCATGCGATTAAGCACGGCCAAAAGAAAGTCCCAGTTAATCGTATCGAAGGCTTTCGTCATGTCGATTTTGAGGGCCATGCTACTGTGGACCCGTCGTGCACCAATCTGATTAATAGCCTCTGAAGCAAGAGCAATACATGTGTGGATGCGCTTCCCCGGAATGAAACCATACTGTGTCTCAGATAAATAGTTAGAAATGAAAGAGCCCAGCCTGGTCGCTATTATCTTCGTAAAGGATTTGAAAATGTAGTTTCCCATAACAATGGGTCTGAAGTCTTGAATTCTGGTCGCACCTTGCAGTTTCGGAATGAGCGTGACCAAATTTACATTGAAACCCTGTGGCATGACAAGGTGTTGAAAGAAATAACGTGTCGCCTCTTCCACATCTTGGCTAATTATAGACCAACATTTCTGGTAGAAGGATCCCGGAAAACCGTCGGGTCCCGGAGCGCTCGCGCCATCCATGTCGAAGATGGCAGCCTTGATCTCCTCGTGTGAGGGGATAGCCATGAGCAGGTCATTGTGTTCAGTGGATATCGTATCAAACGGCAGCTGGTCCAGAGTGTCAAAAGTCGGAGTATCGGTGTTCAGAGAAGTGAAAAGATGCTCATAATATTCAACAATATGTGACAATATTCTCTCCTTATCGGTAGTAATTTCCTCATCTACCAAGAGTTCCGTGATTCCCTTATGTGAGTGTTTTGCCCTATGCAAAATATGGAAGAACTTAGAGTTTCGGTCCCCATCTGTTAACCATTGTAGTCGGTTGCGTTGCATGTAAAAATCCTGGCGACGTGCCAGAAGGCCATTCAGATGGACCTAGCATGTGACCTCCTCCTCCAAGAGAGAGTCCGAGTCCCCAAGCTGATGAATTCGGCGTTGCACTGAGTGCAGCTTCTTTGTTGCATCGTCAATCTCAAGAAAGATATTGCGGAACTCCGTCTTATTCCAAGAGTTAAGGCGCAGACTGAGCTTTTTCAGCTTGAGCATGATCTTCCGTATAGGGTCACATGGGAGTAACGGTTCTTTCCATGCACATTCAACCGTTTGAAGGAATGTATGATGTTGGAACCACATGTCTTGGAATCTAAACTGAGGTCGATGTCTCGTGTGAAGGGATTCCGAAGATAAATTCAGAAGGAGAGGGTGGTGGTCAGAACTGTGGCGGCATAGGATCGAAAGTTGGACATTGGCCCATTGGACATTAGGTTAATACTTGGTGATTAAGGAAGAAACTCCATTTTCAATAATGTATCCTTTTGAAATATTAAAACTCAAATTGAGTGTAAATTAGTTAATAACTTAGTGATTAAGGAATTAACTCATTTTTCAATAATGAATCCATTTGAAATCTTAAAACTCAAATTGAGTGCAAATTAGGTGATAACTTAGTGATTAAAGAAGAAACTCCATTTTCAATAATGAATCCCTTTGAAATCTTAAAACTCAAATTGAGTGTAAATTAGTTTATAACTTAGTGACTAAGGAAGAAACTCCATTTTCAATAATGTATCCTTTTGAAATCTTAAAACTCAAATTGAGTGTAAATTAGGTTATAACTTAGTGATTAAGGAAGAAACACAGTTTTCAATAATGTATCCTTTTGAAATATTAAAACTCAAATTGAATGTAAATTAGGTTAATACTTTGTGATTAAGTAAGAAACACCATTTTCAATAATGTATCCTTTTGAAATCTTAAAACTAAAATTGTGTGTAAATTATTTAATAACTTAGTGATTAAGGAAAAAACTCCATTTTCAATAATTTATCCTTTTGAAATCTTAAAACTCAAATTGAATGTAAATTAGGTTAATACTTGGTGATTAAGGAAGAAACTCGATTTTCAATAATGTATCCTTTTGAAATATTAAAACTCAAATTGAGTGTAAATTAGTTAATAACTTAGTGATTAAGGAATTAACTCATTTTTCAATAATGAATCCATTTGAAATCATAAAACTCAAATTGAGTATAAATTAGGTGATAACTTAGTGATTAAGGAAGAAACTCCATTTCAATAATGTATCCCTTTGAAATCTTAAAACTCAAATTGATTGTAAATTTGTTTATAACTTAGTGATTAAGGAAGAAACTCAGTTTACAATAATGTATCCTTTTGAAATCTTAAAACTCAAATTGAGTGTAAATTAGGTAATAACTTAGTGATTAAGGAAGAAACTCAGTTTTCAATAATGTATCCTTATGAAATAGTAGAAATCAAATTGAATGTAAATTAGGTTAATGCTTTGTGATTAAGTAAGAAACACCATTTTCAATAATGTATCCTTTTGAAATCTTAAAACTCAAATTGTGTGTAAATTAGTTAATAACTTAGTGATTAAGGAATTAACTCATTTTTCAATAATGAATCCATTTGAAATCTTAAAACTCAAATTGAGTGTAAATTAGGTGATAACTTAGTGATTAAGGAAGAAACTCCATTTTCAATAATGTATCCCTTTGAAATCTTAAAACTCAAATTGAGTGTAAATTAGTTTATCACTTAGTGATTAAGGTAAAAAACTCAGCTTTCAATAATGTATCCTTTTGAAATCTTAAAACTCAAATTGAGTGTAAATTAGGTAATAACTTAGTGATTAAGGAAGAAACTCAGTTTTCAATAATGTATCCTTTTGAAATATTAGAACTCAAATTGAATGTAAATTAGGTTAATACTTTGTGATTAAGTAAGAAACACCATTTTCAATAATGTATCCTTTTGAAATCTTAAAACTCAAATTGAGTTTAAATTTGGTTATAACTTAGTGATTAAGGAGGAAACTCAGTTTTCAATAATGTATCCTTTTGAAATATTAAAACTCAAATTGTATGTAAATTAGGTTAATACTTTGTGATTAAGTAAGAAACACCATTTTCAATAATGTATCCTTTTGAAATCTTAAAACTCAAATTGTGTGTAAATTAGTTAATAACTTAGTGATTAAGGAATTAACTCATTTTTCAATAATGAATCCATTTGAAATCTTAAAACTCAAATTGAATGTAAATTAGGTGATAAAGGAAGCAACTCCATTTTCAATAATGTATCCCTTTGAAATCTTAAAACTCAAATTGAGTGTAAATTAGTTTATAACTTAGTGATTAAGGAAGAAACTCAATTTTCCTTTTGAAAATCTTAAAACTCAAATTGAGTGTAAATTTGGTTATAACTTAGTGATTAAGGAAGAAACTCAGTTTTCATTAATGTATCCTTTTGAAATATTAAAACTCAAATTGAATGTAAATTAGGTTAATACTTTGTGATTAAGTAAGAAACACCATTTTCAATAATGTATCCTTTTGAAATCTTAAAACTCAAATTGTGTGTAAATTAGTTAATAACTTAGTGATTAAGGAAGAAACTCCATTTTCAATAATTTATCCTTTTGAAATCTTAAAACTCAAATTGAATGTAAATTAGGTTAATATTTGGTGATTAAGGAAGAAACTCGATTTTCAATAATGTATCCTTAAGAAATATTAAAACTCAAATTGAGTGTAAATTAGTTAATAACTTAGTGATTAAGGAATTAACTCATTTTTCCATAATGAATTCTTTTGAAATCATAAAACTCAAATTGAGTGAAAATTAGGTGATAACTTAGTGATTAAGGAAGAAACTCCATTTTCAATAATGTATCCCTTTGAAATCTTAAAACTCAAATTGATATTAAATTAATTTATAACTTAGTGATTAAGGAAGAAAGTCAGTTTTCAATAATGTATCCTTTTGAAATCTTAAAACTCAAATTGAGTTTAAATTAGGTAATAACTTAGTGATTAAGGAAGAAACTCAGTTTTCAATAATGTATCCTTATGAACTATTAGAAATCAAATTGAATGTAAATTAGGTTAATACTTTGTGATTAAGTAAGAAACACCATTTTCAATAATGTATCCTTTTGAAATCTTAAAACTCAAATTGTGTGTAAATTAGTTAATAACTTAGTGATTAAGGAATTAACTCATTTTTCAATAATGAATCCATTTGAAATCTTAAAACTCAAATTGAGTGTAAATTAGGTGATAAAGGAAACAACTCCATTTTCAATAATGTATCCCTTTGAAATCTTAAAACTCAAATTGAGTGTAAATTAGTTTATAACTTAGTGATTAAGGAAGAAACTCAGTTTTCCTTTTGAAATCTTAAAACTCAAATTGAGTGTAAATTTGGTTATAACTTAGTGATTAAGGAAGAAACTCAATTTTCAATAATGTATCCTTTTGAAATATTAAAACTCAAATTGAATGTAAATTAGGTTAATACTTTGTGATTAAGTAAGAAACACCATTTTCAATAATGTATCCTTTTGAAATCTTAAAACTCAAATTGTTTGTAAATTAGTTAATAACTTAGTGATTAAGGAAGAAACTCCATTTTCAATAATTTATCCTTTTGAAATCTTAAAACTCAAATTGAATGTAAATTAGGTTAATATTTGGTGATTAAGGAAGAAACTCGATTTTCAATAATGTATCCTTAAGAAATATTAAAACTCAAATTGAGTGTAAACTAGTTAATAACTTAGTGATTAAGGAATTAACTCATTTTTCAATAATGAATCATTTTGAAATCTTAATACTCAAATTGAGTGCAAATTATGTGATAACTTAGTGATTAAGGATGAAACTCAGTTTTCAATAATGTATCCTTTTGAAATCTTAAAACTCATATTGAGTGCAAATTTGTTTATAACTTAGTGACTAAGGAAGAAACTCAGTTTTCAATAATGTATCCTTTTGAAATCTTAAAACTCAAACTGAGTGTAAATTAGGTTATAACTTAGTGATTAAGGAAGAAACACAGTTTTCAATAATGTAGCCTTTTGAAATATTAAAACTCAAATTGAATGTAAATTAGGTTAATACTTTGTGATTAAGGAAGAAACTCAATTTTCAATAATGTATCCTTTTGAAATCTTAAAACTCAAATTGTGTGTAAATTATTTAATAACTTAGTAATTAAGGAAGAAACTCCATTTTCAATAATTTATCCTTTTGAAATCTTAAAACTAAAATTGAATGTAAATTAGGTTAATATTTGGTGAATAAGGAATTAACTCATTTTTCTATAATGAATCCATTTGAAATATTAAAACTCAAATTGAGTGTAAATTAGTTAATAACTTAGTGATTAAGGAATTAACTCATTTTTCAATAATGAATCCATTTGAAATCTTAAAACTCAAATTGAGTGTAAATTAGGTGATAACTTAGTGATTAAGACGAAACTCCATTTTTAATAATGTATCCATTTGATATCTTAAAACTCAAATTGAGTGTAAATTAGGTAATAACTTAGTGATTAAGGAAGAAACTCAATTTTCAATAATGTATTCTTTTGAAATCTTAAAACTCAAATTGAGTGTAAATTTAGTTATAACTTAGTGATTAAGGAAGAAACTCAGTTTTCAATAATGTATCCTTTTGAAATCATAAAACTCAAATTGAATGTAAATTAGGTTAATACTTAGTGATTAAGGAAGAAACTCAATTTTCAATAATTTATCCTTTTGAAATCTTAAAACTCAAATTGAATGTAAATTAGGTTAATACTTGGTGATTAAGGAAGAAACTCCATTTTCAATAATGTATCCTTTTGAAATATTAAAACTCAAATTGAGTGTAAATTAGTTAATAACTTAGTGATTAAGGAATTAACTCATTTTTCAATAATGAATCCATTTGAAATCTTAAAACTCAAATTGAGTGCAAATTAGGTGATAACTTAGTGATTAAAGAAGAAACTCCATTTTCAATAATGTATCCCTTTGAAATCTTAAAACTCAAATTGAGTGTAAATTAGTTTATAACTTAGCGACTAAGGAAGAAACTCAGTTTTCAATAATGTATCCTTTTGAAATCTTAAAACTCAAATTGAGTGTAAATTAGGTAATAACTTAGTGATTAAGGAAGAAACACAGTTTTCAATAATGTATCCTTTTGAAATATTAAAACTCAAATTGAATGTAAATTAGGTTAATACTTTGTGATTAAGTAAGAAACACCATTTTCAATAATGTATCCTTTTGAAATCTTAAAACTCAAATTGTGTATAAATTAGTTAATAACTTAGTGAATAAGGAAGAAACTCCATTTTCAATAATTTAACCTTTTGAAATCTTAAAACTCAAATTGAATGTAAATTAGGTTAATATTTGGTGATTAAGGAAGAAACTCGATTTTCAATAATGTATCCTTAAGAAATATTAAAACTCAAATTGAGTGTAAATTAGTTAATAACTTAGTGATTAAGGAATTAACTCATTTTTCCATAATGAATTCTTTTGAAATCATAAAACTCAAATTGAGTGAAAATTAGGTGATAACTTAGTGATTAAGGAAGAAACTCCATTTTCAATAATGTATCCCTTTGAAATCTTAAAACTCAAATTGATATTAAATTAATTTATAACTTAGTGATTAAGGAAGAAAGTCAGTTTTCAATAATGTATCCTTTTGAAATATTAAAACTCAAATTGAATGTAAATTAGGTTAATACTTTGTGATTAAGGTAGAAACTCAATTTTCAATAATGTACCCTTTTGAAATCTTAAAACTCAAATTGTGTGTAAATTATTTAATAACTTAGTGATTAAGGAAGAAACTCCATTTTCAATAATGTATCCTTTTGAAATATTAAAACTCAAATTGAGTGTAAATTAGTTAATAACTTAGTGATTAAGGAATTAACTCATTTTTCAATAATGAATCCATTTGAAATCTTAAAACTCAAATTGAGTGCAAATTAGGTGATAACTTAGTGATTAAAGAAGAAACTCCATTTTCAATAATGTATCCCTTTGAAATCTTAAAACTCAAATTGAGTGTAAATTAGTTTATAACTTAGTGATTAAGGAAGAAACTCAATTTTCCTTTTGAAATCTTAAAACTCAAATTGAGTGTAAATTTGGTTATAACTTAGTGATTAAGGAAGAAACTCAGTTTTCATTAATGTATCCTTTTGAAATATTAAAACTCAAATTGAATGTAAATTAGGTTAATACTTTGTGATTAAGTAAGAAACACCATTTTCAATAATGTATCCTTTTGAAATCTTAAAACTCAAATTGTGTGTAAATTAGTTAATAACTTAGTGATTAAGGAAGAAACTCCATTTTCAATAATTTATCCTTTTGAAATCTTAAAACTCAAATTGAATGTAAATTAGGTTAATATTTGGTGATTAAGGAAGAAACTCGATTTTCAATAATGTATCCTTAAGAAATATTAAAACTCAAATTGAGTGTAAATTAGTTAATAACTTAGTGATTAAGGAATTAACTCATTTTTCCATAATGAATTCTTTTGAAATCATAAAACTCAAATTGAGTGAAAATTAGGTGATAACTTAGTGATTAAGGAAGAAACTCCATTTTCAATAATGTATCCCTTTGAAATCTTAAAACTCAAATTGATATTAAATTAATTATAACTTGGTGATTAAGGAAGAAAGTCAGTTTTCAATAATGTATCCTTTTGAAATATTAAAACTCAAATTGAGTGTAAATTTAGTTATAACTTAGTGATTAAGGAAGAAACTCAGTTTTCAATAATGTATCCTTTTGAAATATTAGAAATCAAATTGAATGTAAATTAGGTTAATACTTTGTGATTAAGTAAGAAACACCATTTTCAATAATGTATCCTTTTGAAATCTTAAAACTCAAATTGTGTGTAAATTAGTTAATAACTTAGTGATTAAGGAATTAACTCATTTTTCAATAATGAATCCATTTGAAATCTTAAAACTCAAATTGAGTGTAAATTAGGTGATAAAGGAAACAACTCCATTTTCAATAATGTATCCCTTTGAAATCTTAAAACTCAAATTGAGTGTAAATTAGTTTATAACTTAGTGATTAAGGAAGAAACTCAGTTTTCCTTTTGAAATCTTAAAACTCAAATTGAGTGTAAATTTGGTTATAACTTAGTGATTAAGGAAGAAACTCAATTTTCAATAATGTATCCTTTTGAAATATTAAAACTCAAATTGAATGTAAATTAGGTTAATACTTTGTGATTAAGTAAGAAACACCATTTTCAATAATGTATCCTTTTGAAATCTTAAAACTCAAATTGTTTGTAAATTAGTTAATAACTTAGTGATTAAGGAAGAAACTCCATTTTCAATAATTTATCCTTTTGAAATCTTAAAACTCAAATTGAATGTAAATTAGGTTAATATTTGGTGATTAAGGAAGAAACTCGATTTTCAATAATGTATCCTTAAGAAATATTAAAACTCAAATTGAGTGTAAACTAGTTAATAACTTAGTGATTAAGGAATTAACTCATTTTTCAATAATGAATCCTTTTGAAATCTTAATACTCAAATTGAGTGCAAATTATGTGATAACTTAGTGATTAAGGATGAAACTCAGTTTTCAATAATGTATCCTTTTGAAATCTTAAAACTCATATTGAGTGCAAATTTGTTTATAACTTAGTGACTAAGGAAGAAACTCAGTTTTCAATAATGTATCCTTTTGAAATCTTAAAACTCAAACTGAGTGTAAATTAGGTTATAACTTAGTGATTAAGGAAGAAACACAGTTTTCAATAATGTAGCCTTTTGAAATATTAAAACTCAAATTGAATGTAAATTAGGTTAATACTTTGTGATTAAGGAAGAAACTCAATTTTCAATAATGTATCCTTTTGAAATCTTAAAACTCAAATTGTGTGTAAATTATTTAATAACTTAGTAATTAAGGAAGAAACTCCATTTTCAATAATTTATCCTTTTGAAATCTTAAAACTCAAATTGAATGTAAATTAGGTTAATATTTGGTGAATAAGGAATTAACTCATTTTTCTATAATGAATCCATTTGAAATATTAAAACTCAAATTGAGTGTAAATTAGTTAATAACTTAGTGATTAAGGAATTAACTCATTTTTCAATAATGAATCCATTTGAAATCTTAAAACTCAAATTGAGTGTAAATTAGGTGATAACTTAGTGATTAAGACGAAACTCCATTTTTAATAATGTATCCATTTGATATCTTAAAACTCAAATTCAGTGTAAATTAGTTTATAACTTAGTGATTAAGGAAGAAACTCAATTTTCAATAATGTATTCTTTTGAAATCTTAAAACTCAAATTGAGTGTAAATTAGGTTATAACTTAGTGATTAAGGAAGAAACTCAGTTTTCAATAATGTATCCTTTTGAAATATTAAAACTCAAATTGAATGTAAATTAGGTTAATACTTAGTGATTAAGGAAGAAACTCAATTTTCAATAATTTATCCTTTTGAAATCTTAAAACTCAAATTGAATGTAAATTAGGTTAATACTTGGTGATTAAGGAAGAAACTCCATTTTCAATAATGTATCCTTTTGAAATATTAAAACTCAAATTGAGTGTAAATTAGTTAATAACTTAGTGATTAAGGAATTAACTCATTTTTCAATAATGAATCCATTTGAAATCTTAAAACTCAAATTGAGTGCAAATTAGGTGATAACTTAGTGATTAAAGAAGAAACTCCATTTTCAATAATGTATCCCTTTGAAATCTTAAAACTCAAATTGAGTGTAAATTAGTTTATAACTTAGCGACTAAGGAAGAAACTCAGTTTTCAATAATGTATCCTTTTGAAATCTTAAAACTCAAATTGAGTGTAAATTAGGTAATAACTTAGTGATTAAGGAAGAAACACAGTTTTCAATAATGTATCCTTTTGAAATATTAAAACTCAAATTGAATGTAAATTAGGTTAATACTTTGTGATTAAGTAAGAAACACCATTTTCAATAATGTATCCTTTTGAAATCTTAAAACTCAAATTGTGTATAAATTAGTTAATAACTTAGTGATTAAGGAAGAAACTCCATTTTCAATAATTTAACCTTTTGAAATCTTAAAACTCAAATTGAATGTAAATTAGGTTAATATTTGGTGATTAAGGAAGAAACTCGATTTTCAATAATGTATCCTTAAGAAATATTAAAACTCAAATTGAGTGTAAATTAGTTAATAACTTAGTGATTAAGGAATTAACTCATTTTTCCATAATGAATTCTTTTGAAATCATAAAACTCAAATTGAGTGAAAATTAGGTGATAACTTAGTGATTAAGGAAGAAACTCCATTTTCAATAATGTATCCCTTTGAAATCTTAAAACTCAAATTGATATTAAATTAATTTATAACTTAGTGATTAAGGAAGAAAGTCAGTTTTCAATAATGTATCCTTTTGAAATATTAAAACTCAAATTGAATGTAAATTAGGTTAATACTTTGTGATTAAGGTAGAAACTCAATTTTCAATAATGTACCCTTTTGAAATCTTAAAACTCAAATTGTGTGTAAATTATTTAATAACTTAGTGATTAAGGAAGAAACTCCATTTTCAATAATGTATCCTTTTGAAATATTAAAACTCAAATTGAGTGTAAATTAGTTAATAACTTAGTGATTAAGGAATTAACTCATTTTTCAATAATGAATCCATTTGAAATCTTAAAACTCAAATTGAGTGCAAATTAGGTGATAACTTAGTGATTAAAGAAGAAACTCCATTTTCAATAATGTATCCCTTTGAAATCTTAAAACTCAAATTGATATTAAATTAATTTATAACTTAGTGATTAAGGAAGAAAGTCAGTTTTCAATAATGTATCCTTTTGAAATCTTAAAACTCAAATTGAGTGTAAATTAGGTAATAACTTAGTGATTAAGGAAGAAACTCAGTTTTCAATAATGTATCCTTATGAAATATTAGAAATCAAATTGAATGTAAATTAGGTTAATACTTTGTGATTAAGTAAGAAACACCATTTTCAATAATGTATCCTTTTGAAATCTTAAAACTCAAATTGTGTGTAAATTAGTTAATAACTTAGTGATTAAGGAATTAACTCATTTTTCAATAATGAATCCATTTGAAATCTTAAAACTCAAATTGAGTGTAAATTAGGTGATAAAGGAAACAACTCCATTTTCAATAATGTATCCCTTTGAAATCTTAAAACTCAAATTGAGTTTAAATTAGTTTATAACTTAGTGATTAAGGAAGAAACTCAATTTTCCTTTTGAAATCTTAAAACTCAAATTGAGTGTAAATTTGGTTATAACTTAGTGATTAAGGAAGAAACTCAGTTTTCATTAATGTATCCTTTTGAAATATTAAAACTCAAATTGAATGTAAATTAGGTTAATACTTTGTGATTAAGTAAGAAACACCATTTTCAATAATGTATCCTTTTGAAATCTTAAAACTCAAATTGTGTGTAAATTAGTTAATAACTTAGTGATTAAGGAAGAAACTCCATTTTCAATAATTTATCCTTTTGAAATCTTAAAACTCAAATTGAATGTAAATTAGGTTAATATTTGGTGATTAAGGAAGAAACTCGATTTTCAATAATGTATCCTTAAGAAATATTAAAACTCAAATTGAGTGTAAATTAGTTAATAACTTAGTGATTAAGGAATTAACTCATTTTTCCATAATGAATTCTTTTGAAATCATAAAACTCAAATTGAGTGAAAATTAGGTGATAACTTAGTGATTAAGGAAGAAACTCCATTTTCAATAATGTATCCCTTTGAAATCTTAAAACTCAAATTGATATTAAATTAATTTATAACTTAGTGATTAAGGAAGAAAGTCAGTTTTCAATAATGTATCCTTTTGAAATCTTAAAACTCAAATTGAGTGTAAATTAGGTAATAACTTAGTGATTAAGGAAGAAACTCAGTTTTCAATAATGTATCCTTATGAAATATTAGAAATCAAATTGAATGTAAATTAGGTTAATACTTTGTGATTAAGTAAGAAACACCATTTTCAATAATGTATCCTTTTGAAATCTTAAAACTCAAATTGTGTGTAAATTAGTTAATAACTTAGTGATTAAGGAATTAACTCATTTTTCAATAATGAATCCATTTGAAATCTTAAAACTCAAATTGAGTGTAAATTAGGTGATAAAGGAAACAACTCCATTTTCAATAATGTATCCCTTTGAAATCTTAAAACTCAAATTGAGTGTAAATTAGTTTATAACTTAGTGATTAAGGAAGAAACTCAGTTTTCCTTTTGAAATCTTAAAACTCAAATTGAGTGTAAATTTAGTTATAACTTAGTGATTAAGGAAGAAACTCAATTTTCAATAATGTATCCTTTTGAAATATTAAAACTCAAATTGAATGTAAATTAGGTTAATACTTTGTGATTAAGTAAGAAACACCATTTTCAATAATGTATCCTTTTGAAATCTTAAAACTCAAATTGTTTGTAAATTAGTTAATAACTTAGTGATTAAGGAAGAAACTCCATTTTCAATAATTTATCCATTTGAAATCTTAAAACTCAAATTGAATGTAAATTAGGTTAATATTTGGTGATTAAGGAAGAAACTCGATTTTCAATAATGTATCCTTAAGAAATATTAAAACTCAAATTGAGTGTAAACTAGTTAATAACTTAGTGATTAAGGAATTAACTCATTTTTCAATAATGAATCCTTTTGAAATCTTAATACTCAAATTGAGTGCAAATTAGGTGATAACTTAGTGATTAAGGATGAAACTCAGTTTTCAATAATGTATCCTTTTGAAATCTTAAAACTCATATTGAGTGCAAATTTGTTTATAACTTAGTGACTAAGGAAGAAACTCAGTTTTCAATAATGTATCCTTTTAAAATCTTAAAACTCAAACTGAGTGTAAATTAGGTTATAACTTAGTGATTAAGGAAGAAACACAGTTTTCAATAATGTAGCCTTTTGAAATATTAAAACTCAAATTGAATGTAAATTAGGTTAATACTTTGTGATTAAGGAAGAAACTCAATTTTCAATAATGTATCCTTTTGAAATCTTAAAACTCAAATTGTGTGTAAATTATTTAATAACTTAGTAATTAAGGAAGAAACTCCATTTTCAATAATTTATCCTTTTGAAATCTTAAAACTCAAATTGAATGTAAATTAGGTTAATATTTGGTGAATAAGGAATTAACTCATTTTTCTAGAATGAATCCATTTGAAATATTAAAACTCAAATTGAGTGTAAATTAGTTAATAACTTAGTGATTAAGGAATTAACTCATTTTTCAATAATGAATCCATTTGAAATCTTAAAACTCAAATTGAGTGTAAATTAGGTGATAACTTAGTGATTAAGACGAAACTCCATTTTTAATAATGTATCCATTTGATATCTTAAAACTCAAATTGAGTGTAAATTAGTTTATAACTTAGTGATTAAGGAAGAAACTCAATTTTCAATAATGTATTCTTTTGAAATCTTAAAACTCAAATTGAGTGTAAATTAGGTTATAACTTAGTGATTAAGGAAGAAACTCAGTTTTCAATAATGTATCCTTTTGAAATCTTAAAACTCAAATTGAATGTAAATTAGGTTAATACTTAGTGATTAAGGAAGAAACTCAATTTTCAATAATTTATCCTTTTGAAATCTTAAAACTCAAATTGAATGTAAATTAGGTTAATACTTGGTGATTAAGGAAGAAACTCCATTTTCAATAATGTATCCTTTTGAAATATTAAAACTCAAATTGAGTGTAAATTAGTTAATAACTTAGTGATTAAGGAATTAACTCATTTTTCAATAATGAATCCATTTGAAATCTTAAAACTCAAATTGAGTGCAAATTAGGTGATAACTTAGTGATTAAAGAAGAAACTCCATTTTCAATAATGTATCCCTTTGAAATCTTAAAACTCAAATTGAGTGTAAATTAGTTTATAACTTAGCGACTAAGGAAGAAACTCAGTTTTCAATAATGTATCCTTTTGAAATCTTAAAACTCAAATTGAGTGTAAATTAGGTAATAACTTAGTGATTAAGGAAGAAACACAGTTTTCAATAATGTATCCTTTTGAAATATTAAAACTCAAATTATTGAAAATGGGAAACTCAAATTAATAACACAGTTTTAATATTTCAAAAGGATACATTATTGAAAACTGTGTTTCTTCCTTAATCACTAAGTTATAAAGTAATTTACACTCAATTTGAGTTTTAAGATTTCAAAGGGATACATTATTGAAAATGGAGTTTCTTCCTTAATCACTAAGTTATCACCTTATTTACACTCAATTTGAGTTTTAAGATTTCAAATGGTTTCATTATTGAAAAATGAGTTAATTCCTTAATCACTAAGTTATTAACTAATTTACACTCAATTTGAGTTTTAAAATTTCAAAATGATACATTATTGAAAATGGTGTTTCTTACTTAATCACAAAGTATTAACCTAATTTACATTCAATTTGAGTTTTAATATTTCAAAAGGATACATTATTGAAGGATACATTATTGAAAACTGTGTTTCTTCCTTAATCACTAAGTTATAAAGTAATTTACACTCAATTTGAGTTTTAAGATTTCAAAGGGATTCATTATTGAAAATGGAGTTTCTTCCTTAATCACTAAGTTATCACCTTATTTACACTCAATTTGAGTTTTAAGATTTCAAATGGTTTCATTATTGAAAAATGAGTTAATTCCTTAATCACTAAGTTATTAACTAATTTACACTCAATTTGAGTTTTAATATTTCAAAATGATACATTATTGAAAATGGTGTTTCTTACTTAATCACAAAGTATTAACCTAATTTACATTCAATTTGAGTTTTAATATTTCAAAAGGATACATTATTGAAAACTGTGTTTCTTCCTTAATCACTAAGTTATAAACAACAAATTTACACTCAATTTGAGTTTTAAGATTTCAAAGGGATACATTATTGAAAATGGAGTTTCTTCTTTAATCACTAAGTTATCACCTAATTTACACTCAATTTGAGTTTTAAGATTTCAAATGGATTCATTATTGAAAAATGAGTTAATTCCTTAATCAATAAGTTATTAACTAATTTACATTCAATTTGAGTTTTAAGATTTCAAAAGGATAAATTATTGAAAATGGAGTTTCTTCCTTAATCACTAAGTATTAACCTAATTTACATTCAATTTGAGTTTTAATATTTCAAAATGATACATTATTGAAAGCTGAGTTTCTTCCTTAATCACTAAGTTATTACCTAATTTACACTCAATTTGAGTTTTAAGATTTCAAAAGGATACATTATTGAAATCTGTGTTTGTTCCTTAATCACTAAGTTATAAACTAATTTACACTCAATTTGAGTTTTAAGATTTCAAAGGGATGCATTATTGAAAATGGAGTTTCTTCCTTAATCACTAAGTTATCACCTAATTTACACTCAATTTGAGTTTTAAGATTTCAAATGGATTCATTATTGAAAAATGAGTTAATTCCTTAATCACTAAGTTATTAACTAATTTACATTCAATTTGAGTTTTAAGATTTCAAAAGGATAAATTATTGAAAATGGAGTTTCTTCCTTAATCACTAAGTATACATTCAATTTGAGTTTTAATATTTCAAAATGATACATTATTGAAAGCTGAGTTTCTTCCTTAATCAATAAGTTATAATCTAATTTACACTCAATTTGAGTTTTAAGATTTCAAAAGGATACATTATTGAAAACTGAGTTTCTTCCTTAATCACTAAGTTATAAACTAATTTACACTCAATTTGAGTTTTAAGATTTCAAAGGGATACATTATTGAAAATGGAGTATCTTCCTTAATCACTAAGTTATCACCTAATTTACACTCAATTTGAGTTTTAAGATTTCAAATGGATTGATTATTGAAAAATGAGTTAATTCCTTAATCACTAAGTTCTTAACTAATTTACACACAATTTTAGTTTTAAGATTTCAATAGGATACATTATTGAAAATGTTGTTTCTTACTCACAAAGTATTAACCTAATTTACATTCAATTTGAGTTTTAATATTTCAAAAGGATACATTATTGAAAACTGTGTTTTTTCCTTAATCACTAAGTTGTAAACTAATTTACACTCAATTTGAGTTTTAAGATTTCAAAGGAATACATTATTGAAAATGGAGTTTCTTCCTTAATCACTAAGTTATCACCTAATTTACACTCAATTTGAGTTTTAAGATTTCAAATGGATTCATTATTGAAAAATGAGTTAATTCCTTAATCACTAAGTTATTAACTAATTTACACACAATTTTAGTTTTAAGATTTCAAAAGGATACATTATTGAAAATGGTGTTTCTTACTTAATCACTAAGTATTAACCTAATTTACATTCAATTTGAGTTTTAATATTTCAAAAGGATACATTATTGAAAACTGTGTTTCTTCCTTAATCACTAAGTTATAAAGTAATTTACACTCAATTTGAGTTTTAAGATTTCAAAGGGATACATTATTGAAAATGGAGTTTCTTCCTTAATCACTAAGTTATCACCTTATTTACACTCAATTTGAGTTTTAAGATTTCAAATGGTTTCATTATTGAAAAATGAGTTAATTCCTTAATCACTAAGTTATTAACTAATTTACACTCAATTTGAGTTTTAAAATTTCAAAATGATACATTATTGAAAATGGTGTTTCTTACTTAATCACAAAGTATTAACCTAATTTACATTCAATTTGAGTTTTAATATTTCAAAAGGATACATTATTGAAGGATACATTATTGAAAACTGTGTTTCTTCCTTAATCACTAAGTTATAAAGTAATTTACACTCAATTTGAGTTTTAAGATTTCAAAGGGATTCATTATTGAAAATGGAGTTTCTTCCTTAATCACTAAGTTATCACCTTATTTACACTCAATTTGAGTTTTAAGATTTCAAATGGTTTCATTATTGAAAAATGAGTTAATTCCTTAATCACTAAGTTATTAACTAATTTACACTCAATTTGAGTTTTAATATTTCAAAATGATACATTATTGAAAATGGTGTTTCTTACTTAATCACAAAGTATTAACCTAATTTACATTCAATTTGAGTTTTAATATTTCAAAAGGATACATTATTGAAAACTGTGTTTCTTCCTTAATCACTAAGTTATAAACAACAAATTTACACTCAATTTGAGTTTTAAGATTTCAAAGGGATACATTATTGAAAATGGAGTTTCTTCTTTAATCACTAAGTTATCACCTAATTTACACTCAATTTGAGTTTTAAGATTTCAAATGGATTCATTATTGAAAAATGAGTTAATTCCTTAATCAATAAGTTATTAACTAATTTACATTCAATTTGAGTTTTAAGATTTCAAAAGGATAAATTATTGAAAATGGAGTTTCTTCCTTAATCACTAAGTATTAACCTAATTTACATTCAATTTGAGTTTTAATATTTCAAAATGATACATTATTGAAAGCTGAGTTTCTTCCTTAATCACTAAGTTATTACCTAATTTACACTCAATTTGAGTTTTAAGATTTCAAAAGGATACATTATTGAAATCTGTGTTTGTTCCTTAATCACTAAGTTATAAACTAATTTACACTCAATTTGAGTTTTAAGATTTCAAAGGGATGCATTATTGAAAATGGAGTTTCTTCCTTAATCACTAAGTTATCACCTAATTTACACTCAATTTGAGTTTTAAGATTTCAAATGGATTCATTATTGAAAAATGAGTTAATTCCTTAATCACTAAGTTATTAACTAATTTACATTCAATTTGAGTTTTAAGATTTCAAAAGGATAAATTATTGAAAATGGAGTTTCTTCCTTAATCACTAAGTATACATTCAATTTGAGTTTTAATATTTCAAAATGATACATTATTGAAAGCTGAGTTTCTTCCTTAATCAATAAGTTATAATCTAATTTACACTCAATTTGAGTTTTAAGATTTCAAAAGGATACATTATTGAAAACTGAGTTTCTTCCTTAATCACTAAGTTATAAACTAATTTACACTCAATTTGAGTTTTAAGATTTCAAAGGGATACATTATTGAAAATGGAGTATCTTCCTTAATCACTAAGGTATCACCTAATTTACACTCAATTTGAGTTTTAAGATTTCAAATGGATTGATTATTGAAAAATGAGTTAATTCCTTAACCACTAAGTTCTTAACTAATTTACACACAATTTTAGTTTTAAGATTTCAAAAGGATACATTATTGAAAATGTTGTTTCTTACTCACAAAGTATTAACCTAATTTACATTCAATTTGAGTTTTAATATTTCAAAAGGATACATTATTGAAAACTGTGTTTTTTCCTTAATCACTAAGTTGTAAACTAATTTACACTCAATTTGAGTTTTAAGATTTCAAAGGAATACATTATTGAAAATGGAGTTTCTTCCTTAATCACTAAGTTATCACCTAATTTACACTCAATTTGAGTTTTAAGATTTCAAATGGATTCATTATTGAAAAATGAGTTAATTCCTTAATCACTAAGTTATTAACTAATTTACACACAATTTTAGTTTTAAGATTTCAAAAGGATACATTATTGAAAATGGTGTTTCTTACTTAATCACTAAGTATTAACCTAATTTACATTCAATTTGAGTTTTAATATTTCAAAAGGATACATTATTGAAAACTGTGTTTCTTCCTTAATCACTAAGTTATAAAGTAATTTACACTCAATTTGAGTTTTAAGATTTCAAAGGGATACATTATTGAAAATGGAGTTTCTTCCTTAATCACTAAGTTATCACCTTATTTACACTCAATTTGAGTTTTAAGATTTCAAATGGTTTCATTATTGAAAAATGAGTTAATTCCTTAATCACTAAGTTATTAACTAATTTACACTCAATTTGAGTTTTAAAATTTCAAAATGATACATTATTGAAAATGGTGTTTCTTACTTAATCACAAAGTATTAACCTAATTTACATTCAATTTGAGTTTTAATATTTCAAAAGGATACATTATTGAAGGATACATTATTGAAAACTGTGTTTCTTCCTTAATCACTAAGTTATAAAGTAATTTACACTCAATTTGAGTTTTAAGATTTCAAAGGGATTCATTATTGAAAATGGAGTTTCTTCCTTAATCACTAAGTTATCACCTTATTTACACTCAATTTGAGTTTTAAGATTTCAAATGGTTTCATTATTGAAAAATGAGTTAATTCCTTAATCACTAAGTTATTAACTAATTTACACTCAATTTGAGTTTTAATATTTCAAAATGATACATTATTGAAAATGGTGTTTCTTACTTAATCACAAAGTATTAACCTAATTTACATTCAATTTGAGTTTTAATATTTCAAAAGGATACATTATTGAAAACTGTGTTTCTTCCTTAATCACTAAGTTATAAACAACAAATTTACACTCAATTTGAGTTTTAAGATTTCAAAGGGATACATTATTGAAAATGGAGTTTCTTCTTTAATCACTAAGTTATCACCTAATTTACACTCAATTTGAGTTTTAAGATTTCAAATGGATTCATTATTGAAAAATGAGTTAATTCCTTAATCAATAAGTTATTAACTAATTTACATTCAATTTGAGTTTTAAGATTTCAAAAGGATAAATTATTGAAAATGGAGTTTCTTCCTTAATCACTAAGTATTAACCTAATTTACATTCAATTTGAGTTTTAATATTTCAAAATGATACATTATTGAAAGCTGAGTTTCTTCCTTAATCACTAAGTTATTACCTAATTTACACTCAATTTGAGTTTTAAGATTTCAAAAGGATACATTATTGAAATCTGTGTTTGTTCCTTAATCACTAAGTTATAAACTAATTTACACTCAATTTGAGTTTTAAGATTTCAAAGGGATGCATTATTGAAAATGGAGTTTCTTCCTTAATCACTAAGTTATCACCTAATTTACACTCAATTTGAGTTTTAAGATTTCAAATGGATTCAGTATTGAAAAATGAGTTAATTCCTTAATCACTAAGTTATTAACTAATTTACATTCAATTTGAGTTTTAAGATTTCAAAAGGATAAATTATTGAAAATGGAGTTTCTTCCCTAATCACTAAGTATACATTCAATTTGAGTTTTAATATTTCAAAATGATACATTATTGAAAGCTGAGTTTCTTCCTTAATCAATAAGTTATAATCTAATTTACACTCAATTTGAGTTTTAAGATTTCAAAAGGATACATTATTGAAAACTGAGTTTCTTCCTTAATCACTAAGTTATAAACTAATTTACACTCAATTTGAGTTTTAAGATTTCAAAGGGATACATTATTGAAAATGGAGTATCTTCCTTAATCACTAAGTTATCACCTAATTTACACTCAATTTGAGTTTTAAGATTTCAAATGGATTGATTATTGAAAAATGAGTTAATTCCTTAACCACTAAGTTCTTAACTAATTTACACATAATTTTAGTTTTAAGATTTCAAAAGGATACATTATTGAAAATGTTGTTTCTTACTTAATCACTAAGTATTAACCTAATTTACATTCAATTTGAGTTTTAATATTTCAAAAGGATAAATTATTGAAAACTGTGTTTTTTCCTTAATCACTAAGTTGTAAACTAATTTACACTCAATTTGAGTTTTAAGATTTCAAAGGAATACATTATTGAAAATGGAGTTTCTTCCTTAATCACTAAGTTATCACCTAATTTACACTCAATTTGAGTTTTAAGATTTCAAATGGATTCATTATTGAAAAATGAGTTAATTCCTTAATCACTAAGTTATTAACTAATTTACACACAATTTTAGTTTTAAGATTTCAAAAGGATACATTATTGAAAATGGTGTTTCTTACTTAATCACTAAGTATTAACCTAATTTACATTCAATTTGAGTTTTAATATTTCAAAAGGATACATTATTGAAAGCTGAGTTTCTTCCTTAATCACTAAGTTATAACCTAATTTACACTCAATTTGAGTTTTAAGATTTCAAAAGGATACATTATTAAAAACTGAGTTTCTTCCTTAATCTAGTTATAAACTAATTTACACTCAATTTGAGTTTTAAGATTTCAAAGGGATACATTACTGAAAATGGAGTATCTTCCTTAATCACTAAGTTATCACCTAATTTACACTCAATTTGAGTTTTAAGATTTCAAATGGATTGATTATTGAAAAATGAGTTAATTCCTTAATCACTAAGTTATTAACTAATTTACACACAATTTTAGTTTTAAGATTTCGAAAGGATACATTATTGAAAATGGTGTTTCTTACTTAATCACAAAGTATTAACCTAATTTACATTCGATTTGAGTTTTAATATTTCAAAAGGATACATTATTGAAAACTGTGTTTTTTCCTTAATCACTAAGTTATAAACTAATTTACACTCAATTTGAGTTTTAAGATTTCAAATGGTTACATTATTGAAAATGGAGTTTCTTCCTTAATCACTAAGTTATCACCTAATTTACACTCAATTTGAGTTTTAAGATTTCAAATGGATTCATTATTGAAAAATGAGTTAATTCCTTAATCACTAAGTTATTAACTAATTTACACACAATTTTAGTTTTAAGATTTCAAATGGATACATTATTGAAAATGGTGTTTCTTACTTAATCACTAAGTATTAACCTAATTTACATTAAATTTGAGTTTTAAGATTTCAAAAGGATAAATTATTGAAAATGGAGTTTCTTCCTTAATTACCAAGTATTAACCTAATTTACATTCAATTTGAGTTTTAAGATTTCAAAAGGATAAATTATTGAAAATGGAGTTTCTTCCTTAATCACTAAGTTATTAACTAATTTACACACAATTTGAGTTTTAAGATTTCAAAAGGATACATTATTGAAAACTGAGTTTCTTCCTTAATCACTAAGTTAAAAACTAATTTACACTCAATTTGAGTTTTAAGATTTCAAAGGGATACATTATTGAAAATGGAGTTTCTTCCTTAATCACTAAGTTATCACCTAATTTACACTCAATTTGAATTTTAAGATTTCAAATGGATTCATTATTGAAAAATGAGTTAATTCCTTAATCACTAAGTTATTAACTAATTTACATTCAATTTGAGTTTTAAGATTTCAAAAGGATAAATTATTGAAAATGGGGTTTCTTCCTTAATCACTAAGTATTAACCAAATTTACATTCAATTTGAGTTTTAATATTTCAAAATGATACATTATTGAAAGCTGAGTTTCTTCCTTAATCACTAAGTTATAACCTAATTTACACTCAATTTGAGTTTTAAGATTTCAAAAGGATACATTATTGAAAACTGAGTTTCTTCCTTAATCTAGTTATAAACTAATTTACACTCAATTTGAGTTTTAAGATTTCAAAGGGATACATTACTGAAAATGGAGTATCTTCCTTAATCACTAAGTTATCACCTAATTTACACTCAATTTGAGTTTTAAGATTTCAAATGGATTGATTATTGAAAAATGAGTTAATTCCTTAATCACTAAGTTATTAACTAATTTACACTCAATTTGAGTTTTAATATTTCAAAAGGATACATTAATGAAAATGGTGTTTCTTACTTAATCAAAAAGTATTAACCTAAATTACATTCAATTTGAGTTTTAATATTTCAAAAGGATACATTATTGAAAACTGTGTTTCTTCCTTAATCACTAAGTTATAAACTAATTTACACTCAATTTGAGTTTTAAGATTTCAAAGGGATACATTATTGAAAATGGAGTTTCTTCCTTAATCACTAAGTTATCACCTAATTTACACTCAATTTGAGTTTTAAGATTTCAAATGGATTCATTATTTAAAAATGAGTTAATTCCTTAATCACTAAGTTATTAACTAATTTACACTCAATTTGAGTTTTAAAATTTCAAAAGGATACATTATTGAAAATGGTGTTTCTTACATAATCACAAAGTATTAACCTAATTTACATTCAATTTGAGTTTTAATATTTCAAAAGGATACATTATTGAAAACTATGTTTCTTCCTTAATCACTAAGTTATAAACTAATTTACACTCAATTTGAGTTTTAAGATTTCAAAGGGATACATTATTGAAAATGGAGTTTCTTCTTTAATCACTAAGTTATCACCTAATTTACACTCAATTTGAGTTTTAAGATTTCAAATGGATTCATTATTGAAAAATGAGTTAATTCCTTAATCACTAAGTTATTAACTAATTTACATTCAATTTGAGTTTTAAGATTTCAAAAGGATAAATTATTGAAAATGGAGTTTCTTCCTTAATCACTAAGTATTAACCTAATTTACATTCAATTTGAGTTTTAATATTTCAAAATGATACATTATTGAAAGCTGAGTTTCTTCCTTAATCACTAAGTTATTACCTAATTTACACTCAATTTGAGTTTTAAGATTTCAAAAGGATACATTATTGAAATCTGTGTTTGTTCCTTAATCACTAAGTTATAAACTAATTTACACTCAATTTGAGTTTTAAGATTTCAAAGGGATGCATTATTGAAAATGGAGTTTCTTCCTTAATCACTAAGTTATCACCTAATTTACACTCAATTTGAGTTTTAAGATTTCAAATGGATTCATTATTGAAAAATGAGTTAATTCCTTAATCACTAAGTTATTAACTAATTTACATTCAATTTGAGTTTTAAGATTTCAAAAGGATAAATTATTGAAAATGGGGTTTCTTCCTTAATCACTAAGTATTAACCAAATTTACATTCAATTTGAGTTTTAATATTTCAAAATGATACATTATTGAAAGCTGAGTTTCTTCCTTAATCACTAAGTTATAACCTAATTTACACTCAGTTTGAGTTTTAAGATTTCAAAAGGATACATTATTAAAAACTGAGTTTCTTCCTTAATCTAGTTATAAACTAATTTACACTCAATTTGAGTTTTAAGATTTCAAAGGGATACATTACTGAAAATGGAGTATCTTCCTTAATCACTAAGTTATCACCTAATTTACACTCAATTTGAGTTTTAAGATTTCAAATGGATTGATTATTGAAAAATGAGTTAATTCCTTAATCACTAAGTTATTAACTAATTTACACACAATTTTAGTTTTAAGATTTCGAAAGGATACATTATTGAAAATGGTGTTTCTTACTTAATCACAAAGTATTAACCTAATTTACATTCGATTTGAGTTTTAATATTTCAAAAGGATACATTATTGAAAACTGTGTTTTTTCCTTAATCACTAAGTTATAAACTAATTTACACTCAATTTGAGTTTTAAGATTTCAAATGGTTACATTATTGAAAATGGAGTTTCTTCCTTAATCACTAAGTTATCACCTAATTTACACTCAATTTGAGTTTTAAGATTTCAAATGGATTCATTATTGAAAAATGAGTTAATTCCTTAATCACTAAGTTATTAACTAATTTACACACAATTTTAGTTTTAAGATTTCAAATGGATACATTATTGAAAATGGTGTTTCTTACTTAATCACTAAGTATTAACCTAATTTACATTAAATTTGAGTTTTAAGATTTCAAAAGGATAAATTATTGAAAATGGAGTTTCTTCCTTAATTACCAAGTATTAACCTAATTTACATTCAATTTGAGTTTTAAGATTTCAAAAGGATAAATTATTGAAAATGGAGTTTCTTCCTTAATCACTAAGTTATTAACTAATTTACACACAATTTGAGTTTTAAGATTTCAAAAGGATACATTATTGAAAACTGAGTTTCTTCCTTAATCACTAAGTTATAAACTAATTTACACTCAATTTGAGTTTTAAGATTTCAAAGGGATACATTATTGAAAATGGAGTTTCTTCCTTAATCACTAAGTTATCACCTAATTTACACTCAATTTGAATTTTAAGATTTCAAATGGATTCATTATTGAAAAATGAGTTAATTCCTTAATCACTAAGTTATTAACTAATTTACATTCAATTTGAGTTTTAAGATTTCAAAAGGATAAATTATTGAAAATGGGGTTTCTTCCTTAATCACTAAGTATTAACCAAATTTACATTCAATTTGAGTTTTAATATTTCAAAATGATACATTATTGAAAGTTGAGTTTCTTCCTTAATCACTAAGTTATAACCTAATTTACACTCAATTTGAGTTTTAAGATTTCAAAAGGATACATTATTGAAAACTGAGTTTCTTCCTTAATCTAGTTATAAACTAATTTACACTCAATTTGAGTTTTAAGATTTCAAAGGGATACATTACTGAAAATGGAGTATCTTCCTTAATCACTAAGTTATCACCTAATTTACACTCAATTTGAGTTTTAAGATTTCAAATGGATTGATTATTGAAAAATGAGTTAATTCCTTAATCACTAAGTTATTAACTAATTTACACTAAATTTGAGTTTTAATATTTCAAAAGGATACATTAATGAAAATGGTGTTTCTTACTTAATCAAAAAGTATTAACCTAATTTACATTCAATTTGAGTTTTAATATTTCAAAAGGATACATTATTGAAAACTGTGTTTCTTCCTTAATCACTAAGTTATAAACTAATTTACACTCAATTTGAGTTTTAAGATTTCAAAGGGATACATTATTGAAAATGGAGTTTCTTCTTTAATCACTAAGTTATCACCTAATTTACACTCAATTTGAGTTTTAAGATTTCAAATGGATTCATTATTGAAAAATGAGTTAATTCCTTAATCACTAAGTTATTAACTAATTTACATTCAATTTGAGTTTTAAGATTTCAAAAGGATAAATTATTGAAAATGGAGTTTCTTCCTTAATCACTAAGTATTAACCTAATTTACATTCAATTTGAGTTTTAATATTTCAAAATGATACATTATTGAAAGCTGAGTTTCATCCTTAATCACTAAGTTATTACCTAATTTACACTCAATTTGAGTTTTAAGATTTCAAAAGGATACATTATTGAAATCTGTGTTTGTTCCTTAATCACTAAGTTATAAACTAATTTACACTCAATTTGAGTTTTAAGATTTCAAAGGGATGCATTATTGAAAATGAAGTATCTTCCTTAATCACTAAGTTATCACCTAATTTACACTCAATTTGAGTTTTAAGATTTCAAATGGATTGATTATTGAAAAATGAGTTAATTCCTTAATCACTAAGTTATTAACTAATTTAAACACAATTTTAGTTTTAAGATTTCAAAAGGATACATTATTGAAAATGGTGTTTCTTACTTAATCACAAAGTATTAACCTAATTTACATTCAATTTGAGTTTTAATATTTCAAAAGGATACATTATTGAAAACTGTGTTTTTTCCTTAATCACTAAGTTATAAACTAATTTACACTCAATTTGAGTTTTAAGATTTCAAATGGATTCATTATTGAAAAATGAGTTAATTCCTTAATCACTAAGTTATTAACTAATTTACACACAATTTTAGTTTTAAGATTTCAAAAGGATACATTATTGAAAATGGTGTTTCTTACTTAATCACTAAGTATTAACCTAATTTACATTCAATTTGAGTTTTAAGATTTCAAAAGGATAAATTATTGAAAATGGAGTTTCTTCCTTAATTACCAAGTATTAACCTAATTTACATTCAATTTGAGTTTTAAGATTTCAAAAGGATAAATTATTGAAAATGGAGTTTCTTCCTTAATCACTAAGTATTAATCTAATTTACATTCAATTTGAGTTTTAATATTTCAAAATGATACATTATTGAAAGCTGAGTTTCTTCGTTAATCACTAAGTTATAACCTAATTTACACTCAATTTGAGTTTTAAGATTTCAAAAGGATACATTATTGAAAACTGAGTTTCTTCCTTAATCACTAAGTTATAAACTAATTTACACTCAATTTGAGTTTTAAGATTTCAAAGGGATACATTATTGAAAATGGAGTTTCTTCCTTAATCACTAAGTTATCACCTAATTTACACTCAATTTGAGTTTTAAGATTTCAAATGGATTAATTATTGAAAAATGAGTTAATTCCTTAATCACTAAGTTATTAACTAATTTACACTCAATTTGAGTTTTAATATTTCAAAAGGATACATTAATGAAAATGGTGTTTCTTACTTAATCAAAAAGTATTAACCTAATTTACATTCAATTTGAGTTTTAATATTTCAAAAGGATACATTATTGAAAACTGTGTTTCTTCCTTAATCACTAAGTTATAAACTAATTTACACTCAATTTGAGTTTTAAGATTTCAAAGGGGTACATTATTGAAAATGGAGTTTCTTCCTTAATCACTAAGTTATCACCTAATTTACTCCCAATTTGAGTTTTAAGATTTCAAATGGATTCATTATTGAAAAATGAGTTAATTCCTTAATACTAAGTTATTAACTAATTTACACTCAATTTGAGTTTTAATATTTCAAAAGGATACATTATTGAAAATGGTGTTTCTTACTTAATCACAAAGTATTAACCTAATTTACATTCAATTTGAGTTTTAATATTTTAAAAGGATACATTATTGAAAACTGTGTTTCTTCCTTAATCACTAAGTTATAAACTAATTTACACTAAATTTGAGTTTTAAGATTTCAAAGGGATACATTATTGAAAATGGAGTTTCTTCCTTAATCACTAAGTTATCACCTAATTTACACTCAATTTGAGTTTTAAGATTTCAAATGGATTCATTATTTAAAAATGAGTTAATTCCTTAATCACTAAGTTATTAACTAATTTACACTCAATTTGAGTTTTAATATTTCAAAAGGATACATTATTGAAAATGGTGTTTCTTACTTAATCACAAAGTATTAACCTAATTTACATTCAATTTGAGTTTTAATATTTCAAAAGGATACATTATTGAAAACTATGTTTCTTCCTTAATCACTAAGTTATAAACTAATTTACACTCAATTTGAGTTTTAAGATTTCAAAAGGATAAATTATTGAAAATGGAGTTTCTTCCTTAATCACTAAGTATTAACCTAATTTACATTCAATTTGAGTTTTAATATTTCAAAATGATACATTATTGAAAGCTGAGTTTCTTCCTTAATCACTAAGTTATTACCTAATTTACACTCAATTTGAGTTTTAAAATTTCAAAAGGATACATTATTGAAATCTGTGTTTGTTCCTTAATCACTAAGTTATAAACTAATTTACACTCAATTTGAGTTTTAAAATTTCAAAGGGATGCATTATTGAAAATGGAGTATCTTCCTTAATCACTAAGTTATCACCTAATTTACACTCAATTTGAGTTTTAAGATTTCAAATGGATTGATTATTGAAAAATGAGTTAATTCCTTAATCACTAAGTTATTAACTAATTTACACACAATTTTAGTTTTAAGATTTCAAAAGGATACATTATTGAAAATGGTGTTTCTTACTTAATCACAAAGTATTAACCTAATTTACATTCAATTTGAGTTTTAATATTTCAAAAGGATACATTATTGAAAACTGTGTTTTTTCCTTAATCACTAAGTTATAAACTAATTTACACTCAATTTGAGTTTTAAGATTTCAAAGGGATACATTATTGAAAATGGAGTTTCTTCCTTAAACACTAAGTTATCACCTAATTTACACTCAATTTGAGTTTTAAGATTTCAAATGGATTCATTATTGAAAAATGAGTTAATTCCTTAATACTAAGTTATTAACTAATTTACACTCAATTTGAGTTTTAATATTTCAAAAGGATACATTATTGAAAATGGTGTTTCTTACTTAATCACAAAGTATTAACCTAATTTACATTCAATTTGAGTTTTAATATTTTAAAAGGATACATTATTGAAAACTGTGTTTCTTCCTTAATCACTAAGTTATAAACTAATTTACACTCAATTTGAGGTTTAAGATTTCAAAGGGATACATTATTGAAAATGGAGTTTCTTCCTTAATCACTAAGTTATCACCTAATTTACACTCAATTTGAGTTTTAAGATTTCAAATGGATTCATTATTTAAAAATGAGTTAATTCCTTAATCACTAAGTTATTAACTAATTTACACTCAATTTGAGTTTTAATATTTCAAAAGGATACATTATTGAAAATGGTGTTTCTTACTTAATCACAAAGTATTAACCTAATTTACATTCAATTTGAGTTTTAATATTTTAAAAGGATACATTATTGAAAACTGTGTTTCTTCCTTAATCACTAAGTTATAAACTAATTTACACTCAATTTGAGTTTTAAGATTTCAAAGGGATACATTATTGAAAATGGAGTTTCTTCCTTAATCACTAAGTTATCACCTAATTTACACTCAATTTGAGTTTTAAGATTTCAAATGGATTCATTATTTAAAAATGAGTTAATTCCTTAATCACTAAGTTATTAACTAATTTACACTCAATTTGAGTTTTAATATTTCAAAAGGATACATTATTGAAAACTATGTTTCTTCCTTAATCACTAAGTTATAAACTAATTTACACTCAATTTGAGTTTTAAGATTTCAAAAGGATAAATTATTGAAAATGGAGTTTCTTCCTTAATCACTAAGTATTAACCTAATTTACATTCAATTTGAGTTTTAATATTCAAAATGATACATTATTGAAAGCTGAGTTTCTTCCTTAATCACTAAGTTATTACCTAATTTACACTCAATTTGAGTTTTAAGATTTCAAAAGGATACATTATTGAAATCTGTGTTTGTTCCTTAATCACTAAGTTATAAACTAATTTACACTCAATTTGAGTTTTAAGATTTCAAAGGGATGCATTATTGAAAATGGAGTATCTTCCTTAATCACTAAGTTATCACCTAATTTACACTCAATTTGAGTTTTAAGATTTCAAATGGATTGATTATTGAAAAATGAGTCAATTCCTTAATCACTAAGTTATTAACTAATTTACACACAATTTTAGTTTTAAGATTTCAAAAGGATACATTATTGAAAATGGTGTTTCTTACTTAATCACAAAGTATTAACCTAATTTACATTCAATTTGAGTTTTAATATTTCAAAAGGATACATTATTGAAAACTGTGTTTTTTCCTTAATCACTAAGTTATAAACTAATTTACACTCAATTTGAGTTTTAAGATTTCAAAGGGATACATTATTGAAAATGGAGTTTCTTCCTTAAACACTAAGTTATCACCTAATTTACACTCAATTTGAGTTTTAAGATTTCAAATGGATTCATTATTGAAAAATGAGTTAATTCCTTAATACTAAGTTATTAACTAATTTACACTCAATTTGAGTTTTAATATTTCAAAAGGATACATTATTGAAAATGGTGTTTCTTACTTAATCACAAAGTATTAACCTAATTTACATTCAATTTGAGTTTTAATATTTTAAAAGGATACATTATTGAAAACTGTGTTTCTTCCTTAATCACTAAGTTATAAACTAATTTACACTCAATTTGAGTTTTAAGATTTCAAAGGGATACATTATTGAAAATGGAGTTTCTTCCTTAATCACTAAGTTATCACCTAATTTACACTCAATTTGAGTTTTAAGATTTCAAATGGATTGATTATTTAAAAATGAGTTAATTCCTTAATCACTAAGTTATTAACTAATTTACACTCAATTTGAGTTTTAATATTTCAAAAGGATACATTATTGAAAATGGTGTTTCTTACTTAATCACAAAGTATTAACCTAATTTACATTCAATTTGAGTTTTAATATTTCAAAAGGATACATTATTGAAAACTATGTTTCTTCCTTAATCACTAAGTTATAAACTAATTTACACTCAATTTGAGTTTTAAGATTTCAAAAGGATAAATTATTGAAAATGGAGTTTCTTCCTTAATCACTAAGTAATAACCTAATTTACATTCAATTTGAGTTTTAATATTCAAAATGATACATTATTGAAAGCTGAGTTTCTTCCTTAATCACTAAGTTATTACCTTATTTACACTCAATTTGAGTTTTAAGATTTCAAAAGGATACATTATTGAAATCTGTGTTTGTTCCTTAATCACTAAGTTATAAACTAATTTACACTCAATTTGAGTTTTAAGATTTCAAAGGGATGCATTATTGAAAATGGAGTATCTTCCTTAATCACTAAGTTATCACCTAATTTACACTCAATTTGAGTATTAAGATTTCAAATGGATTGATTATTGAAAAATGAGTCAATTCCTTAATCACTAAGTTATTAACTAATTTACACACAATTTTAGTTTTAAGATTTCAAAAGGATACATTATTGAAAATGGTGTTTCTTACTTAATCACAAAGTATTAACCTAATTTACATTCAATTTGAGTTTTAATATTTCAAAAGGATACATTATTGAAAACTGTGTTTTTTCCTTAATCACTAAGTTATAAACTAATTTACACTCAATTTGAGTTTTAAGATTTCAAAGGGATACATTATTGAAAATGGAGTTTCTTCCTTAATCACTAAGTTATCACCTAATTTACACTCAATTTGAGTTTTAAGATTTCAAATGGATTAATTATTGAAAAATGAGTTAATTCCTTAATCACTAAGTTATTAACTAATTTACACTCAATTTGAGTTTTAATATTTCAAAAGGATACATTAATGAAAATGGTGTTTCTTACTTAATCAAAAAGTATTAACCTAATTTACATTCAATTTGAGTTTTAATATTTCAAAAGGATACATTATTGAAAACTGTGTTTCTTCCTTAATCACTAAGTTATATACTAATTTACACTCAATTTGAGTTTTAAGATTTCAAAGGGGTACATTATTGAAAATGGAGTTTCTTCCTTAATCACTAAGTTATCACCTAATTTACACTCAATTTGAGTTTTAAGATTTCAAATGGATTCATTATTGAAAAATGAGTTAATTCCTTAATACTAAGTTATTAACTAATTTACACTCAATTTGAGTTTTAATATTTCAAAAGGATACATTATTGAAAATGGTGTTTCTTACTTAATCACAAAGTATTAACCTAATTTACATTCAATTTGAGTTTTAATATTTTAAAAGGATACATTATTGAAAACTGTGTTTCTTCCTTAATCACTAAGTTATAAACTAATTTACACTAAATTTGAGTTTTAAGATTTCAAAGGGATACATTATTGAAAATGGAGTTTCTTCCTTAATCACTAAGTTATCACCTAATTTACACTCAATTTGAGTTTTAAGATTTCAAATGGATTCATTATTTAAAAATGAGTTAATTCCTTAATCACTAAGTTATTAACTAATTTACACTCAATTTGAGTTTTAATATTTCAAAAGGATACATTATTGAAAATGGTGTTTCTTACTTAATCACAAAGTATTAACCTAATTTACATTCAATTTGAGTTTTAATATTTCAAAAGGATACATTATTGAAAACTATGTTTCTTCCTTAATCACTAAGTTATAAACTAATTTACACTCAATTTGAGTTTTAAGATTTCAAAAGGATAAATTATTGAAAATGGAGTTTCTTCCTTAATCACTAAGTATTAACCTAATTTACATTCAATTTGAGTTTTAATATTTCAAAATGATACATTATTGAAAGCTGAGTTTCTTCCTTAATCACTAAGTTATTACCTAATTTACACTCAATTTGAGTTTTAAAATTTCAAAAGGATACATTATTGAAATCTGTGTTTGTTCCTTAATCACTAAGTTATAAACTAATTTACACTCAATTTGAGTTTTAAAATTTCAAAGGGATGCATTATTGAAAATGGAGTATCTTCCTTAATCACTAAGTTATCACCTAATTTACACTCAATTTGAGTTTTAAGATTTCAAATGGATTGATTATTGAAAAATGAGTCAATTCCTTAATCACTAAGTTATTAACTAATTTACACACAATTTTAGTTTTAAGATTTCAAAAGGATACATTATTGAAAATGGTGTTTCTTACTTAATCACAAAGTATTAACCTAATTTACATTCAATTTGAGTTTTAATATTTCAAAAGGATACATTATTGAAAATTGTGTTTTTTCCTTAATCACTAAGTTATAAACTAATTTACACTCAATTTGAGTTTTAAGATTTCAAAGGGATACATTATTGAAAATGGAGTTTCTTCCTTAAACACTAAGTTATCACCTAATTTACACTCAATTTGAGTTTTAAGATTTCAAATGGATTCATTATTGAAAAATGAGTTAATTCCTTAATACTAAGTTATTAACTAATTTACACTCAATTTGAGTTTTAATATTTCAAAAGGATACATTATTGAAAATGGTGTTTCTTACTTAATCACAAAGTATTAACCTAATTTACATTCAATTTGAGTTTTAATATTTTAAAAGGATACATTATTGAAAACTGTGTTTCTTCCTTAATCACTAAGTTATAAACTAATTTACACTCAATTTGAGGTTTAAGATTTCAAAGGGATACATTATTGAAAATGGAGTTTCTTCCTTAATCACTAAGTTATCACCTAATTTACACTCAATTTGAGTTTTAAGATTTCAAATGGATTCATTATTTAAAAATGAGTTAATTCCTTAATCACTAAGTTATTAACTAATTTACACTCAATTTGAGTTTTAATATTTCAAAAGGATACATTATTGAAAATGGTGTTTCTTACTTAATCACAAAGTATTAACCTAATTTACATTCAATTTGAGTTTTAATATTTTAAAAGGATACATTATTGAAAACTGTGTTTCTTCCTTAATCACTAAGTTATAAACTAATTTACACTCAATTTGAGTTTTAAGATTTCAAAGGGATACATTATTGAAAATGGAGTTTCTTCCTTAATCACTAAGTTATCACCTAATTTACACTCAATTTGAGTTTTAAGATTTCAAATGGATTCATTATTTAAAAATGAGTTAATTCCTTAATCACTAAGTTATTAACTAATTTACACTCAATTTGAGTTTTAATATTTCAAAAGGATACATTATTGAAAACTATGTTTCTTCCTTAATCACTAAGTTATAAACTAATTTACACTCAATTTTAGTTTTAAGATTTCAAAAGGATAAATTATTGAAAATGGAGTTTCTTCCTTAATCACTAAGTATTAACCTAATTTACATTCAATTTGAGTTTTAATATTCAAAATGATACATTATTGAAAGCTGAGTTTCTTCCTTAATCACTAAGTTATTACCTAATTTACACTCAATTTGAGTTTTAAGATTTCAAAAGGATACATTATTGAAAATGGTGTTTCTTACTTAATCACAAAGTATTAACCTAATTTACATTCAATTTGAGTTTTAATATTTCAAAAGGATACATTATTGAAAACTGTGTTTGTTCCTTAATCACTAAGTTATAAACTAATTTACACTCAATTTGAGTTTTAAGATTTCAAAGGGATGCATTATTGAAAATGGAGTATCTTCCTTAATCACTAAGTTATCACCTAATTTACACTCAATTTGAGTTTTAAGATTTCAAATGGATTGATTATTGAAAAATGAGTCAATTCCTTAATCACTAAGTTATTAACTAATTTACACACAATTTTAGTTTTAAGATTTCAAAAGGATACATTATTGAAAATGGTGTTTCTTACTTAATCACAAAGTATTAACCTAATTTACATTCAATTTGAGTTTTAATATTTCAAAAGGATACATTATTGAAAACTGTGTTTTTTCCTTAATCACTAAGTTATAAACTAATTTACACTCAATTTGAGTTTTAAGATTTCAAAGGGATACATTATTGAAATTGGAGTTTCTTCCTTAAACACTAAGTTATCACCTAATTTACACTCAATTTGAGTTTTAAGATTTCAAATGGATTCATTATTGAAAAATGAGTTAATTCCTTAATACTAAGTTATTAACTAATTTACACTCAATTTGAGTTTTAATATTTCAAAAGGATACATTATTGAAAATGGTGTTTCTTACTTAATCACAAAGTATTAACCTAATTTACATTCAATTTGAGTTTTAATATTTTAAAAGGATACATTATTGAAAACTGTGTTTCTTCCTTAATCACTAAGTTATAAACTAATTTACACTCAATTTGAGTTTTAAGATTTCAAAGGGATACATTATTGAAAATGGAGTTTCTTCCTTAATCACTAAGTTATCACCTAATTTACACTCAATTTGAGTTTTAAGATTTCAAATGGATTCATTATTTAAAAATGAGTTAATTCCTTAATCACTAAGTTATTAACTAATTTACACTCAATTTAAGTTTTAATATTTCAAAAGGATACATTATTGAAAATGGTGTTTCTTACTTAATCACAAAGTATTAACCTAATTTACATTCAATTTGAGTTTTAATATTTCAAAAGGATACATTATTGAAAACTATGTTTCTTCCTTAATCACTAAGTTATAAACTAATTTACACTCAATTTGAGTTTTAAGATTTCAAAAGGATAAATTATTGAAAATGGAGTTTCTTCCTTAATCACTAAGTAATAACCTAATTTACATTCAATTTGAGTTTTAATATTCAAAATGATACATTATTGAAAGCTGAGTTTCTTCCTTAATCACTAAGTTATTACCTTATTTACACTCAATTTGAGTTTTAAGATTTCAAAAGGATACATTATTGAAATCTGTGTTTATTCCTTAATCACTAAGTTATAAACTAATTTACACTCAATTTGAGTTTTAAGATTTCAAAGGGATGCATTATTGAAAATGGAGTATCTTCCTTAATCACTAAGTTATCACCTAATTTACACTCAATTTGAGTTTTAAGATTTCAAATGGATTGATTATTGAAAAATGAGTCAATTCCTTAATCACTAAGTTATTAACTAATTTACACACAATTTTAGTTTTAAGATTTCAAAAGGATACATTATTGAAAATGGTGTTTCTTACTTAATCACAAAGTATTAACCTAATTTACATTCAATTTGAGTTTTAATATTTCAAAAGGATACATTATTGAAAACTGTGTTTTTTCCTTAATCACTAAGTTATAAACTAATTTACACTCAATTTGAGTTTTAAGATTTCAAAGGGATACATTATTGAAAATGGAGTTTCTTCCTTAAACACTAAGTTATCACCTAATTTACACTCAATTTGAGTTTTAAGATTTCAAATGGATTCATTATTGAAAAATGAGTTAATTCCTTAATACTAAGTTATTAACTAATTTACACTCAATTTGAGTTTTAATATTTCAAAAGGATACATTATTGAAAATGGTGTTTCTTACTTAATCACAAAGTATTAACCTAATTTACATTCAATTTGAGTTTTAATATTTTAAAAGGATACATTATTGAAAACTGTGTTTCTTCCTTAATCACTAAGTTATAAACTAATTTACACTCAATTTGAGTTTTAAGATTTCAAAGGGATACATTATTGAAAATGGAGTTTCTTCCTTAATCACTAAGTTATCACCTAATTTACACTCAATTTGAGTTTTAAGATTTCAAATGGATTCATTATTTAAAAATGAGTTAATTCCTTAATCACTAAGTTATTAACTAATTTACACTCAATTTGAGTTTTAATATTTCAAAAGGATACATTATTGAAAATGGTGTTTCTTACTTAATCACAAAGTATTAACCTAATTTACATTCAATTTGAGTTTTAATATTTCAAAAGGATACATTATTGAAAACTATGTTTCTTCCTTAATCACTAAGTTATAAACTAATTTACACTCAATTTGAGTTTTAAGATTTCAAAAGGATAAATTATTGAAAATGGAGTTTCTTCCTTAATCACTAAGTAATAACCTAATTTACATTCAATTTGAGTTTTAATATTCAAAATGATACATTATTGAAAGCTGAGTTTCTTCCTTAATCACTAAGTTATTACCTTATTTACACTCAATTTGAGTTTTAAGATTTCAAAAGGATACATTATTGAAATCTGTGTTTGTTCCTTAATCACTAAGTTATAAACTAATTTACACTCAATTTGAGTTTTAAGATTTCAAAGGGATGCATTATTGAAAATGGAGTATCTTCCTTAATCACTAAGTTATCACCTAATTTACACTCAATTTGAGTTTTAAGATTTCAAATGGATTGATTATTGAAAAATGAGTCAATTCCTTAATCACTAAGTTATTAACTAATTTACACACAATTTTAGTTTTAAGATTTCAAAAGGATACATTATTGAAAATGGTGTTTCTTACTTAATCACAAAGTATTAACCTAATTTACATTCAATTTGAGTTTTAATATTTCAAAAGGATACATTATTGAAAACTGTGTTTTTTCCTTAATCACTAAGTTATAAACTAATTTACACTCAATTTGAGTTTTAAGATTTCAAAGGGATACATTATTGAAAATGGAGTTTCTTCCTTAATCACTAAGTTATCACCTAATTTTCACTCAATTTGAGTTTTAAGATTTCAAATGGATTCATTATTGAAAAATGAGTTAATTCCTTAATCACTAAGTTATTAACTAATTTACACACAATTTTAGTTTTAAGATTTCAAAAGGATACATTATTGAAAATGGTGTTTCTTACTTAATCACTAAGTATTAACCTAATTTACATTCAATTTGAGTTTTAAGATTTCAAAAGGATAAATTATTGAAAATGGAGTTTCTTCCTTAATCACTAAGTATTAACCTAATTTACATTCAATTTGAGTTTTAATATTCAAAATGATACATTATTGAAAGCTGAGTTTCTTCCTTAATCACTAAGTTATTACCTAATTTACACTCAATTTGAGTTTTAAGATTTCAAAAGGATACATTATTGAAATCTGTGTTTGTTCCTTAATCACTAAGTTATAAACTAATTTACACTCAATTTGAGTTTTAAGATTTCAAAGGGATGCATTATTGAAAATGGAGTATCTTCCTTAATCACTAAGTTATCACCTAATTTACACTCAATTTGAGTTTTAAGATTTCAAATGGATTGATTATTGAAAAATGAGTCAATTCCTTAATCACTAAGTTATTAACTAATTTACACACAATTTTAGTTTTAAGATTTCAAAAGGATACATTATTGAAAATGGTGTTTCTTACTTAATCACAAAGTATTAACCTAATTTACATTCAATTTGAGTTTTAATATTTCAAAAGGATACATTATTGAAAACTGTGTTTTTTCCTTAATCACTAAGTTATAAACTAATTTACACTCAATTTGAGTTTTAAGATTTCAAAGGGATACATTATTGAAAATGGAGTTTCTTCCTTAAACACTAAGTTATCACCTAATTTACACTCAATTTGAGTTTTAAGATTTCAAATGGATTCATTATTGAAAAATGAGTTAATTCCTTAATACTAAGTTATTAACTAATTTACACTCAATTTGAGTTTTAATATTTCAAAAGGATACATTATTGAAAATGGTGTTTCTTACTTAATCACAAAGTATTAACCTAATTTACATTCAATTTGAGTTTTAATATTTTAAAAGGATACATTATTGAAAACTGTGTTTCTTCCTTAATCACTAAGTTATAAACTAATTTACACTCAATTTGAGTTTTAAGATTTCAAAGGGATACATTATTGAAAATGGAGTTTCTTCCTTAATCACTAAGTTATCACCTAATTTACACTCAATTTGAGTTTTAAGATTTCAAATGGATTCATTATTTAAAAATGAGTTAATTCCTTAATCACTAAGTTATTAACTAATTTACACTCAATTTGAGTTTTAATATTTCAAAAGGATACATTATTGAAAATGGTGTTTCTTACTTAATCACAAAGTATTAACCTAATTTACATTCAATTTGAGTTTTAATATTTCAAAAGGATACATTATTGAAAACTATGTTTCTTCCTTAATCACTAAGTTATAAGCTAATTTACAGTCAATTTGAATTTTAAGATTTCAAAAGGATACATTATTGAAAATGGAGTTTCTTCCTTAATCACTAAGTTATAACCTAATTTACATTCAATTTGAGTTTTAATATTCAAAATGATACATTATTGAAAGCTGAGTTTCTTCCTTAATCACTAAGTTATTACCTTATTTACACTCAATTTGAGTTTTAAGATTTCAAAAGGATACATTATTGAAATCTGTGTTTGTTCCTTAATCACTAAGTTATAAACTAATTTACACTCAATTTGAGTTTTAAGATTTCAAAGGGATGCATTATTGAAAATGGAGTATCTTCCTTAATCACTAAGTTATCACCTAATTTACACTCAATTTGAGTTTTAAGATTTCAAATGGATTGATTATTGAAAAATGAGTCAATTCCTTAATCACTAAGTTATTAACTAATTTACACACAATTTTAGTTTTAAGATTTCAAAAGGATACATTATTGAAAATGGTGTTTCTTACTTAATCACAAAGTATTAACCTAATTTACATTCAATTTGAGTTTTAATATTTCAAAAGGATACATTATTGAAAACTGTGTTTTTTCCTTAATCACTAAGTTATAAACTAATTTACACTCAATTTGAGTTTTAAGATTTCAAAGGGATACATTATTGAAAATGGAGTTTCTTCCTTAATCACTAAGTTATCACCTAATTTTCACTCAATTTGAGTTTTAAGATTTCAAATGGATTCATTATTGAAAAATGAGTTAATTCCTTAATCACTAAGTTATTAACTAATTTACACACAATTTTAGTTTTAAGATTTCAAAAGGATACATTATTGAAAATGGTGTTTCTTACTTAATCACTAAGTATTAACCTAATTTACATTCAATTTGAGTTTTAAGATTTCAAAAGGATAAATTATTGAAAATGGAGTTTCTTCCTTAATTACCAAGTATTAACCTAATTTACATTCAATTTGAGTTTTAAGTTTTCAAAAGGATAAATTATTGAAAATGGAGTTTCTTCCTTAATCACTAAGTTATTAACTAATTTACACACAATTTGAGTTTTAAGATTTCAAAAGGATACATTATTGAAAACTGAGTTTCTTCCTTAATCACTAAGTTATAAACTAATTTACACTCAATTTGAGTTTTAAGATTTCAAACGGATACATTATTGAAAATGGAGTTTCTTCCTTAATCACTAAGTTATCACCTAATTTACACTCAATTTGAATTTTAAGATTTCAAATGGATTCATTATTGAAAAATGAGTTAATTCCTTAATCACTAAGTTATTATCTAATTTACACTCAATTTGAGTTTTAATATTTCAAAAGGATACATTAATGAAAATGGTGTTTCTTACTTAATCAAAAAGTATTAACCTAAATTACATTCAATTTGAGTTTTAATATTTCAAAAGGATACATTATTGAAAACTGTGTTTCTTCCTTAATCACTAAGTTATAAACTAATTTACACTCAATTTGAGTTTTAAGATTTCAAAGGGATACATTATCGAAAATGGAGTTTCTTCCTTAATCACTAAGTTATCACCTAATTTACACTCAATTTGAGTTTTAAGATTTCAAATGGATTCATTATTGAAAAATGAGTTAATTCCTTAATCACTAAGTTATTAACTAATTTACACTGAATTTGAGTTTTAATATTTCAAAAGGATACATTATTGAAAACTGTGTTTCTTCCTTAATCACTAAGTTATAAACTAATTTACACTCAATTTGAGTTTTTAGATTTCAAAGGGATACATTATTGAAAATGGAGTTTCTTCTTTAATCACTAAGTTATCACCTAATTTACACTCAATTTGAGTTTTAAGATTTCAAATGGATTCATTATTGAAAAAAGAGTTAATTCCTTAATCACTAAGTTATTAACTAATTTACACTCAATTTGAGTTTTAATATTTCAAAAGGATACATTATTGAAAATGGTGTTTCTTACTTAATCACAAAGTATTAACCTAATTTACATTCAATTTGAGTTTTAATATTTTAAAAGGATACATTATTGAAAACTGTGTTTCTTCCTTAATCACTAAGTTATAAACTAATTTACACTCAATTTGAGTTTTAAGATTTCAAAGGGATACATTATTGAAAATGGAGTTTCTTCCTTAATCACTAAGTTATCACCTAATTTACACTCAATTTGAGTTTTAAGATTTCAAATGGATTCATTATTTAAAAATGAGTTAATTCCTTAATCACTAAGTTATTAACTAATTTACACTCAATTTGAGTTTTAATATTTCAAAAGGATACATTATTGAAAATGGTGTTTCTTACTTAATCACAAAGTATTAACCTAATTTACATTCAATTTGAGTTTTAATATTTCAAAAGGATACATTATTTAAAACTATGTTTCTTCCTTAATCACTAAGTTATAAACTAATTTACACTCAATTTGAGTTTTAAGATTTCAAAGGGATACATTATTGAAAATGGAGTTTCTTCTTTAATCACTAAGTTATTACCTAATTTACAATCAATTTGAGTTTTAAGATTTCAAATGGATTCATTATTGAAAAATGAGTTAATTCCTTAATCACTAAGTTATTAACTAATTTACATTCAATTTGAGTTTTAAGATTTCAAAAGGATAAATTATTGAAAATGGAGTTTCTTCCCTAATCACTAAGTATTAACCTAATTTACATTCAATTTGAGTTTTAATATTTCAAAATGATACATTATTGAAAGCTGAGTTTCTTCCTTAATCACTAAGTTATTACCTAATTTACACTCAATTTGAGTTTTAAGATTTCAAAAGGATACATTATTGAAATCTGTGTTTGTTCCTTAATCACTAAGTTATAAACTAATTTACACTCAATTTGAGTTTTAAGATTTCAAAGGGATGCATTATTGAAAATGGAGTTTCTTCCTTAATCACTAAGTTATCACCTAATTTACACTCAATTTGAGTTTTAAGATTTCAAATGGATTCATTATTGAAAAATGAGTTAATTCCTTAATCACTAAGTTATTAACTAATTTACATTCAATTTGAGTTTTAAGATTTCAAAAGGATAAATTATTGAAAATGGAGTTTCTTCCTTAATCACTAAGTATTAACCAAATTTACATTCAATTTGAGTTTTAATATTTCAAAATGATACATTATTGAAAGCTGAGTTTCTTCCTTAATCACTAAGTTATAACCTAATTTACACTCAATTTGAGTTTTAAGATTTCAAAAGGATACATTATTGAAAACTGAGTTTCTTCCTTAATCACTAAGTTATAAACTAATTTACACTCAATTTGAGTTTTAAGATTTCAAAGGGATACATTATTGAAAATGGAGTATCTTCCTTAATCACTAAGTTATTACCTAATTTACACTAAATTTGAGTTTTAAGATTTCAAATGGATTGATTATTGAAAAATGAGTTAATTCCTTAATCACTAAGTTATTAACTAATTTACACACAATTTTAGTTTTAAGATTTCAAAAGGATACATTATTGAAAATGGTGTTTCTTACTTAATCACAAAGTATTAACCTAATTTACATTCAATTTGAGTTTTAATATTTCAAAAGGATACATTATTGAAAACTGTGTTTTTTCCTTAATCACTAAGTTATAAACTAATTTACACTCAATTTGAGTTTTAAGATTTCAAAGGGATACATTATTGAAAATGGAGTTTCTTCCTTAATCAATAAGTTATCACCTAATTTACACTCAATTTGAGTTTTAAGATTTCAAATGGATTCATTATTGAAAAATGAGTTAATTCCTTAATCCCTAAGTTATTAACTAATTTACACACAATTTTAGTTTTAAGATTTCAAAAGGATACATTATTGAAAATGGTGTTTCTTACTTAATCACTAAGTATTAACCTAATTTACATTCAATTTGAGTTTTAAGATTTCAAAAGGATAAATTATTGAAAATGGAGTTTCTTCCTTAATTACCAAGTATTAACCTAATTTACATTCAATTTGAGTTTTAAGATTTCAAAAGGATAAATTATTGAAAATGGAGTTTCTTCCTTAATCACTAAGTTATTAACTAATTTACACACAATTTGAGTTTTAAGATTTCAAAAGGATACATTATTGAAAACTGAGTTTCTTCCTTAATCACTAAGTTATAAACTAATTTACACTCAATTTGAGTTTTAAGATTTCAAAGGGATACATTATTGAAAATGGAGTTTCTTCCTTAATCACTAAGTTATCACCTAATTTACACTCAATTTGAGTTTTAAGATTTCAAATGGATTCATTATTGAAAAATGAGTTTCTTCCTTAATCACTAAGTTATAAACTAATTTACACTCAATTTGAGTTTTAATATTTCAAAAGGATACATTAATGAAAATGGTGTTTCTTACTTAATCAAAAAGTATTAACCTAAATTACATTCAATTTGAGTTTTAATATTTCAAAAGGATACATTATTGAAAACTGTGTTTCTTCCTTAATCACTAAGTTATAAACTAATTTACACTCAATTTGAGTTTTAAGATTTCAAAGGGATACATTATTGAAAATGGAGTTTCTTCCTTAATCACTAAGTTATCACCTAATTTACACTCAATTTGAGTTTTAAGATTTCAAATGGATTCATTATTGAAAAATGAGTTAATTCCTTAATCACTAAGTTATTAACTAATTTACACTGAATTTGAGTTTTAATATTTCAAAAGGATACATTATTGAAAATGGTGTTACTTACTTAATCACAAAGTATTAACCTAATTTACATTCAATTTGAGTTTTAATATTTCAAAAGGATACATTATTGAAAACTGTGTTTCTTCCTTAATCACTAAGTTATAAACTAATTTACACTCAATTTGAGTTTTAAGATTTCAAAGGGATACATTATTGAAAATGGAGTTTCTTCTTTAATCACTAAGTTATCACCTAGATTATCCAAGAAGATGGAGTTTCTCTCTCTAGGATTTTCTCTCTCCTAACCCCACGTCTTTTCTTCATCGGACATGGCTGCCGGAAATTCCAAATCGCCGCCGGCCAACTTCTCCCATGTTGAGACGGAGATACTTGATCGTCTGGTTCAATACTCTCCACAACTCAAACAATACCTAGAAATCCCTAAACCTGTCCTTGAATCGTTTCCTCCAACACCACATACGTTCGTTGTTGATCCCATTTTTCAGGAAATTGAAAGGCGATTTCCTTTTTTCTTACGTTTCCTAGCATATAAAAATTCCTCCAATGAATTGGCTTTGGCTACGCTTCCGGCCCCTAATTCATCTTCACCGGTGATTCGTGTGAATCAATATGGCTCCAATTTTGATGGAGTTTTTATGCAAGGGCACGGTAGCCCTCCTGGCGCTATTATGACTACAGCCGAGAACGTGATCTCCACCGTTCTCGGCGCATCACGTAAGTCCATTACCGAATTTCCCCCTCCAGTGATTTCATCGGACATGGTTGCTTCGTCCTCTTCTTTGTTTACGCAGGTTATTCATGGGGATCTCAATCCTGAGGTTTCCATTGATCAATCCGCTTGGGATTCATCATCTGCGAGGTCGGCTCGTGTCGACCGAGGCGATGCTCTGACTACAGCCGGAAACATCCTACCAAATTATGTTTCCGGCGCACTTTGTAAGTCGACTATATCCCAGGATAATATTACGGTTGTTTCTTTGGACAATGTTGCTGCTGTCCCTCTCCCTCCTTTGCAGGTCAATATTGATCGGGATGGTTTAACGTCTTCAGCAACAGGCCCTCAACCGGTCCCCAGTGCTGGACTACCCGCGATCTCAACCGCAACTTCAGAACCCGTAAAGTCATTTGCGGAGGTGCTATCTGCACGTTCTCGTCCTGTCCGTCTATCGGTGCTTCGGGAACCCATTAAACCAACTCCACATGGACAATACTTGCTGATTGATGTGCCAGAGGAGGATTATTTGTTGGGAGTTCGGGAATTTCAGAATTCTTTCATTGGTCGAATGATTACAGCACCGAGGAAGCCTCTATACCCACTTTTGACGCTGAAAGAAAAACTTCGAGCTATCTGGAAACTTAATGGTCGTCTTAAGATGATACCCCTTGGTAAGGGCTATTATACTGTCATGCTGGAGGATATGGAAGACAGAAATCGTCTTGCCTCACGTAGGGTTTACTCCCTGGACTCCGGTACCTTTCGACTTCAAGACTGGGTCACTAACTTTAATCCAAATGAAGTTAAGACCTCTACTGCTCAGGTTTGGGTACGTTTCGCTGATTTGCCCATTGAATATTGGCAGCCACGAATCCTGGAAGCTTTGGCCTCTACGATAGGTACCTTAGTTCGAATCGATGACCCAACTATCCACCGAACCTTTGGCTTGTATGCTAGAATGCTTATTGAGATTGATCTCTCCAAGGATCTCCATCACCAAGTACTCTTTCGTCGGGGTGATCACCTTTCTGGGACTAATGTAACTTATGAACGCTTGCCTCTTTATTGCAAGGAATGCTGTATAATTGGCCACTCTTTGGCTACGTGTAAAAAAACAAAGGACCAATCTGGGAATCCTTTTAGAGGTCGTAGTAGGAGTCGCTCACACCGTTCCAAAAGGCGTCCGACTCACACTGCTCCTACAGAAAAGCCGGTTGACAGCAAGGTTACTGAAACTACCGACTTTGCATTCACTAAAGAGGATATATCCACTATGAAGGAGGCTAACATTGGTAGTGAAGATGCAACTGCAATGGCAGCGGAAGTGGACCACGAATCCAGGGTGCATAATGAAGATATAGGCCCCATCGATCCGAATACGGCCATTGTTCTTCATTCCGGTCAAGAGGACGCTATCAATCTTTCAAACTCCTATGCTGCTCTTCGGGATAATAGCTGGGTTGAGCATTCCAATGCTTCGGAGCGCCATCAGGATACGCAAGGGCATATTACTAGCCCTGCTGGCGATCCCATGACTTCAGCCGGAAATGTGCATTACGCCGTTTCCGGCGCATCTTGTGCTTCTATTACACCTAATCCTGTATTATCGCCCTCTTTGCATGGATCTTCTGTTGGCCCTCCTTTTCCTTTGCAGGTTAAGATGGCAGCGGCCAAAGCAGCCCATAAATCTCAGTTCTTAAATAAGCAACCTTATCGAGACACTTCCCTGCCTCTTGGAGTGTCTCTGAAGTCGGCTTTCAGGGAGAATTCACCGGCTGACTTGTCATCTATACAGCAACTTACGGCGGAATTAAGTGCAATGAACTTTTCATAGTGGATTCGCGGGGGGAGAAGTTCGAAGAAATGGAGACCGTTGGAAATCGTAGATGGGCTGATCGATTGGACGATGAAGACTCTGATACCCGACCGCCGAAGCACGGTCTACCTGAGCATCAATGATTGTTTTGAGTTGGAATGTTCAAGGCCTTGGCAATGAAAACACCTGTTTGTCACTGGGTGCCTATTGCCAAAAATTTAAACCAGATTGGTTGGCCATCTTTGAACCGAAAATTCTAATTTCTTCAATTCCGACATCTTTCTGGACTTCTTTACATCTTTCTTTCTTGGGGGAAAATCGTCGTTCGGGTATGCGTCCTAATATTTGGGTTCTCTGTCATGAACGGTTTCAGACTTCGACGACCATTGTGTTTTCCACGGATCAATGTATGGTTGTTAATGTGTCTCAAAATTCTCGATCTTGGACTTTGGCTTTTGTTCACGCTAGCAATAATTATGTGCTTCGACGGAGTTTGTGGATGGACCTCACTTCCATTAATGATGACAAAATTTGTATTCTGGGTGACTTCAATGTTGTTCGAGGCGCTCATGAACGCTCCGGTTCATCCCCTTCTCGTACGCTGCCCATGAGGGATTTTGAGTCCTTTATCGATATTGCTTCGCTGATTGATGTTCCTGCCTCTGGGAATCCATTTACATGGTCTACTAGACGTGGCTCCCATTTTCTTGCAGCCAAGTTGGATCGCGCTTTGGTTACCATGAGTTTCATGAATTTATGGACCAATACTTCGCTTGAGGTTCTTCACAGGCTGCATTCCGATCACCATCCACTGCTTTTTACTCTTTCAGAATCTCAGACTTCTCATATCTCTCCTTTTAAGTTTCAGAAAATGTGGTTACAACATGACTCTTTCATGGGACTTGTCCAGCGCTCTTGGCTCTCTCCGATTGATAGCTCCAATCCTATACGGGTGGTCATGCTGAAACTACGGCGGTTACGTTTGGCCCTGCGGACTTGGAATCGGGATACTTTCAGAAATATTTTTACTCAAGTGGATGAGGCGGAACGCGCCCTAAATCAAGTGCAGCAAGATATTAGCCTCTATGGTGATTCGGAGGCCCTCTTCAGCAAGGAAATTGATTGTATGGTTGCTCTCAATAAATGTCTTCGAAGTAAACATGATTTCTTTTCTCAAAGACATCGGCTTCAATGGCTTCATCATGGGGATCGTAACACTACTTTCTTTCACGCATTACACAAGATGAAGGGATACCATGCTGGCATTCAACGTTTGGTGATTGATGGTCGAGAATCTGATGATCAAGAACTGATCTCGAATCATCTTGTCGAATACTTCTCACACCTGTTTACGGCTGATGGCGCTGCAACCTTCCAGCCTACTTTGTTGAGTTCTTTACCTTTTTCCCAAGTCTCCTTGGAGGAAAATGATGGTTTGATTGCTTTACCGGGTGACGACGAGGTGAGGACCGCTGTTTTTGACATGGACCCATCGAGCTCCCCTGGCCCGGATGGGTTCTCAGGTTCTTTCTATCATGCATGTTGGGACATTATCTCGTTTGATATTATTGCGGCTGTACGCCATTTCTTTGTCCATATTACCATGCCGATTGGTTTAAATGTTAACCTTGTTACGCTTATTCCAAAGAAAGTTGATGCTAAGCAGGTCCAGGATTTTAGACCCATTGTTATGAGCAACTTCTTCTTCAAGATTTTTACCAAGATTCTCACTACCCGACTTGGTAGCTTTGTTGGTCGGCACCTCACACGTTACCAATTCGGTTTTGTTCCGGGACGACGGATTCACACTTGCATTGCCTTAGCTTCCGAGGCAATTAATCACCTTGATCTCCCTCGAGTTGGCGGTGGTATGGTTACAAAAATAGATATGGTGAAAGCTTTTGACACCATTGCCTGGGATTTCCTCTTTGCAGTTCTTGGGCGCATGGGTTTCTCACCCCGATTTATCCGTATGGTGGAGTCTATTCTTTCGTCCTCGAGGTTATCTCTTATTCTGAATGGTCAGCCAAAAGGTTTCTTTGGTTGCACTAGGGGGGTGAGGCAAGGGGATCCCTTGTCTCCTTTGCTTTTCTGTTTGGCGGAAGAGGGACTTGGTAGACTTATCGATCATGCTATATCGGTGGGGCGTTTTCAGCCCATTAAGGGCGTTGTCCCCTATTTGTTTTATGCGGATGATATCTTGATTCTTTCGAAGGCTACTGCTGGCAACCTTAGCTGTTTATTGGACATCCTACAGGTTTATGGCAACGCTTCGGGTCAACGTTACAGCCCCCCTAAGTCGAGGGTCTATTTTGGCAAGAAGGTGCCCTCTTCTTTCCGTCTCCTTTTCTCTCGGGGTACAGGCATTATTGAGGGATCCTTACCGTTTGTGTACCTTGGGGTTCCTCTCTTCAAGGGGGCGCCTAAGTCATCACACCTGATTTCTATTGTGGACTCTATTAAAGCGAAATTCAGCCGGTGGAAAGGCTCCTCTCTTTCCTTTGCTGGGCGGTTGTGTCTCATCAACTCAGTTATTGCTGCCTCGACTGTACACTCTATGATGGTTTATAAATGGCCGTCGGAACTCATCTCTAACCTGGAATCGGCCATGCGTAATTTCCTTTGGAATGGGGATATAAACAAGAAGAGTGGTTCGTGCTCGGTTGCTTGGAAAAAATGTTGTACCCCCCGGGATGAAGGTGGGTTGGGTGTTCGTTCGTTACGTGTTGCGAATGAGTCCTATGTTTATAAATTGGCTTGGGACATCTATAGTAATCGAACCCTGGAGTTTGGCACAATGCATGACAGATTTTTGCTTCATGGTAGGGAGGTTCGATCCCGTTATTTTCCCACCTCTATTGGGCCCGGAATTCGCAAGCACATGACCTCTGTAATGGAGGATGTTAGATATATTATTGGCCGTAATTCCAAGGTTAGTTTTTGGCATGACAACTGGCTTGGTTATAGGCTTGTTGATCGTCTCCACATCCCTCCTCCGGTGGCGAAGACTCTTGTTGCAACTGTGGGTGATTTCTTCTTTGATGATTGTTGGCACTTTACCCCTATTTTCATTATGCGATGTACGGCGGTGGTTCGTGACATCCTGAGTATTCGGGTTTCTTGCGATGGGGACTCTGTTGTCTGGTCTAAATCCGTGTCTGGTGAGCTCACTTCTCGCCTGGCCTTTGATGAATTACGTCAGCCGATGCCGAAGGTTGTTTGGGGGAATTGGATTTGGGCCTCTTTTGTTCCCACGAGTCGTTCCACATTAATCTGGCGTGCTATCTGGGGGAAAATTCCAACTGGGGATTGGGTGCAGAAATTTGGTTATCTTGGTCCATCCATTTGCCACCTTTGTCGTTCACATGATGAGACGCAAGATCATCTTTTTTCTAGTTGCTCTTTCTCGAAACAGGTGTTAAGTTCCATTGCTGCTATTTTCAACTTGCACTTGTGTTATGATGAGGGTTTTGTTCACTTGTTTATGCAGGCTAGAAGAGCTACGTTGAGCGACCAGATTGCTAAGCTTTGGCGTTTGGCTTTTATCACCACGATTTGGTCTTTATGGACTTTTCGCAACGGCGTAGTCCATAGGGGGCAGCAAGTCTCTTCGCATAGATGCCTTGCATTAGCATTAGCCACATTCGCGAGTCGGCTCCTTTTGTGGGTGGGAGCTCAAATGGGACCTTCGCCGAGCTCCTTATTACTAGGGCTCTTCGTATTCCCTTATGTCCTAAAAAACTCAAAGCGCCGACTTATATATCGTGGTATCCTCCTCCTCCAGGTTGGATTAAGGTGAACGTGGATGGTGGTGTCAAATCCCCCCCAAATTTACTTTATGCAGGAGCCATCTTCAGAAACTCTAGGGGTTTCTTCATGGCTGCGTTTTCCAAGGCTAATGGATGGGGTTTTCCTTTGGAAGCGGAACTCTTGGCTATTTTTGAGGCAATCGAGTTTGCTTTTGTTCGGGGATGGACGAAGCTTTGGGTCGAGTCTGATTCGGTGTTGGCCATACGTACTCTTAAAGGGGAGATTCCGTTGATTCCTTGGCGTCTTCGAAGTAGATGGAGTACAACTAGAGCACTTGCGGAACACATGGAGATCAAGTACTCCCATATTTTTCGTGAAGGCAATGGTCCGGCGGATGCGCTAGTCAAGTTGTATGGTGATCATCTTTGGCAGGGCTCCTGTCCGGAATTTTTATTACGTTTTTTATCTTTGGATATGAATAATGTATATTGCAGGTGTTAATTTTTTGGTTTATTTTTCAGGTTAGTATTTTGGGGCTGCGTCCCCCGTTTATTTCTAGTATTTTTTCGGTCAGTCCTATTGGGACTGCGTTCCCTCCCTAGCTATGTTACATTAGGGACTGCGTTCCCGCCCTAGTTCTATTACTTTGTTTTGTTCCTTGATCCCGGGTTGTGGGATCCACCTTTTTCTTTTTCTATTAATAAAATAACCTAATTTCCACTAAGTTATCACCTAATTTACGCTCAATTTGAGTTTTAAGATTTCAAATGGATTCATTATTGAAAAATGAGTTAATTCCTTAATCACTAAGTTATTAACTAATTTACATTCAATTTGAGTTTTAAGATTTCAAAAGGATAAATTATTGAAAATGGAGTTTCTTCCTTAATCACTAAGTATTAACCTAATTTACATTCAATTTGAGTTTTAATATTTCAAAATGATACATTATTGAAAGTTGAGTTTCTTCTTTAATCACTAAGTTATAAACTAATTTACACTCAATTTGAGTTTTAAGATTTCAAAAGGATACATTATTGAAAACTGAGTTTCTTCCTTAATCACTAAGTTATAAACTAATTTACACTCAATTTGAGTTTTAAGATTTCAAAGGGATGCATTATTGAAAATGGAGTTTCTTCCTTAATCACTAAGTTATCACCTAATTTACACTCAATTTGAGTTTTAAGATTTCAAATGGATTCATTATTGAAAAATGAGTTAATTCCTTAATCACTAAGTTATTAACTAATTTACATTCAATTTGAGTTTTAAGATTTCAAAAGGATAAATTATTGAAAATGGAGTTTCTTCCTTAATCACTAAGTATTAACCAAATTTACATTCAATTTGAGTTTTAATATTTCAAAATGATACATTATTGAAAGCTGAGTTTCTTCCTTAATCACTAAGTTATAACCTAATTTACACTCAATTTGAGTTTTAAGATTTCAAAAGGATACATTATTGAAAACTGAGTTTCTTCCTTAATCACTAAGTTATAAACTAATTTACACTCAATTTGAGTTTTAAGATTTCAAAGGGATACATTATTGAAAATGGAGTATCTTCCTTAATCACTAAGTTATCACCTAATTTACACTCAATTTGAGTTTTAAGATTTCAAATGGATTCATTATTTAAAAATGAGTTAATTCCTTAATCACTAAGTTATTAACTAATTTACACTCAATTTGAGTTTTAATATTTCAAAAGGATACATTATTGAAAATGGTGTTTCTTACTTAATCACAAAGTATTAACCTAATTTACATTCAATTTTAGTTTTAATATTTCAAAAGGATACATTATTGAAAACTATGTTTCTTCCTTAATCATAAGTTATAAACTAATTTACACTCAATTTGAGTTTTAAGATTTCAAAGGGATACATTATTGAAAATGGAGTTTCTTCTTTAATCACTAAGTTATCACCTAATTTACAATCAATTTGAGTTTTAAGATTTCAAATGGATTCATTATTGAAAAATGAGTTAATTCCTTAATCACTAAGTTATTAACTAATTTACATTCAATTTGAGTTTTAAGATTTCAAAAGGATAAATTATTGAAAATGGAGTTTCTTCCTTAATCACTAAGTATTAACCTAATTTACATTCAATTTGAGTTTTAAGATTTCAAAAGGATAAATTATTGAAAACTGTGTTTCTTCCTTAATCACTAAGTTATAAGCTAATTTACACTCAATTTGAGTTTTAAGATTTCAAAGGGATACATTATTGAAAATGGAGTTTCTTCCTTAATCACTAAGTTATCACCTAATTTACACTCAATTTGAGTTTTAAGATTTCAAATGGATTCATTATTGAAAAATGAGTTAATTCCTTAATACTAAGTTATTAACTAATTTACACTCAATTTGAGTTTTAATATTTCAAAAGGATACATTATTGAAAATGGTGTTTCTTACTTAATCACAAAGTATTAACCTAATTTACATTCAATTTGAGTTTTAATATTTTAAAAGGATACATTATTGAAAACTGTGTTTCTTCCTTAATCACTAAGTTATAAACTAATTTACACTCAATTTGAGTTTTAAGATTTCAAAGGGATACATTATTGAAAATGGAGTTTCTTCCTTAATCACTAAGTTATCACCTAATTTACACTCAATTTGAGTTTTAAGATTTCAAATGGATTCATTATTTAAAAATGAGTTAATTCCTTAATCACTAAGTTATTAACTAATTTACACTCAATTTGAGTTTTAATATTTCAAAAGGATACATTATTGAAAATGGTGTTTCTTACTTAATAACAAAGTATTAACCTAATTTACATTCAATTTGAGTTTTAATATTTCAAAAGGATACATTATTGAAAACTGTGTTTCTTCCTTAATCACTAAGTTATAAGCTAATTTACACTCAATTTGAGTTTTAAGATTTCAAAGGGATACATTATTGAAAATGGAGTTTCTTCCTTAATCACTAAGTTATAAACTAATTTACACTCAATTTGAGTTTTAAGATTTCAAATGGATTCATTATTGAAAAATGAGTTAATTCCTTAATACTAAGTTATTAACTAATTTACACTCAATTTGAGTTTTAATATTTCAAAAGGATACATTATTGAAAATGGTGTTTCTTACTTAATCACAAAGTATTAACCTAATTTACATTCAATTTGAGTTTTAATATTTTAAAAGGATACATTATTGAAAACTGTGTTTCTTCCTTAATCACTAAGTTATAAACTAATTTACACTCAATTTGAGTTTTAAGATTTCAAAGGGATACATTATTGAAAATGGAGTTTCTTCCTTAATCACTAAGTTATCACCTAATTTACACTCAATTTGAGTTTTAAGATTTCAAATGGATTCACTATTTAAAAATGAGTTAATACCTTAATCACTAAGTTATTAACTAATTTACACTCAATTTGAGTTTTAATATTTCAAAAGGATACATTATTGAAAATGGTGTTTCTTACTTAATCACAAAGTATTAACCTAATTTACATTCAATTTGAGTTTTAATATTTCAAAAGGATACATTATTGAAAACTATGTTTCTTCCTTAATCACTAAGTTATAAACTAATTTACACTCAATTTGAGTTTTAAGATTTCAAAGGGATACATTATAGAAAATGGAGTTTCTTCTTTAATCACTAAGTTATCACCTAATTTACAATCAATTTGAGTTTTAAGATTTCAAATGGATTCATTATTGAAAAATGAGTTAATTCCTTAATCACTAAGTTATTAACTAATTTACATTCAATTTGAGTTTTAAGATTTCAAAAGGATAAATTATTGAAAATGGAGTTTCTTCCTTAATCACTAAGTATTAACCTAATTTACATTCAATTTGAGTTTTAATATTTCAAAATGATACATTATTGAAAGCTGAGTTTCTTCCTTAATCACTAAGTTATTACCTAATTTACACTCAATTTGAGTTTTAAGATTTCAAAAGGATACATTATTGAAAACTGAGTTTCTTCCTTAATCACTAAGTTATAAACTAATTTACACTCAATTTGAGTTTTAAGATTTCAAAGGGATACATTATTGAAAATGGAGTATCTTCCTTAATCACTAAGTTATCACCTAATTTACACTCAATTTGAGTTTTAAGATTTCAAATGGATTCATTATTGAAAAATGAGTTAATTCCTTAATCACTAAGTTATTAACTAATTTACACACAATTTTAGTTTTAAGATTTCAATAGGATACATTATTGAAAATGGTGTTTCTTACTTAATTACAAAGTATTAACCTAATTTACATTCAATTTGAGTTTTAATATTTCAAAAGGATACATTATTGAAAACTGTGTTTTTTCCTTAATCACTAAGTTATAAACTAATTTACACTCAATTTGAGTTTTAAGATTTCAAAGGGATACATTATTGAAAATGGAGTTTCTTCCTTAATCACTAAGTTATCACCTAATTTACACTCAGTTTGAGTTTTAAGATTTCAAATGGATTCATTATTGAAAAATGAGTTAATTCCTTAATCACTAAGGTATTAACTAATTTACACACAATTTTAGTTTTAAGATTTCAAAAGGATACATTATTGAAAATGGAGTTTCTTCTTTAATCACTAAGTTATCACCTAATTTACAATCAATTTGAGTTTTAAGATTTCAAATGGATTCATTATTGAAAAATGAGTTAATTCCTTAATCAGTAAGTGATTAACTAATTTACATTCAATTTGAGTTTTAAGATTTCAAAAGGATAAATTATTGAAAATGGAGTTTCTTCCTTAATCACTAAGTATTAACCTAATTTACATTCAATTTGAGATTTAATATTTCAAAATGATACATTATTATTGAAAGTTGAGTTTCTTCCTTAATCACTTATTACCTAATTTACACTCAATTTGAGTTTTAAGATTTCAAAAGGATACATTATTGAAATCTGTGTTTGTTCCTTAATCACTAAGTTATAAACTAATTTACACTCAATTTGAGTTTTAAGATTTCAAAGGGATGCATTATTGAAAATGGAGTATCTTCCTTAATCACTAAGTTATCACCTAATTTACACTCAATTTGATTTTTAAGATTTCAAATGGATTGATTATTGAAAAATGAGTTAATTCCTTAATCACTAAGTTATTAACTAATTTACACACAATTTTAGTTTTAAGATTTCAAAAGGATAAATTATTGAAAATGGAGTTTCTTCCTTAATCACTAAGTATTAACCAAATTTACATTCAATTTGAGTTTTAATATTTCAAAATGATACATTATTGAAAGCTGAGTTTCTTCCTTAATCACTAAGTTATAACCTAATTTACACTCAATTTGAGTTTTAAGATTTCAAATGGATTCATTATTTAAAAATGAGTTAATTCCTTAATCACTAAGTTATTAACTAATTTACACTCAATTTGAGTTTTAATATTTCAAAAGGATACATTATTGAAAATGGTGTTTCTTACTTAATAACAAAGTATTAACCTAATTTACATTCAATTTGAGTTTTAATATTTCAAAAGGATACATTATTGAAAACTGTGTTTCTTCCTTAATCACTAAGTTATAAGCTAATTTACACTCAATTTGAGTTTTAAGATTTCAAAGGGATACATTATTGAAAATGGAGTTTCTTCCTTAATCACTAAGTTATCACCTAATTTACACTCAATTTGAGTTTTAAGATTTCAAATGGATTCATTATTGAAAAATGAGTTAATTCCTTAATACTAAGTTATTAACTAATTTACACTCAATTTGAGTTTTAATATTTCAAAAGGATACATTATTGAAAATGGTGTTTCTTACTTAATCACAAAGTATTAACCTAATTTACATTCAATTTGAGTTTTAATATTTTAAAAGGATACATTATTGAAAACTGTGTTTCTTCCTTAATCACTAAGTTATAAACTAATTTACACTCAATTTGAGTTTTAAGATTTCAAAGGGATACATTATTGAAAATGGAGTTTCTTCCTTAATCACTAAGTTATCACCTAATTTACACTCAATTTGAGTTTTAAGATTTCAAATGGATTCACTATTTAAAAATGAGTTAATACCTTAATCACTAAGTTATTAACTAATTTACACTCAATTTGAGTTTTAATATTTCAAAAGGATACATTATTGAAAATGGTGTTTCTTACTTAATCACAAAGTATTAACCTAATTTACATTCAATTTGAGTTTTAATATTTCAAAAGGATACATTATTGAAAACTATGTTTCTTCCTTAATCACTAAGTTATAAACTAATTTACACTCAATTTGAGTTTTAAGATTTCAAAGGGATACATTATTGAAAATGGAGTTTCTTCTTTAATCACTAAGTTATCACCTAATTTACAATCAATTTGAGTTTTAAGATTTCAAATGGATTCATTATTGAAAAATGAGTTAATTCCTTAATCACTAAGTTATTAACTAATTTACATTCAATTTGAGTTTTAAGATTTCAAAAGGATAAATTATTGAAAATGGAGTTTCTTCCTTAATCACTAAGTATTAACCTAATTTACATTCAATTTGAGTTTTAATATTTCAAAATGATACATTATTGAAAGCTGAGTTTCTTCCTTAATCACTAAGTTATTACCTAATTTACACTCAATTTGAGTTTTAAGATTTCAAAAGGATACATTATTGAAAACTGAGTTTCTTCCTTAATCACTAAGTTATAAACTAATTTACACTCAATTTGAGTTTTAAGATTTCAAAGGGATACATTATTGAAAATGGAGTATCTTCCTTAATCACTAAGTTATCACCTAATTTACACTCAATTTGAGTTTTAAGATTTCAAATGGATTGATTATTGAAAAATGAGTTAATTCCTTAATCACTAAGTTATTAACTAATTTACACACAATTTTAGTTTTAAGATTTCAAAAGGATACATTATTGAAAATGGTGTTTCTTACTTAATTACAAAGTATTAACCTAATTTACATTCAATTTGAGTTTTAATATTTCAAAAGGATACATTATTGAAAACTGTGTTTTTTCCTTAATCACTAAGTTATAAACTAATTTACACTCAATTTGAGTTTTAAGATTTCAAAGGGATACATTATTGAAAATGGAGTTTCTTCCTTAATCACTAAGTTATCACCTAATTTACACTCAGTTTGAGTTTTAAGATTTCAAATGGATTCATTATTGAAAAATGAGTTAATTCCTTAATCACTAAGGTATTAACTAATTTACACACAATTTTAGTTTTAAGATTTCAAAAGGATACATTATTGAAAATGGAGTTTCTTCTTTAATCACTAAGTTATCACCTAATTTACAATCAATTTGAGTTTTAAGATTTCAAATGGATTCATTATTGAAAAATGAGTTAATTCCTTAATCAGTAAGTTATTAACTAATTTACATTCAATTTGAGTTTTAAGATTTCAAAAGGATAAATTATTGAAAATGGAGTTTCTTCCTTAATCACTAAGTATTAACCTAATTTACATTCAATTTGAGATTTAATATTTCAAAATGATACATTATTGAAAGTTGAGTTTCTTCCTTAATCACTTATTACCTAATTTACACTCAATTTGAGTTTTAAGATTTCAAAAGGATACATTATTGAAATCTGTGTTTGTTCCTTAATCACTAAGTTATAAACTAATTTACACTCAATTTGAGTTTTAAGATTTCAAAGGGATGCATTATTGAAAATGGAGTATCTTCCTTAATCACTAAGTTATCACCTAATTTACACTCAATTTGATTTTTAAGATTTCAAATGGATTGATTATTGAAAAATGAGTTAATTCCTTAATCACTAAGTTATTAACTAATTTACACACAATTTTAGTTTTAAGATTTCAAAAGGATAAATTATTGAAAATGGAGTTTCTTCCTTAATCACTAAGTATTAACCAAATTTACATTCAATTTGAGTTTTAATATTTCAAAATGATACATTATTGAAAGCTGAGTTTCTTCCTTAATCACTAAGTTATAACCTAATTTACACTCAATTTGAGTTTTAAGATTTCAAATGGATTCATTATTTAAAAATGAGTTAATTCCTTAATCACTAAGTTATTAACTAATTTACACTCAATTTGAGTTTTAATATTTCAAAAGGATACATTATTGAAAATGGTGTTTCTTACTTAATAACAAAGTATTAACCTAATTTACATTCAATTTGAGTTTTAATATTTCAAAAGGATACATTATTGAAAACTGTGTTTCTTCCTTAATCACTAAGTTATAAGCTAATTTACACTCAATTTGAGTTTTAAGATTTCAAAGGGATACATTATTGAAAATGGAGTTTCTTCCTTAATCACTAAGTTATCACCTAATTTACACTCAATTTGAGTTTTAAGATTTCAAATGGATTCATTATTGAAAAATGAGTTAATTCCTTAATACTAAGTTATTAACTAATTTACACTCAATTTGAGTTTTAATATTTCAAAAGGATACATTATTGAAAATGGTGTTTCTTACTTAATCACAAAGTATTAACCTAATTTACATTCAATTTGAGTTTTAATATTTTAAAAGGATACATTATTGAAAACTGTGTTTCTTCCTTAATCACTAAGTTATAAACTAATTTACACTCAATTTGAGTTTTAAGATTTCAAAGGGATACATTGAAAATGGAGTTTCTTCCTTAATCACTAAGTTATCACCTAATTTACACTCAATTTGAGTTTTAAGATTTCAAATGGATTCACTATTTAAAAATGAGTTAATACCTTAATCACTAAGTTATTAACTAATTTACACTCAATTTGAGTTTTAATATTTCAAAAGGATACATTATTGAAAATGGTGTTTCTTACTTAATCACAAAGTATTAACCTAATTTACATTCAATTTGAGTTTTAATATTTCAAAAGGATACATTATTGAAAACTATGTTTCTTCCTTAATCACTAAGTTATAAACTAATTTACACTCAATTTGAGTTTTAAGATTTCAAAGGGATACATTATTGAAAATGGAGTTTCTTCTTTAATCACTAAGTTATCACCTAATTTACAATCAATTTGAGTTTTAAGATTTCAAATGGATTCATTATTGAAAAATGAGTTAATTCCTTAATCACTAAGTTATTAACTAATTTACATTCAATTTGAGTTTTAAGATTTCAAAAGGATAAATTATTGAAAATGGAGTTTCTTCCTTAATCACTAAGTATTAACCTAATTTACATTCAATTTGAGTTTTAATATTTCAAAATGATACATTATTGAAAGCTGAGTTTCTTCCTTAATCACTAAGTTATTACCTAATTTACACTCAATTTGAGTTTTAAGATTTCAAAAGGATGCATTATTGAAAACTGAGTTTCTTCCTTAATCACTAAGTTATAAACTAATTTACACTCAATTTGAGTTTTAAGATTTCAAAGGGATACATTATTGAAAATGGAGTATCTTCCTTAATCACTAAGTTATCACCTAATTTACACTCAATTTGAGTTTTAAGATTTCAAATGGATTGATTATTGAAAAATGAGTTAATTCCTTAATCACTAAGTTATTAACTAATTTACACACAATTTTAGTTTTAAGATTTCAAAAGGATACATTATTGAAAATGGTGTTTCTTACTTAATTACAAAGTATTAACCTAATTTACATTCAATTTGAGTTTTAATATTTCAAAAGGATACATTATTGAAAACTGTGTTTTTTCCTTAATCACTAAGTTATAAACTAATTTACACTCAATTTGAGTTTTAAGATTTCAAAGGGATACATTATTGAAAATGGAGTTTCTTCCTTAATCACTAAGTTATCACCTAATTTACACTCAGTTTGAGTTTTAAGATTTCAAATGGATTCATTATTGAAAAATGAGTTAATTCCTTAATCACTAAGGTATTAACTAATTTACACACAATTTTAGTTTTAAGATTTCAAAAGGATACATTATTGAAAATGGAGTTTCTTCTTTAATCACTAAGTTATCACCTAATTTACAATCAATTTGAGTTTTAAGATTTCAAATGGATTCATTATTGAAAAATGAGTTAATTCCTTAATCAGTAAGTTATTAACTAATTTACATTCAATTTGAGTTTTAAGATTTCAAAAGGATAAATTATTGAAAATGGAGTTTCTTCCTTAATCACTAAGTATTAACCTAATTTACATTCAATTTGAGATTTAATATTTCAAAATGATACATTATTGAAAGCTGAGTTTCTTCCTTAATCACTTATTACCTAATTTACACTCAATTTGAGTTTTAAGATTTCAAAAGGATACATTATTGAAATCTGTGTTTGTTCCTTAATCACTAAGTTATAAACTAATTTACACTCAATTTGAGTTTTAAGATTTCAAAGGGATGCATTATTGAAAATGGAGTATCTTCCTTAATCACTAAGTTATCACCTAATTTACACTCAATTTGATTTTTAAGATTTCAAATGGATTGATTATTGAAAAATGAGTTAATTCCTTAATCACTAAGTTATTAACTAATTTACACACAATTTTAGTTTTAAGATTTCAAAAGGATAAATTATTGAAAATGGAGTTTCTTCCTTAATCACTAAGTATTAACCAAATTTACATTCAATTTGAGTTTTAATATTTCAAAATGATACATTATTGAAAGCTGAGTTTCTTCCTTAATCACTAAGTTATAACCTAATTTACACTCAATTTGAGTTTTAAGATTTCAAATGGATTCATTATTTAAAAATGAGTTAATTCCTTAATCACTAAGTTATTAACTAATTTACACTCAATTTGAGTTTTAATATTTCAAAAGGAAACATTATTGAAAATGGTGTTTCTTACTTAATAACAAAGTATTAACCTAATTTACATTCAATTTGAGTTTTAATATTTCAAAAGGATACATTATTGAAAACTGTGTTTCTTCCTTAATCACTAAGTTATAAGCTAATTTACACTCAATTTGAGTTTTAAGATTTCAAAGGGATACATTATTGAAAATGGAGTTTCTTCCTTAATCACTAAGTTATCACCTAATTTACACTCAATTTGAGTTTTAAGATTTCAAATGGATTCATTATTGAAAAATGAGTTAATTCCTTAATACTAAGTTATTAACTAATTTACACTCAATTTGAGTTTTAATATTTCAAAAGGATACATTATTGAAAATGGTGTTTCTTACTTAATCACAAAGTATTAACCTAATTTACATTCAATTTGAGTTTTAATATTTTAAAAGGATACATTATTGAAAACTGTGTTTCTTCCTTAATCACTAAGTTATAAACTAATTTACACTCAATTTGAGTTTTAAGATTTCAAAGGGATACATTATTGAAAATGGAGTTTCTTCCTTAATCACTAAGTTATCACCTAATTTACACTCAATTTGAGTTTTAAGATTTCAAATGGATTCACTATTTAAAAATGAGTTAATACCTTAATCACTAAGTTATTAACTAATTTACACTCAATTTGAGTTTTAATATTTCAAAAGGATACATTATTGAAAATGGTGTTTCTTACTTAATCACAAAGTATTAACCTAATTTACATTCAATTTGAGTTTTAATATTTCAAAAGGATACATTATTGAAAACTATGTTTCTTCCTTAATCACTAAGTTATAAACTAATTTACACTCAATTTGAGTTTTAAGATTTCAAAGGGATACATTATTGAAAATGGAGTTTCTTCTTTAATCACTAAGTTATCACCTAATTTACAATCAATTTGAGTTTTAAGATTTCAAATGGATTCATTATTGAAAAATGAGTTAATTCCTTAATCACTAAGTTATTAACTAATTTACATTCAATTTGAGTTTTAAGATTTCAAAAGGATAAATTATTGAAAATGGAGTTTCTTCCTTAATCACTAAGTATTAACCTAATTTACATTCAATTTGAGTTTTAATATTTCAAAATGATACATTATTGAAAGCTGAGTTTCTTCCTTAATCACTAAGTTATTACCTAATTTACACTCAATTTGAGTTTTAAGATTTCAAAAGGATACATTATTGAAAACTGAGTTTCTTCCTTAATCACTAAGTTATAAACTAATTTACACTCAATTTGAGTTTTAAGATTTCAAAGGGATACATTATTGAAAATGGAGTATCTTCCTTAATCACTAAGTTATCACCTAATTTACACTCAATTTGAGTTTTAAGATTTCAAATGGATTGATTATTGAAAAATGAGTTAATTCCTTAATCACTAAGTTATTAACTAATTTACACACAATTTTAGTTTTAAGATTTCAAAAGGATACATTATTGAAAATGGTGTTTCTTACTTAATTACAAAGTATTAACCTAATTTACATTCAATTTGAGTTTTAATATTTCAAAAGGATACATTATTGAAAACTGTGTTTTTTCCTTAATCAATAAGTTATAAACTAATTTACACTCAATTTGAGTTTTAAGATTTCAAAGGGATACATTATTGAAAATGGAGTTTCTTCCTTAATCACTAAGTTATCACCTAATTTACACTCAGTTTGAGTTTTAAGATTTCAAATGGATTCATTATTGAAAAATGAGTTAATTCCTTAATCACTAAGGTATTAACTAATTTACACACAATTTTAGTTTTAAGATTTCAAAAGGATACATTATTGAAAATGGAGTTTCTTCTTTAATCACTAAGTTATCACCTAATTTACAATCAATTTGAGTTTTAAGATTTCAAATGGATTCATTATTGAAAAATGAGTTAATTCCTTAATCAGTAAGTTATTAACTAATTTACATTCAATTTGAGTTTTAAGATTTCAAAAGGATAAATTATTGAAAATGGAGTTTCTTCCTTAATCACTAAGTATTAACCTAATTTACATTCAATTTGAGATTTAATATTTCAAAATGATACATTATTGAAAGCTGAGTTTCTTCCTTAATCACTTATTACCTAATTTACACTCAATTTGAGTTTTAAGATTTCAAAAGGATACATTATTGAAATCTGTGTTTGTTCCTTAATCACTAAGTTATAAACTAATTTACACTCAATTTGAGTTTTAAGATTTCAAAGGGATGCATTATTGAAAATGGAGTATCTTCCTTAATCACTAAGTTATCACCTAATTTACACTCAATTTGAGTTTTAAGATTTCAAATGGATTGATTATTGAAAAATGAGTTAATTCCTTAATCACTAAGTTATTAACTAATTTACACACAATTTTAGTTTTAAGATTTCAAAAGGATAAATTATTGAAAATGGAGTTTCTTCCTTAATCACTAAGTATTAACCAAATTTACATTCAATTTGAGTTTTAATATTTCAAAATGATACATTATTGAAAGCTGAGTTTCTTCCTTAATCACTAAGTTATAACCTAATTTACACTCAATTTGAGTTTTAAGATTTCAAAAGGATACATTATTGAAAACTGAGTTTCTTCCTTAATCACTAAGTTATAAACTAATTTACACTCAATTTGAGTTTTAAGATTTCAAAGGGATACATTATTGAAAATGGAGTATCTTCCTTAATCACTAAGTTATCACCTAATTTACACTCAATTTGAGTTTTAAGATTTCAAATGGATTGATTATTGAAAAATGAGTTAATTCCTTAATCACTAAGTTATTAACTAATTTACACACAATTTTAGTTTTAAGAATTCAAAAGGATACATTATTGAAAATGGTGTTTCTTACTTAATCACAAAGTATTAACCTAATTTACATTCAATTTGAGTTTTAATATTTCAAAAGGATACATTATTGAAAACTGTGTTTTTTCCTTAATCACTAAGTTATATACTAATTTACACTCAATTTGAGTTTTAAGATTTCAAAGGGATACATTATTGAAAATGGAGTTTCTTCCTTAATCACTAAGTTATCACCTAATTTACACTCAATTTGAGTTTTAAGATTTCAAAGGGATACATTATTGAAAATGGAGTTTCTTCCTTAATCACTAAGTATTAACCTAATTTACATTCAATTTGAGTTTTAATATTTCAAAATGATACATTATTGAAAGCTGAGTTTCTTCCTTAATCACTAAGTTATTACCTAATTTACACTCAATTTGAGTTTTAAGATTTCAAAAGGATACATTATTGAAATCTGTGTTTGTTCCTTAATCACTAAGTTATAAACTAATTTACACTCAATTTGAGTTTTAAGATTTCAAAGGGATGCATTATTGAAAATGGAGTTTCTTCCTTAATCACTAAGTTATAACCTAATTTACACTCAATTTGAGTTTTAAGATTTCAAATGGATTCATTATTGAAAAATGAGTTAATTCCTTAATCACTAAGTTATTAACTAATTTACATTCAATTTTAGTTTTAAGATTTCAAAAGGATAAATTATTGAAAATGGAGTTTCTTCCTTAATCACTAAGTATTAACCAAATTTACATTCAATTTGAGTTTTAATATTTCAAAATGATACATTATTGAAAGCTGAGTTTCTTCCTTAATCACTAAGTTATAACCTAATTTACACTCAATTTGAGTTTTAAGATTTCAAAAGGATACATTATTGAAAACTGAGTTTCTTCCTTAATCACTAAGTTATAAACTAATTTACACTCAATTTGAGTTTTAAGATTTCAAAGGGATACATTATTGAAAATGGAGTATCTTCCTTAATCACTAAGTTATCACCTAATTTACACTCAATTTGAGTTTTAAGATTTCAAATGGATTGATTATTGAAAAATGAGTAAATTCCTTAATCACTAAGTTATTAACTAATTTACACACAATTTTAGTTTTAAGATTTCAAAAGGATACATTATTGAAAATGGTGTTTCTTACTTAATCACAAAGTATTAACCTAATTTACATTCAATTTGAGTTTTAATATTTCAAAAGGATACATTATTGAAAACTGTGTTTTTTCCTTAATCACTAAGTTATATACTAATTTACACTCAATTTGAGTTTTAAGATTTCAAAGGGATACATTATTGAAAATGGAGTTTCTTCCTTAATCACTAAGTTATCACCTAATTTACACTCAATTTGAGTTTTAAGATTTCAAATGGATTCATTATTGAAAAATGAGTTAATTCCTTAATCACTAAGTTATTAACTAATTTACACACAATTTTAGTTTTAAGAATTCAAAAGGATACATTATTGAAAATGGTGTTTCTTACTTAATCACAAAGTATTAACCTAATTTACATTCAATTTGAGTTTTAATATTTCAAAAGGATACATTATTGAAAACTGTGTTTTTTCCTTAATCACTAAGTTATATACTAATTTACACTCAATTTGAGTTTTAAGATTTCAAAGGGATACATTATTGAAAATGGAGTTTCTTCCTTAATCACTAAGTTATCACCTAATTTACACTCAATTTGAGTTTTAAGATTTCAAATGGATTCATTATTGAAAAATGAGTTAATTCCTTAATCACTAAGTTATTAACTAATTTACACACAATTTTAGTTTTAAGATTTCAAAAGGATACATTATTGAAAATGGTGTTTCTTACTTAATCACTAAGTATTAACCTAATTTACATTCAATTTGAGTTTTAAGATTTCAAAAGGATAAATTATTGAAAATGGAGTTTCTTCCTTAATTACCAAGTATTAACCTAATTTACATTCAATTTGAGTTTTAAGATTTCAAAAGGATAAATTATTGAAAATGGAGTTTCTTCCTTAATCACTAAGTTATTAACTAATTTACACACAATTTGAGTTTTAAGATTTCAAAAGGATACATTATTGAAAACTGAGTTTCTTCCTTAATCACTAAGTTATAAACTAATTTACACTCAATTTGAGTTTTAAGATTTCAAACGGATACATTATTGAAAATGGAGTTTCTTCCTTAATCACTAAGTTATCACCTAATTTACACTCAATTTGAATTTTAAGATTTCAAATGGATTAATTATTGAAAAATGAGTTAATTCCTTAATCACTAAGTTATTAACTAATTTACACTCAATTTGAGTTTTAATATTTCAAAAGGATACATTAATGAAAATGGTGTTTCTTACTTAATCAAAAAGTATTAACCTAAATTACATTCAATTTGAGTTTTAATATTTCAAAAGGATACATTATTGAAAACTGTGTTTCTTCCTTAATCACTAAGTTATAAACTAATTTACACTCAATTTGAGTTTTAAGATTTCAAAGGGATACATTATTGAAAATGGAGTTTCTTCCTTAATCACTAAGTTATCACCTAATTTACACTAAATTTGAGTTTTAAGATTTCAAATGGATTCATTATTTAAAAATGAGTTAATTCCTTAATCACTAAGTTATTAACTAATTTACACTCAATTTGAGTTTTAATATTTCAAAAGGATACATTATTGAAAATGGTGTTTCTTACTTAATCACAAAGTATTAACCTAATTTACATTCAATTTGAGTTTTAATATTTCAAAAGGATACATTATTGAAAACTGTGTTTCTTCCTTAATCACTAAGTTATAAACTAATTTACACTCAATTTGAGTTTTAAGATTTCAAAGGGATACATTATTGAAAATGGAGTTTCTTCCTTAATCACTAAGTATTAACCTAATTTACATTCAATTTGAGTTTTAATATTTCAAAAGGATACATTATTGAAAACTGAGTTTCTTCCTTAATCACTAAGTTATTACCTAATTTACACTCAATTTGAGTTTTAAGATTTCAAAAGGATACATTATTGAAATCTGTGTTTGTTCCTTAATCACTAAGTTATAAACTAATTTACACTCAATTTGAGTTTTAAGATTTCAAAGGGATGCATTATTGAAAATGGAGTTTCTTCCTTAATCACTAAGTTATAACCTAATTTACACTCAATTTGAGTTTTAAGATTTCAAATGGATTCATTATTGAAAAATGAGTTAATTCCTTAATCACTAAGTTATTAACTAATTTACATTCAATTTTAGTTTTAAGATTTCAAAAGGATAAATTATTGAAAATGGAGTTTCTTCCTTAATCACTAAGTATTAACCAAATTTACATTCAATTTGAGTTTTAATATTTCAAAATGATACATTATTGAAAGCTGAGTTTCTTCCTTAATCACTAAGTTATAACCTAATTTACACTCAATTTGAGTTTTAAGATTTCAAAAGGATACATTATTGAAAACTGAGTTTCTTCCTTAATCACTAAGTTATAAACTAATTTACACTCAATTTGAGTTTTAAGATTTCAAAGGGATACATTATTGAAAATGGAGTATCTTCCTTAATCACTAAGTTATCACCTAATTTACACTCAATTTGAGTTTTAAGATTTCAAATGGATTGATTATTGAAAAATGAGTTAATTCCTTAATCACTAAGTTATTAACTAATTTACACACAATTTTAGTTTTAAGAATTCAAAAGGATACATTATTGAAAATGGTGTTTCTTACTTAATCACAAAGTATTAACCTAATTTACATTCAATTTGAGTTTTAATATTTCAAAAGGATACATTATTGAAAACTGTGTTTTTTCCTTAATCACTAAGTTATATACTAATTTACACTCAATTTGAGTTTTAAGATTTCAAAGGGATACATTATTGAAAATGGAGTTTCTTCCTTAATCACTAAGTTATCACCTAATTTACACTCAATTTGAGTTTTAAGATTTCAAATGTATTCATTATTGAAAAATGAGTTAATTCCTTAATCACTAAGTTATTAACTAATTTACACACAATTTTAGTTTTAAGATTTCAAAAGGATACATTATTGAAAATGGTGTTTCTTACTTAATCACTAAGTATTAACCTAATTTACATTCAATTTGAGTTTTAATATTTCAAAATGATACATTATTGAAAGCTGAGTTTCTTCCTTAATCACTAAGTTATTACCTAATTTACACTCAATTTGAGTTTTAAGATTTCAAAAGGATACATTATTGAAATCTGTGTTTGTTCCTTAATCACTAAGTTATAAACTAATTTACACTCAATTTGAGTTTTAAGATTTCAAAGGGATGCATTATTGAAAATGGAGTTTCTTCCTTAATCACTAAGTTATAACCTAATTTACACTCAATTTGAGTTTTAAGATTTCAAATGGATTCATTATTGAAAAATGAGTTAATTCCTTAATCACTAAGTTATTAACTAATTTACATTCAATTTTAGTTTTAAGATTTCAAAAGGATAAATTATTGAAAATGGAGTTTCTTCCTTAATCACTAAGTATTAACCAAATTTACATTCAATTTGAGTTTTAATATTTCAAAATGATACATTATTGAAAGCTGAGTTTCTTCCTTAATCACTAAGTTATAACCTAATTTACATTCAATTTGAGTTTTAAGATTTCAAAAGGATACATTATTGAAAATTGAGTTTCTTCCTTAATCACTAAGTTATAAACTAATTTGCACTCAATTTGAGTTTTAAGATTTCAAAGGGATACATTATTGAAAATGGAGTATCTTCCTTAATCACTAAGTTATCACCTAATTTACACTCAATTTGAGTTTTAAGATTTCAAATGGATTGATTATTGAAAAATGAGTTAATTCCTTAATCACTAAGTTATTAACTAATTTACACACAATTTTAGTTTTAAGAATTCAAAAGGATACATTATTGAAAATGGTGTTTCTTACTTAATCACCAAGTATTAACCTAATTTACATTCAATTTGAGTTTTAAGATTTCAAAAGGATACATTATTGAAAACTGAGTTTCTTCCTTAATCACTAAGTTATAAACTAATTTACACTCAATTTGAGTTTTAAGATTTCAAAGGGATACATTATTGAAAATGGAGTATCTTCCTTAATCACTAAGTTATCACCTAATTTACACTCAATTTGAGTTTTAAGATTTCAAATGGATTGATTATTGAAAAATGAGTTAATTCCTTAATCACTAAGTTATTAACTAATTTACACACAATTTTAGTTTTAAGAATTCAAAAGGATACATTATTGAAAATGGTGTTTCTTACTTAATCACAAAGTATTAACCTAATTTACATTCAATTTGAGTTTTAATATTTCAAAAGGATACATTATTGAAAACTGTGTTTTTTCCTTAATCACTAAGTTATATACTAATTTACACTCAATTTGAGTTTTAAGATTTCAAAGGGATACATTATTGAAAATGGAGTTTCTTCCTTAATCACTAAGTTATCACCTAATTTACACTCAATTTGAGTTTTAAGATTTCAAATGGATTCATTATTGAAAAATGAGTTAATTCCTTAATCACTAAGTTATTAACTAATTTACACACAATTTTAGTTTTAAGAATTCAAAAGGATACATTATTGAAAATGGTGTTTCTTACTTAATCACAAAGTATTAACCTAATTTACATTCAATTTGAGTTTTAATATTTCAAAAGGATACATTATTGAAAACTGTGTTTTTTCCTTAATCACTAAGTTATATACTAATTTACACTCAATTTGAGTTTTAAGATTTCAAAGGGATACATTATTGAAAATGGAGTTTCTTCCTTAATCACTAAGTTATCACCTAATTTACACTCAATTTGAGTTTTAAGATTTCAAATGGATTCATTATTGAAAAATGAGTTAATTCCTTAATCACTAAGTTATTAACTAATTTACACACAATTTTAGTTTTAAGAATTCAAAAGGATACATTATTGAAAATGGTGTTTCTTACTTAATCACAAAGTATTAACCTAATTTACATTCAATTTGAGTTTTAATATTTCAAAAGGATACATTATTGAAAACTGTGTTTTTTCCTTAATCACTAAGTTATATACTAATTTACACTCAATTTGAGTTTTAAGATTTCAAAGGGATACATTATTGAAAATGGAGTTTCTTCCTTAATCACTAAGTTATCACCTAATTTACACTCAATTTGAGTTTTAAGATTTCAAATGGATTCATTATTGAAAAATGAGTTAATTCCTTAATCACTAAGTTATTAACTAATTTACACACAATTTTAGTTTTAAGATTTCAAAAGGATACATTATTGAAAATGGTGTTTCTTACTTAATCACTAAGTATTAACCTAATTTACATTCAATTTGAGTTTTAAGATTTCAAAAGGATAAATTATTGAAAATGGAGTTTCTTCCTTAATTACCAAGTATTAACCTAATTTACATTCAATTTGAGTTTTAAGATTTCAAAAGGATAAATTATTGAAAATGGAGTTTCTTCCTTAATCACTAAGTTATTAACTAATTTACACACAATTTGAGTTTTAAGATTTCAAAAGGATACATTATTGAAAACTGAGTTTCTTCCTTAATCACTAAGTTATAAACTAATTTACACTCAATTTGAGTTTTAAGATTTCAAACGGATACATTATTGAAAATGGAGTTTCTTCCTTAATCACTAAATGGAGGGAAAAATGCTCTCTTCTCTCTCCTCCGTTTCTTTGCCCTAATTTTGACGTCATCATGATTTCCGGCGGCTCACATCTTCCGGCCGGGGATACTCCCCCCTCTCTTCCGATCTCCTTTGCCGATGAGAGGGAAGTACTTGATCGACTCGCTTTACTTTCCCCTAAAATCAAAACGTACCTTGATATCCCTCAGTTCATCCTCGAAAAATTCCCACCAGCGCCGCAACACATCACGACCCGTTCTGATGGATCTACGGACTTAGTTCTGATGGAAATCGAACGGCGCTACCCGCTTTTCCTTCGCTATTTTGCTTACACCGCTTCATCAGGCGCGAAGGGGAATCCTTCCCCTAACCCTAGCCCTGCATGGCGCCATGATAGCGTCACTGGAGTCTTATCTCGCCCCTCTGGGACAGGGGACTCTCCACAGATCCATATTGATCAATATGGATCCAATATTGAGGGTGAGTTTATGCAAGGGCAATTGTGCCCTACTGGCGGCCGTTTGATTACAGCCGGAAACGACCCCCCTCACGTTTCCGGCGCATCTTGTAAGTCCCTCTCTCCGCAAGTTAATTCGGCTCTTCCTATCCATGGTTCTGTGGTGCCTGCTTCTTTCTTGCAGGAATCGCCCCCTCCACTTTCGGATGGGTCCACGATTTTGGCTGATTTTCATCGGCAACAAGTTGGGGAAACCCTTGGCGCCCCCACGACTACAGCCGGAAACGAATCTCTTTCCGTTTCCGGCGCATCTTGTAAGTCTTTACTCCCACCCACTAATCATGATCTTTCTTTGCATGGTACTGTGGCGCCTGGTTTGCCTTTGCAGGCCTCGGCTACTGCCGTTCATGATAGACAGGGACACCATGCTGGGGAAACCCTTGGCGCTTCCTTGAATACAGCCGGAAACGCTTCTTTCGTTTCCGGCGCACTCAGTAAGTCGTCTCCCCATTCCCTTGAGCGTGTTCTGGTTGATACTTTCACCGCTACTTCTCCTCCCGTCTTGCAGGACTTCCCCGGCAACGCTGGTGCTGGTCTTAAGGGCAATAAATCCTTTGCGGAGGTCGTTGGATCACGCCCTTTTGTTCCCAGATCGATTCCCCCCAGGGACCCACCACCGCTACACCATGGCAAGTTTTATTTGGTCGATATCCCAGAGGAAGATTACCAGAGGGGTCTTCAAGAATTTGAAAATGCTTTTATTGGTCGGATGATTACCTTGCCTGGGAAACAAATCAGTCCCTTGGTGGCACTTAAAGACAAACTTCGCCAGGCTTGGGCTTTAAATGGCAGGCTCAAGATGATTCCCTTGGGGAAAGGCTACTATACTGTGTTGCTTGAGAATGCCGAGGACCGCCATCGCTTATCGTTGCGACGCTCCTGGTCGCTAGACACGGGTACATTTCGATTGCAGAATTGGGTCCCTGACTTTAATCCTAATAATGTAAAAACTTCTCTGGCACAAGTGTGGGTTCGGATCATGGACCTACCGGTGGAGTATTGGCAACCACGTATTTTGGAAGCAATGGCTTCGGCCATAGGTACTTTGGTGCGTATCGATGATAGTACAGCAAATCATACTTTCGGCCTTTACGCCCGACTACTGGTGGAGGTGGATTTACTTAAAGAACAGCAGCAGCAGGTTGCATATCGTCGCGGTACGCAAATCCAAGTGGCCAACATTATTTATGAGAGGCTACCAGCCTTCTGCAAAGAGTGTGGTATCATGGGCCATTCAATTGCCACTTGCAATAAGACTAAGGCGAAACAATCACACGGGGTCTCGAAGAGGAGAAGTCGTGGTCGTAGCAGGTCTAGGAAGGGTCTCCCTGGGAAGCAGCAAAACTCTGAAAGTTCTTTGCCTGAGGCTGCCCTCAACCTTTCCGAGGAGGAGGCAAAGAGTATTGCTGAAGATTTGGTTGCTCAAAATAATGCTAATGAGCTTGCCGCAGATGTCCATCAAACCATGGTTGATGATGGCATTTCCTTACGTACTCAACGGGATACACATGAGCCAGAGCCTTCCCAGATACACGTTGAAGGGCTTCCCCAATCCAACTCTTTTCGATGCCTTGCCTCAAAGGAGGCGATCTCCCAGACCCAAAACACGGACCCTCCGGGACAAAAAGTTACTGTTGACAACACCATTGCGTTAGCAGCTAAGAGGCACGCACGATCTTACTCTGAAGGGGTCTCTACCAAGGACGCTTCTTTGCCTACAGGTGTACCGCTCAAAACGGCTCGTCGAAATAACCTACTTGTTCCGGTGGGGGATGGCAACCAACCCCTTCACCCCGTAGTCGAGGAATTATCGGCGACGGCTAGAACACCCTTTGTTATAACGGAGGGCTTAGCTAAGTCGCAGGAGATGAAGTTTGTGGGTTCTGGCTCTTGGGCTGACCAATCAGAAGATGGAGATTCACAGCCGCCGAAGCACGGCTTAGCCGTCCCTCAATGATAGTGCTATCTTGGAACGTTCAAGGGCTTGGCAATGAGCAAACCCAAAATGCGTTTGTCTCTTTTTGCCATAGTCACAAGCCCGATTGGGTGGCGATTTACGAACCGAAAATTCGGCGCTCTTCTATTTCAGTTTCGTTTTGGCGACTTACAAATTTGTCTTTCTTTGCCAGCAATACCCGTCTTGGCAAGCAGCCTAATATTTGGATTCTTGGGCGGCCTGAACATATCCCCCATGCGCAGATTATCCACTCCTCGGAACAATGCATTGTCATGTCCCTCCGATCTGTTGGCACCAGCTTTGCTTTCATCCATGCAAAAAATAGCTACGTCTACCGACGTGAGCTTTGGCTAGATCTTGTTCCCTTCTCCGGGGAACATTTGTGTGCAATTGGTGACTATAATGTGGTGGCTGGTTCGCATGAACGCACACCTCCCACCCTGAACCAAGGTCTCGCCTCCTTAGAATTCTTGAACTTCATTGACGAAGCATCTCTCATAGAGATTGATACCCCAAACCAGGTTTATACGTGGTCCTCTCGACACTCTCGTAGAGGGTTTCTGGCTGCCCGTCTGGATAGAGCACTGGTATCTCCGTCATTCATGGACCTATGGACTGATGTGCAGCTATCGATTCTGTGCCGTCATAGCTCTGACCATCACCCCCTTCTCCTAACTCTTTCCTCTGGAGCTACTCGCCCAAGACCCCGCCCTCATTTCAGATTTCAAGACATGTGGATGCATCACCAGGATTTTCTTCACACGGTTGAGCTTGCATGGGGGATGCCTCTGCCTCCTTGTGACCCCATACGTTTGCTTATGTCCAAGTTGAAGAGGCTCAGTACCCGTCTCAGTCTTTGGAATAAATCAGTGTTCCGTAACATTTTCACGGCTATTGAGGGGGCAACAAACGACTTACATTCGGTCCAACGCCGCATTCACCTGTACGGGGATTCTGAATCTCTTTTGGAGGAAGAGGTAGCTTGTCAGGTCCGCTTGAACGAGTTATTGACACGTAAACAGGAGTTTTACATACAGCGGAATCGTTTGCAGTGGCTAACTGATGGGGACAGAAACTCTAAATTTTTCCATGTGCATCATAAGGTTAAATCCACTCACAAGGGGATTACGGAGCTCTTGGTGGACAACGATCTCACCACGGATGCGGACAGAATTTCCTCTCACATCGTTGACTATTATGAGAACCTTTTCTCCTCTTCATCTCCAGATTCCCAGAATTTTACAATAATTGATCAGCTTCCTTTCGTTCAGGTCTCACCGGAGGATAACGATTTGCTTATGGCCATTCCCTCCTATGATGAAGTCAAAGCTGCTATCTTTGATATGGATGGGTCGAGCTCTCCGGGACCCGACGGCTTTCCGGGATCTTTCTACCAGAAATGCTGGCCTATCCTTTGCCACGATGTCACAAATGCGGCAATATATTTTTTCCAGAACCTAGAACTTCCTCATGATTTTAATGTGAATGTGGTCACTTTAATTCCGAAGGTGCATGCCGCGAACAACGTGCGGGATTTTAGGCCCATTGTTATGGGTAACTTCATCTTCAAAGCTTTCACGAAAATTATAGCATCCAGGCTGGGATCTTTCACCTCCAAGTATCTTTCAGAGACACAATATGGCTTCATTCCTGGAAAACGCATACATACATGCATTGCATTAGCTTCTGAGGCTATTAATCAGATTGCCGCTCGTAGAGTTCACAGTAGCATGGCACTTAAGATTGATATGACGAAGGCGTTTGACACTATTAATTGGGACTTTCTCTTAGCTGTCCTTACTCGCATGGGTTTCGGCTACCGGTTTAGGAAGGCGGTTCATGTTATACTTTCTTCTGCCAGACTTTCGATCCTCATTAATGGTGTGCCTAGGGGTTTTTTCGGCTGCTCACGAGGCGTTCGACAAGGGGACCCGCTTTCTCCCCTTCTTTTCTGTATTGCTGAGGAGGCGTTAGGCCGCTGGCTTGCCTGGTACGAATGCATGGATTATTTAACTCCTATCAAGGGTTTTCCTCGCTTTCTTCTGTATGCTGATGACATCATGATTTTCGCCAAAGCCACAAAACGTGATGTGGATTCTATTAAGCGGATATTGGAGGAATATGGCACTCTTTCTGGACAGATTTATAGCCCTGCCAAGTCGCGTGTAATCTATGGCCCTTCTACTCCGGCTCACGTTAAATCTCATTTACACAGGGTGACTAATATTTCTGAAGGCTCTTTACCATTCATCTATCTCGGGGCTCCCATTTTTGTTGGCGCTCCGAAGGTGATCCATCTTCGGCCAATTGCCGACTCCATCTTAGCTAAATTCTCCCGTTGGAAAGGCAGCACATTATCTCTTGCGGGCCGTGTTTGCTTGGTTAACTCAGTTATTAGTTCCTCCCTTGTACACACGATGATGGTGTACAAATGGCCAGCCACTTTAATGACGATGATTGACCGGGCGATGAGAAATTTCATATGGACGGGAAACATTAACAAGAAGGCTTCTTCTTGTACGATAAGATGGGCTAGATGCTGTTCGCCAAGAGAGGAGGGCGGCTTAGGGATTCGCTCCATCAAGATTGCAAATGCCTCATACACGGGTAAACTTGCCTGGGACATCTTTTCCAGGCCGTCCCCCGACTTCCGCTTCCTCTACGCCCGTCATTTTTGGCCATCCGGAAAGCCAAAGAGCTTTAATCGTTCTTCTTCGATTGGTCCGGGTATCAGACAACATTTCCACAGAATTTCAGCGGCTGCTTTTTGGATTGCGGGCTGGAATTCAAATATTAGCTTTTGGCACGATAACTGGCTAGGGTACATCATTGCGGACAGAATCGGTATTCCTACTTCCGTTGCGCACTCTCTAACTGCAAGGGTTGGAGATTTTTTCATTGATGGATACTGGCATTTGGAGCTCTCTTTTGTGCTTGCTTATACGGACATAGTCCGAGATATTTTACAGTGTCGAGTGGCTCATGGACCGGATAGAGTTGTGTGGTCTAATTCTGTTTCCGGCGAATTAACTTCACGATTGCTTTATGATGAAATTCGTCAACCTTTTGCTCGTGTTACATGGGCCGTGGACATCTGGAAGAAGTTTATCCCTCCTTGTCGCTCTACGATCATTTGGCGAGGATTGTGGGGCAAGCTTCCTACATCTGATTGGCTTGCTCGGTTCGGTATATTTGGTCCATCTATGTGTCATCTATGCCGTACACACGACGAATCGTTATCACATATCCTTACTTCTTGTGACTTTACGATATCCTTGCTTACTTATATTGCGATGCTTTTTGATGTTCATTTACCCCTTATTGGAAATTTTGAGGATCTCCTTACGCATGCTTGCAGCTGTGATCTTGTTGGTCAGTTTCGTGATCTCTGGCTCGTGAGTTTTCTCACGTCTATTTGGGCGATTTGGTGGATGCGGAATAAAGTTATTTTTGAGGAGGCTACTCCCTCCTTACACGCCTGCAAGGTTCTTGTACTCACAGCTATCAAAGAGGCTGCCCCTCTAGTACAACCGAGCCCAAAGATCGGCCCTAGGGAAGAAACTATTGCGCACAAAATTGGTATTCTTCCTCGACGCATACCTCCACGAGACTCGGCTCATTTCCGGTGGTTACCACCGTCCGACGGTTGGTGGAAGGTCAACACGGACGGCAGCGTCCTTGCTGCACCGGATGCTATGTATGCGGGTGCGGTTTTCCGTGACCCAAGAGGACTTTTCTTGGCGGCATTCTGTTCTCGCAGCGGCCATGGCTTTGCCCTTGAGGCTGAAATTGTTGCAATTCTCCTGGCTATTGAATTTGCATATCACAAAGGTTGGAGGCGCCTCTGGGTCGAGTCGGACTCGACGCTGGCAATCGACACCATGAAAGGGATTACACCTTTTGTCCCTTGGAAACTCAGAGCATTCTGGACTCAAGTGCAGTTCTTCATGCGCGACATGGAGATTTTTTTCTCTCATATTCGGCGGGAAGGAAATAGAGCCGCAGACATTTTAGCAAAACTGAGGACACGGAGAGTTTGGCTCAATAATCCCCCGGAGGACATTCGTCGTGTGCTGCATGAAGATTTATATGTTAATTACTGTCGTTCTTAATTTCTGACATGTCCTAGTTCTTGTGTTTACTATGGGTTTTGCATTTTCTCTGTTGTAGTTTGTTTTGGAACAGTTTTTTAATTTTTGGGCCAGTCTCTATTCAGTCCTTGGGACTGAGAGCTTGGTCACGGGTTGCACTCTTTCTAGTTCGCCGAGCTGGGTGTGCGCCCTTCTTGCCTTGTATTCTGGGCTTTCCCTACTTCGGATAGGGGATTTGAGTGGTTGGCAACTCTTTTTCGCCTACACCGGTTTTTCCTCAAGGGAGGTTTACGGTGAGGTTTTTAATGAGGCCCACTCTATCCTTTTATCCTTGTCCCGGGTTGTGGGACTCTTTTTCTTCTTCTTTTAATAAAATATCTTTTACGTGCACTAAGTTATCACCTAATTTACACTCAATTTGAATTTTAAGATTTCAAATGGATTAATTATTGAAAAATGAGTTAATTCCTTAATCACTAAGTTATTAACTAATTTACACTCAATTTGAGTTTTAATATTTCAAAAGGATACATTAATGAAAATGGTGTTTCTTACTTAATCAAAAAGTATTAACCTAAATTACATTCAATTTGAGTTTTAATATTTCAAAAGGATACATTATTGAAAACTGTGTTTCTTCCTTAATCACTAAGTTATAAACTAATTTACACTCAATTTGAGTTTTAAGATTTCAAAGGGATACATTATTGAAAATGGAGTTTCTTCCTTAATCACTAAGTTATCACCTAATTTACACTAAATTTGAGTTTTAAGATTTCAAATGGATTCATTATTTAAAAATGAGTTAATTCCTTAATCACTAAGTTATTAACTAATTTACACTCAATTTGAGTTTTAATATTTCAAAAGGATACATTATTGAAAATGGTGTTTCTTACTTAATCACAAAGTATTAACCTAATTTACATTCAATTTGAGTTTTAATATTTCAAAAGGATACATTATTGAAAACTATGTTTCTTCCTTAATCACTAAGTTATAAACTAATTTACACTCAATTTGAGTTTTAAGATTTCAAAGGGATACATTATTGAAAATGGAGTTTCTTCCTTAATCACTAAGTATTAACCTAATTTACATTCAATTTGAGTTTTAATATTTCAAAATGATACATTATTGAAAGCTGAGTTTCTTCCTTAATCACTAAGTTATTACCTAATTTGCACTCAATTTGAGTTTTAAGATTTCAAAAGGATACATTATTGAAATCTGTGTTTGTTCCTTAATCACTAAGTTATAAACTAATTTACACTCAATTTGAGTTTTAAGATTTCAAAGGGATGCATTATTGAAAATGGAGTTTCTTCCTTAATCACTAAGTTATAACCTAATTTACACTCAATTTGAGTTTTAAGATTTCAAATGGATTCATTATTGAAAAATGAGTTAATTCCTTAATCACTAAGTTATTAACTAATTTACATTCAATTTTAGTTTTAAGATTTCAAAAGGATAAATTATTGAAAATGGAGTTTCTTCCTTAATCACTAAGTATTAACCAAATTTACATTCAATTTGAGTTTTAATATTTCAAAATGATACATTATTGAAAGCTGAGTTTCTTCCTTAATCACTAAGTTATAACCTAATTTACACTCAATTTGAGTTTTAAGATTTCAAAAGGATACATTATTGAAAACTGAGTTTCTTCCTTAATCACTAAGTTATAAGCTAATTTACACTCAATTTGAGTTTTAAGATTTCAAAGGGATACATTATTGAAAATGGAGTATCTTCCTTAATCACTAAGTTATCACCTAATTTACACTCAATTTGAGTTTTAAGATTTCAAATGGATTGATTATTGAAAAATGAGTTAATTCCTTAATCACTAAGTTATTAACTAATTTACACACAATTTTAGTTTTAAGAATTCAAAAGGATACATTATTGAAAATGGTGTTTCTTACTTAATCACAAAGTATTAACCTAATTTACATTCAATTTGAGTTTTAATATTTCAAAAGGATACATTATTGAAAACTGTGTTTTTTCCTTAATCACTAAGTTATATACTAATTTACACTCAATTTGAGTTTTAAGATTTCAAAGGGATACATTATTGAAAATGGAGTTTCTTCCTTAATCACTAAGTTATCACCTAATTTACACTCAATTTGAGTTTTAAGATTTCAAATGTATTCATTATTGAAAAATGAGTTAATTCCTTAATCACTAAGTTATTAACTAATTTACACACAATTTTAGTTTTAAGATTTCAAAAGGATACATTATTGAAAATGGTGTTTCTTACTTAATCACTAAGTATTAACCTAATTTACATTCAATTTGAGTTTTAATATTTCAAAATGATACATTATTGAAAGCTGAGTTTCTTCCTTAATCACTAAGTTATTACCTAATTTACACTCAATTTGAGTTTTAAGATTTCAAAAGGATACATTATTGAAATCTGTGTTTGTTCCTTAATCACTAAGTTATAAACTAATTTACACTCAATTTGAGTTTTAAGATTTCAAAGGGATGCATTATTGAAAATGGAGTTTCTTCCTTAATCACTAAGTTATAACCTAATTTACACTCAATTTGAGTTTTAAGATTTCAAATGGATTCATTATTGAAAAATGAGTTAATTCCTTAATCACTAAGTTATTAACTAATTTACATTCAATTTTAGTTTTAAGATTTCAAAAGGATAAATTATTGAAAATGGAGTTTCTTCCTTAATCACTAAGTATTAACCAAATTTACATTCAATTTGAGTTTTAATATTTCAAAATGATACATTATTGAAAGCTGAGTTTCTTCCTTAATCACTAAGTTATAACCTAATTTACACTCAATTTGAGTTTTAAGATTTCAAAAGGATACATTATTGAAAACTGAGTTTCTTCCTTAATCACTAAGTTATAAACTAATTTACACTCAATTTGAGTTTTAAGATTTCAAAGGGATACATTATTGAAAATGGAGTATCTTCCTTAATCACTAAGTTATAACCTAATTTACACTCAATTTGAGTTTTAAGATTTCAAATGGATTGATTATTGAAAAATGAGTTAATTCCTTAATCACTAAGTTATTAACTAATTTACACACAATTTTAGTTTTAAGAATTCAAAAGGATACATTATTGAAAATGGTGTTTCTTACTTAATCACAAAGTATTAACCTAATTTACATTCAATTTGAGTTTTAAGATTTCAAAAGGATACATTATTGAAAACTGAGTTTCTTCCTTAATCACTAAGTTATAACCTAATTTACACTCAATTTGAGTTTTAAGATTTCAAAGGGATACATTATTGAAAATGGAGTATCTTCCTTAATCACTAAGTTATCACCTAATTTACACTCAATTTGAGTTTTAAGATTTCAAATGGATTGATTATTGAAAAATGAGTTAATTCCTTAATCACTAAGTTATTAACTAATTTACACACAATTTTAGTTTTAAGAATTCAAAAGGATACATTATTGAAAATGGTGTTTCTTACTTAATCACAAAGTATTAACCTAATTTACATTCAATTTGAGTTTTAATATTTCAAAAGGATACATTATTGAAAACTGTGTTTTTTCCTTAATCACTAAGTTATATACTAATTTACACTCAATTTGAGTTTTAAGATTTCAAAGGGATACATTATTGAAAATGGAGTTTCTTCCTTAATCACTAAGTTATAACCTAATTTACACTCAATTTGAGTTTTAAGATTTCAAAAGGATACATTATTGAAAACTGAGTTTCTTCCTTAATCACTAAGTTATAAACTAATTTACACTCAATTTGAGTTTTAAGATTTCAAACGGATACATTATTGAAAATGGAGTTTCTTCCTTAATCACTAAGTTATCACCTAATTTACACTCAATTTGAATTTTAAGATTTCAAATGGATTAATTATTGAAAAATGAGTTAATTCCTTAATCACTAAGTTATTAACTAATTTACACTCAATTTGAGTTTTAATATTTCAAAAGGATACATTAATGAAAATGGTGTTTCTTACTTAATCAAAAAGTATTAACCTAAATTACATTCAATTTGAGTTTTAATATTTCAAAAGGATACATTATTGAAAACTGTGTTTCTTCCTTAATCACTAAGTTATAAACTAATTTACACTCAATTTGAGTTTTAAGATTTCAAAGGGATACATTATTGAAAATGGAGTTTCTTCCTTAATCACTAAGTTATCACCTAATTTACACTAAATTTGAGTTTTAAGATTTCAAATGGATTCATTATTTAAAAATGAGTTAATTCCTTAATCACTAAGTTATTAACTAATTTACACTCAATTTGAGTTTTAATATTTCAAAAGGATACATTATTGAAAATGGTGTTTCTTACTTAATCACAAAGTATTAACCTAATTTACATTCAATTTGAGTTTTAATATTTCAAAAGGATACATTATTGAAAACTGTGTTTCTTCCTTAATCACTAAGTTATAAACTAATTTACACTCAATTTGAGTTTTAAGATTTCAAAGGGATACATTATTGAAAATGGAGTTTCTTCCTTAATCACTAAGTATTAACCTAATTTACATTCAATTTGAGTTTTAATATTTCAAAATGATACATTATTGAAAATGGAGTTTCTTCCTTAATCACTAAGTTATTACCTAATTTACACTCAATTTGAGTTTTAAGATTTCAAAAGGATACATTATTGAAATCTGTGTTTGTTCCTTAATCACTAAGTTATAAACTAATTTACACTCAATTTGAGTTTTAAGATTTCAAAGGGATGCATTATTGAAAATGGAGTTTCTTCCTTAATCACTAAGTTATAACCTAATTTACACTCAATTTGAGTTTTAAGATTTCAAATGGATTCATTATTGAAAAATGAGTTAATTCCTTAATCACTAAGTTATTAACTAATTTACATTCAATTTTAGTTTTAAGATTTCAAAAGGATAAATTATTGAAAATGGAGTTTCTTCCTTAATCACTAAGTATTAACCAAATTTACATTCAATTTGAGTTTTAATATTTCAAAATGATACATTATTGAAAGCTGAGTTTCTTCCTTAATCACTAAGTTATAACCTAATTTACACTCAATTTGAGTTTTAAGATTTCAAAAGGATACATTATTGAAAACTGAGTTAATTCCTTAATCACTAAGTTATAAACTAATTTACACTCAATTTGAGTTTTAAGATTTCAAAGGGATACATTATTGAAAATGGAGTATCTTCCTTAATCACTAAGTTATCACCTAATTTACACTCAATTTGAGTTTTAAGATTTCAAATGGATTGATTATTGAAAAATGAGTTAATTCCTTAATCACTAAGTTATTAACTAATTTACACACAATTTTAGTTTTAAGAATTCAAAAGGATACATTATTGAAAATGGAGTTTCTTACTTAATCACAAAGTATTAACCTAATTTACATTCAATTTGAGTTTTAAGATTTCAAAAGGATACATTATTGAAAACTGAGTTTCTTCCTTAATCACTAAGTTATAAACTAATTTACACTCAATTTGAGTTTTAAGATTTCAAAGGGATACATTATTGAAAATGGAGTATCTTCCTTAATCACTAAGTTATCACCTAATTTACACTCAATTTGAGTTTTAAGATTTCAAATGGATTGATTATTGAAAAATGAGTTAATTCCTTAATCACTAAGTTATTAACTAATTTACACACAATTTTAGTTTTAAGAATTCAAAAGGATACATTATTGAAAATGGTGTTTCTTACTTAATCACAAAGTATTAACCTAATTTACATTCAATTTGAGTTTTAATATTTCAAAAGGATACATTATTGAAAACTGTGTTTTTTCCTTAATCACTAAGTTATATACTAATTTACACTCAATTTGAGTTTTAAGATTTCAAAGGGATACATTATTGAAATCTGTGTTTGTTCCTTAATCACTAAGTTATAAACTAATTTACACTCAATTTGAGTTTTAAGATTTCAAAGGGATGCATTATTGAAAATGGAGTTTCTTCCTTAATCACTAAGTTATAACCTAATTTACACTCAATTTGAGTTTTAAGATTTCAAATGGATTCATTATTGAAAAATGAGTTAATTCCTTAATCACTAAGTTATTAACTAATTTACATTCAATTTTAGTTTTAAGATTTCAAAAGGATAAATTATTGAAAATGGAGTTTCTTCCTTAATCACTAAGTATTAACCAAATTTACATTCAATTTGAGTTTTAATATTTCAAAATGATACATTATTGAAAGCTGAGTTTCTTCCTTAATCACTAAGTTATAACCTAATTTACACTCAATTTGAGTTTTAAGATTTCAAAAGGATACATTATTGAAAACTGAGTTTCTTCCTTAATCACTAAGTTATAAACTAATTTACACTCAATTTGAGTTTTAAGATTTCAAAGGGATACATTATTGAAAATGGAGTATCTTCCTTAATCACTAAGTTATCACCTAATTTACACTCAATTTGAGTTTTAAGATTTCAAATGGATTGATTATTGAAAAATGAGTTAATTCCTTAATCACTAAGTTATTAACTAATTTACACACAATTTTAGTTTTAAGAATTCAAAAGGATACATTATTGAAAATGGTGTTTCTTACTTAATCACAAAGTATTAACCTAATTTACATTCAATTTGAGTTTTAAGATTTCAAAAGGATACATTATTGAAAACTGAGTTTCTTCCTTAATCACTAAGTTATAAACTAATTTACACTCAATTTGAGTTTTAAGATTTCAAAGGGATACATTATTGAAAATGGAGTATCTTCCTTAATCACTAAGTTATCACCTAATTTACACTCAATTTGAGTTTTAAGATTTCAAATGGATTGATTATTGAAAAATGAGTTAATTCCTTAATCACTAAGTTATTAACTAATTTACACACAATTTTAGTTTTAAGAATTCAAAAGGATACATTATTGAAAATGGTGTTTCTTACTTAATCACAAAGTATTAACCTAATTTACATTCAATTTGAGTTTTAATATTTCAAAAGGATACATTATTGAAAACTGTGTTTTTTCCTTAATCACTAAGTTATATACTAATTTACACTCAATTTGAGTTTTAAGATTTCAAAGGGATACATTATTGAAAATGGAGTTTCTTCCTTAATCACTAAGTTATCACCTAATTTACACTCAATTTGAGTTTTAAGATTTCAAATGGATTCATTATTGAAAAATGAGTTAATTCCTTAATCACTAAGTTATTAACTAATTTACACACAATTTTAGTTTTAAGATTTCAAAAGGATACATTATTGAAAATGGTGTTTCTTACTTAATCACTAAGTATTAACCTAATTTACATTCAATTTGAGTTTTAAGATTTCAAAAGGATAAATTATTGAAAATGGAGTTTCTTCCTTAATTACCAAGTATTAACCTAATTTACATTCAATTTGAGTTTTAAGATTTCAAAAGGATAAATTATTGAAAATGGAGTTTCTTCCTTAATCACTAAGTTATTAACTAATTTACACACAATTTGAGTTTTAAGATTTCAAAAGGATACATTATTGAAAACTGAGTTTCTTCCTTAATCACTAAGTTATAAACTAATTTACACTCAATTTGAGTTTTAAGATTTCAAACGGATACATTATTGAAAATGGAGTTTCTTCCTTAATCACTAAGTTATCACCTAATTTACACTCAATTTGAATTTTAAGATTTCAAATGGATTAATTATTGAAAAATGAGTTAATTCCTTAATCACTAAGTTATTAACTAATTTACACTCAATTTGAGTTTTAATATTTCAAAAGGATACATTAATGAAAATGGTGTTTCTTACTTAATCAAAAAGTATTAACCTAAATTACATTCAATTTGAGTTTTAATATTTCAAAAGGATACATTATTGAAAACTGTGTTTCTTCCTTAATCACTAAGTTATAAACTAATTTACACTCAATTTGAGTTTTAAGATTTCAAAGGGATACATTATTGAAAATGGAGTTTCTTCCTTAATCACTAAGTTATCACCTAATTTACACTATATTTGAGTTTTAAGATTTCAAATGGATTCATTATTTAAAAATGAGTTAATTCCTTAATCACTAAGTTATTAACTAATTTACACTCAATTTGAGTTTTAATATTTCAAAAGGATACATTATTGAAAATGGTGTTTCTTACTTAATCACAAAGTATTAACCTAATTTACATTCAATTTGAGTTTTAATATTTCAAAAGGATACATTATTGAAAACTATGTTTCTTCCTTAATCACTAAGTTATAAACTAATTTACACTCAATTTGAGTTTTAAGATTTCAAAGGGATACATTATTGAAAATGGAGTTTCTTCCTTAATCACTAAGTATTAACCTAATTTACATTCAATTTGAGTTTTAATATTTCAAAAGGATACATTATTGAAAGCTGAGTTTCTTCCTTAATCACTAAGTTATTACCTAATTTACACTCAATTTGAGTTTTAAGATTTCAAAAGGATACATTATTGAAATCTGTGTTTGTTCCTTAATCACTAAGTTATAAACTAATTTACACTCAATTTGAGTTTTAAGATTTCAAAGGGATGCATTATTGAAAATGGAGTTTCTTCCTTAATCACTAAGTTATAACCTAATTTACACTCAATTTGAGTTTTAAGATTTCAAATGGATTCATTATTGAAAAATGAGTTAATTCCTTAATCACTAAGTTATTAACTAATTTACATTCAATTTTAGTTTTAAGATTTCAAAAGGATAAATTATTGAAAATGGAGTTTCTTCCTTAATCACTAAGTATTAACCAAATTTACATTCAATTTGAGTTTTAATATTTCAAAATGATACATTATTGAAAGCTGAGTTTCTTCCTTAATCACTAAGTTATAACCTAATTTACACTCAATTTGAGTTTTAAGATTTCAAAAGGATACATTATTGAAAACTGAGTTTCTTCCTTAATCACTAAGTTATAAACTAATTTACACTCAATTTGAGTTTTAAGATTTCAAAGGGATACATTATTGAAAATGGAGTATCTTCCTTAATCACTAAGTTATCACCTAATTTACACTCAATTTGAGTTTTAAGATTTCAAATGGATTGATTATTGAAAAATGAGTTAATTCCTTAATCACTAAGTTATTAACTAATTTACACACAATTTTAGTTTTAAGAATTCAAAAGGATACATTATTGAAAATGGTGTTTCTTACTTAATCACAAAGTATTAACCTAATTTACATTCAATTTGAGTTTTAATATTTCAAAAGGATACATTATTGAAAACTGTGTTTTTTCCTTAATCACTAAGTTATATACTAATTTACACTCAATTTGAGTTTTAAGATTTCAAAGGGATACATTATTGAAAATGGAGTTTCTTCCTTAATCACTAAGTTATCACCTAATTTACACTCAATTTGAGTTTTAAGATTTCAAATGGATTCATTATTGAAAAATGAGTTAATTCCTTAATCACTAAGTTATTAACTAATTTACACTCAATTTGAATTTTAATATTTCAAAAGGATACATTAATGAAAATGGTGTTTCTTACTTAATCAAAAAGTATTAACCTAATTTACATTCAACTTGAGTTTTAATATTTCAAAAGGATACATTATTGAAAACTGTGTTTCTTCCTTAATCACTAAGTTATAAACAAATTTACACTCAATTTGAGTTTTAAGATTTCAAAGGGATACATTATTGAAAATGGAGTTTCTTCCTTAATCACTAAGTTATCACTTAATTTACACTCAATTTGAGTTTTAAGATTTCAAATGGATTCATTATTGAAAAATGAGTTAATTCCTTAATACTAAGTTATTAACTAATTTACACTCAATTTGAGTTTTAATATTTCAAAAGGATACATTATTGAAAATGGTGTTTCTTACTTAATCACAAAGTATTAACCTAATTTACATTCAATTTGAGTTTTAATATTTTAAAAGGATACATTATTGAAAACTGTGTTTCTTCCTTAATCACTAAGTTATAAACTAATTTACACTCAATTTGAGTTTTAAGATTTCAAAGGGATACATTATTGAAAATGGAGTTTCTTCCTTAATCACTAAGTTATCACCTAATTTACACTCAATTTGAATTTTAAGATTTCAAATGGATTCATTATTGAAAAATGAGTTAATTCCTTAATCACTAAGTTATTAACTAATTTACACTCAATTTGAGTTTTAATATTTCAAAAGGATACATTAATGAAAATGGTGTTTCTTACTTAATCAAAAAAGTATTAACCTAATTTACATTCAATTTGAGTTTTAATATTTCAAAAGGATACATTATTGAAAACTGTGTTTCTTCCTTAATCACTAAGTTATAAGCTAATTTACACTCAATTTGAGTTTTAAGATTTCAAAGGGATACATTATTGAAAATGGAGTTTCTTCCTTAATCACTAAGTTATCACCTAATTTACACTCAATTTGAGTTTTAAGATTTCAAATGGATTCATTATTGAAAAATGAGTTAATTCCTTAATACTAAGTTATTAACTAATTTACACTCAATTTGAGTTTTAATATTTCAAAAGGATACATTATTGAAAATGGTGTTTCTTACTTAATCACAAAGTATTAACCTAATTTACATTCAATTTGAGTTTTAATATTTTAAAAGGATACATTATTGAAAACTGTGTTTCTTCCTTAATCACTAAGTTATAAACTAATTTACACTCAATTTGAGTTTTAAGATTTCAAAGGGATACATTATTGAAAATGGAGTTTCTTCCTTAATCACTAAGTTATCACCTAATTTACACTCAATTTGAGTTTTAAGATTTCAAATGGATTAATTATTGAAAAATGAGTTAATTCCTTAATCACTAAGTTATTAACTAATTTACACTCAATTTGAGTTTTAATATTTCAAAAGGATACATTAATGAAAATGGTGTTTCTTACTTAATCAAAAAAGTATTAACCTAATTTACATTCAATTTGAGTTTTAATATTTCAAAAGGATACATTATTGAAAACTGTGTTTCTTCCTTAATCACTAAGTTATAAGCTAATTTACACTCAATTTGAGTTTTAAGATTTCAAAGGGATACATTATTGAAAATGGAGTTTCTTCCTTAATCACTAAGTTATCACCTAATTTACACTCAATTTGAGTTTTAAGATTTCAAATGGATTCATTATTGAAAAATGAGTTAATTCCTTAATACTAAGTTATTAACTAATTTACACTCAATTTGAGTTTTAATATTTCAAAAGGATACATTATTGAAAATGGTGTTTCTTACTTAATCACAAAGTATTAACCTAATTTACATTCAATTTGAGTTTTAATATTTTAAAAGGATACATTATTGAAAACTGTGTTTCTTCCTTAATCACTAAGTTATAAACTAATTTACACTCAATTTGAGTTTTAAGATTTCAAAGGGATACATTATTGAAAATGGAGTTTCTTCCTTAATCACTAAGTTATCACCTAATTTACACTCAATTTGAGTTTTAAGATTTCAAATGGATTCATTATTGAAAAATGAGTTAATTCCTTAATCACTAAGTTATTAACTAATTTACACTCAATTTGAGTTTTAATATTTCAAAAGGATACATTATTGAAAATGGTGTTTCTTACTTAATCAAAAAGTATTAACCTAATTTACATTCAACTTGAGTTTTAATATTTCAAAAGGATACATTATTGAAAACTGTGTTTCTTCCTTAATCACTAAGTTATAAACAAATTTACACTCAATTTGAGTTTTAAGATTTCAAAGGGATACATTATTGAAAATGGAGTTTCTTCCTTAATCACTAAGTTATCACTTAATTTACACTCAATTTGAGTTTTAAGATTTCAAATGGATTCATTATTGAAAAATGAGTTAATTCCTTAATACTAAGTTATTAACTAATTTACACTCAATTTGAGTTTTAATATTTCAAAAGGATACATTATTGAAAATGGTGTTTCTTACTTAATCACAAAGTATTAACCTAATTTACATTCAATTTGAGTTATAATATTTTAAAAGGATACATTATTGAAAACTGTGTTTCTTCCTTAATCACTAAGTTATAAACTAATTTACACTCAATTTGAGTTTTAAGATTTCAAAGGGATACATTATTGAAAATGGAGTTTCTTCCTTAATCACTAAGTTATCACCTAATTTACACTCAATTTGAGTTTTAAGATTTCAAATGGATTCATTATTGAAAAATGAGTTAATTCCTTAATCACTAAGTTATTAACTAATTTTCACTCAATTTGAGTTTTAATATTTCAAAAGGATACATTATTGAAAATGGTGTTTCTTACTTAATCAAAAAGTATTAACCTAATTTACATTCAACTTGAGTTTTAATATTTCAAAAGGATACATTATTGAAAACTGTGTTTCTTCCTTAATCACTAAGTTATAAACAAATTTACACTCAATTTGAGTTTTAAGATTTCAAAGGGATACATTATTGAAAATGGAGTTTCTTCCTTAATCACTAAGTTATCACTTAATTTACACTCAATTTAAGTTTTAAGATTTCAAATGGATTCATTATTGAAAAATGAGTTAATTCCTTAATACTAAGTTATTAACTAATTTACACTCAATTTGAGTTTTAATATTTCAAAAGGATACATTATTGAAAATGGTGTTTCTTACTTAATCACAAAGTATTAACCTAATTTACATTCAATTTGAGTTTTAATATTTTAAAAGGATACATTATTGAAAACTGTGTTTCTTCCTTAATCACTAAGTTATAAACTAATTTACACTCAATTTGAGTTTTAAGATTTCAAAGGGATACATTATTGAAAATGGAGTTTCTTCCTTAATCACTAAGTTATCACCTAATTTACACTCAATTTGAGTTTTAAGATTTCAAATGGATTCATTATTGAAAAATGAGTTAATTCCTTAATCACTAAGTTATTAACTAATTTACACTCAATTTGAGTTTTAATATTTCAAAAGGATACATTATTGAAAATGGTGTTTCTTATTTAATCACAAAGTATTAACCTAATTTACATTCAATTTGAGTTTTAATATTTCAAAAGGATACATTATTGAAAACTGTGTTTCTTCCTTAATCACTAAGTTATAAGCTAATTTACACTCAATTTGAGTTTTAAGATTTCAAAGGGATACATTATTGAAAATGGAGTTTCTTCTTTAATCACTAAGTTATCACCTAATTTACACTCAATTTGAGTTTTAAGATTTCAAATGGATTCATTATTGAAAAATGAGTTAATTCCTTAAGCACTAAGTTATTAACTAATTTACATTCAATTTGAGTTTTAAGATTTCAAAAGGATAAATTATTGAAAATGGAGTTTCTTCCTTAATCACTAAGTATTAACCTAATTTACATTCAATTTGAGTTTTAATATTTCAAAATGATACATTATTGAAAAATGAGTTTCTTCCTTAATCACTAAGTTATAACCTAATTTACACTCAATTTGAGTTTTATGATTTCAAAAGGATACATTATTGAAAACTGAGTTTCTTCCTTAATCACTAAGTTATAACTAAATTTACACTCAATTTGAGTTTTAAGATTTCAAAAGTATACATTATTGAAAATGGAGTTTCTTCCTTAATCACTAAGTTATCACCTAATTTACACTCAATTTGAGTTTTAAGATTTCAAATGGATTAATTATTGAAAAATGAGTTAATTCCTTAATCACTAAGTTATTAACTAATTTACACTCAATTTGAGTTTTAATATTTCAAAAGGATACATTAATGAAAATGGTGTTTCTTACTTAATCAAAAAGTATTAACCTAATTTACATTCAACTTGAGTTTTAATATTTCAAAAGGATACATTATTGAAAACTGTGTTTCTTCCTTAATCACTAAGTTATAAACAAATTTACACTCAATTTGAGTTTTAAGATTTCAAAGGGATACATTATTGAAAATGGAGTTTCTTCCTTAATCACTAAGTTATCACTTAATTTACACTCAATTTGAGTTTTAAGATTTCAAATGGATTCATTATTGAAAAATGAGTTAATTCCTTAATACTAAGTTATTAACTAATTTACACTCAATTTGAGTTTTAATATTTCAAAAGGATACATTATTGAAAATGGTGTTTCTTACTTAATCACAAAGTATTAACCTAATTTACATTCAATTTGAGTTTTAATATTTTAAAAGGATACATTATTGAAAACTGTGTTTCTTCCTTAATCACTAAGTTATAAACTAATTTACACTCAATTTGAGTTTTAAGATTTCAAAGGGATACATTATTGAAAATGGAGTTTCTTCCTTAATCACTAAGTTATCACCTAATTTACACTCAATTTGAGTTTTAAGATTTCAAATGGATTCATTATTGAAAAATGAGTTAATTCCTTAATCACTAAGTTATTAACTAATTTACACTCAATTTGAGTTTTAATATTTCAAAAGGATACATTATTGAAAATGGTGTTTCTTACTTAATCAAAAAGTATTAACCTAATTTACATTCAACTTGAGTTTTAATATTTCACAAGGATACATTATTGAAAACTGTGTTTCTTCCTTAATCACTAAGTTATAAACAAATTTACACTCAATTTGAGTTTTAAGATTTCAAAGGGATACATTATTGAAAATTGAGTTTCTTCCTTAATCACTAAGTTATCACTTAATTTACACTCAATTTGAGTTTTAAGATTTCAAATGGATTCATTATTGAAAAATGAGTTAATTCCTTAATACTAAGTTATTAACTAATTTACACTCAATTTGAGTTTTAATATTTCAAAAGGATACATTATTGAAAATGGTGTTTCTTACTTAATCACAAAGTATTAACCTAATTTACATTCAATTTGAGTTTTAATATTTTAAAAGGATACATTATTGAAAACTGTGTTTCTTCCTTAATCACTAAGTTATAAACTAATTTACACTCAATTTGAGTTTTAAGATTTCAAAGGGATACATTATTGAAAATGGAGTTTCTTCCTTAATCACTAAGTTATCACCTAATTTACACTCAATTTGAGTTTTAAGATTTCAAATGGATTCATTATTGAAAAATGAGTTAATTCCTTAATCACTAAGTTATTAACTAATTTACACTCAATTTGAGTTTTAATATTTCAAAAGGATACATTATTGAAAATGGTGTTTCTTACTTAATCAAAAAGTATTAACCTAATTTACATTCAACTTGAGTTTTAATATTTCAAAAGGATACATTATTGAAAACTGTGTTTCTTCCTTAATCACTAAGTTATAAACAAATTTACACTCAATTTGAGTTTTAAGATTTCAAAGGGATACATTATTGAAAATGGAGTTTCTTCCTTAATCACTAAGTTATCACTTAATTTACACTCAATTTGAGTTTTAAGATTTCAAATGGATTCATTATTGAAAAATGAGTTAATTCCTTAATACTAAGTTATTAACTAATTTACACTCAATTTGAGTTTTAATATTTCAAAAGGATACATTATTGAAAATGGTGTTTCTTACTTAATCACAAAGTATTAACCTAATTTACATTCAATTTGAGTTTTAATATTTTAAAAGGATACATTATTGAAAACTGTGTTTCTTCCTTAATCACTAAGTTATAAACTAATTTACACTCAATTTGAGTTTTAAGATTTCAAAGGGATACATTATTGAAAATGGAGTTTCTTCCTTAATCACTAAGTTATCACCTAATTTACACTCAATTTGAGTTTTAAGATTTCAAATGGATACATTATTGAAAAATGAGTTAATTCCTTTAATCACTAAGTTATTAACTAATTTACACTCAATTTGAGTTTTAATATTTCAAAAGGATACATTATTGAAAATGGTGTTTCTTATTTAATCACAAAGTATTAACCTAATTTACATTCAATTTGAGTTTTAATATTTCAAAAGGATACATTATTGAAAACTGTGTTTCTTCCTTAATCACTAAGTTATAAGCTAATTTACACTCAATTTGAGTTTTAAGATTTCAAAGGGATACATTATTGAAAATGGAGTTTCTTCTTTAATCACTAAGTTATCACCTAATTTACACTCAATTTGAGTTTTAAGATTTCAAATGGATTCATTATTGAAAAATGAGTTAATTCCTTAAGCACTAAGTTATTAACTAATTTACATTCAATTTGAGTTTTAAGATTTCAAAAGGATAAATTATTGAAAATGGAGTTTCTTCCTTAATCACTAAGTATTAACCTAATTTACATTCAATTTGAGTTTTAATATTTCAAAATGATACATTATTGAAAGATGAGTTTCTTCCTTAATCACTAAGTTATAACCTAATTTACACTCAATTTGAGTTTTATGATTTCAAATGGATTCATTATTGAAAAATGAGTTAATTCCTTAATCACTAAGTTATTAACTAATTTACACTCAATTTGAGTTTTAATATTTCAAAAGGATACATTAATGAAAATGGTGTTTCTTACTTAATCAAAAAAGTATTAACCTAATTTAAATTCAATTTGAGTTTTAATATTTCAAAAGGATACATTATTGAAAACTGTGTTTCTTCCTTAATCACTAAGTTATAAGCTAATTTACACTCAATTTGAGTTTTAAGATTTCAAAGGGATACATTATTGAAAATGGAGTTTCTTCCTTAATCACTAAGTTATCACCTAATTTACACTCAATTTGAGTTTTAAGATTTCAAATGGATTCATTATTGAAAAATGAGTTAATTCCTTAATACTAAGTTATTAACTAATTTACACTCAATTTGAGTTTTAATATTTCAAAAGGATACATTATTGAAAATGGTGTTTCTTACTTAATCACAAAGTATTAACCTAATTTACATTCAATTTGAGTTTTAATATTTTAAAAGGATACATTATTGAAAACTGTGTTTCTTCCTTAATCACTAAGTTATAAACTAATTTACACTCAATTTGAGTTTTAAGATTTCAAAGGGATACATTATTGAAAATGGAGTTTCTTCCTTAATCACTAAGTTATCACCTAATTTACACTCAATTTGAGTTTTAAGATTTCAAATGGATTCATTTTTGAAAAATGAGTTAATTCCTTAATCACTAAGTTATTAACTAATTTACACTCAATTTGAGTTTTAATATTTCAAAAGGATACATTATTGAAAATGGTGTTTCTTACTTAATCAAAAAGTATTAACCTAATTTACATTCAACTTGAGTTTTAATATTTCAAAAGGATACATTATTGAAAACTGTGTTTCTTCCTTAATCACTAACTTATAAACAAATTTACACTCAATTTGAGTTTTAAGATTTCAAAGGGATACATTATTGAAAATGGAGTTTCTTCCTTAATCACTAAGTTATCACTTAATTTACACTCAATTTGAGTTTTAAGATTTCAAATGGATTCATTATTGAAAAATGAGTTAATTCCTTAATACTAAGTTATTAACTAATTTACACTCAATTTGAGTTTTAATATTTCAAAAGGATACATTATTGAAAATGGTGTTTCTTACTTAATCACAAAGTATTAACCTAATTTACATTCAATTTGTGTTTTAATATTTTAAAAGGATACATTATTGAAAACTGTGTTTCTTCCTTAATCACTAAGTTATAAACTAATTTACACTCAATTTGAGTTTTAAGATTTCAAAGGGATACATTATTGAAAATGGAGTTTCTTCCTTAATCACTAAGTTATCACCTAATTTACACTCAATTTGAGTTTTAAGATTTCAAATGGATTCATTATTGAAAAATGAGTTAATTCCTTAATCACTAAGTTATTAACTAATTTACACTCAATTTGAGTTTTAATATTTTAAAAGGATACATTATTGAAAATGGTGTTTCTTATTTAATCACAAAGTATTAACCTAATTTACATTCAATTTGAGTTTTAATATTTCAAAAGGATACATTATTGAAAACTGTGTTTCTTCCTTAATCACTAAGTTATAAGCTAATTTACACTCAATTTGAGTTTTAAGATTTCAAAGTGATACATTATTGAAAATGGAGTTTCTTCCTTAATCACTAAGTTATCACCTAATTTACACTCAATTTGAGTTTTAAGATTTCAAATGGATTCATTATTGAAAAATGAGTTAATTCCTTAATACTAAGTTATTAACTAATTTACACTCAATTTGAGTTTTAATATTTCAAAAGGATACATTATTGAAAATGGTGTTTCTTACTTAATCACAAAGTATTAACCTAATTTACACTCAATTTGAGTTTTAAGATTTCAAAAGGATACATTATTGAAAATTGAGTTTCTTCCTTAATCACTAAGTTATAAACTAATTTACACTCAATTTGAGTTTTAAGATTTCAAAGGGATACATTATTGAAAATGGAGTTTCTTCCTTAATCACTAAGTTATCACCTAATTTACACTCAATTTGAGTTTTAAGATTTCAAATGGATTGATTATTGAAAAATGAGTTAATTCCTTAATCACTAAGTTATTAACTAATTTACACACAATTTTAGTTTTAAGATTTCAAAAGGATACATTATTGAAAATGGTGTTTCTTACTTAATCACTAAGTATTAACCTAATTTACATTCAATTTGAGTTTTAAGATTTCAAAAGGATAAATTATTGAAAATGGAGTTTCTTCCTTAATTACCAAGTATTAACCTAATTTACATTCAATTTGAGTTTTAAGATTTCAAAAGGATAAATTATTGAAAATGGAGTTTCTTCCTTAATCACTAAGTTATTAACTAATTTACACACAATTTGAGTTTTAAGATTTCAAAAGGATACATTATTGAAAACTGAGTTTCTTCCTTAATCACTAAGTTATAAACTAATTTACACTCAATTTGAGTTTTAAGATTTCAAACGGATACATTATTGAAAATGGAGTTTCTTCCTTAATCACTAAGTTATCACCTAATTTACACTCAATTTGAATTTTAAGATTTCAAATGGATTAATTATTGAAAAATGAGTTAATTCCTTAATCACTAAGTTATTAACTAATTTACACTCAATTTGAGTTTTAATATTTCAAAAGGATACATTAATGAAAATGGTGCTTCTTACTTAATCAAAAAAGTATTAACCTAATTTACATTCAATTTGAGTTTTAATATTTCAAAAGGATACATTATTGAAAACTGTGTTTCTTCCTTAATCACTAAGTTATAAGCTAATTTACACTAAATTTGAGTTTTAAGATTTCAAAGGGATACATTATTGAAAATGGAGTTTCTTCCTTAATCACTAAGTTATAAGCTAATTTACACTCAATTTGAGTTTTAAGATTTCAAATGGATTCATTATTGAAAAATGAGTTAATTCCTTAATACTAAGTTATTAACTAATTTACACTCAATTTGAGTTTTAATATTTCAAAAGGATACATTATTGAAAATGGTGTTTCTTACTTAATCACAAAGTATTAACCTAATTTACATTCAATTTGAGTTTTAATATTTTAAAAGGATACATTATTGAAAACTGTGTTTCTTCCTTAATCACTAAGTTATAAACTAATTTACACTCAATTTGAGTTTTAAGATTTCAAAGGGATACATTATTGAAAATGGAGTTTCTTCCTTAATCACTAAGTTATCACCTAATTTACACTCAATTTGAGTTTTAAGATTTCAAATGGATTCATTATTGAAAAATGAGTTAATTCCTTAATCACTAAGTTATTAACTAATTTACACTCAATTTGAGTTTTAATATTTCAAAAGGATACATTATTGAAAATGGTGTTTCTTACTTAATCAAAAAGTATTAACCTAATTTACATTCAACTTGAGTTTTAATATTTCAAAAGGATACATTATTGAAAACTGTGTTTCTTCCTTAATCACTAAGTTATAAACAAATTTACACTCAATTTGAGTTTTAAGATTTCAAAGGGATACATTATTGAAAATGGAGTTTCTTCCTTAATCACTAAGTTATCACTTAATTTACACTCAATTTGAGTTTTAAGATTTCAAATGGATTCATTATTGAAAAATGAGTTAATTCCTTAATACTAAGTTATTAACTAATTTACACTCAATTTGAGTTTTAATATTTCAAAAGGATACATTATTGAAAATGGTGTTTCTTACTTAATCACAAAGTATTAACCTAATTTACATTCAATTTGAGTTTTAATATTTTAAAAGGATACATTATTGAAAACTGTGTTTCTTCCTTAATCACTAAGTTATAAACTAATTTACACTCAATTTGAGTTTTAAGATTTCAAAGGGATACATTATTGAAAATGGAGTTTCTTCCTTAATCACTAAGTTATCACCTAATTTACACTCAATTTGAGTTTTAAGATTTCAAATGGATTCATTATTGAAAAATGAGTTAATTCCTTAATCACTAAGTTATTAACTAATTTACACTCAATTTGAGTTTTAATATTTCAAAAGGATACATTATTGAAAATGGTGTTTCTTATTTAATCACAAAGTATTAACCTAATTTACATTCAATTTGAGTTTTAATATTTTAAAAGGATACATTATTGAAAACTGTGTTTCTTCCTTAATCACTAAGTTATAAGCTAATTTACACTCAATTTGAGTTTTAAGATTTCAAAGGGATACATTATTGAAAATGGAGTTTCTTCTTTAATCACTAAGTTATCACCTAATTTACACTCAATTTGAGTTTTAAGATTTCAAATGGATTCATTATTGAAAAATGAGTTAATTCCTTAAGCACTAAGTTATTAACTAATTTACATTCAATTTGAGTTTTAAGATTTCAAAAGGATAAATTATTGAAAATGGAGTTTCTTCCTTAATCACTAAGTATTAACCTAATTTACATTCAATTTGAGTTTTAATATTTCAAAATGATACATTATTGAAAGATGAGTTTCTTCCTTAATCACTAAGTTATAACCTAATTTACACTCAATTTGAGTTTTATGATTTCAAAAGGATACATTATTGAAAACTGAGTTTCTTCCTTAATCACTAAGTTATAACTAAATTTACACTCAATTTGAGTTTTAAGATTTCAAAAGGATACATTATTGAAAATGGAGTTTCTTCCTTAATCACTAAGTTATCACCTAATTTACACTCAATTTGAGTTTTAAGATTTCAAATGGATTAATTATTGAAAAATGAGTTAATTCCTTAATCACTAAGTTATTAACAAATTTACACTCAATTTGAGTTTTAATATTTCAAAAGGATACATTAATGAAAATGGTGTTTCTTACTTAATCAAAAAGTATTAACCTAATTTACATTCAACTTGAGTTTTAATATTTCAACAGGATACATTATTGAAAACTGTGTTTCTTCCTTAATCACTAAGTTATAAACAAATTTACACTCAATTTGAGTTTTAAGATTTCAAAGGGATACATTATTGAAAATGGAGTTTCTTCCTTAATCACTAAGTTATCACTTAATTTACACTCAATTTGAGTTTTAAGATTTCAAATGGATTCATTATTGAAAAATGAGTTAATTCCTTAATACTAAGTTATTAACTAATTTACACTCAATTTGAGTTTTAATATTTCAAAAGGATACATTATTGAAAATGGTGTTTCTTACTTAATCACAAAGTATTAACCTAATTTACATTCAATTTGAGTTTTAATATTTTAAAAGGATACATTATTGAAAACTGTGTTTCTTCCTTAATCACTAAGTTATAAACTAATTTACACTCAATTTGAGTTTTAAGATTTCAAAGGGATACATTATTGAAAATGGAGTTTCTTCCTTAATCACTAAGTTATCACCTAATTTACACTCAATTTGAGTTTTAAGATTTCAAATGGATTCATTATTGAAAAATGAGTTAATTCCTTAATCACTAAGTTATTAACTAATTTACACTCAATTTGAGTTTTAATATTTCAAAAGGATACATTAATGAAAATGGTGTTTCTTACTTAATCAAAAAAGTATTAACCTAATTTACATTCAATTTGAGTTTTAATATTTCAAAAGGATACATTATTGAAAACTGTGTTTCTTCCTTAATCACTAAGTTATAAGCTAATTTACACTCAATTTGAGTTTTAAGATTTCAAAGGGATACATTATTGAAAATGGAGTTTCTTCCTTAATCACTAAGTTATCACTTAATTTACACTCAATTTGAGTTTTAAGATTACAAATGGATTCATTATTGAAAAATGAGTTAATTCCTTAATACTAAGTTATTAACTAATTTACACTCAATTTGAGTTTTAATATTTCAAAAGGATACATTATTGAAAATGGTGTTTCTTACTTAATCACAAAGTATTAACCTAATTTACATTCAATTTGTGTTTTAATATTTTAAAAGGATACATTATTGAAAACTGTGTTTCTTCCTTAATCACTAAGTTATAAACTAATTTACACTCAATTTGAGTTTTAAGATTTCAAAGGGATACATTATTGAAAATGGAGTTTCTTCCTTAATCACTAAGTTATCACCTAATTTACACTCAATTTGAGTTTTAAGATTTCAAATGGATTCATTATTGAAAAATGAGTTAATTCCTTAATCACTAAGTTATTAACTAATTTACACTCAATTTGAGTTTTAATATTTTAAAAGGATACATTATTGAAAATGGTGTTTCTTATTTAATCACAAAGTATTAACCTAATTTACATTCAATTTGAGTTTTAATATTTTAAAAGGATACATTATTGAAAACTGTGTTTCTTCCTTAATCACTAAGTTATAAACTAATTTACACTCAATTTGAGTTTTAAGATTTCAAACGGATACATTATTGAAAATGGAGTTTCTTCCTTAATCACTAAGTTATCACCTAATTTACACTCAATTTGAATTTTAAGATTTCAAATGGATTAATTATTGAAAAATGAGTTAATTCCTTAATCACTAAGTTATTAACTAATTTACACTCAATTTGAGTTTTAATATTTCAAAAGGATACATTAATGAAAATGGTGCTTCTTACTTAATCAAAAAAGTATTAACCTAATTTACATTCAATTTGAGTTTTAATATTTCAAAAGGATACATTATTGAAAACTGTGTTTCTTCCTTAATCACTAAGTTATAAGCTAATTTACACTCAATTTGAGTTTTAAGATTTCAAAGGGATACATTATTGAAAATGGAGTTTCTTCCTTAATCACTAAGTTATCACCTAATTTACACTCAATTTGAGTTTTAAGATTTCAAATGGATTCATTATTGAAAAATGAGTTAATTCCTTAATCACTAAGTTATTAACTAATTTACACTCAATTTGAGTTTTAATATTTCAAAAGGATACATTATTGAAAACTGTGTTTCTTCCTTAATCACTAAGTTATAAGCTAATTTACACTCAATTTGAGTTTTAAGATTTCAAAGGGATACATTATTGAAAATGGAGTTTCTTCCTTAATCACTAAGTTATCACTTAATTTACACTCAATTTGAGTTTTAAGATTTCAAATGGATTCATTATTGAAAAATGAGTTAATTCCTTAATACTAAGTTATTAACTAATTTACACTCAATTTGAGTTTTAATATTTCAAAAGGATACATTATTGAAAATGGTGTTTCTTACTTAATCACAAAGTATTAACCTAATTTACATTCAATTTGTGTTTTAATATTTTAAAAGGATACATTATTGAAAACTGTGTTTCTTCCTTAATCACTAAGTTATAAACTAATTTACACTCAATTTGAGTTTTAAGATTTCAAAGGGATACATTATTGAAAATGGAGTTTCTTCCTTAATCACTAAGTTATCACCTAATTTACACTCAATTTGAGTTTTAAGATTTCAAATGGATTCATTATTGAAAAATGAGTTAATTCCTTAATCACTAAGTTATTAACTAATTTACACTCAATTTGAGTTTTAATATTTTAAAAGGATACATTATTGAAAATGGTGTTTCTTATTTAATCACAAAGTATTAACCTAATTTACATTCAATTTGAGTTTTAATATTTCAAAAGGATACATTATTGAAAACTGTGTTTCTTCCTTAATCACTAAGTTATAAGCTAATTTACACTCAATTTGAGTTTTAAGATTTCAAAGGGATACATTATTGAAAATGGAGTTTCTTCCTTAATCACTAAGTTATCACTTAATTTACACTCAATTTGAGTTTTAAGATTTCAAATGGATTCATTATTGAAAAATGAGTTAATTCCTTAATACTAAGTTATTAACTAATTTACACTCAATTTGAGTTTTAATATTTCAAAAGGATACATTATTGAAAATGGTGTTTCTTACTTAATCACAAAGTATTAACCTAATTTACACTCAATTTGAGTTTTAAGATTTCAAAAGGATACATTATTGAAAACTGAGTTTCTTCCTTAATCACTAAGTTATAAACTAATTTACACTCAATTTGAGTTTTAAGATTTCAAAGGGATACATTATTGAAAATGGAGTTTCTTCCTTAATCACTAAGTTATCACCTAATTTACACTCAATTTGAGTTTTAAGATTTCAAATGGATTGATTATTGAAAAATGAGTTAATTCCTTAATCACTAAGTTATTAACTAATTTACACACAATTTTAGTTTTAAGATTTCAAAAGGATACATTATTGAAAATGGTGTTTCTTACTTAATCACTAAGTATTAACCTAATTTACATTCAATTTGAGTTTTAAGATTTCAAAAGGATAAATTATTGAAAATGGAGTTTCTTCCTTAATTACCAAGTATTAACCTAATTTACATTCAATTTGAGTTTTAAGATTTCAAAAGGATAAATTATTGAAAATGGAGTTTCTTCCTTAATCACTAAGTTATTAACTAATTTACACACAATTTGAGTTTTAAGATTTCAAAAGGATACATTATTGAAAACTGAGTTTCTTCCTTAATCACTAAGTTATAAACTAATTTACACTCAATTTGAGTTTTAAGATTTCAAACGGATACATTATTGAAAATGGAGTTTCTTCCTTAATCACTAAGTTATCACCTAATTTAAACTCAATTTGAATTTTAAGATTTCAAATGGATTAATTATTGAAAAATGAGTTAATTCCTTAATCACTAAGTTATTAACTAATTTACACTCAATTTGAGTTTTAATATTTCAAAAGGATACATTAATGAAAATGGTGCTTCTTACTTAATCAAAAAAGTATTAACCTAATTTACATTCAATTTGAGTTTTAATATTTCAAAAGGATACATTATTGAAAACTGTGTTTCTTCCTTAATCACTAAGTTATAAGCTAATTTACACTCAATTTGAGTTTTAAGATTTCAAAGGGATACATTATTGAAAATGGAGTTTCTTCCTTAATCACTAAGTTATCACCTAATTTACACTCAATTTGAGTTTTAAGATTTCAAATGGATTCATTATTGAAAAATGATTTAATTCCTTAATACTAAGTTATTAACTAATTTACACTCAATTTGAGTTTTAATATTTCAAAAGGATACATTATTGAAAATGGTGTTTCTTACTTAATCACAAAGTATTAACCTAATTTACATTCAATTTGAGTTTTAATATTTTAAAAGGATACATTATTGAAAACTGTGTTTCTTCCTTAATCACTAAGTTATAAACTAATTTACACTCAATTTGAGTTTTAAGATTTCAAAGGGATACATTATTGAAAATGGAGTTTCTTCCTTAATCACTAAGTTATCACCTAATTTACACTCAATTTGAGTTTTAAGATTTCAAATGGATTCATTATTGAAAAATGAGTTAATTCCTTAATCACTAAGTTATTAACTAATTTACACTCAATTTGAGTTTTAATATTTCAAAAGGATACATTATTGAAAATGGTGTTTCTTACTTAATCAAAAAGTATTAACCTAATTTACATTCAACTTGAGTTTTAATATTTCAAAAGGATACATTATTGAAAACTGTGTTTCTTCCTTAATCACTAAGTTATAAACAAATTTACACTCAATTTGAGTTTTAAGATTTCAAAGGGATACATTATTGAAAATGGAGTTTCTTCCTTAATCACTAAGTTATCACTTAATTTACACTCAATTTGAGTTTTAAGATTTCAAATGGATTCATTATTGAAAAATGAGTTAATTCCTTAATACTAAGTTATTAACTAATTTACACTCAATTTGAGTTTTAATATTTCAAAAGGATACATTATTGAAAATGGTGTTTCTTACTTAATCAGAAAGTATTAACCTAATTTACATTCAATTTGAGTTTTAATATTTTAAAAGGATACATTATTGAAAACTGTGTTTCTTCCTTAATCACTAAGTTATAAACTAATTTACACTCAATTTGAGTTTTAAGATTTCAAAGGGATACATTATTGAAAATGGAGTTTCTTCCTTAATCACTAAGTTATCACCTAATTTACACTCAATTTGAGTTTTAAGATTTCAAATGGATTCATTATTGAAAAATGAGTTAATTCCTTAATCACTAAGTTATTAACTAATTTACACTCAATTTGAGTTTTAATATTTCAAAAGGATACATTATTGAAAATGGTGTTTCTTATTTAATCACAAAGTATTAACCTAATTTACATTCAATTTGAGTTTTAATATTTCAAAAGGATACATTATTGAAAACTGTGTTTCTTCCTTAATCACTAAGTTATAAGCTAATTTACACTCAATTTGAGTTTTAAGATTTCAAAGGGATACATTATTGAAAATGGAGTTTCTTCTTTAATCACTAAGTTATCACCTAATTTACACTCAATTTGAGTTTTAAGATTTCAAAAGGATACATTATTGAAAAATGAGTTAATTCCTTAAGCACTAAGTTATTAACTAATTTACATTCAATTTGAGTTTTAAGATTTCAAAAGGATAAATTATTGAAAATGGAGTTTCTTCCTTAATCACTAAGTATTAACCTAATTTACATTCAATTTGAGTTTTAATATTTCAAAATGATACATTATTGAAAGATGAGTTTCTTCCTTAATCACTAAGTTATAACCTAATTTACACTCAATTTGAGTTTTATGATTTCAAAAGGATACATTATTGAAAACTGAGTTTCTTCCTTAATCACTAAGTTATAAACTAATTTACACTCAATTTGAGTTTTAAGATTTCAAAGGGATACATTATTGAAAATGGAGTTTCTTCCTTAATCACTAAGTTATCACCTAATTTACACTCAATTTGAGTTTTAAGATTTCAAATGGATTAATTATTGAAAAATGAGTTAATTCCTTAATCACTAAGTTATTAACAAATTTACACTCAATTTGAGTTTTAATATTTCAAAAGGATACATTAATGAAAATGGTGTTTCTTACTTAATCAAAAAGTATTAACCTAATTTACATTCAACTTGAGTTTTAATATTTCAACAGGATACATTATTGAAAACTGTGTTTCTTCCTTAATCACTAAGTTATAAACAAATTTACACTCAATTTGAGTTTTAAGATTTCAAAGGGATACATTATTGAAAATGGAGTTTCTTCCTTAATCACTAAGTTATCACTTAATTTACACTCAATTTGAGTTTTAAGATTTCAAATGGATTCATTATTGAAAAATGAGTTAATTCCTTAATACTAAGTTATTAACTAATTTACACTCAATTTGAGTTTTAATATTTCAAAAGGATACATTATTGAAAATGGTGTTTCTTACTTAATCACAAAGTATTAACCTAATTTACATTCAATTTGAGTTTTAATATTTTAAAAGGATACATTATTGAAAACTGTGTTTCTTCCTTAATCACTAAGTTATAAACTAATTTACACTCAATTTGAGTTTTAAGATTTCAAAGGGATACATTATTGAAAATGGAGTTTCTTCCTTAATCACTAAGTTATCACCTAATTTACACTCAATTTGAGTTTTAAGATTTCAAATGGATTCATTATTGAAAAATGAGTTAATTCCTTAATCACTAAGTTATTAACTAATTTACACTCAATTTGAGTTTTAATATTTCAAAAGGATACATTAATGAAAATGGTGTTTCTTACTTAATCAAAAAAGTATTAAACTAATTTACATTCAATTTGAGTTTTAATATTTCAAAAGGATACATTATTGAAAACTGTGTTTCTTCCTTAATCACTAAGTTATAAGCTAATTTACACTCAATTTGAGTTTTAAGATTTCAAAGGGATACATTATTGAAAATGGAGTTTCTTCCTTAATCACTAAGTTATCACTTAATTTACACTCAATTTGAGTTTTAAGATTTCAAATGGATTCATTATTGAAAAATGAGTTAATTCCTTAATACTAAGTTATTAACTAATTTACACTCAATTTGAGTTTTAATATTTCAAAAGGATACATTATTGAAAATGGTGTTTCTTACTTAATCACAAAGTATTAACCTAATTTACATTCAATTTGTGTTTTAATATTTTAAAAGGATACATTATTGAAAACTGTGTTTCTTCCTTAATCACTAAGTTATAAACTAATTTACACTCAATTTGAGTTTTAAGATTTCAAAGGGATACATTATTGAAAATGGAGTTTCTTCCTTAATCACTAAGTTATCACCTAATTTACACTCAATTTGAGTTTTAAGATTTCAAATGGATTCATTATTGAAAAATGAGTTAATTCCTTAATCACTAAGTTATTAACTAATTTACACTCAATTTGAGTTTTAATATTTTAAAAGGATACATTATTGAAAATGGTGTTTCTTATTTAATCACAAAGTATTAACCTAATTTACATTCAATTTGAGTTTTAATATTTTAAAAGGATACATTATTGAAAACTGTGTTTCTTCCTTAATCACTAAGTTATAAACTAATTTACACTCAATTTGAGTTTTAAGATTTCAAACGGATACATTATTGAAAATGGAGTTTCTTCCTTAATCACTAAGTTATCACCTAATTTACACTTAATTTGAATTTTAAGATTTCAAATGGATTAATTATTGAAAAATGAGTTAATTCCTTAATCACTAAGTTATTAACTAATTTACACTCAATTTGAGTTTTAATATTTCAAAAGGATACATTATTGAAAATGGTGTTTCTTACTTAATCACAAAGTATTAACCTAATTTACACTCAATTTGAGTTTTAAGATTTCAAAAGGATACATTATTGAAAACTGAGTTTCTTCCTTAATCACTAAGTTATAAACTAATTTACACTCAATTTGAGTTTTAAGATTTCAAAGGGATACATTATTGAAAATGGAGTTTCTTCCTTAATCACTAAGTTATCACCTAATTTACACTCAATTTGAGTTTTAAGATTTCAAATGGATTGATTATTGAAAAATGAGTTAATTCCTTAATCACTAAGTTATTAACTAATTTACACACAATTTTAGTTTTAAGATTTCAAAAGGATACATTATTGAAAATGGTGTTTCTTACTTAATCACTAAGTATTAACCTAATTTACATTCAATTTGAGTTTTAAGATTTCAAAAGGATAAATTATTGAAAATGGAGTTTCTTCCTTAATTACCAAGTATTAACCTAATTTACATTCAATTTGAGTTTTAAGATTTCAAAAGGATAAATTATTGAAAATGGAGTTTCTTCCTTAATCACTAATTTATTAACTAATTTACACACAATTTGAGTTTTAAGATTTCAAAAGGATACATTATTGAAAACTGAGTTTCTTCCTTAATCACTAAGTTATAAACTAATTTACACTCAATTTGAGTTTTAAGATTTCAAACGGATACATTATTGAAAATGGAGTTTCTTCCTTAATCACTAAGTTATCACCTAATTTACACTCAATTTGAATTTTAAGATTTCAAATGGATTAATTATTGAAAAATGAGTTAATTCCTTAATCACTAAGTTATTAACTAATTTACACTCAATTTGAGTTTTAATATTTCAAAAGGATACATTAATGAAAATGGTGCTTCTTACTTAATCAAAAAAGTATTAACCTAATTTACATTCAATTTGAGTGTTAATATTTCAAAAGGATACATTATTGAAAACTGTGTTTCTTCCTTAATCACTAAGTTATAAGCTAATTTACACTCAATTTGAGTTTTAAGATTTCAAAGGGATACATTATTGAAAATGGAGTTTCTTCCTTAATCACTAAGTTATCACCTAATTTACACTCAATTTGAGTTTTAAGATTTCAAATGGATTCATTATTGAAAAATGAGTTAATTCCTTAATACTAAGTTATTACCTAATTTACACTCAATTTGAGTTTTAATATTTCAAAAGGATACATTATTGAAAATGGTGTTTCTTACTTAATCACAAAGTATTAACCTAATTTACATTCAATTTGAGTTTTAATATTTTAAAAGGATACATTATTGAAAACTGTGTTTCTTCCTTAATCACTAAGTTATAAACTAATTTACACTCAATTTGAGTTTTAAGATTTCAAAGGGATACATTATTGAAAATGGAGTTTCTTCCTTAATCACTAAGTTATCACCTAATTTACACTCAATTTGAGTTTTAAGATTTCAAATGGATTCATTATTGAAAAATGAGTTAATTCCTTAATCACTAAGTTATTAACTAATTTACACTCAATTTGAGTTTTAATATTTCAAAAGGATACATTAATGAAAATGGTGTTTCTTACTTAATCAAAAAAGTATTAACCTAATTTACATTCAATTTGAGTTTTAATATTTCAAAAGGATACATTATTGAAAACTGTGTTTCTTCCTTAATCACTAAGTTATAAGCTAATTTACACTCGATTTGAGTTTTAAGATTTCAAAGGGATACATTATTGAAAATTGAGTTTCTTCCTTAATCACTAAGTTATAAGTTAATTTACACTCAATTTGAGTTTTAAGATTTCAAATGGATTCATTATTGAAAAATGAGTTAATTCCTTAATACTAAGTTATTAACTAATTTACACTCAATTTGAGTTTTAATATTTCAAAAGGATACATTATTGAAAATGGTGTTTCTTACTTAATCACAAAGTATTAACCTAATTTACATTCAATTTGTGTTTTAATATTTTAAAAGGATACATTATTGAAAACTGTGTTTCTTCCTTAATCACTAAGTTATAAACTAATTTACACTCAATTTGAGTTTTAAGATTTCAAAGGGATACATTATTGAAAATGGAGTTTCTTCCTTAATCACTAAGTTATCACCTAATTTACACTCAATTTGAGTTTTAAGATTTCAAATGGATTCATTATTGAAAAATGAGTTAATTCCTTAATCACTAAGTTATTAACTAATTTACACTCAATTTGAGTTTTAATATTTTAAAAGGATACATTATTGAAAATGGTGTTTCTTATTTAATCACAAAGTATTAACCTAATTTACATTCAATTTGAGTTTTAATATTTTAAAAGGATACATTATTGAAAACTGTGTTTCTTCCTTAATCACTAAGTTATAAACTAATTTACACTCAATTTGAGTTTTAAGATTTCAAACGGATACATTATTGAAAATGGAGTTTCTTCCTTAATCACTAAGTTATCACCTAATTTACACTTAATTTGAATTTTAAGATTTCAAATGGATTAATTATTGAAAAATGAGTTAATTCCTTAATCACTAAGTTATTAACTAATTTACACTCAATTTGAGTTTTAATATTTCAAAAGGATACATTATTGAAAATGGTGTTTCTTACTTAATCACAAAGTATTAACCTAATTTACACTCAATTTGAGTTTTAAGATTTCAAAAGGATACATTATTGAAAACTGAGTTTCTTCCTTAATCACTAAGTTATAAACTAATTTACACTCAATTTGAGTTTTAAGATTTCAAAGGGATACATTATTGAAAATGGAGTTTCTTCCTTAATCACTAAGTTATCACCTAATTTACACTCAATTTGAGTTTTAAGATTTCAAATGGATTGATTATTGAAAAATGAGTTAATTCCTTAATCACTAAGTTATTAACTAATTTACACACAATTTTAGTTTTAAGATTTCAAAAGGATACATTATTGAAAATGGTGTTTCTTACTTAATCACTAAGTATTAACCTAATTTACATTCAATTTGAGTTTTAAGATTTCAAAAGGATAAATTATTGAAAATGGAGTTTCTTCCTTAATTACCAAGTATTAACCTAATTTACATTCAATTTGAGTTTTAAGATTTCAAAAGGATAAATTATTGAAAATGGAGTTTCTTCCTTAATCACTAAGTTATTAACTAATTTACACACAATTTGAGTTTTAAGATTTCAAAAGGATACATTATTGAAAACTGAGTTTCTTCCTTAATCACTAAGTTATAAACTAATTTACACTCAATTTGAGTTTTAAGATTTCAAACGGATACATTATTGAAAATGGAGTTTCTTCCTTAATCACTAAGTTATCACCTAATTTACACTCAATTTGAATTTTAAGATTTCAAATGGATTAATTATTGAAAAATGAGTTAATTCCTTAATCACTAAGTTATTAACTAATTTACACTCAATTTGAGTTTTAATATTTCAAAAGGATACATTAATGAAAATGGTGCTTCTTACTTAATCAAAAAAGTATTAACCTAATTTACATTCAATTTGAGTGTTAATATTTCAAAAGGATACATTATTGAAAACTGTGTTTCTTCCTTAATCACTAAGTTATAAGCTAATTTACACTCAATTTGAGTTTTAAGATTTCAAAGGGATACATTATTGAAAATGGAGTTTCTTCCTTAATCACTAAGTTATCACCTAATTTACACTCAATTTGAGTTTTAAGATTTCAAATGGATTCATTATTGAAAAATGAGTTAATTCCTTAATACTAAGTTATTACCTAATTTACACTCAATTTGAGTTTTAATATTTCAAAAGGATACATTATTGAAAATGGTGTTTCTTACTTAATCACAAAGTATTAACCTAATTTACATTCAATTTGAGTTTTAATATTTTAAAAGGATACATTATTGAAAACTGTGTTTCTTCCTTAATCACTAAGTTATAAACTAATTTACACTCAATTTGAGTTTTAAGATTTCAAAGGGATACATTATTGAAAATGGAGTTTCTTCCTTAATCACTAAGTTATCACCTAATTTACACTCAATTTGAGTTTTAAGATTTCAAATGGATTCATTATTGAAAAATGAGTTAATTCCTTAATCACTAAGTTATTAACTAATTTACACTCAATTTGAGTTTTAATATTTCAAAAGGATACATTATTGAAAATGGTGTTTCTTACTTAATCAAAAAGTATTAACCTAATTTACATTCAACTTGAGTTTTAATATTTCAAAAGGATACATTATTGAAAACTGTGTTTCTTCCTTAATCACTAAGTTATAAACAAATTTACACTCAATTTGAGTTTTAAGATTTCAAAGGGATACATTATTGAAAATGGAGTTTCTTCCTTAATCACTAAGTTATCACTTAATTTACACTCAATTTGAGTTTTAAGATTTCAAATGGATTCATTATTGAAAAATGAGTTAATTCCTTAATACTAAGTTATTAACTAATTTACACTCAATTTGAGTTTTAATATTTCAAAAGGATACATTATTGAAAATGGTGTTTCTTACTTAATCACAAAGTATTAACCTAATTTACATTCAATTTGAGTTTTAATATTTTAAAAGGATACATTATTGAAAACTGTGTTTCTTCCTTAATCACTAAGTTATAAACTAATTTACACTCAATTTGAGTTTTAAGATTTCAAAGGGATACATTATTGAAAATGGAGTTTCTTCCTTAATCACTAAGTTATCACCTAATTTACACTCAATTTGAGTTTTAAGATTTCAAATGGATTCATTATTGAAAAATGAGTTAATTCCTTAATCACTAAGTTATTAACTAATTTACACTCAATTTGAGTTTTAATATTTCAAAAGGATACATTATTGAAAATGGTGTTTCTTATTTAATCACAAAGTATTAACCTAATTTACATTCAATTTGAGTTTTAATATTTCAAAAGGATACATTATTGAAAACTGTGTTTCTTCCTTAATCACTAAGTTATAAGCTAATTTACACTCAATTTGAGTTTTAAGATTTCAAAGGGATACATTATTGAAAATGGAGTTTCTTCTTTAATCACTAAGTTATCACCTAATTTACACTCAATTTGAGTTTTAAGATTTCAAATGGATTCATTATTGAAAAATGAGTTAATTCCTTAAGCACTAAGTTATTAACTAATTTACATTCAATTTGAGTTTTAAGATTTCAAAAGGATAAATTATTGAAAATGGAGTTTCTTCCTTAATCACTAAGTATTAACCTAATTTACATTCAATTTGAGTTTTAATATTTCAAAATGATACATTATTGAAAGATGAGTTACTTCCTTAATCACTAAGTTATAACCTAATTTACACTCAATTTGAGTTTTATGATTTCAAAAGGATACATTATTGAAAACTGAGTTTCTTCCTTAATCACTAAGTTATAACTAAATTTACACTCAATTTGAGTTTTAAGATTTCAAAAGGATACATTATTGAAAATGGAGTTTCTTCCTTAATCACTAAGTTATCACCTAATTTACACTCAATTTGAGTTTTAAGATTTCAAATGGATTAATTATTGAAAAATGAGTTAATTCCTTAATCACTAAGTTATTAACTAATTTACACTCAATTTGAGTTTTAATATTTCAAAAGGATACATTAATGAAAATGGTGTTTCTTACTTAATCAAAAAGTATTAACCTAATTTACATTCAACTTGAGTTTTAATATTTCAAAAGGATACATTATTGAAAACTGTGTTTCTTCCTTAATCACTAAGTTATAAACAAATTTACACTCAATTTGAGTTTTAAGATTTCAAAGGGATACATTATTGAAAATGGAGTTTCTTCCTTAATCACTAAGTTATCACTTAATTTACACTCAATTTGAGTTTTAAGATTTCAAATGGATTCATTATTGAAAAATGAGTTAATTCCTTAATACTAAGTTATTAACTAATTTACACTCAATTTGAGTTTTAATATTTCAAAAGGATACATTATTGAAAATGGTGTTTCTTACTTAATCACAAAGTATTAACCTAATTTACATTCAATTTGAGTTTTAATATTTTAAAAGGATACATTATTGAAAACTGTGTTTCTTCCTTAATCACTAAGTTATAAACTAATTTACACTCAATTTGAGTTTTAAGATTTCAAAGGGATACATTATTGAAAATGGAGTTTCTTCCTTAATCACTAAGTTATCACCTAATTTACACTCAATTTGAGTTTTAAGATTTCAAATGGATTCATTATTGAAAAATGAGTTAATTCCTTAATCACTAAGTTATTAACTAATTTACACTCAATTTGAGTTTTAATATTTCAAAAGGATACATTAATGAAAATGGTGTTTCTTACTTAATCAAAAAAGTATTAACCTAATTTACATTCAATTTGAGTTTTAATATTTCAAAAGGATACATTATTGAAAACTGTGTTTCTTCCTTAATCACTAAGTTATAAGCTAATTTACACTCAATTTGAGTTTTAAGATTTCAAAGGGATACATTATTGAAAATGGAGTTTCTTCCTTAATCACTAAGTTATCACCTAATTTACACTCAATTTGAGTTTTAAGATTTCAAATGGATTCATTATTGAAAAATGAGTTAATTCCTTAATCACTAAGTTATTAACTAATTTACACTCAATTTGAGTTTTAATATTTCAAAAGGATACATTATTGAAAATGGTGTTTCTTATTTAATCACAAAGTATTAACCTAATTTACATTCAATTTGAGTTTTAATATTTCAAAAGGATACATTATTGAAAACTGTGTTTCTTCCTTAATCACTAAGTTATAAGCTAATTTACACTCAATTTGAGTTTTAAGATTTCAAAGGGATACATTATTGAAAATGGAGTTTCTTCTTTAATCACTAAGTTATCACCTAATTTACACTCAATTTGAGTTTTAAGATTTCAAATGGATTCATTATTGAAAAATGAGTTAATTCCTTAAGCACTAAGTTATTAACTAATTTACATTCAATTTGAGTTTTAAGATTTCAAAAGGATAAATTATTGAAAATGGAGTTTCTTCCTTAATCACTAAGTATTAACCTAATTTACATTCAATTTGAGTTTTAATATTTCAAAATGATACATTATTGAAAGATGAGTTTCTTCCTTAATCACTAAGTTATAACCTAATTTACACTCAATTTGAGTTTTATGATTTCAAAAGGATACATTATTGAAAACTGAGTTTCTTCCTTAATCACTAAGTTATAAACTAATTTACACTCAATTTGAGTTTTAAGATTTCAAAGGGATACATTATTGAAAATGGAGTTTCTTCCTTAATCACTAAGTTATCACCTAATTTACACTCAATTTGAGTTTTAAGATTTCAAATGGATTAATTATTGAAAAATGAGTTAATTCCTTAATCACTAAGTTATTAACTAATTTACACTCAATTTGAGTTTTAATATTTCAAAAGGATACATTAATGAAAATGGTGTTTCTTACTTAATCACTAAGTATTAACCTAATTTACATTCAATTTGAGTTTTAAGATTTTAAAAGGATAAATTATTGAAAATGGAGTTTCTTCCTTAATTACCAAGTATTAACCTAATTTACATTCAATTTGAGTTTTAAGATTTCAAAAGGATAAATTATTGAAAATGGAGTTTCTTCCTTAATCACTAAGTTATTAACTAATTTACACACAATTTGAGTTTTAAGATTTCAAAAGGATACATTATTGAAAACTGAGTTTCTTCCTTAATCACTAAGTTATAAACTAATTTACACTCAATTTGAGTTTTAAGATTTCAAACGGATACATTATTGAAAATGGAGTTTCTTCCTTAATCACTAAGTTATCACCTAATTTACACTCAATTTGAATTTTAAGATTTCAAATGGATTAATTATTGAAAAATGAGTTAATTCCTTAATCACTAAGTTATTAACTAATTTACACTCAATTTGAGTTTTAATATTTCAAAAGGATACATTAATGAAAATGGTGCTTCTTACTTAATCAAAAAGTATTAACCTAAATTACATTCAATTTGAGTTTTAATATTTCAAAAGGATACATTATTGAAAACTGTGTTTCTTCCTTAATCACTAAGTTATAAACTAATTTACACTCAATTTGAGTTTTAAGATTTCAAAGGGATACATTATTGAAAATGGAGTTTCTTCCTTAATCACTAAGTTATCACCTAATTTACACTCAATTTGAGTTTTAAGATTTCAAATGGATTCATTATTGAAAAATGAGTTAATTCCTTAATCACTAAGTTATTAACTAATTTACACTCAATTTGAGTTTTAATATTTCAAAAGGATACATTATTGAAAATGGTGTTTCTTATTTAATCACAAAGTATTAACCTAATTTACATTCAATTTGAGTTTTAATATTTCAAAAGGATACATTATTGAAAACTGTGTTTCTTCCTTAATCACTAAGTTATAAGCTAATTTACACTCAATTTGAGTTTTAAGATTTCAAAGGGATACATTATTGAAAATGGAGTTTCTTCTTTAATCACTAAGTTATCACCTAATTTACACTCAATTTGAGTTTTAAGATTTCAAATGGATTCATTATTGAAAAATGAGTTAATTCCTTAAGCACTAAGTTATTAACTAATTTACATTCAATTTGAGTTTTAAGATTTCAAAAGGATAAATTATTGAAAATGGAGTTTCTTCCTTAATCACTAAGTATTAACCTAATTTACATTCAATTTGAGTTTTAATATTTCAAAATGATACATTATTGAAAGATGAGTTTCTTCCTTAATCACTAAGTTATAACCTAATTTACACTCAATTTGAGTTTTATGATTTCAAAAGGATACATTATTGAAAACTGAGTTTCTTCCTTAATCACTAAGTTATAAACTAATTTACACTCAATTTGAGTTTTAAGATTTCAAAAGGATACATTATTGAAAATGGAGTTTCTTCCTTAATCACTAAGTTATCACCTAATTTACACTCAATTTGAGTTTTAAGATTTCAAATGGATTAATTATTGAAAAATGAGTTAATTCCTTAATCACTAAGTTATTAACTAATTTACACTCAATTTGAGTTTTAATATTTCAAAAGGATACATTAATGAAAATGGTGTTTCTTACTTAATCAAAAAGTATTAACCTAATTTACATTCAACTTGAGTTTTAATATTTCAAAAGGATACATTATTGAAAACTGTGTTTCTTCCTTAATCACTAAGTTATAAACAAATTTACACTCAATTTGAGTTTTAAGATTTCAAAGGGATACATTATTGAAAATGGAGTTTCTTCCTTAATCACTAAGTTATCACTTAATTTACACTCAATTTGAGTTTTAAGATTTCAAATGGATTCATTATTGAAAAATGAGTTAATTCCTTAATACTAAGTTATTAACTAATTTACACTCAATTTGAGTTTTAATATTTCAAAAGGATACATTATTGAAAATGGTGTTTCTTACTTAATCACAAAGTATTAACCTAATTTACATTCAATTTGAGTTTTAATATTTTAAAAGGATACATTATTGAAAACTGTGTTTCTTCCTTAATCACTAAGTTATAAACTAATTTACACTCAATTTGAGTTTTAAGATTTCAAAGGGATACATTATTGAAAATGGAGTTTCTTCCTTAATCACTAAGTTATCACCTAATTTACACTCAATTTGAGTTTTAAGATTTCAAATGGATTCATTATTGAAAAATGAGTTAATTCCTTAATCACTAAGTTATTAACTAATTTACACTCAATTTGAGTTTTAATATTTCGAAAGGATACATTAATGAAAATGGTGTTTCTTACTTAATCAAAAAAGTATTAACCTAATTTACATTCAATTTGAGTTTTAATATTTCAAAAGGATACATTATTGAAAACTGTGTTTCTTCCTTAATCACTAAGTTATAAGCTAATTTACACTCAATTTGAGTTTTAAGATTTCAAAGGGATACATTATTGAAAATGGAGTTTCTTCCTTAATCACTAAGTTATCACCTAATTTACACTCAATTTGAGTTTTAAGATTTCAAATGGATTCATTATTGAAAAATGAGTTAATTCCTTAATACTAAGTTATTAACTAATTTACACTCAATTTGAGTTTTAATATTTCAAAAGGATACATTATTGAAAATGGTGTTTCTTACTTAATCACAAAGTATTAACCTAATTTACATTCAATTTGAGTTTTAATATTTTAAAAGGATACATTATTGAAAACTGTGTTTCTTCCTTAATCACTAAGTTATAAACTAATTTACACTCAATTTGAGTTTTAAGATTTCAAAGGGATACATTATTGAAAATGGAGTTTCTTCCTTAATCACTAAGTTATCACCTAATTTACACTCAATTTGAGTTTTAAGATTTCAAATGGATTCATTATTGAAAAATGAGTTAATTCCTTAATCACTAAGTTATTAACTAATTTACACTCAATTTGAGTTTTAATATTTCAAAAGGATACATTATTGAAAATGGTGTTTCTTACTTAATCAAAAAGTATTAACCTAATTTACATTCAACTTGAGTTTTAATATTTCAAAAGGATACATTATTGAAAACTGTGTTTCTTCCTTAATCACTAAGTTATAAACAAATTTACACTCAATTTGAGTTTTAAGATTTCAAAGGGATACATTATTGAAAATGGAGTTTCTTCCTTAATCACTAAGTTATCACTTAATTTACACTCAATTTGAGTTTTAAGATTTCAAATGGATTCATTATTGAAAAATGAGTTAATTCCTTAATACTAAGTTATTAACTAATTTACACTCAATTTGAGTTTTAATATTTCAAAAGGATACATTATTGAAAATGGTGTTTCTTACTTAATCACAAAGTATTAACCTAATTTACATTCAATTTGTGTTTTAATATTTTAAAAGGATACATTATTGAAAACTGTGTTTCTTCCTTAATCACTAAGTTATAAACTAATTAAATAACCAATTTGCACTAAGTTATAAACTAATTTACACTCAATTTGAGTTTTAAGATTTCAAAGGGATACATTATTGAAAATGGAGTTTCTTACTTAATCACTAAGTTATCACCTAATTTACACTCAATTTGAATTTTAAGATTTCAAATGGATTAATTATTGAAAAATGAGTTAATTCCTTAATCACTAAGTTATTAACTAATTTACACTCAATTTGAGTTTTAATATTTCAAAAGGATACATTAATGAAAATGGTGCTTCTTACTTAATCAAAAAGTATTAACCTAAATTACATTCAATTTGAGTTTTAATATTTCAAAAGGATACATTATTGAAAACTGTGTTTCTTCCTTAATCACTAAGTTATAAACTAATTTACACTCAATTTGAGTTTTAAGATTTCAAAGGGATACATTATTGAAAATGGAGTTTCTTCCTTAATCACTAAGTTATCACCTAATTTACACTCAATTTGAGTTTTAAGATTTCAAATGGATTCATTATTGAAAAATGAGTTAATTCCTTAATCACTAAGTTATTAACTAATTTACACTCAATTTGAGTTTTAATATTTCAAAAGGATACATTATTGAAAATGGTGTTTCTTATTTAATCACAAAGTATTAACCTAATTTACATTCAATTTGAGTTTTAATATTTCAAAAGGATACATTATTGAAAACTGTGTTTCTTCCTTAATCACTAAGTTATAAGCTAATTTACACTCAATTTGAGTTTTAAGATTTCAAAGGGATACATTATTGAAAATGGAGTTTCTTCTTTAATCACTAAGTTATCACCTAATTTACACTCAATTTGAGTTTTAAGATTTCAAATGGATTCATTATTGAAAAATGAGTTAATTCCTTAAGCACTAAGTTATTAACTAATTTACATTCAATTTGAGTTTTAAGATTTCAAAAGGATAAATTATTGAAAATGGAGTTTCTTCCTTAATCACTAAGTATTAACCTAATTTACATTCAATTTGAGTTTTAATATTTCAAAATGATACATTATTGAAAGATGAGTTTCTTCCTTAATCACTAAGTTATAACCTAATTTACACTCAATTTGAGTTTTATGATTTCAAAAGGATACATTATTGAAAACTGAGTTTCTTCCTTAATCACTAAGTTATAAACTAATTTACACTCAATTTGAGTTTTAAGATTTCAAAGGGATACATTATTGAAAATGGAGTTTCTTCCTTAATCACTAAGTTATCACCTAATTTACACTCAATTTGAGTTTTAAGATTTCAAATGGATTAATTATTGAAAAATGAGTTAATTCCTTAATCACTAAGTTATTAACTAATTTACACTCAATTTGAGTTTTAATATTTCAAAAGGATACATTAATGAAAATGGTGTTTCTTACTTAATCACTAAGTATTAACCTAATTTACATTCAATTTGAGTTTTAAGATTTCAAAAGGATAAATTATTGAAAATGGAGTTTCTTCCTTAATTACCAAGTATTAACCTAATTTACATTCAATTTGAGTTTTAAGATTTCAAAAGGATAAATTATTGAAAATGGAGTTTCTTCCTTAATCACTAAGTTATTAACTAATTTACACACAATTTGAGTTTTAAGATTTCAAAAGGATACATTATTGAAAACTGAGTTTCTTCCTTAATCACTAAGTTATAAACTAATTTACACTCAATTTGAGTTTTAAGATTTCAAACGGATACATTATTGAAAATGGAGTTTCTTCCTTAATCACTAAGTTATCACCTAATTTACACTCAATTTGAATTTTAAGATTTCAAATGGATTAATTATTGAAAAATGAGTTAATTCCTTAATCACTAAGTTATTAACTAATTTACACTCAATTTGAGTTTTAATATTTCAAAAGGATACATTAATGAAAATGGTGCTTCTTACTTAATCAAAAAGTATTAACCTAAATTACATTCAATTTGAGTTTTAATATTTCAAAAGGATACATTATTGAAAACTGTGTTTCTTCCTTAATCACTAAGTTATAAACTAATTTACACTCAATTTGAGTTTTAAGATTTCAAAGGGATACATTATTGAAAATGGAGTTTCTTCCTTAATCACTAAGTTATCACCTAATTTACACTCAATTTGAGTTTTAAGATTTCAAATGGATTCATTATTGAAAAATGAGTTAATTCCTTAATCACTAAGTTATTAACTAATTTACACTCAATTTGAGTTTTAATATTTCAAAAGGATACATTATTGAAAATGGTGTTTCTTATTTAATCACAAAGTATTAACCTAATTTACACTCAATTTGAGTTTTAATATTTCAAAAGGATACATTATTGAAAACTGTGTTTCTTCCTTAATCACTAAGTTATAAGCTAATTTACACTCAATTTGAGTTTTAAGATTTCAAAGGGATACATTATTGAAAATGGAGTTTCTTCTTTAATCACTAAGTTATCACCTAATTTACACTCAATTTGAGTTTTAAGATTTCAAATGGATTCATTATTGAAAAATGAGTTAATTCCTTAAGCACTAAGTTATTAACTAATTTACATTCAATTTGAGTTTTAAGATTTCAAAAGGATAAATTATTGAAAATGGAGTTTCTTCCTTAATCACTAAGTATTAACCTAATTTACATTCAATTTGAGTTTTAATATTTCAAAATGATACATTATTGAAAGATGAGTTTCTTCCTTAATCACTAAGTTATAACCTAATTTACACTCAATTTGAGTTTTATGATTTCAAAAGGATACATTATTGAAAACTGAGTTTCTTCCTTAATCACTAAGTTATAAACTAATTTACACTCAATTTGAGTTTTAAGATTTCAAAGGGATACATTATTGAAAATGGAGTTTCTTCCTTAATCACTAAGTTATCACCTAATTTACACTCAATTTGAGTTTTAAGATTTCAAATGGATTAATTATTGAAAAATGAGTTAATTCCTTAATCACTAAGTTATTAACTAATTTACACTCAATTTGAGTTTTAATATTTCAAAAGGATACATTAATGAAAATGGTGCTTCTTACTTAATCAAAAAGTATTAACCTAATTTACATTCAACTTGAGTTTTAATATTTCAAAAGGATACATTATTGAAAACTGTGTTTCTTCCTTAATCACTAAGTTATAAACAAATTTACACTCAATTTGAGTTTTAAGATTTCAAAGGGATACATTATTGAAAATGGAGTTTCTTCCTTAATCACTAAGTTATCACTTAATTTACACTCAATTTGAGTTTTAAGATTTCAAATGGATTCATTATTGAAAAATGAGTTAATTCCTTAATACTAAGTTATTAACTAATTTACACTCAATTTGAGTTTTAATATTTCAAAAGGATACATTATTGAAAATGGTGTTTCTTACTTAATCACAAAGTATTAACCTAATTTACATTCAATTTGAGTTTTAATATTTTAAAAGGATACATTATTGAAAACTGTGTTTCTTCCTTAATCACTAAGTTATAAACTAATTTACACTCAATTTGAGTTTTAAGATTTCAAAGGGATACATTATTGAAAATGGAGTTTCTTCCTTAATCACTAAGTTATCACCTAATTTACACTCAATTTGAGTTTTAAGATTTCAAATGGATTCATTATTGAAAAATGAGTTAATTCCTTAATCACTAAGTTATTAACTAATTTACACTCAATTTGAGTTTTAATATTTCAAAAGGATACATTAATGAAAATGGTGTTTCTTACTTAATCAAAAAAGTATTAACCTAATTTACATTCAATTTGAGTTTTAATATTTCAAAAGGATACATTATTGAAAACTGTGTTTCTTCCTTAATCACTAAGTTATAAGCTAATTTACACTCAATTTGAGTTTTAAGATTTCAAAGGGATACATTATTGAAAATGGAGTTTCTTCCTTAATCACTAAGTTATCACCTAATTTACACTCAATTTGAGTTTTAAGATTTCAAATGGATTCATTATTGAAAAATGAGTTAATTCCTTAATACTAAGTTATTAACTAATTTACACTCAATTTGAGTTTTAATATTTCAAAAGGATACATTATTGAAAATGGTGTTTCTTACTTAATCACAAAGTATTAACCTAATTTACATTCAATTTGAGTTTTAATATTTTAAAAGGATACATTATTGAAAACTGTGTTTCTTCCTTAATCACTAAGTTATAAACTAATTTACACTCAATTTGAGTTTTAAGATTTCAAAGGGATACATTATTGAAAATGGAGTTTCTTCCTTAATCACTAAGTTATCACCTAATTTACACTCAATTTGAGTTTTAAGATTTCAAATGGATTCATTATTGAAAAATGAGTTAATTCCTTAATCACTAAGTTATTAACTAATTTACACTCAATTTGAGTTTTAATATTTCAAAAGGATACATTATTGAAAATGGTGTTTCTTACTTAATCAAAAAGTATTAACCTAATTTACATTCAACTTGAGTTTTAATATTTCAAAAGGATACATTATTGAAAACTGTGTTTCTTCCTTAATCACTAAGTTATAAACAAATTTACACTCAATTTGAGTTTTAAGATTTCAAAGGGATACATTATTGAAAATGGAGTTTCTTCCTTAATCACTAAGTTATCACTTAATTTACACTCAATTTGAGTTTTAAGATTTCAAATGGATTCATTATTGAAAAATGAGTTAATTCCTTAATACTAAGTTATTAACTAATTTACACTCAATTTGAGTTTTAATATTTCAAAAGGATACATTATTGAAAATGGTGTTTCTTACTTAATCACAAAGTATTAACCTAATTTACATTCAATTTGTGTTTTAATATTTTAAAAGGATACATTATTGAAAACTGTGTTTCTTCCTTAATCACTAAGTTATAAACTAATTTACACTCAATTTGAGTTTTAAGATTTCAAAGGGATACATTATTGAAAATGGAGTTTCTTCCTTAATCACTAAGTTATCACCTAATTTACACTCAATTTGAATTTTAAGATTTCAAATGGATTAATTATTGAAAAATGAGTTAATTCCTTAATCACTAAGTTATTAACTAATTTACACTCAATTTGAGTTTTAATATTTCAAAAGGATACATTAATGAAAATGGTGCTTCTTACTTAATCAAAAAGTATTAACCTAAATTACATTCAATTTGAGTTTTAATATTTCAAAAGGATACATTATTGAAAACTGTGTTTCTTCCTTAATCACTAAGTTATAAACTAATTTACACTCAATTTGAGTTTTAAGATTTCAAAGGGATACATTATTGAAAATGGAGTTTCTTCCTTAATCACTAAGTTATCACCTAATTTACACTCAATTTGAGTTTTAAGATTTCAAATGGATTCATTATTGAAAAATGAGTTAATTCCTTAATCACTAAGTTATTAACTAATTTACACTCAATTTGAGTTTTAATATTTCAAAAGGATACATTATTGAAAATGGTGTTTCTTATTTAATCACAAAGTATTAACCTAATTTACATTCAATTTGAGTTTTAATATTTCAAAAGGATACATTATTGAAAACTGTGTTTCTTCCTTAATCACTAAGTTATAAGCTAATTTACACTCAATTTGAGTTTTAAGATTTACAAGGGATACATTATTGAAAATGGAGTTTCTTCTTTAATCACTAAGTTATCACCTAATTTACACTCAATTTGAGTTTTAAGATTTCAAATGGATTCATTATTGAAAAATGAGTTAATTCCTTAAGCACTAAGTTATTAACTAATTTACATTCAATTTGAGTTTTAAGATTTCAAAAGGATAAATTATTGAAAATGGAGTTTCTTCCTTAATCACTAAGTATTAACCTAATTTACATTCAATTTGAGTTTTAATATTTCAAAATGATACATTATTGAAAGATGAGTTTCTTCCTTAATCACTAAGTTATAACCTAATTTACACTCAATTTGAGTTTTATTATTTCAAAAGGATACATTATTGAAAAATGAGTTTCTTCCTTAATCACTAAGTTATAACTAAATTTACACTCAATTTGAGTTTTAAGATTTCAAAAGTATACATTATTGAAAATGGAGTTTCTTCCTTAATCACTAAGTTATCACCTAATTTACACTCAATTTGAGTTTTAAGATTTCAAATGGATTAATTATTGAAAAATGAGTTAATTCCTTAATCACTAAGTTATTAACTAATTTACACTCAATTTGAGTTTTAATATTTCAAAAGGATACATTAATGAAAATGGTGTTTCTTACTTAATCAAAAAGTATTAACCTAATTTACATTCAACTTGAGTTTTAATATTTCAAAAGGATACATTATTGAAAACTGTGTTTCTTCCTTAATCACTAAGTTATAAACAAATTTACACTCAATTTGAGTTTTAAGATTTCAAAGGGATACATTATTGAAAATGGAGTTTCTTCCTTAATCACTAAGTTATCACTTAATTTACACTCAATTTGAGTTTTAAGATTTCAAATGGATTCATTATTGAAAAATGAGTTAATTCCTTAATACTAAGTTATTAACTAATTTACACTCAATTTGAGTTTTAATATTTCAAAAGGATACATTATTGAAAATGGTGTTTCTTACTTAATCACAAAGTATTAACCTAATTTACATTCAATTTGAGTTTTAATATTTTAAAAGGATACATTATTGAAAACTGTGTTTCTTCCTTAATCACTAAGTTATAAACTAATTTACACTCAATTTGAGTTTTAAGATTTCAAAGGGATACATTATTGAAAATGGAGTTTCTTCCTTAATCACTAAGTTATCACCTAATTTACACTCAATTTGAGTTTTAAGATTTCAAATGGATTCATTATTGAAAAATGAGTTAATTCCTTAAACACTAAGTTATTAACTAATTTACACTCAATTTGAGTTTTAATATTTCAAAAGGATACATTAATGAAAATGGTGTTTCTTACTTAATCAAAAAAGTATTAACCTAATTTACATTCAATTTGAGTTTTAATATTTCAAAAGGATACATTATTGAAAACTGTGTTTCTTCCTTAATCACTAAGTTATAAGCTAATTTACACTCAATTTGAGTTTTAAGATTTCAAAGGGATACATTATTGAAAATGGAGTTTCTTCCTTAATCACTAAGTTATAACCTAATTTACACTCAATTTGAGTTTTAAGATTTCAAATGGATTCATTATTGAAAAATGAGTTAATTCCTTAATACTAAGTTATTAACTAATTTACACTCAATTTGAGTTTTAATATTTCAAAAGGATACATTATTGAAAATGGTGTTTCTTACTTAATCACAAAGTATTAACCTAATTTACATTCAATTTGAGTTTTAATATTTTAAAAGGATACATTATTGAAAACTGTGTTTCTTCCTTAATCACTAAGTTATAAACTAATTTACACTCAATTTGAGTTTTAAGATTTCAAAGGGATACATTATTGAAAATGGAGTTTCTTCCTTAATCACTAAGTTATCACCTAATTTACACTCAATTTGAGTTTTAAGATTTCAAATGGATTCATTATTGAAAAATGAGTTAATTCCTTAACCACTAAGTTATTAACTAATTTACACTCAATTTGAGTTTTAATATTTCAAAAGGATACATTATTGAAAATGGTGTTTCTTACTTAATCAAAAAGTATTAACCTAATTTACATTCAACTTGAGTTTTAATATTTCAAAAGGATACATTATTGAAAACTGTGTTTCTTCCTTAATCACTAAGTTATAAACAAATTTACACTCAATTTGAGTTTTAAGATTTCAAAGGGATACATTATTGAAAATGGAGTTTCTTCCTTAATCACTAAGTTATCACTTAATTTACACTCAATTTGAGTTTTAAGATTTCAAATGGATTCATTATTGAAAAATGAGTTAATTCCTTAATACTAAGTTATTAACTAATTTACACTCAATTTGAGTTTTAATATTTCAAAAGGATACATTATTGAAAATGGTGTTTCTTACTTAATCACAAAGTATTAACCTAATTTACATTCAATTTGTGTTTTAATATTTTAAAAGGATACATTATTGAAAACTGTGTTTCTTCCTTAATCACTAAGTTATAAACTAATTTACACTCAATTTGAGTTTTAAGATTTCAAAGGGATACATTATTGAAAATGGAGTTTCTTCCTTAATCACTAAGTTATTACCTAATTTACACTCAATTTGAGTTTTAAGATTTCAAATGGATTCATTATTGAAAAATGAGTTAATTCCTTAATCACTAAGTTATTAACTAATTTACACTCAATTTGAGTTTTAATATTTTAAAAGGATACATTATTGAAAATGGTGTTTCTTATTTAATCACAAAGTATTAACCTAATTTACATTCAATTTGAGTTTTAATATTTCAAAAGGATACATTATTGAAAACTGTGTTTCTTCCTTAATCACTAAGTTATAAGCTAATTTACACTCAATTTGAGTTTTAAGATTTCAAAGTGATACATTATTGAAAATGGAGTTTCTTCCTTAATCACTAAGTTATCACCTAATTTACACTCAATTTGAGTTTTAAGATTTCAAATGGATTCATTATTGAAAAATGAGTTAATTCCTTAATACTAAGTTATTAACTAATTTACACTCAATTTGAGTTTTAATATTTCAAAAGGATACATTATTGAAAATGGTGTTTCTTACTTAATCACAAAGTATTAACCTAATTTACACTCAATTTGAGTTTTAAGATTTCAAAAGGATACATTATTGAAAACTGAGTTTCTTCCTTAATCACTAAGTTATAAACTAAGATAAGCTAAGGAAAAACCTGAAAATGGAAATTTCTCTCTCTAGAACTCCTCTCCCGCCCTAACCTTTCGTCGTCCATCATGAACTCCGGCCGACCTACGCTGCTGCCGCCGGGAGTCTTGCCCCTTCCATCCCCCTCAATGCCGACTGTTAACGAAAAAGAGATCATCGATCGTATGGTGTCATACGCTCCCCAAATCACGCAATACCTGGAAATCCCTAAACCCGTTCTTCACGCGTTCCCAATAGAATCTCCTTCCTTTCCAGTGGATCCTGTTCTTCTGGAAATTGAGAAGCGATTTCCGCTGTTTATACGTTTCCTAGCGTACAAATCCCCTGGGAGAGATATGACGGCATCACATCCACCGCAAGTCAATAATTCTGCATGGTTCCATGTTCGCGAACCCTTAAGCCCTAATAATAACATTGCGGCCCACGAGTCGTCGCCTCCAGAAACTGACATCCATTCTCAGATCGGGAATAAGCAAGGGATTACGTTCCCTACTGGCGCACTCCCGACCCTAGCCGGAAACGGGACTGGCTCCGTTTCCGGCGCATATTGTAAGTCCTCACCTCCTAACGTGATTAATTTGAATCAACATACTCTTGCTGCTGTGGCGTGTGATAATATGCAGGGGAACCACGAGACCCGACCTACGGACTCTATACATCCTGGTAATGACTTGTTCGGGAATAAGCAAGGGGCCTCTATCCCTACTGGCGCACTCCCGACTACAGCCGGAAACGATCGCTTCGTTTCCGGCGCACTCGGTATGTTACCCACTCCATCGGTCTCTCACACGCTTTCTATAGACCAAAATTCTGCTGCTCTGTCTCCTAATTTGCAGGGGACCGTTGACTCGATGACTCAAAAGCTCAATAGGACTGAGGAAACGAAGGGATTCCCGGCTGCAATTGCAAGCACGACGGCCCCTAAAACTTTTGCGGAGGTGACCTCCACTCGGCCCCGGGTTGCTAGTCACACTCCCTTTCGTGAGCCCATTACACATACCCCCCACGGACAATATTTATTGATTGATATCCCCGAAGAAGACTACCTGTTGGGTGTACAGGAATTTCAAAATTCCTTCATCGGCCGCATGATCACGGCTGCGGGGAAACCTCTCCTTCCCCTCTTACATCTGAAAGAGAAACTCAGAACCATTTGGAATTTGAAAGGTCGTCTCAAGATGATTCCCTTAGGTAAGGGATATTATACCGTTATGTTGGAAGATACGGACGATCGTGCTAGACTTACATTGAGAAGATCTTTTTCGCTGGATACTGGCACATTTCGTTTGCTAGATTGGGTTCCAAATTTCAACCCGAATGCCGTTAAAACTTCACTTGCTCAGGTTTGGGTGCGTTTCACAGATTTGCCAATTGAATACTGGCAGCCAAGAATTCTTGAAGCCTTGGCCGCGACCATAGGCACTTTGGTTCGCATTGATGACGCTACTATCCACCGCACCTTTGGGGTCTATGCTAGAATGCTCATTGAGATTGATCTCGCCAAAGCCCTTCATCAGCAGGTCTTGTACCGTAGAAATGGGCACCTCTCCGGAACTAACATCATTTACGAACGCCTTCCTCAATTTTGCAAGGAATGTTGTGTGGTAGGACATTCTCTTGCCACTTGCAAGACACGGCGGAACAACACTGGGGCTCCCCTTCGTGGACGCAGCCGCAGCCGCTCACGCAAGCCTCCGAGACACTCAGGCTCGAGCAAGCCCCCCAATGAGATGACACAACATCCTACAGATAACCTGGTTACCGAGCATACCAACTTTGCTTTCACCTCTGCAGATATTTCTTCTTTAAAGGAGACTAATATAGGAAGTGAGGATGCTGCTGCTCTTGCTGCTGATATGGAACGAGAATTATCGAGGAATACGGAGGTGAACTCCCAGGCCCCGTCCACCAATACTTGCACTACGTTGACTATCCATCATGGTCACACTGACCAGATTATGACTTCCAATAAGTTTGCTGCCCTTGGAGAGATTGATAACTTGGTGGAAATTTCCGCTGAGACCTTAGGTACCTCTCATGGGGATTTCTCTGAAATGCAAGGGCATTACATTGGCCCTGATGGCGATCCTCAGACTTCAGCCGGAAACGTGCCCGACATCGTTTCCGGCGCATCTAGTAAGTCCATAATTCCACATACTTCTATTCCTATGCCTAAGGATCAGATTTCTGCTGGCTCTTCTTTTCCTTTGCAGGTTCACACCAGAGTGGATTTAAAAAATCACCCACTCCGAAAGATCACTTTCAAAGACCACTCCATGCCTTTGGGAGTCCCTTTAAAGCATGCTTCTAGGGGGAATCTCCTCTCTCCTATCGGGGACCCTAACCCTCCGAACCTGAAGGATCTTACAGATGAGCTCAACAATACCGCCAACACACCCTTTGTTGTTGAGGTAGCTGGCGCACACATTGCTGAAATGGAGGCGGTTGGTAGAAAAGCATGGGCCGATTCCACGGATGATGAGAATGACATACAGCCGCCGAAGCACGGTCTTACTAATCCCCCATGATTGTGCTTTCGTGGAATACCCAGGGCCTTGGCAATGAGAACACACGCTCTGCGTTCCATACTTATTGCCAAAGGCACAACCCGGATTGGGTGATCATCATTGAACCCAAAATTATTTCAACTGATATCCCAAATTCCTTCTGGAGTTCTTCTCGACTCTTGCTGTATGCTGAAAATGCCAGACTTGGCTCAAGGCCCAATATTTGGGTACTTTGTAAACCAGAGCTCTATTCTACGGCTACTACCATCCTCTCCACTCCTCAATGTATCGTGTTCAAGCTCATTACGGCAACCACTCCCAGATTGATTGCCTGTGTCCATGCAAGCAATAACTATTCCCAACGTCGTGCTCTTTGGTTGGATCTTCTCTCGGCAATGGATGATAAAATCTGTGTTATTGGTGATTTCAACGTCACCCGAGGTGCGCATGAGAGGATTGGAGCTGTCCCCAGTAGCCCCATCCCGATCCGTGATTTCGAACTGTTCATTGATGAAGCTGCTCTTGTGGACGTCCCCTCTTCGGGACATCTCCACACCTGGTCCACTCGCCGTGGTGGCCATCTTCTGGCAGCCAAACTGGACCGTGTTTTGGCTTCCCAAGGTTTTTTGGATTCTTGGGACTCTGTCTCCCTCGAAGTGCTCTACCGTCTTTCTTCGGACCACCATCCTCTTCTCCTCACCCTGGGATCCGGTCGTCCTGCGACTACGTCGCCATTTCGGTTCCAATCTATGTGGGTCCAACATGATTCATTTCTCGATACAGTCCGTGATTCTTGGACCAGTCCTATTATGAGTGTTGACCCCATTTGCAGGGTTATGCATAAACTTAAACGTTTAAAGGGTGTCTTAATTACGTGGAATCGCACGATTTTCAGGAATATCTTCGTCCAGGTTGCGGAGGCGGAAAATAATCTTAATGCTATTCAGATGGAGATTGGGATGCATGGGGACTCGGAAGCCCGATTTGAGAAAGAGGTTGAATGCATGGTCAACCTTAATCTTTTATTACGCAGAAAGCAGGAGTTTTTCTCACAACGATCCCGTCTTCAGTGGCTTAAAGACGGTGACAGGAATTCTAAATTCTTTCAAAATATGCATAAGATTAAGAATACTTACAGGGGTCTTGATAAACTTAACATCAATGGTGTTGCATGCACATCCTTGCCCGATATTCATGCCCACGTGATCGATTACTATACTACTCTTTTCTCGGCTGACCCGAGTATTCACATGCACGATGCTATCTTCCACGATATAGTCTTCCCTCAAGTCGCGAATGCAGATAATGATCTCCTCATTTCCATCCCTAGTGCCGAGGAAATAAGTCAAGCGGTGTTCCAAATGGATACGGCCAGCTCTCCGGGTCCTGATGGTTTTTCCGGCCTCTTTTATCAAACGTGTTGGGACTTTATCTCTCCCGAAATTCATGCGGCGGTTCAACACTTTTTCTGTTGTTTGACGATTCCGGTGGGGCTAAATGCTAATTTTGTTACGCTCATTCCGAAGAAATCGGAGGCTATTCACATCCAGGATTATCGTCCAATCGTGATGGGCAACTTTCTTTTTAAAATTTTTACTAAGATCATTACTATACGGTTGGGAAGATTTGTGGGTAGCATCATTTCTCCTTTTCAGTTCGGTTTTATCCCCGGACGAAGAATACATACTTGTATTGCCCTCGCCTCGGAGGCCGTCAACAAGTTTGGCCTTGGTAGACGTACGGGGGGGATGGCCTTCAAAATTGATATGATTAAGGCATTCGACACTATTGATTGGGGATTTCTTAAAGCCATCCTTGGCCGCATGGGTTTTTCTTCGAGGTTTGTCTCCTTGATTGATGCGATTCTTTTCTCGGCGCGCCTCTCCATTCTTTTGCAGGGACGTGCGCATGGCTATTTCAGTTGTTCTCGTGGGGTCCGGCAAGGAGACCCGCTCTCGCCATTACTATTTTGTTTAGCGGAGGAAGGGTTGGCGAGATTATTGAACTATGCCATGGATAACGGGTCCCTAACTCCGATTAAAGGGGTCTCCCCTTATCTGCTTTATGCTGATGACATACTTATTATACTCAAAGCTACGGATCAAAACTGGGACATTTTGCTCAGGATTCTCACTGATTATGGTATGATTTCGGGCCAAATCTTCAGCCCACCAAAATCCAGAGTCTATTTTGGAGGCCCGATCACTCCTGGCCTTCGTACTCGTATTACTCGTAGCACTGGTATTCTTGAAGGCTCCCTCCCTTTCACATACCTTGGCGTGCCTCTTTTTAAGGGGGCTCCGAAGTCTCGCCACTTGGCTCCCATTACGGACTCCATTAAGTGTAAGTTTAGCCGCTGGAAGGGTTCCTCTCTTTCACTCGCGGGCAGACTTTGTCTCATCAACTCTGTTATTGCTGCTTCCTCTGTTCATTCCATGATGATCTATAAGTGGCCTTCAACACTTATTAATGACCTTGAGACTGCTATGAAGAATTTTCTGTGGACTGGAGATGTTAACAAACGCAACAACTCTTGTACGATTGCTTGGAAACGCTGTTGTACTCCCGTTGCCGAAGGGGGTCTTGGGATTCGCTCTCTCAGATTGGCTAATGACTCTTATAATCGGAAGCTCGCCTGGGATATCCTTACCAAGAAATCGAAAGCCTTCGATCTGCTTCATGCCCGATTCTTGCGTCGGGGGTTTAGGGTGCCGACCAACTATGTCGCTTCCTCGGTTCTCCCAGGTGTTCGCCGCCATTTCAGTACCTTATTGGATGATTCTAGGTGGATTGTGGGTCATAATTCGTCAGTGAGCTTCTGGCATGACAATTGGTTGGGGTATAAAATTGTTGATAAAATCGGCATTCCACCACATTTTGCTGAGACCCTTCGGGGAACAGTTGGTGACTTCTTCTATGCGGGCCGATGGCACTTTGGCCCTAATTTCCTTCTTAGTTATACTTACATTGTCCGTGACATACTGAGCCTTCGGATTTCTTGTGATGATGATGCCATGATATGGACTAAGTCTGTTTCTGGTGAGTTTACTTCGAAGCTTGCTTATGATGACCTGAGGCAGGCGCTTCCCAAGCCTGGTTGGAGTACGTGGATTTGGGGTGACTTCATTCCCATGTGTCGTTCCACATTAGTGTGGAGGGCAGCTTGGGGCAAAATCCCTACTGCTGATTGGATACGCAGATTTGGGTTCCAGGGCCCATCCATTTGCCACTTTTGCAGATTGGATGAAGAATCGCAAGACCATATCCTTTCTCGATGTTTTTTTACTAGATGTGTTTTTCAAGCTATTGCGAGTTTGTTTGGTATTCGGTTAAATTATGATGTTGGGTTCGAACACCTTTTCCTGCAGGCTAGACAAGTTAAGCTTAGTGATCAATTATCGCGCCTCTGGCGCCTGGCATTTGTCACCACAACATGTATGGTTCTTCAGGAATCAAGTTATCCATCGGCATCACCATGTCTCTGCTCCTCGTTGCATTGCCTTAGCACTTGCTTGTATCAAGGAATCGGCCATGCTCGCGGGTGGCGCCTCTAATGGTTCCCTTGTTGACCTTCTCGTCACACGCTCTCTTGGTGTTCCTCTTCGTCCGAGAAAGCACAAACAGGTTGTTCCTGTCAAGTGGGCCCCACCCCCTCCAGGATGGTGCAAAGTCAATGTTGACGGGGGAGTCACCTCTCCCCCTAATACGCTATATGCTGGTGCGGTCTTCAGAAACTCTCGCGGCTTCTTTATGGCTGCTTTTTTCGAAGGAGGCTGGTTGGGGTTTTCCTCTGGAAGCGGAACTTGCTGCCATTTTCCACGCGATTGAATTTGCTTTTGTGAGAGGTTGGAACACCTTGTGGATCGAGGCGGATTCCATGTTGGCCATTTAGACGATGCGACGGGAGATACCCTTCATCCCCTGGAGGTTACGGAGTTTTTGGAGCCAGGTGACGGCCATGAGCTCTCATATGGAGATTCAATTTACTCACATTTTTCGAGAAGGTAATGCTGCTGCTGATACCCTGGTCAAGCGACGAGAAACCCGCACTTGGTTAGGTAATTGTCCTGACTTTCTAGTTTCATTGCTTTGTATGGATATGAACTCTATTTTTTTCAGATATTAATTTGTGTTTATAGCTTCTTTTCCTGGATTCACGGGGTTGCATCCCCATTTTTGGCCGCGTGTTAGGCCCTCGTTTGTGTTTTCGTTTGTATAACTCTGTTTTTTGCTTCTCCCTGACCCTGGGCTGTGGGGTCCCCCTCTTTCTTTTCTTTTAATAAAATAACCTAATTTGCACTAAGTTATAAACTAATTTACACTCAATTTGAGTTTTAAGATTTCAAAGGGATACATTATTGAAAATGGAGTTTCTTCCTTAATCACTAAGTTATCACCTAATTTACACTCAATTTGAGTTTTAAGATTTCAAATGGATTGATTATTGAAAAATGAGTTAATTCCTTAATCACTAAGTTATTAACTAATTTACACACAATTTTAGTTTTAAGATTTCAAAAGGATACATTATTGAAAATGGTGTTTCTTACTTAATCACTAAGTATTAACCTAATTTACATTCAATTTGAGTTTTAAGATTTCAAAAGGATAAATTATTGAAAATGGAGTTTCTTCCTTAATTACCAAGTATTAACCTAATTTACATTCAATTTGAGTTTTAAGATTTCAAAAGGATAAATTATTGAAAATGGAGTTTCTTCCTTAATCACTAAGTTATTAACTAATTTACACACAATTTGAGTTTTAAGATTTCAAAAGGATACATTATTGAAAACTGAGTTTCTTCCTTAATCACTAAGTTATAAACTAATTTACACTCAATTTGAGTTTTAAGATTTCAAACGGATACATTATTGAAAATGGAGTTTCTTCCTTAATCACTAAGTTATCACCTAATTTACACTCAATTTGAATTTTAAGATTTCAAATGGATTAATTATTGAAAAATGAGTTAATTCCTTAATCACTAAGTTATTAACTAATTTACACTCAATTTGAGTTTTAATATTTCAAAAGGATACATTAATGAAAATGGTGCTTCTTACTTAATCAAAAAGTATTAACCTAAATTACATTCAATTTGAGTTTTAATATTTCAAAAGGATACATTATTGAAAACTGTGTTTCTTCCTTAATCACTAAGTTATAAACTAATTTACACTCAATTTGAGTTTTAAGATTTCAAAGGGATACATTATTGAAAATGGAGTTTCTTCCTTAATCACTAAGTTATCACCTAATTTACACTCAATTTGAGTTTTAAGATTTCAAATGGATCCATTATTGAAAAATGAGTTAATTCCTTAATCACTAAGTTATTAACTAATTTACACTCAATTTGAGTTTTAATATTTCAAAAGGATACATTATTGAAAATGGTGTTTCTTATTTAATCACAAAGTATTAACCTAATTTACATTCAATTTGAGTTTTAATATTTCAAAAGGATACATTATTGAAAACTGTGTTTCTTCCTTAATCACTAAGTTATAAACTAATTTACACTCAATTTGAGTTTTAAGATTTCAAAGGGATACATTATTGAAAATGGAGTTTCTTCTTTAATCACTAAGTTATCACCTAATTTACACTCAATTTGAGTTTTAAGATTTCAAATGGATTCATTATTGAAAAATGAGTTAATTCCTTAATCACTAAGTTATTAACTAATTTACATTCAATTTGAGTTTTAAGATTTCAAAAGGATAAATTATTGAAAATGGAGTTTCTTCCTTAATCACTAAGTATTAACCTAATTTACATTCAATTTGAGTTTTAATATTTCAAAATGATACATTATTGAAAGATGAGTTTCTTCCTTAATCACTAAGTTATAACCTATAAGTTTCTTCCTTATTTCGGGACAGGCCTATAACCCGGCCAAATCTCATGTCTACTACGGGGCTTCGGTTAATAATGTCACTCGTCGGCAGGTCATTCGTACGCTTGGAATTCAGGAGGGGGTTCTCCCTATTTTATATCTTGGAGTTCCTCTTTTCAGAGGAGCCCCTAAGGCAGACTACTTTGCGAGTCTTGTTGATTCCATTTTGGGGAAATTCAGTAGATGGAAGGGTCATTCTTTATCCTTGGCTGGTCGTAAATGCTTGATAAACTCTGTCATTTGTGCTTCTCTTGTTCATACCATGATGGTCTATCGATGGCCTAGGTCGCATATTCAGACTATTGAGCAAGCCATGAGGAATTTTTTGTGGACAGGGGATATTAATAAACGGGGTTCTTGCACAATCTCCTGGAAGCGTTGTTGTGCTCCTACTGCGGAAGGTGGCCTGGGCATGCGTTCTCTCACTGTGGCTAATGATTCTTTTGGTTGCAAGTTGGCATGGGATATTTATCGAGTTCCCTCCCCTGACTTTCAGTGCTTACATGATCGCTATTTTACTAAACAGCGCAAACCCTGGTTTTCGTACAATAGAGCCTCGTCTATTGCTCCTGGTATTTCTAGGCATATTCCTAGGATTGTTGAAGGTGCTAGATGGATTGTTAGTTATGATTCGACAGTCAGTTTTTGGCATGAGAATTGGCTCGGATATACGATTGCGGATAGAGTGGGTATTCCTCCTCCTTTTCGGCAGCAATTGTTGGGGACCATTAGGGACTTCTTTTTTGATGATTGCTGGCATTTCCCTTTGGACTTTGTCACGGCATACTCGGATGTTGGGCATGATATTTTGCAGGTTCGTCTTTCTCGCGAAAAAGACACTTTGATTTGGGAGAACACAGTTTCCGGGGAACTTACTTCCAGAATTGCTTATGACGAGATCGCTCAGCACTACCCGAGGCCGCGATGGGCCTCTTGGATCTGGTCCTCTTTCATTCCTCCATGTCGTTCAACTTTGATTTGGCGAGCAATATGGGGGCAGCTTCCTACTACTGGCTGGTATAAGAAGATTGGTTATATTGGCCCCACGATGTGTTCTCTTTGTCGTCAAGGAGAGGATACACAAGACCATATCCTTTCAAATTGTTATTTCATTAAACAGATTTATGATTTCTTAGCTTATACTTTCGATATTCCTTTTACTTTAGATGATGGCTTTTATCAAATTGTATTGCAAGCTATGGATCTTAATTTTAGCGAGCAGGTTAGCAGAATCTGGAGAATTGCCTTTGTTACATCTATTTGGGCTGTTTGGTGGTGCCGAAACAAATCCTTTCATGATGGTACTACTCCTTCTGTTCGTCGTTGCCTTGCGATGATTATTGCTAACACTACGGATTCGGCTGCCCTAGCTAAGGGAGTGTCGGATGGCTCTTTTAGAGATGTTTTGGTGACCCGGAGTTTTCGTCTTGGGATGACCCCCAGGGTTGCTCGCACGCCGTTACATGTGCGTTGGATACCCCCTTTACCCGGTTGGTATAAGGTGAACGTGGATGGCAGTGTGACGCATGCTCCAGGCACTTTACATGTTGGTGCGATTTTCCGCAACTCGAGAGGTATGTTCGTTGCTGCCACCTCTAATTCTTTTGGTTGGGGTTATCCACTTGAGGCGGAGATAGCGGCAATCCTTTTGGCGATTGAGTATGCTAGTATGCGAGGTTGGAATCAGTTGTGGGTTGAGTCAGATTCTACTCTTGCTATTCAAACTATGAAGAGGGAAATCCCTTTTATTCCTTGGAGATTGAGGGGTCTCTGGAGTCAGGTTTTGGGTTGCACCCTTTCTATGAGTATCCGATACACACACATTTTTAGGGAAGGAAATAAAGCGGCGGACAAATTAGCTTCTTTGCATGAGTGCTCGACGTGGGTTGGTCCTTGTCCAGCTTTTCTGGCTCCTTTTATTTTTTCAGACATGAACTGTATTTACTCTAGAGTTTAAGGGTTGTTTTTCCCTTTATGTTTTTGCATTTAGGGTACTTTTTGTTTTTTTTGTGGCCAGTCTCTATTCAGTCTTTTTAAGGCTGAGAGCTTGGTCAAAGATTTGTCTCTATTCAGCCTTTGTGCTGAGAGCTAAACCTTTTCTGGCTTTGTATTCTGAGCTTTACTCATCTGGAACCGAAATTTGGAGTGGTTGGTAACGCTTTTTCCCCTACGCTGGTTTGTCCTCAAGGGAGGTTTACAGCGAGGTTTTTAATGCGGCCCACTTCTTATTTCTAGCTTGGTTCCTTGATCCCGGGTTGTGGGGTCACCTTCTTTTTATTTTCCTTTAATAAATCGCTTAATTTGCACTAAGTTATAACCTAATTTACACTCAATTTGAGTTTTAAGATTTCAAAAGGATACATTATTGAAAACTGAGTTTCTTCCTTAATCACTAAGTTATAAACTAATTTACACTCAATTTGAGTTTTAAGATTTCAAAGGGATACATTATTGAAAATGGAGTTTCTTCCTTAATCACTAAGTTATCACCTAATTTACACTCAATTTGAGTTTTAAGATTTCAAATGGATTAATTATTGAAAAATGAGTTAATTCCTTAATCACTAAGTTATTAACTAATTTACACTCAATTTGAGTTTTAATATTTCAAAAGGATACATTAATGAAAATGGTGTTTCTTACTTAATCAAAAAGTATTAACCAAATTTACATTCAATTTGAGTTTTAATATTTCAAAAGGATACATTATTGAAAACTGTGTTTCTTCCTTAATCACTAAGTTATAAACAAATTTACACTCAATTTGAGTTTTAAGATTTCAAAGGGATACATTATTGAAAATGGAGTTTCTTCCTTAATCACTAAGTTATTACTTAATTTACACTCAATTTGAGTTTTAAGATTTCAAATGGATTCATTATTGAAAAATGAGTTAATTCCTTAATACAAAGTTATTAACTAATTTACACTCAATTTGAGTTTTAATATTTCAAAAGGATACATTATTGAAAATGGTGTTTCTTACTTAATCACAAAGTATTAACCTAATTTACATTCAATTTGAGTTTTAATATTTTAAAAGGATACATATTAACCTAATTTACATTCAATTTGAGTTTTAATATTTTAAAAGGATACATTATTGAAAACTGTGTTTCTTCCTTAATCACTAAGTTATAAACTAATTTACACTCAATTTGAGTTTTAAGATTTCAAAGGGATACATTATTGAAAATGGAGTTTCTTCCTTAATCACTAAGTTATCACCTAATTTACACTCAATTTGAGTTTTAAGATTTCAAATGGATTCATTATTGAAAAATGAGTTAATTCCTTAATCACTAAGTTATTAACTAATTTACACTCAATTTGAGTTTTAATATTTCAAAAGGATACATTAATGAAAATGGTGTTTCTTACTTAATCAAAAAAGTATTAACCTAATTTACATTCAATTTGAGTTTTAATATTTCAAAAGGATACATTATTGAAAACTGTGTTTCTTCCTTAATCACTAAGTTATAAGCTAATTTACACTCAATTTGAGTTTTAAGATTTCAAAGGGATACATTATTGAAAATGGAGTTTCTTCCTTAATCACTAAGTTATCACCTAATTTACACTCAATTTGAGTTTTAAGATTTCAAATGGATTAATTATTGAAAAATGAGTTAATTCCTTAATACTAAGTTATTAACTAATTTACACTCAATTTGAGTTTTAATATTTCAAAAGGATACATTATTGAAAATGGTGTTTCTTACTTAATCACAAAGTATTAACCTAATTTACATTCAATTTGAGTTTTAATATTTTAAAAGGATATATTATTGAAAACTGTGTTTCTTCCTTAATCACTAAGTTATAAACTAATTTACACTCAATTTGAGTTTTAAGATTTCAAAGGGATACATTATTGAAAATGGAGTTTCTTCCTTAATCACTAAGTTATCACCTAATTTACACTCAATTTGAGTTTTAAGATTTCAAATGGATTCATTATTGAAAAATGAGTTAATTCCTTAATCACTAAGTTATTAACTAATTTACACTCAATTTGAGTTTTAATATTTCAAAAGGATACATTATTGAAAATGGTGTTTCTTACTTAATCAAAAAGTATTAACCTAATTTACATTCAACTTGAGTTTTAATATTTCAAAAGGATACATTATTGAAAACTGTGTTTCTTCCTTAATCACTAAGTTATAAACAAATTTACACTCAATTTGAGTTTTAAGATTTCAAAGGGATACATTATTGAAAATGGAGTTTCTTCCTTAATCACTATGTTATCACTTAATTTACACTCAATTTGAGTTTTAAGATTTCAAATGGATTCATTATTGAAAAATGAGTTAATTCCTTAATACTAAGTTATTAACTAATTTACACTCAATTTGAGTTTTAATATTTCAAAAGGATACATTATTGAAAATGGTGTTTCTTACTTATTCACAAAGTATTAACCTAATTTACATTCAATTTGAGTTTTAATATTTTAAAAGGATACATTATTGAAAACTGTGTTTCTTCCTTAATCACTAAGTTATAAACTAATTTACACTCAATTTGAGTTTTAAGATTTCAAAGGGATACATTATTGAAAATGGAGTTTCTTCCTTAATCACTAAGTTATCACCTAATTTACACTCAATTTGAGTTTTAAGATTTCAAATGGATTCATTATTGAAAAATGAGTTAATTCCTTAATCACTAAGTTATTAACTAATTTACACTCAATTTGAGTTTTAATATTTCAAAAGGATACATTATTGAAAATGGTGTTTCTTATTTAATCACAAAGTATTAACCTAATTTACATTCAATTTGAGTTTTAATATTTCAAAAGGATACATTATTGAAAACTGTGTTTCTTCCTTAATCACTAAGTTATAAACTAATTTACACTCAATTTGAGTTTTAAGATTTCAAAGGGATACATTATTGAAAATGGAGTTTCATCTTTAATCACTAAGTTATCACCTAATTTACACTCAATTTGAGTTTTAAGATTTCAAATGGATTCATTATTGAAAAATGAGTTAATTCCTTAATCACTAAGTTATTAACTAATTTACATTCAATTTGAGTTTTAAGATTTCAAAAGGATAAATTATTGAAAATGGAGTTTCTTCCTTAATCACTAAGTATTAACCTAATTTACACTCAATTTGAGTTTTATTATTTCAAAAGGATACATTATTGAAAAATGAGTTTCTTCCTTAATCACTAAGTTATAACTAATTTACACTCAATTTGAGTTTTAAGATTTCAAAAGGATACATTATTGAAAACTGAGTTTCTTCCTTAATCACTAAGTTATAATCTAATTTACACTCAATTTGAGTTTTAAGATTTCAAAGGGATACATTATTGAAAGTGGAGTTTCTTCCTTAATCACTAAGTTATCACCTAATTTACACTCAATTTGAGTTTTAAGATTTCAAATGGATTAATTATTGAAAAATGAGTTAATTCCTTAATCACTAAGTTATTAACTAATTTACACTCAATTTGAGTTTTAATATTTCAAAAGGATACATTAATGAAAATGGTGTTTCTTACTTAATCAAAAAGTATTAACCTAATTTACATTCAATTTGAGTTTTAAGATTTCAAAAGAATACATTATTGAAAACTGTGTTTCTTCCTTAATCACTAAGTTATAACCAAATTTACACTCAATTTGAGTTTTAAGATTTCAAAGGGATACATTATTGAAAATGGAGTTTCTTCCTTAATCACTAAGTTATTACTTAATTTACACTCAATTTGAGTTTTAAGATTTCAAATGGATTCATTATTGAAAAATGAGTTAATTCCTTAATACTAAGTTATTAACTAATTTACACTCAATTTGAGTTTTAATATTTCAAAAGGATACATTATTGAAAATGGTGTTTCTTACTTAATCACAAAGTATTAACCTAATTTACATTCAATTTGAGTTTTAATATTTTAAAAGGATACATTATTGAAAACTGTGTTTCTTCCTTAATCACTAAGTTATAAACTAATTTACACTCAATTTGAGTTTTAAGATTTCAAAGGGATACATTATTGAAAATGTAGTTTCTTCCTTAATCACTAAGTTATCACCTAATTTACACTCAATTTGAGTTTTAAGATTTCAAATGGATTCATTATTGAAAAATGAGTTAATTCCTTAATCACTAAGTTATTAACTAATTTACACTCAATTTGAGTTTTAATATTTCAAAAGGATACATTAATGAAAATGGTGTTTCTTACTTAATCAAAAAATTATTAACCTAATTTACATTCAATTTGAGTTTTAATATTTCAAAAGGATACATTATTGAAAACTGTGTTTCTTCCTTAATCACTAAGTTATAAGCTAATTTACACTCAATTTGAGTTTTAAGATTTCAAAGGGATACATTATTGAAAATGGAGTTTCTTCCTTAATCACTAAGTTATCACCTAATTTACACTCAATTTGAGTTTTAAGATTTCAAATGGATTCATTATTGAAAAATGAGTTAATTCCTTAATACTAAGTTATTAACTAATTTACACTCAATTTGAGTTTTAATATTTCAAAAGGATACATTATTGAAAATGGTGTTTCTTACTTAATCACTAAGTATTAACCTAATTTACATTCAATTTGAGTTTTAATATTTTAAAAGGATACATTATTGAAAACTGTGTTTCTTCCTTAATCACTAAGTTATAAACTAATTTACACTCAATTTGAGTTTTAAGATTTCAAAGGGATACATTATTGAAAATGGAGTTTCTTCCTTAATCACTAAGTTATCACCTAATTTACACTCAATTTGAGTTTTAAGATTTCAAATGGATTCATTATTGAAAAATGAGTTAATTCCTTAATCACTAAGTTATTAACTAATTTACACTCAATTTGAGTTTTAATATTTCAAAAGGATACATTATTGAAAATGGTGTTTCTTATTTAATCACAAAGTATTAACCTAATTTACATTCAATTTGAGTTTTAATATTTCAAAAGGATACATTATTGAAAACTGTGTTTCTTCCTTAATCACTAAGTTATAAGCTAATTTACACTCAATTTGAGTTTTAAGATTTCAAAGGGATACATTATTGAAAATGGAGTTTCTTCCTTAATCACTAAGTTATCACCTAATTTACACTCAATTTGAGTTTTAAGATTTCAAATGGATTCATTATTGAAAAATGAGTTAATTCCTTAATACTAAGTTATTAACTAATTTACACTCAATTTGAGTTTTAATATTTCAAAAGGATACATTATTGAAAATGGTGTTTCTTACTTAATCACAAAGTATTAACCTAATTTACACTCAATTTGAGTTTTAAGATTTCAAAAGGATACATTATTGAAAACTGAGTTTCTTCCTTAATCACTAAGTTATAAACTAATTTACACTCAATTTGAGTTTTAAGATTTCAAAGGGATACATTATTGAAAATGGAGTTTCTTCCTTAATCACTAAGTTATCACCTAATTTACACTCAATTTGAGTTTTAAGACTTCAAATGGATTGATTATTGAAAAATGAGTTAATTCCTTAATCACTAAGTTATTAACTAATTTACACACAATTTTAGTTTTAAGATTTCAAAAGGATACATTATTGAAAATGGTGTTTCTTACTTAATCACTAAGTATTAACCTAATTTACATTCAATTTGAGTTTTAAGATTTCAAAAGGATAAATTATTGAAAATGGAGTTTCTTCCTTAATTACCAAGTATTAACCTAATTTACATTCAATTTGAGTTTTAAGATTTCAAAAGGATAAATTATTGAAAATGGAGTTTCTTCCTTAATCACTAAGTTATTAACTAATTTACACACAATTTGAGTTTTAAGATTTCAAAAGGATACATTATTGAAAACTGAGTTTCTTCCTTAATCACTAAGTTATAAACTAATTTACACTCAATTTGAGTTTTAAGATTTCAAACGGATACATTATTGAAAATGGAGTTTCTTCCTTAATCACTAAGTTATCACCTAATTTACACTCAATTTGAATTTTAAGATTTCAAATGGATTAATTATTGAAAAATGAGTTAATTCCTTAATCACTAAGTTATTAACTAATTTACACTCAATTTGAGTTTTAATATTTCAAAAGGATACATTAATGAAAATGGTGCTTCTTACTTAATCAAAAAGTATTAACCTAAATTACATTCAATTTGAGTTTTAATATTTCAAAAGGATACATTATTGAAAACTGTGTTTCTTCCTTAATCACTAAGTTATAAACTAATTTACACTCAATTTGAGTTTTAAGATTTCAAAGGGATACATTATTGAAAATGGAGTTTCTTCCTTAATCACTAAGTTATCACCTAATTTACACTCAATTTGAGTTTTAAGATTTCAAATGGATTCATTATTGAAAAATGAGTTAATTCCTTAATCACTAAGTTATTAACTAATTTACACTCAATTTGAGTTTTAATATTTCAAAAGGATACATTATTGAAAACTGTGTTTCTTCCTTAATCACTAAGTTATAAACTAATTTACACTCAATTTGAGTTTTAAGATTTCAAAGGGATACATTATTGAAAATGGAGTTTCATCTTTAATCACTAAGTTATCACCTAATTTACACTCAATTTGAGTTTTAAGATTTCAAATGGATTCATTATTGAAAAATGAGTTAATTCCTTAATCACTAAGTTATTAACTAATTTACATTCAATTTGAGTTTTAAGATTTCAAAAGGATAAATTATTGAAAATGGAGTTTCTTCCTTAATCACTAAGTATTAACCTAATTTACACTCAATTTGAGTTTTATTATTTCAAAAGGATACATTATTGAAAAATGAGTTTCTTCCTTAATCACTAAGTTATAACTAAATTTACACTCAATTTGAGTTTTAAGATTTCAAAAGGATACATTATTGAAAACTGAGTTTCTTCCTTAATCACTAAGTTATAATCTAATTTACACTCAATTTGAGTTTTAAGATTTCAAAAGGATACATTATTGAAAGTGGAGTTTCTTCCTTAATCACTAAGTTATCACCTAATTTACACTCAATTTGAGTTTTAAGATTTCAAATGGATTAATTATTGAAAAATGAGTTAATTCCTTAATCACTAAGTTATTAACTAATTTACACTCAATTTGAGTTTTAATATTTCAAAAGGATACATTAATGAAAATGGTGTTTCTTACTTAATCAAAAAGTATTAACCTAATTTACATTCAATTTGAGTTTTAAGATTTCAAAAGAATACATTATTGAAAACTGTGTTTCTTCCTTAATCACTAAGTTATAACCAAATTTACACTCAATTTGAGTTTTAAGTTTCAAGAGGATACATATTTGAAAATGGAGTTTCTTCCTTAATCACTAAGTTATTACTTAATTTACACTCAATTTGAGTTTTAAGATTTCAAATGGATTCATTATTGAAAAATGAGTTAATTCCTTAATACTAAGTTATTAACTAATTTACACTCAATTTGAGTTTTAATATTTCAAAAGGATACATTATTGAAAATGGTGTTTCTTACTTAATCACAAAGTATTAACCTAATTTACATTCAATTTGAGTTTTAATATTTTAAAAGGATACATTATTGAAAACTGTGTTTCTTCCTTAATCACTAAGTTATAAACTAATTTACACTCAATTTGAGTTTTAAGATTTCAAAGGGATACATTATTGAAAATGGAGTTTCTTCCTTAATCACTAAGTTATCACCTAATTTACACTCAATTTGAGTTTTAAGATTTCAAATGGATTCATTATTGAAAAATGAGTTAATTCCTTAATCACTAAGTTATTAACTAATTTACACTCAATTTGAGTTTTAATATTTCAAAAGGATACATTAATGAAAATGGTGTTTCTTACTTAATCAAAAAATTATTAACCTAATTTACATTCAATTTGAGTTTTAATATTTCAAAAGGATACATTATTGAAAACTGTGTTTCTTCCTTAATCACTAAGTTATAAGCTAATTTACACTCAATTTGAGTTTTAAGATTTCAAAGGGATACATTATTGAAAATGGAGTTTCTTCCTTAATCACTAAGTTATCACCTAATTTACACTCAATTTGAGTTTTAAGATTTCAAATGGATTCATTATTGAAAAATGAGTTAATTCCTTAATACTAAGTTATTAACTAATTTACACTCAATTTGAGTTTTAATATTTCAAAAGGATACATTATTGAAAATGGTGTTTCTTACTTAATCACAAAGTATTAACCTAATTTACATTCAATTTGAGTTTTAATATTTTAAAAGGATACATTATTGAAAACTGTGTTTCTTCCTTAATCACTAAGTTATAAACTAATTTACACTCAATTTGAGTTTTAAGATTTCAAAGGGATACATTATTGAAAATGGAGTTTCTTCCTTAATCACTAAGTTATCACCTAATTTACACTCAATTTGAGTTTTAAGACTTCAAATGGATTCATTATTGAAAAATGAGTTAATTCCTTAATCACTAAGTTATTAACTAATTTACACACAATTTTAGTTTTAAGATTTCAAAAGGATACATTATTGAAAATGGTGTTTCTTACTTAATCACTAAGTATTAACCTAATTTACATTCAATTTGAGTTTTAAGATTTCAAAAGGATAAATTATTGAAAATGGAGTTTCTTCCTTAATTACCAAGTATTAACCTAATTTACATTCAATTTGAGTTTTAAGATTTCAAAAGGATAAATTATTGAAAATGGAGTTTCTTCCTTAATCACTAAGTTATTAACTAATTTACACACAATTTGAGTTTTAAGATTTCAAAAGGATACATTATTGAAAATTGAGTTTCTTCCTTAATCACTAAGTTATAAACTAATTTACACTCAATTTGAGTTTTAAGATTTCAAAAGGATACATTATTGAAAATGGAGTTTCTTCCTTAATCACTAAGTTATCACCTAATTTACACTCAATTTGAATTTTAAGATTTCAAATGGATTAATTATTGAAAAATGAGTTAATTCCTTAATCACTAAGTTATTAACTAATTTACACTCAATTTGAGTTTTAATATTTCAAAAGGATACATTAATGAAAATGGTGCTTCTTACTTAATCAAAAAGTATTAACCTAAATTACATTCAATTTGAGTTTTAATATTTCAAAAGGATACATTATTGAAAACTGTGTTTCTTCCTTAATCACTAAGTTATAAACTAATTTACACTCAATTTGAGTTTTAAGATTTCAAAGGGATACATTATTGAAAATGGAGTTTCTTCCTTAATCACTAAGTTATCACCTAATTTACACTCAATTTGAGTTTTAAGATTTCAAATGGATTCATTATTGAAAAATGAGTTAATTCCTTAATCACTAAGTTATTAACTAATTTACACTCAATTTGAGTTTTAATATTTCAAAAGGATACATTATTGAAAACTGTGTTTCTTCCTTAATCACTAAGTTATAAACTAATTTACACTCAATTTGAGTTTTAAGATTTCAAAGGGATACATTATTGAAAATGGAGTTTCATCTTTAATCACTAAGTTATCACCTAATTTACACTCAATTTGAGTTTTAAGATTTCAAATGGATTCATTATTGAAAAATGAGTTAATTCCTTAATCACTAAGTTATTAACTAATTTACATTCAATTTGAGTTTTAAGATTTCAAAAGGATAAATTATTGAAAATGGAGTTTCTTCCTTAATCACTAAGTTATAACCTAATTTACACTCAATTTGAGTTTTATTATTTCAAAATGATATATTATTGAAAAATGAGTTTCTTCCTTAATCACTAAGTTATAATCTAATTTACACTCAATTTGAGTTTTAAGATTTCAAAAGGATACATTATTGAAAACTGAGTTTCTTCCTTAATCACTAAGTTATAACTAAATTTACACTCAATTTGAGTTTTAAGATTTCAAAAGGATACATTATTGAAAGTGGAGTTTCTTCCTTAATCACTAAGTTATCACCTAATTTACACTCAATTTGAGTTTTAAGATTTCAAATGGATTAATTATTGAAAAATGAGTTAATTCCTTAATCACTAAGTTATTAACTAATTTACACTCAATTTGAGTTTTAATATTTCAAAAGGATACATTAATGAAAATGGTGTTTCTTACTTAATCAAAAAGTATTAACCTAATTTACATTCAATTTGAGTTTTAATATTTCAAAAGAATACATTATTGAAAACTGTGTTTCTTCCTTAATCACTAAGTTATAAACAAATTTACACTCAATTTGAGTTTTAAGATTTCAAAGGGATACATTATTGAAAATGGAGTTTCTTCCTTAATCACTAAGTTATTACTTAATTTACACTCAATTTGAGTTTTAAGATTTCAAATGGATTCATTATTGAAAAATGAGTTAATTCCTTAATACTAAGTTATTAACTAATTTACACTCAATTTGAGTTTTAATATTTCAAAAGGATACATTATTGAAAATGGTGTTTCTTACTTAATCACAAAGTATTAACCTAATTTACATTCAATTTGAGTTTTAATATTTTAAAAGGATACATTATTGAAAACTGTGTTTCTTCCTTAATCACTAAGTTATAAACTAATTTACACTCAATTTGAGTTTTAAGATTTCAAAGGGATACATTATTGAAAATGGAGTTTCTTCCTTAATCACTAAGTTATCACCTAATTTACACTCAATTTGAGTTTTAAGATTTCAAATGGATTCATTATTGAAAAATGAGTTAATTCCTTAATCACTAAGTTATTAACTAATTTACACTCAATTTGAGTTTTAATATTTCAAAAGGATACATTAATGAAAATGGTGTTTCTTACTTAATCAAAAAATTATTAACCTAATTTACATTCAATTTGAGTTTTAATATTTCAAAAGGATACATTATTGAAAACTGTGTTTCTTCCTTAATCACTAAGTTATAAGCTAATTTACACTCAATTTGAGTTTTAAGATTTCAAAGGGATACATTATTGAAAATGGAGTTTCTTCCTTAATCACTAAGTTATCACCTAATTTACACTCATTTTGAGTTTTAAGATTTCAAATGGATTCATTATTGAAAAATGAGTTAATTCCTTAATACTAAGTTATTAACTAATTTACACTCAATTTGAGTTTTAATATTTCAAAAGGATACATTATTGAAAATGGTGTTTCTTACTTAATCACAAAGTATTAACCTAATTTACATTCAATTTGAGTTTTAATATTTTAAAAGGATACATTATTGAAAACTGTGTTTCTTCCTTAATCACTAAGTTATAAACTAATTTACACTCAATTTGAGTTTTAAGATTTCAAAGGGATACATTATTGAAAATGGAGTTTCTTCCTTAATCACTAAGTTATCACCTAATTTACACTCAATTTGAGTTTTAAGATTTCAAATGGATTCATTATTGAAAAATGAGTTAATTCCTTAATCACTAAGTTATTAACTAATTTACACTCAATTTGAGTTTTAATATTTCAAAAGGATACATTATTGAAAATGGTGTTTCTTATTTAATCACAAAGTATTAACCTAATTTACATTCAATTTGAGTTTTAATATTTCAAAAGGATACATTATTTAAAACTGTGTTTCTTCCTTAATCACTAAGTTATAAGCTAATTTACACTCAATTTGAGTTTTAAGATTTCAAAGGGATACATTATTGAAAATGGAGTTTCTTCCTTAATCACTAAGTTATCACCTAATTTACACTCAATTTGAGTTTTAAGATTTCAAATGGATTCATTATTGAAAAATGAGTTAATTCCTTAATACTAAGTTATTAACTAATTTACACTCAATTTGAGTTTTAATATTTCAAAAGGATACATTATTGAAAATGGTGTTTCTTACTTAATCACAAAGTATTAACCTAATTTACACTCAATTTGAGTTTTAAGATTTCAAAAGGATACATTATTGAAAACTGAGTTTCTTCCTTAATCACTAAGTTATAAACTAATTTACACTCAATTTGAGTTTTAAGATTTCAAAGGGATACATTATTGAAAATGGAGTTTCTTCCTTAATCACTAAGTTATCACCTAATTTACACTCAATTTGAGTTTTAAGATTTCAAATGGATTCATTATTGAAAAATGAGTTAATTCCTTAATCACTAAGTTATTAACTAATTTACACTCAATTTGAGTTTTAATATTTCAAAAGGATACATTATTGAAAATGGTGTTTCTTATTTAATCACAAAGTATTAACCTAATTTACATTCAATTTGAGTTTTAATATTTCAAAAGGATACATTATTTAAAACTGTGTTTCTTCCTTAATCACTAAGTTATAAGCTAATTTACACTCAATTTGAGTTTTAAGATTTCAAAAGGATACATTATTGAAAATGGAGTTTCTTCCTTAATCACTAAGTTATAACCTAATTTACACTCAATTTGAGTTTTAAGATTTCAAATGGATTCATTATTGAAAAATGAGTTAATTCCTTAATACTAAGTTATTAACTAATTTACACTCAATTTGAGTTTTAATATTTCAAAAGGATACATTATTGAAAATGGTGTTTCTTACTTAATCACAAAGTATTAACCTAATTTACACTCAATTTGAGTTTTAAGATTTCAAAAGGATACATTATTGAAAACTGAGTTTCTTCCTTAATCACTAAGTTATAAACTAATTTACACTCAATTTGAGTTTTAAGATTTCAAAGGGATACATTATTGAAAATGGAGTTTCTTCCTTAATCACTAAGTTATCACCTAATTTACACTCAATTTGAGTTTTAAGACTTCAAATGGATTGATTATTGAAAAATGAGTTAATTCCTTAATCACTAAGTTATTAACTAATTTACACACAATTTTAGTTTTAAGATTTCAAAAGGATACATTATTGAAAATGGTGTTTCTTACTTAATCACTAAGTATTAACCTAATTTACATTCAATTTGAGTTTTAAGATTTCAAAAGGATAAATTATTGAAAATGGAGTTTCTTCCTTAATTACCAAGTATTAACCTAATTTACATTCAATTTGAGTTTTAAGATTTCAAAAGGATAAATTATTGAAAATGGAGTTTCTTCCTTAATCACTAAGTTATAAGCTAATTTACATTCAATTTGAGTTTTAAGATTTCAAAAGGATACATTATTGAAAATTGAGTTTCTTCCTTAATCACTAAGTTATAAACTAATTTACACTCAATTTAGGATTTTAAGATTTCAAAAGGATACATTATTGAAAATGGAGTTTCTTCCTTAATCACTAAGTTATCACCTAATTTACACTCAATTTGAATTTTAAGATTTCAAATGGATTAATTATTGAAAATGAGTTAATTCCTTAATCACTAAGTTATTAACTAATTTACACTCAATTTGAGTTTTAATATTTCAAAAGGATACATTAATGAAAATGGTGCTTCTTACTTAATCAAAAAGTATTAACCTAAATTACATTCAATTTGAGTTTTAATATTTCAAAAGGATACATTATTGAAAACTGTGTTTCTTCCTTAATCACTAAGTTATAAACTAATTTACACTCAATTTGAGTTTTAAGATTTCAAAGGGATACATTATTGAAAATGGAGTTTCTTCCTTAATCACTAAGTTATCACCTAATTTACACTCAATTTGAGTTTTAAGATTTCAAATGGATTCATTATTGAAAAATGAGTTAATTCCTTAATCACTAAGTTATTAACTAATTTACACTCAATTTGAGTTTTAATATTTCAAAAGGATACATTATTGAAAATGGTGTTTCTTATTTAATCACAAAGTATTAACCTAATTTACATTCAATTTGAGTTTTAATATTTCAAAAGGATACATTATTGAAAACTGTGTTTCTTCCTTAATCACTAAGTTATAAACTAATTTACACTCAATTTGAGTTTTAAGATTTCAAAGGGATACATTATTGAAAATGGAGTTTCTTCCTTAATCACTAAGTTATCACCTAATTTACACTCAATTTGAGTTTTAAGATTTCAAATGGATTCATTATTGAAAAATGAGTTAATTCCTTAATCACTAAGTTATTAACTAATTTACACTCAATTTGAGTTTTAATATTTCAAAAGGATACATTATTGAAAATGGTGATAACTTAGTGATTAAGGAAGAAACTCCATTTTCAATAATGTATCCCTTTGAAATCTTAAAACTCAAATTGAGTGTAAATTAGCCAAAGAGCTTTAATCGTTCTTCTTCGATTGGTCCGGGTATCAGACAACATTTCCACAGAATTTCAGCGGCTGCTTTTTGGATTGCGGGCTGGAATTCAAATATTAGCTTTTGGCACGATAACTGGCTAGGGTACATCATTGCGGACAGAATCGGTATTCCTACTTCCGTTGCGCACTCTCTAACTGCAAGGGTTGGAGATTTTTTCATTGATGGATACTGGCATTTGGAGCTCTCTTTTGTGCTTGCTTATACGGACATAGTCCGAGATATTTTACAGTGTCGAGTGGCTCATGGACCGGATAGAGTTGTGTGGTCTAATTCTGTTTCCGGCGAATTAACTTCACGATTGCTTTATGATGAAATTCGTCAACCTTTTGCTCGTGTTACATGGGCCGTGGACATCTGGAAGAAGTTTATCCCTCCTTGTCGCTCTACGATCATTTGGCGAGGATTGTGGGGCAAGCTTCCTACATCTGATTGGCTTGCTCGGTTCGGTATATTTGGTCCATCTATGTGTCATCTATGCCGTACACACGACGAATCGTTATCACATATCCTTACTTCTTGTGACTTTACGATATCCTTGCTTACTTATATTGCGATGCTTTTTGATGTTCATTTACCCCTTATTGGAAATTTTGAGGATCTCCTTACGCATGCTTGCAGCTGTGATCTTGTTGGTCAGTTTCGTGATCTCTGGCTCGTGAGTTTTCTCACGTCTATTTGGGCGATTTGGTGGATGCGGAATAAAGTTATTTTTGAGGAGGCTACTCCCTCCTTACACGCCTGCAAGGTTCTTGTACTCACAGCTATCAAAGAGGCTGCCCCTCTAGTACAACCGAGCCCAAAGATCGGCCCTAGGGAAGAAACTATTGCGCACAAAATTGGTATTCTTCCTCGACGCATACCTCCACGAGACTCGGCTCATTTCCGGTGGTTACCACCGTCCGACGGTTGGTGGAAGGTCAACACGGACGGCAGCGTCCTTGCTGCACCGGATGCTATGTATGCGGGTGCGGTTTTCCGTGACCCAAGAGGACTTTTCTTGGCGGCATTCTGTTCTCGCAGCGGCCATGGCTTTGCCCTTGAGGCTGAAATTGTTGCAATTCTCCTGGCTATTGAATTTGCATATCACAAAGGTTGGAGGCGCCTCTGGGTCGAGTCGGACTCGACGCTGGCAATCGACACCATGAAAGGGATTACACCTTTTGTCCCTTGGAAACTCAGAGCATTCTGGACTCAAGTGCAGTTCTTCATGCGCGACATGGAGATTTTTTTCTCTCATATTCGGCGGGAAGGAAATAGAGCCGCAGACATTTTAGCAAAACTGAGGACACGGAGAGTTTGGCTCAATAATCCCCCGGAGGACATTCGTCGTGTGCTGCATGAAGATTTATATGTTAATTACTGTCGTTCTTAATTTCTGACATGTCCTAGTTCTTGTGTTTACTATGGGTTTTGCATTTTCTCTGTTGTAGTTTGTTTTGGAACAGTTTTTTAATTTTTGGGCCAGTCTCTATTCAGTCCTTGGGACTGAGAGCTTGGTCACGGGTTGCACTCTTTCTAGTTCGCCGAGCTGGGTGTGCGCCCTTCTTGCCTTGTATTCTGGGCTTTCCCTACTTCGGATAGGGGATTTGAGTGGTTGGCAACTCTTTTTCGCCTACACCGGTTTTTCCTCAAGGGAGGTTTACGGTGAGGTTTTTAATGAGGCCCACTCTATCCTTTTATCCTTGTCCCGGGTTGTGGGACTCTTTTTCTTCTTCTTTTAATAAAATATCTTTTACGTGCACTAAGTTATCACCTAATTTACACTCAATTTGAGTTTTAAGATTTCAAATGGATTCATTATTGAAAAATGAGTTAATTCCTTAATACTAAGTTATTAACTAATTTACACTCAATTTGAGTTTTAATATTTCAAAAGGATACATTATTGAAAATGGTGTTTCTTACTTAATCACAAAGTATTAACCTAATTTACACTCAATTTGAGTTTTAAGATTTCAAAAGGATACATTATTGAAAACTGAGTTTCTTCCTTAATCACTAAGTTATAAACTAATTTACACTCAATTTGAGTTTTAAGATTTCAAAGGGATACATTATTGAAAATGGAGTTTCTTCCTTAATCACTAAGTTATCACCTAATTTACACTCAATTTGAGTTTTAAGATTTCAAATGGATTCATTATTGAAAAATGAGTTAATTCCTTAATCACTAAGTTATTAACTAATTTACACTCAATTTGAGTTTTAATATTTCAAAAGGATACATTATTGAAAATGGTGTTTCTTATTTAATCACAAAGTATTAACCTAATTTACATTCAATTTGAGTTTTAATATTTCAAAAGGATACATTATTTAAAACTGTGTTTCTTCCTTAATCACTAAGTTATAAGCTAATTTACACTCAATTTGAGTTTTAAGATTTCAAAGGGATACATTATTGAAAATGGAGTTTCTTCCTTAATCACTAAGTTATCACCTAATTTACACTCAATTTGAGTTTTAAGATTTCAAATGGATTCATTATTGAAAAATGAGTTAATTCCTTAATACTAAGTTATTAACTAATTTACACTCAATTTGAGTTTTAATATTTCAAAAGGATACATTATTGAAAATGGTGTTTCTTACTTAATCACAAAGTATTAACCTAATTTACACTCAATTTGAGTTTTAAGATTTCAAAAGGATACATTATTGAAAACTGAGTTTCTTCCTTAATCACTAAGTTATAAACTAATTTACACTCAATTTGAGTTTTAAGATTTCAAAGGGATACATTATTGAAAATGGAGTTTCTTCCTTAATCACTAAGTTATCACCTAATTTACACTCAATTTGAGTTTTAAGACTTCAAATGGATTGATTATTGAAAAATGAGTTAATTCCTTAATCACTAAGTTATTAACTAATTTACACACAATTTTAGTTTTAAGATTTCAAAAGGATACATTATTGAAAATGGTGTTTCTTACTTAATCACTAAGTATTAACCTAATTTACATTCAATTTGAGTTTTAAGATTTCAAAAGGATAAATTATTGAAAATGGAGTTTCTTCCTTAATTAGCAAGTATTAACCTAATTTACATTCAATTTGAGTTTTAAGATTTCAAAAGGATAAATTATTGAAAATGGAGTTTCTTCCTTAATCACTAAGTTATTAACTAATTTACACACAATTTGAGTTTTAAGATTTCAAAAGGATACATTATTGAAAATTGAGTTTCTTCCTTAATCACTAAGTTATAAACTAATTTACACTCAATTTAGGATTTTAAGATTTCAAAAGGATACATTATTGAAAATGGAGTTTCTTCCTTAATCACTAAGTTATCACCTAATTTACACTCAATTTGAATTTTAAGATTTCAAATGGATTAATTATTGAAAAATGAGTTAATTCCTTAATCACTAAGTTATTAACTAATTTACACTCAATTTGAGTTTTAATATTTCAAAAGGATACATTAATGAAAATGGTGCTTCTTACTTAATCAAAAAGTATTAACCTAAATTACATTCAATTTGAGTTTTAATATTTCAAAAGGATACATTATTGAAAACTGTGTTTCTTCCTTAATCACTAAGTTATAAACTAATTTACACTCAATTTGAGTTTTAAGATTTCAAAGGGATACATTATTGAAAATGGAGTTTCTTCCTTAATCACTAAGTTATCACCTAATTTACACTCAATTTGAGTTTTAAGATTTCAAATGGATTCATTATTGAAAAATGAGTTAATTCCTTAATCACTAAGTTATTAACTAATTTACACTCAATTTGAGTTTTAATATTTCAAAAGGATACATTATTGAAAATGGTGTTTCTTATTTAATCACAAAGTATTAACCTAATTTACATTCAATTTGAGTTTTAATATTTCAAAAGGATACATTATTGAAAACTGTGTTTCTTCCTTAATCACTAAGTTATAAACTAATTTACACTCAATTTGAGTTTTAAGATTTCAAAGGGATACATTATTGAAAATGGAGTTTCTTCTTTAATCACTAAGTTATCACCTAATTTACATTCAATTTGAGTTTTAATATTTCTAAAGGATACATTATTGAAAACTATGCTTCTTCCTTAATCACTAAGTTATAAACTAATTTACACTCAATTTGAGTTTTAAGATTTCAAAGGGATACATTATTGAAAATGGAGTTTCTTCCTTAATCACCAAGTATTAACCTAATTTACATTCAATTTGAGTTTTAAGATTTCAAAAGGATAAATTATTGAAAATGGAGTTTCTTCTTTAATCACTAAGTTATAACCTAATTTACACTCAATTTGAGTTTTAAGATTTCAAATGGATTCATTATTGAAAAATGAGTTAATTCCTTAATCACTAAGTTATTAACTAATTTACATTCAATTTGAGTTTTAAGATTTCAAAAGGATAAATTATTGAAAATGGAGTTTCTTCCTTAATCACTAAGTATTAACCTAATTTACATTCAATTTGAGTTTTAATATTTCAAAATGATACATTATTGAAAGCTGAGTTTCTTCCTTAATCACTAAGTTATAACCTAATTTACACTCAATTTGAGTTTTAAGATTTCAAAAGGATACATTATTGAAAACTGAGTTTCTTCCTTAATCACTAAGTTATATAAACTAATTTACACTCAATTTGAGTTTTAAGATTTCAAAGGGATACATTATTGAAAATGGAGTTTCTTCCTTAATCACTAAGTTATCACCTAATTTACACTATATTTGAGTTTTAAGATTTCAAATGGATTAATTATTGAAAAATGAGTTAATTCCTTAATCACTAAGTTATTAACTAATTTACACTCAATTTGAGTTTTAATATTTCAAAAGGATACATTAATGAAAATGGTGTTTCTTACTTAATCAAAAAGTATTAACCTAATTTACATTCAATTTGAGTTTTAATATTTCAAAAGGATACATTATTGAAAACTGTGTTTCTTCCTTAATCACTAAGTTATAAACAAATTTACACTCAATTTGAGTTTTAAGATTTCAAAGGGATACATTATTGAAAATGGAGTTTCTTCCTTAATCACTAAGTTATCACTTAATTTACACTCAATTTGAGTTTTAAGATTTCAAATGGATTCATTATTGAAAAATGAGTTAATTCCTTAATACTAAGTTATTAACTAATTTACACTCAATTTGAGTTTTAATATTTCAAAAGGATACATTATTGAAAATGGTGTTTCTTACTTAATCACAAAGTATTAACCTAATTTACATTTAATTTGAGTTTTAATATTTTAAAAGGATACATTATTGAAAACTGTGTTTCTTCCTTAATCACTAAGTTATAAACTAATTTACACTCAATTTGAGTTTTAAGATTTCAAAGGGATACATTATTGAAAATGGAGTTTCTTCCTTAATCACTAAGTTATCACCTAATTTACACTCAATTTGAGTTTTAAGATTTCAAATGGATTCATTATTTAAAAATGAGTTAATTCCTTAATCACTAAGTTATTAACTAATTTACACACAATTTTAGTTTTAAGATTTCAAAAGGATACATTATTGAAAATGGTGTTTCTTACTTAATCACAAAGTATTAACCTAATTTACATTCAATTTGAGTTTTAATATTTCAAAAGGATACATTATTGAAAACTGTGTTTTTTCCTTAATCACTAAGTTATAAACTAATTTACACTCAATTTGAGTTTTAAGATTTCAAAGGGATACATTATTGAAAATGGAGTTTCTTCCTTAATCACTAAGTTATCACCTAATTTACACTCAATTTGAGTTTTAAGATTTCAAATGGATTCATTATTGAAAAATTAGTTAATTCCTTAATCACTAAGTTATTAACTAATTTACACAAAATTTTAGTTTTAAGATTTCAAAAGGATACATTATTGAAAATGGTGTTTCTTACTTAATCACTAAGTATTAACCTAATTTACATTCAATTTGAGTTTTAAGATTTCAAAAGGATAAATTATTGAAAATGGAGTTTCTTCCTTAATTACCAAGTATTAACCTAATTTACATTCAATTTGAGTTTTAAGATTTCAAAAGGATAAATTATTGAAAATGGAGTTTCTTCCTTAATCACTAAGTTATTAACTAATTTACACACAATTTGAGTTTTAAGATTTCAAAAGGATACATTATTGAAAACTGAGTTTCTTCCTTAATCACTAAGTTATAAACTAATTTACACTCAATTTGTGTTTTAAGATTTCAAACGGATACATTATTGAAAATGGAGTTTCTTCCTTAATCACTAAGTTATCACCTAATTTACACTCAATTTGAATTTTAAGATTTCAAATGGATTAATTATTGAAAAATGAGTTAATTCCTTAATCACTAAGTTATTAACTAATTTACACTCAATTTGAGTTTTAATATTTCAAAAGGATACATTAATGAAAATGGTGTTTCTTACTTAATCAAAAAGTATTAACCTAAATTACATTCAATTTGAGTTTTAATATTTCAAAAGGATACATTATTGAAAACTGTGTTTCTTCCTTAATCACTAAGTTATAAACTAATTTACACTCAATTTGAGTTTTAAGATTTCAAAGGGATACATTATTGAAAATGGAGTTTCTTCCTTAATCACTAAGTTATCACCTAATTTACACTCAATTTGAGTTTTAATATTTCAAAAGGATACATAGAAAATGGTGTTTCTTACTTAATCACAAAGTATTAACCTAATTTACATTCAATTTGAGTTTTAATATTTCTAAAGGATACATTATTGAAAACTATGCTTCTTCCTTAATCACTAAGTTATAAACTAATTTACACTCAATTTGAGTTTTAAGATTTCAAAGGGATACATTATTGAAAATGGAGTTTCTTCCTTAATCACCAAGTATTAACCTAATTTACATTCAATTTGAGTTTTAAGATTTCAAAAGGATAAATTATTGAAAATGGAGTTTCTTCTTTAATCACTAAGTTATAACCTAATTTACACTCAATTTGAGTTTTAAGATTTCAAATGGATTCATTATTGAAAAATGAGTTAATTCCTTAATCACTAAGTTATTAACTAATTTACATTCAATTTGAGTTTTAAGATTTCAAAAGGATAAATTATTGAAAATGGAGTTTCTTCCTTAATCACTAAGTATTAACCTAATTTACATTCAATTTGAGTTTTAATATTTCAAAATGATACATTATTGAAAGCTGAGTTTCTTCCTTAATCACTAAGTTATAACCTAATTTACACTCAATTTGAGTTTTAAGATTTCAAAAGGATACATTATTGAAAACTGAGTTTCTTCCTTAATCACTAAGTTATATAAACTAATTTACACTCAATTTGAGTTTTAAGATTTCAAAGGGATACATTATTGAAAATGGAGTTTCTTCCTTAATCACTAAGTTATCACCTAATTTACACTCAATTTGAGTTTTAAGATTTCAAATGGATTAATTATTGAAAAATGAGTTAATTCCTTAATCACTAAGTTATTAACTAATTTACACTCAATTTGAGTTTTAATATTTCAAAAGGATACATTAATGAAAATGGTGTTTCTTACTTAATCAAAAAGTATTAACCTAATTTACATTCAATTTGAGTTTTAATATTTCAAAAGGATACATTATTGAAAACTGTGTTTCTTCCTTAATCACTAAGTTATAAACAAATTTACACTCAATTTGAGTTTTAAGATTTCAAAGGGATACATTATTGAAAATGGAGTTTCTTCCTTAATCACTAAGTTATCACTTAATTTACACTCAATTTGAGTTTTAAGATTTCAAATGGATTCATTATTGAAAAATGAGTTAATTCCTTAATACTAAGTTATTAACTAATTTACACTCAATTTGAGTTTTAATATTTCAAAAGGATACATTATTGAAAATGGTGTTTCTTACTTAATCACAAAGTATTAACCTAATTTACATTTAATTTGAGTTTTAATATTTTAAAAGGATACATTATTGAAAACTGTGTTTCTTCCTTAATCACTAAGTTATAAACTAATTTACACTCAATTTGAGTTTTAAGATTTCAAAGGGATACATTATTGAAAATGGAGTTTCTTCCTTAATCACTAAGTTATCACCTAATTTACACTCAATTTGAGTTTTAAGATTTCAAATGGATTCATTATTTAAAAATGAGTTAATTCCTTAATCACTAAGTTATTAACTAATTTACACACAATTTTAGTTTTAAGATTTCAAAAGGATACATTATTGAAAATGGTGTTTCTTACTTAATCACAAAGTATTAACCTAATTTACATTCAATTTGAGTTTTAATATTTCAAAAGGATACATTATTGAAAACTGTGTTTTTTCCTTAATCACTAAGTTATAAACTAATTTACACTCAATTTGAGTTTTAAGATTTCAAAGGGATACATTATTGAAAATGGAGTTTCTTCCTTAATCACTAAGTTATCACCTAATTTACACTCAATTTGAGTTTTAAGATTTCAAATGGATTCATTATTGAAAAATTAGTTAATTCCTTAATCACTAAGTTATTAACTAATTTACACAAAATTTTAGTTTTAAGATTTCAAAAGGATACATTATTGAAAATGGTGTTTCTTACTTAATCACTAAGTATTAACCTAATTTACATTCAATTTGAGTTTTAAGATTTCAAAAGGATAAATTATTGAAAATGGAGTTTCTTCCTTAATTACCAAGTATTAACCTAATTTACATTCAATTTGAGTTTTAAGATTTCAAAAGGATAAATTATTGAAAATGGAGTTTCTTCCTTAATCACTAAGTTATTAACTAATTTACACACAATTTGAGTTTTAAGATTTCAAAAGGATACATTATTGAAAACTGAGTTTCTTCCTTAATCACTAAGTTATAAACTAATTTACACTCAATTTGTGTTTTAAGATTTCAAACGGATACATTATTGAAAATGGAGTTTCTTCCTTAATCACTAAGTTATCACCTAATTTACACTCAATTTGAATTTTAAGATTTCAAATGGATTAATTATTGAAAAATGAGTTAATAGGAATCACTAAGTTATTAACTAATTTACACTCAATTTGAGTTTTAATATTTCAAAAGGATACATTAATGAAAATGGTGTTTCTTACTTAATCAAAAAGTATTAACCTAAATTACATTCAATTTGAGTTTTAATATTTCAAAAGGATACATTATTGAAAACTGTGTTTCTTCCTTAATTACTAAGTTATAAACTAATTTACACTCAATTTGAGTTTTAAGATTTCAAAGGGATACATTATTGAAAATGGAGTTTCTTCCTTAATCACTAAGTTATCACCTAATTTACACTCAATTTGAGTTTTAATATTTCAAAAGGATACATAGAAAATGGTGTTTCTTACTTAATCACAAAGTATTAACCTAATTTACATTCAATTTGAGTTTTAATATTTCTAAAGGATACATTATTGAAAACTATGCTTCTTCCTTAATCACTAAGTTATAAACTAATTTACACTCAATTTGAGTTTTAAGATTTCAAAGGGATACATTATTGAAAATGGAGCTTCTTCCTTAATCACCAAGTATTAACCTAATTTACATTCAATTTGAGTTTTAAGATTTCAAAAGGATAAATTATTGAAAATGGAGTTTCTTCTTTAATCACTAAGTTATAACCTAATTTACACTCAATTTGAGTTTTAAGATTTCAAATGGATTCATTATTGAAAAATGAGTTAATTCCTTAATCACTAAGTTATTAACTAATTTACATTCAATTTGAGTTTTAAGATTTCAAAAGGATAAATTATTGAAAATGGAGTTTCTTCCTTAATCACTAAGTATTAACCTAATTTACCTTCAATTTGAGTTTTAATATTTCAAAATGATACATTATTGAAAGCTGAGTTTCTTCCTTAATCACTAAGTTATAACCTAATTTACACTCAATTTGAGTTTTAAGATTTCAAAAGGATACATTATTGAAAACTGAGTTTCTTCCTTAATCACTAAGTTATATAAACTAATTTACACTCAATTTGAGTTTTAAGATTTCAAAGGGATACATTATTGAAAATGGAGTTTCTTCCTTAATCACTAAGTTATCACCTAATTTACACTCAATTTGAGTTTTAAGATTTCAAATGGATTAATTATTGAAAAATGAGTTAATACCTTAATCACTAAGTTATTAACTAATTTACACTCAATTTGAGTTTTAATATTTCAAAAGGATACATTAATGAAAATGGTGTTTCTTACTTAATCAAAAAGTATTAACCTAATTTACATTCAACTTGAGTTTTAATATTACAAAAGGATACATTATTGAAAACTGTGTTTCTTCCTTAATCACTAAGTTATAAACAAATTTACACTCAATTTGAGTTTTAAGATTTCAAAGGGATACATTATTGAAAACTGAGTTTCTTCCTTAATCACTAAGTTATCACTTAATTTACACTCAATTTGAGTTTTAAGATTTCAAAGGGATACATTATTGAAAAATGAGTTAATTCCTTAATACTAAGTTATCACCTAATTTACACTCAATTTGAGTTTTAATATTTCAAAAGGATACATTATTGAAAATGGTGTTTCTTACTTAATCACTAAGTATTAACCTAATTTACATTCAATTTTAGTTTTAATATTTTAAAAGGATACATTATTGAAAACTGTGTTTCTTCCTTAATCACTAAGTTATAAACTAATTTACACTCAATTTGAGTTTTAAGATTTCAAAGGGATACATTATTGAAAATGGAGTTTCTTCCTTAATCACCAAGTTATCACCTAATTTACACTCAATTTGAGTTTTAAGATTTCAAATGGAGTCATTATTTAAAAATGAGTTAATTCCTTAATCACTAAGTTATTAACTAATTTACACTCAATTTGAGTTTTAATATTTCAAAAGGATACATTATTGAAAATGGTGTTTCTTACTTAATCACAAAGTATTAACCTAATTTACATTCAATTTGAGTTTTAATATTTCAAAAGGATACATTATTGAAAACTATGTTTCTTCCTCAATCACTAAGTTATAAACTAATTTACATTCAATTTGAGTTTTAACATTTCAAAAGGATAAATTATTGAAAATGGAGTTTCTTCCATAATCACTAAGTATTAACCTAATTTACATTCAATTTGAGTTTTAATATTTCAAAATGATACATTATTGAAAGCTGAGTTTCTTCCTTAATCACTAAGTTATTACCTAATTTACACTCAATTTGAGTTTTAAGATTTCAAAAGGATACATTATTGAAATCTGTGTTTGTTCCTTAATCACTAAGTTATTACCTAATTTACACTCAATTTGAGTTTTAAGATTTCAAAAGGATACATTATTGAAAATGGAGTTTCTTCCATAATCACTAAGTTATAACCTAATTTACACTCAATTTGAGTTTTAAGATTTCAAAAGGATACATTATTGTAAACTGAGTTTCTTCCTTAATCACTAAGTTATAAACTAATTTACACTCAATTTGAGTTTTAAGATTTCAAAGGGATACATTATTGAAAATGGAGAGTATCTTCCTTAATCACTAAGTTATCACCTAATTTACACTCAATTTGAGTTTTAAGATTTCAAATGGATTGATTATTGAAAAATGAGTTAATTCCTTAATCACTAAGTTATTAACTAATTTACACACAATTTTAGTTTTAAGATTTCAAAAGGATACATTATTGAAAATGGTGTTTCTTACTTAATCACAAAGTATTAACCTAATTTACATTCAGTTTGAGTTTTAATATTTCAAAATGATACATTCTTCTTTTTTTGTCCAAGTTGCTTTTCTTTTTGTTGCCTTAATCACTAAGTTATAACCTAATTTACACTCAATTTGAGTTTTAAGATTTCAAAAGGATACATTATTGAAAACTGAGTTTCTTCCTTAATCACTAAGTTATAAACTAATTTACACTCAATTTGAGTTTTAAGATTTCAAAAGGATACATTATTGAAAACTGAGTTTCTTCCTTAATCACTAAGTTATAAACTAATTTACACTCAATTTGAGTTTTAAGATTTCAAAGGGATACATTATTGAAAATGGAGTTTCTTCCTTAATCACTAAGTTATCACCTAATTTACATTCAATTTGAGTTTTAAGATTTCAAATGGATTCATTATTGAAAAATGAGTTAATTACTTAATCACTAAGTTATTAACTAATTTACACTGAATTTGAGTTTTAAGATTTCAAAAGGATAAATTATTGAAAATGGAGTTTCTTCCTTAATCACTAAGTATTAACCTAATTTACATTCAATTTGAGTTTTAATATTTCAAAATGATACATTATTGAAAGCTGAGTTTCTTCCTTAATCACTAAGTTATTACCTAATTTACACTCAATTTGAGTTTTAAGATTTCAAAAGGATACATTATTGAAATCTGTGTTTGTTCCTTAATCACTAAGTTATTACCTAATTTACACTCAATTTGAGTTTAAAGATTTCAAAAGGATACATTATTGAAAATGGAGTTTCTTCCATAATCACTAAGTTATAACCTAATTTACACTCAATTTGAGTTTTAAGATTTCAAAAGGATACATTATTGTAAACTGAGTTTCTTCCTTAATCACTAAGTTATAAACTAATTTACACTCAATTTGAGTTTTAAGATTTCAAAGGGATACATTATTGAAAATGGAGAGTATCTTCCTTAATCACTAAGTTATCACCTAATTTACACTCAATTTGAGTTTTAAGATTTCAAATGGATTGATTATTGAAAAATGAGTTAATTCCTTAATCACTAAGTTATTAACTAATTTACACACAATTTTAGTTTTAAGATTTCAAAAGGATACATTATTGAAAATGGTGTTTCTTACTTAATCACAAAGTATTAACCTAATTTACATTCAATTTGAGTTTTAATATTTCAAAAGGATACATTATTGAAAACTGTGACTAATTTACACTCAATTTGAGTTTTAAGATTTCAAAGAGATACATTATTGAAAATGGAGTTTCTTCCTTAATCACTAAGTTATAACCTAATTTACACTCAATTTGAGTTTTAAGATTTCAAATGGATTCATTATTGAAAAATGAGTTAATTCCTTAATCACTAAGTTATTAACTAATTTACACTCAATTTGAATTTTAATATTTCAAAAGGATACATTATTGAAAATGGTGTTTCTTACTTAATCACAAAGTATTAACCTAATTTACATTCAATTTGAGTTTTAATATTTCAAAAGGCTACATTATTGAAAACTGTGTTTCCTCCTTAATCACTAAGTTATAAACTAATTTACACTCAATTTGAGTTTTAAGATTTCAAAGGGATACATTATTGAAAATGGAGTTTCTTCCTTAATCACTAAGTTATCACCTAATTTACATTCAATTTGAGTTTTAAGATTTCAAATGGATTCATTATTGAAAAATGAGTTAATTCCTTAATCACTAAGTTATTAACTAATTTACACTGAATTTGAGTTTTAATATTTCAAAAGGATAAATTATTGAAAATGGAGTTTCTTCCTTAATCACCAAGTATTAACCTAATTTACATTCAATTTGAGTTTTAAGATTTCAAAAGGATAAATTATTGAAAATGGAGCTTCTTCCTTAATCACTAAGTATTAACCTAATTTACATTCCATTTGAGTTTTAATATTTCAAAATGATACATTATTGAAAGCTGAGTTTCTTCCTTAATCACTAAGTTATATTACACTCAATTTGAGTTTTAAGATTTCAAAAGGATACATTATTGAAAACTGAGTTTCTTCCTTAATCACTAAGTTATAAACTAATTTACACTCAATTTGAGTTTTAAGATTTCAAAGGGATACATTATTGAAAATGGAGTTTCTTCCTTAATCACTAAGTTATCACCTAATTTACACTCAATTTGAGTTTTAATATTTCAAATGGATTCATTATTGAAAAATGAGTTAATTCCTTAATCATTAAGTTATTAACTAATTTACACTAAATTTAAGTTTTAATATTTCAAAAGGATACATTATTGAAAATGGAGTTTCTTCCTTAATCACCAAGTATTAACCTAATTTACATTCAATTTGAGTTTTAAGATTTCAAAAGGATAAATTATTGAAAATGGAGTTTCTTCCTTAATCACTAAGTATTAACCTAATTTACATTCAATTTGAGTTTTAATATTTCAAAATGATACATTATTGAAAAATGAGTTTCTTCCTTAATCACTAAGTTATAATCTAATTTACACTCAATTTGAGTTTTAAGATTTCAAAAGGATACATTATTGAAAACTGAGTTTCTTCCTTAATCACTAAGTTATAATCTAATTTACACTCAATTTGAGTTTTAAGATTTCAAAAGGAAACATTATTGAAAATGGAGTTTCTTCCTTAATCACTAAGTTATCACCTAATTTACATTCAATTTGAGTTTTAAGATTTCAAATGGATTCATTATTGAAAAATGAGTTAATTACTTAATCACTAAGTTATTAACTAATTTACACTGAATTTGAGTTTTAAGATTTCAAAAGGATAAATTATTGAAAATGGAGTTTCTTCCTTAATCACTAAGTATTAACCTAATTTACATTCAATTTGAGTTTTAATATTTCAAAATGATACATTATTGAAAGCTGAGTTTCTTCCTTAATCACTAAGTTATTACCTAATTTACACTCAATTTGAGTTTTAAGATTTCAAAAGGATACATTATTGAAATCTGTGTTTGTTCCTTAATCACTAAGTTATTACCTAATTTACACTCAATTTGAGTTTTAAGATTTCAAAAGGATACATTATTGAAAATGGAGTTTCTTCCATAATCACTAAGTTATAACCTAATTTACACTCAATTTGAGTTTTAAGATTTCAAAATGATACATTATTGTAAACTGAGTTTCTTCCTTAATCACTAAGTTATAAACTAATTTACACTCAATTTGAGTTTTAAGATTTCAAAGGGATACATTATTGAAAATGGAGAGTATCTTCCTTAATCACTAAGTTATCACCTAATTTACACTCAATTTGAGTTTTAAGATTTCAAATGGATTGATTATTGAAAAATGAGTTAATTCCTTAATCACTAAGTTATTAACTAATTTACACACAATTTTAGTTTTAAGATTTCAAAAGGATACATTATTGAAAATGGTGTTTCTTACTTAATCACAAAGTATTAACCTAATTTACATTCAATTTGAGTTTTAATATTTCAAAAGGATACATTATTGAAAACTGTGACTAATTTACACTCAATTTGAGTTTTAAGATTTCAAAGAGATACATTATTGAAAATGGAGTTTCTTCCTTAATCACTAAGTTATAACCTAATTTACACTCAATTTGAGTTTTAAGATTTCAAATGGATTCATTATTGAAAAATGAGTTAATTCCTTAATCACTAAGTTATTAACTAATTTACACTCAATTTGAGTTTTAATATTTCAAAAGGATACATTATTGAAAATGGTGTTTCTTACTTAATCACAAAGTATTAACCTAATTTACATTCAATTTGAGTTTTAATATTTCAAAAGGCTACATTATTGAAAACTGTGTTTCCTCCTTAATCACTAAGTTATAAACTAATTTACACTCAATTTGAGTTTTAAGATTTCAAAGGGATACATTATTGAAAATGGAGTTTCTTCCTTAATCATTAAGTTATCACCTAATTTACATTCAATTTGAGTTTTAAGATTTCAAATGGATTCATTATTGAAAAATGAGTTAATTCCTTAATCACTAAGTTATTAACTAATTTACACTGAATTTGAGTTTTAATATTTCAAAAGGATAAATTATTGAAAATGGAGTTTCTTCCTTAATCACCAAGTATTAACCTAATTTACATTCAATTTGAGTTTTAAGATTTCAAAAGGATAAATTATTGAAAATGGAGCTTCTTCCTTAATCACTAAGTATTATCCTAATTTACATTCCATTTGAGTTTTAATATTTCAAAATGATACATTATTGAAAGCTGAGTTTCTTCCTTAATCACTAAGTTATATTACACTCAATTTGAGTTTTAAGATTTCAAAAGGATACATTATTGAAAACTGAGTTTCTTCCTTAATCACTAAGTTATAAACTAATTTACACTCAATTTGAGTTTTAAGATTTCAAAGGGATACATTATTGAAAATGGAGTTTCTTCCTTAATCACTAAGTTATCACCTAATTTACACTCAATTTGAGTTTTAATATTTCAAATGGATTCATTATTGAAAAATGAGTTAATTCCTTAATCATTAAGTTATTAGCTAATTTACACTAAATTTGAGTTTTAATATTTCAAAAGGATACATTATTGAAAATGGAGTTTCTTCCTTAATCACCAAGTATTAACCTAATTTACATTCAATTTGAGTTTTAAGATTTCAAAAGGATAAATTATTGAAAATGAGTTTCTTCCTTAATCACTAAGTATTAACCTAATTTACATTCAATTTGAGTTTTAATATTTCAAAATGATACATTATTGAAAGCTGAGTTTCTTCCTTAATCACTAAGTTATAACCTAATTTACACTCAATTTGAGTTTTAAGATTTCAAAAGGATACATTATTGAAAACTGAGTTTCTTCCTTAATCACTAAGTTATCACCTAATTTACATTCAATTTGAGTTTTAAGATTTCAAATGGATTCATTATTGAAAAATGAGTTAATTCCTTAATCACTAAGTTATTAACTAATTTACACTGAATTTGAGTTTTAATATTTCAAAAGGATAAATTATTGAAAATGAGTTTCTTCCTTAATCACCAAGTATTAACCTAATTTACATTCAATTTGAGTTTTAAGATTTCAAAAGGATAAATTATTGAAAATGGAGTTTCTTCCTTAATCACTAAGTATTAACCTAATTTACATTCAATTTGAGTTTTAATATTTCAAAATGATACATTCTTCTTTTTTTGTCCAACTTGCTTTTCTTTTTGTCGCCTTAATCACTAAGTTATAACCTAATTTACACTCAATTTGAGTTTTAAGATTTCAAAAGGATACATTATTGAAAACTGAGTTTCTTCCTTAATCACTAAGTTATAAACAAATTTACACTCAATTTGAGTTTTAAGATTTCAAATGGATTCATGATTGAAAAATGAGTTAATTCCTTAATACTAAGTTATTAACTAATTTACACTCAATTTGAGTTTTAATATTTCAAAAGGATACATTATTGAAAATGGTGTTTCTTACTTAATCACAAAGTATTAACCTAATTTACATTCAATTTGAGTTTTAATATTTTAAAAGGATACATTATTGAAAACTGTGTTTCTTCCTTAATCACTAAGTTATAAACTAATTTACACTCAATTTGAGTTTTAAGATTTCAAAGGGATACATTATTGAAAATGGAGTTTCTTCCTTAATCACTAAGTTATCACCTAATTTACACTCAATTTGAGTTTTAAGATTTCAAATGGATTCATTATTTAAAAATGAGTTAATTCCTTAATCACTAAGTTATTAACTAATTTACACTCAATTTGAGTTTTAATATTTCAAAAGGATACATTATTGAAAATGGTGTTTCTTACTTAATCACAAAGTATTAACCTAATTTACATTCAATTTGAGTTTTAATATTTCAAAAGGATACATTATTAAAAACTATGTTTCTTCCTCAATCACTAAGTTATAAACTAATTTACACTCAATTTGAGTTTTAAGATTTCAAAGGGATACATTATTGAAAATGGAGTTTCTTCTTTAATCACTAAGTTATCACCTAATTTACAATCAATTTGAGTTTTAAGATTTCAAATGGATTCATTATTGAAAAATGAGTTAATTCCTTAATCACTAAGTTATTAACTAATTTACATTCAATTTGAGTTTTAACATTTCAAAAGGATAAATTATTGAAAATGGAGTTTCTTCCTTAATCACTAAGTATTAACCTAATTTACATTCAATTTGAGTTTTAATATTTCAAAATGATACATTATTGAAAGCTGAGTTTCTTCCTTAATCACTAAGTTATTACCTTATTTACACTCAATTTGAGTTTTAAGATTTCAAAAGGATACATTATTGAAATCTGTGTTTGTTCCTTAATCACTAAGTTATTACCTAATTTACACTCAATTTGAGTTTTAAGATTTCAAAAGGATACATTATTGAAAATGGAGTTTCTTCCATAATCACTAAGTTATAACCTAATTTACACTCAATTTGAGTTTTAAGATTTCAAAAGGATACATTATTGTAAACTGAGTTTCTTCCTTAATCACTAAGTTATAAACTAATTTACACTCAATTTGAGTTTTAAGATTTCAAACGGATACATTATTGAAAATGGAGAGTATCTTCCTTAATCACTAAGTTATCACCTAATTTACACTCAATTTGAGTTTTAAGATTTCAAATGGATTGATTATTGAAAAATGAGTTAATTCCTTAATCACTAAGTTATTAACTAATTTACACACAATTTTAGTTTTAAGATTTCAAAAGGATACATTATTGAAAATGGTGTTTCTTACTTAATCACAAAGTATTAACCTAATTTACATTCAATTTGAGTTTTAATATTTCAAAAGGATACATTATTGAAAACTGTGACTAATTTACACTCAATTTGAGTTTTAAGATTTCAAAGAGATACATTATTGAAAATGGAGTTTCTTCCTTAATCACTAAGTTATAACCTAATTTACACTCAATTTGAGTTTTAAGATTTCAAATGGATTCATTATTGAAAAATGAGTTAATTCCTTAATCACTAAGTTATTAACTAATTTACACTCAATTTGAATTTTAATATTTCAAAAGGATACATTATTGAAAATGGTGTTTCTTACTTAATCACAAAGTATTAACCTAATTTACATTCAATTTGAGTTTTAATATTTCAAAAGGCTACATTATTGAAAACTGTGTTTCAGCCTTAATCACTAAGTTATAAACTAATTTACACTCAATTTGAGTTTTAAGATTTCAAAATGATACATTATTGAAAGCTGAGTTTCTTCCTTAATCACTAAGTTATAACCTAATTTACACTCAATTTGAGTTTTAAGATTTCAAAAGGATACATTATTGAAAACTGAGTTTCTTCCTTAATCACTAAGTTATAAACTAATTTACACTCAATTTGAGTTTTAAGATTTCAAAGGGATACATTATTGAAAATGGAGTTTCTTCCTTAATCACTAAGTTATCACCTAATTTACATTCAATTTGAGTTTTAAGATTTCAAATGGATTCATTATTGAAAAATGAGTTAATTCCTTAATCACTAAGTTATTAACTAATTTACACTGAATTTGAGTTTTAATATTTCAAAAGGATAAATTATTGAAAATGGAGTTTCTTCCTTAATCACCAAGTATTAACCTAATTTACATTCAATTTGAGTTTTAAGATTTCAAAAGGATAAATTATTGAAAATGGAGTTTCTTCCTTAATCACTAAGTATTAACCTAATTTACATTCAATTTGAGTTTAAATATTTCAAAATGATACATTCTTCTTTTTTTGTCCAAGTTGCTTTTCTTTTTGTCGCGTTAATCACTAAGTTATAACCTAATTTACACTCAATTTGAGTTTTAAGATTTCAAAAGGACACATTATTGAAAACTGAGTTTCTTCCTTAATCACTAAGTTATCACCTAATTTACATTCAATTTGAGTTTTAAGATTTCAAATGGATTCATTATTGAAAAATGAGTTAATTCCTTAATCACTAAGTTATTAACTAATTTACACTGAATTTGAGTTTTAATATTTCAAAAGGATAAATTATTGAAAATGGAGTTTCTTCCTTAATCACCAAGTATTAACCTAATTTACATTCAATTTGAGTTTTAAAATTTCAAAAGGATAAATTATTGAAAATGGAGCTTCTTCCTTAATCACTAAGTATTAACCTAATTTACATTCCATTTGAGTTTTAATATTTCAAAATGATACATTATTGAAAGCTGAGTTTCTTCCTTAATCACTAAGTTATATTACACTCAATTTGAGTTTTAAGATTTCAAAAGGATACATTATTGAAAACTGAGTTTCTTCCTTAATCACTAAGTTATAAACTAATTTACACTCAATTTGAGTTTTAAGATTTCAAAGGGATACATTATTGAAAATGGAGTTTCTTCCTTAATCACTAAGTTATCACCTAATTTACACTCAATTTGAGTTTTAATATTTCAAATGGATTCATTATTGAAAAATGAGTTAATTCCTTAATCATTAAGTTATTAACTAATTTACACTAAATTTGAGTTTAAAATATTTCAAAAGGATACATTATTGAAAATGGAGTTTCTTCCTTAATCACCAAGTATTAACCTAATTTACATTCAATTTGAGTTTTAAGATTTCAAAAGGATAAATTATTGAAAATGGAGTTTCTTCCTTAATCACTAAGTATTAACCTAATTTACATTCAATTTGAGTTTTAATATTTCAAAATGATACATTATTGAAAGCTGAGTTTCTTCCTTAATCACTAAGTTATAACCTAATTTACACTCAATTTGAGTTTTAAGATTTCAAAAGGATACATTATTGAAAACTGAGTTTCTTCCTTAATCACTAAGTTATAAACTAATTTACACTCAATTTGAGTTTTAAGATTTCAAAGGGATACATTATTGAAAATGGAGTTTCTTCCTTAATCACTAAGTTATCACCTAATTTACATTCAATTTGAGTTTTAAGATTTCAAATGGACTCATTATTGAAAAATGAGTTAATTCCTTAATCACTAAGTTATTAACTAATTTACACTGAATTTGAGTTTTAATATTTCAAAAGGATAAATTATTGAAAATGGAGTTTCTTCCTTAATCACCAAGTATTAACCTAATTTACATTCAATTTGAGTTTTAAGATTTCAAAAGGATAAATTATTGAAAATGGAGTTTCTTCCTTAATCACTAAGTATTAACCTAATTTACATTCAATTTGAGTTTTAATATTTCAAAATGATACATTCTTCTTTTTTTGTCCAAGTTGCTTTTCTTTTTGTCGCCTTAATCACTAAGTTATAACCTAATTTACACTCAATTTGAGTTTTAAGATTTCAAAAGGATACATTATTGAAAACAAAGTTTCTTCCTTAAACACTAAGTTATAAACTAATTTACACTCAATTTGAGTTTTAAGATTTCAAAGGGATACATTATTGAAAATGGAGAGTATCTTCCTTAATCACTAAGTTATCACCTAATTTACACTCAATTTGAGTTTTAAGATTTCAAATGGATTGATTATTGAAAAATGAGTTAATTCCTTAATCACTAAGTTATTAACTAATTTACACACAATTTTAGTTTTAAGATTTCAAAAGGATAAATTATTGAAAATGGAGTTTCTTCCTTAATCACCAAGTATTAACCTAATTTACATTCAATTTGAGTTTTAAGATTTCAAAAGGATAAATTATTGAAAATGGAGTTTCTTCCTTAATCACTAAGTATTAACCTAATTTACATTCAATTTGAGTTTTAATATTTCAAAATGATACATTCTTCTTTTTTTGTCCAAGTTGCTTTTCTTTTTGTCGCCTTAATCACTAAGTTATAACCTAATTTACACTCAATTTGAGTTTTAAGATTTCAAAAGGATACATTATTGAAAACTGAGTTTCTTCCTTAATCACTAAGTTATAAACTAATTTACACTCAATTTGAGTTTTAAGATTTCAAAGGGATACATTATTGAAAATGGAGAGTATCTTCCTTAATCACTAAGTTATCACCTAATTTACACTCAATTTGAGTTTTAAGATTTCAAATGGATTGATTATTGAAAAATGAGTTAATTCCTTAATCACTAAGTTATTAACTAATTTACACACAATTTTAGTTTTAAGATTTCAAAAGGATAAATTATTGAAAATGGAGTTTCTTCCTTAATCACCAAGTATTAACCTAATTTACATTCAATTTGAGTTTTAAGATTTCAAAAGGATAAATTATTGAAAATGGAGTTTCTTCCTTAATCACTAAGGTTGTGTTTACTTTTCCATTCAGGTTTACAAGGGATAAAGATAACTTTGTAGACCAGGTTTATTTTCCAAAGTTACCAGGTGTTTACTTCGAAAATTAGCCGACTGGTTATAATGTATGGTTATAAATAAATACTTTCTTTACTTTCATGTATAATTTGGGCAATTTACTAAATTAACTCACTTAAAAATTCTTTTTTGCCTTTCTTCAGAATACCCAGATTCCAATTTGCTTCTCTCTTCGATGGTTATGTGAATATTTTTCTACAGTGTGAAGGCGACACAGCGGAGGAGATTTGGAAAATTCCAAGTACTCCATTCTCGTGGTCGTTCTACATAGGGCTATTCATGATGACTCTAATTCGTCTCACTAATTTATCATAATTGAACCCTAGGGATACGAAACTCCTTCTGAGGCCAAATTAATTTGTCGACTCACAATTGAGCGAGAAGCTTGATAGGATTGAAAAGGTAAGTTTCTTAGTACCAATTTCTCAAACGGCAATGAGTTTTTGTTGCGCAATCAATTTTTCGTTTTTTTGAATTGGGCATGGGCGTCAAGTATAAATTCAAAATCCTTTGAATTTGAAATTTAAAATTGTAGTTTTCTGGTTAATTGTATTTGTGTGGGTATGGAAGAATCCCCTTTCTTTATCAGATCCTCATTTCTTTGTGTAGTTTATGCAATTAATGAATCTGTGTTGCTGAGAGTTTTGTTTCATTGGTATTTCACATGATAAATTTGGGGATATTTTGGGGCAAAAGGAACAATCTGATCTGGAACAGTACTTCGGTTAATATAAACAGCCCAACCTTGGAGGGTTAAAAAATGGTATTTATGAGACCTTTATCCCGGGTACGGTGGTTAACCCGAAAAATTTACCCCACAAAGTAAACACCAAATAAACTCCTACTATTAGTATAAAATGGGTTTGTCCAGTCAAGTAAACACAGAGTAAGTATTAACCTAATTTACATTCAATTTGAGTTTTAATATTTCAAAATGATACATTCTTCTTTTTTTGTCCAAGTTGCTTTTCTTTTTGTCGCCTTAATCACTAAGTTATAACCTAATTTACACTCAATTTGAGTTTTAAGATTTCAAAAGGATACATTATTGAAAACTGAGTTTCTTCCTTAATCACTAAGTTATAAACTAATTTACACTCAATTTGAGTTTTAAGATTTCAAAGGGATACATTATTGAAAATGGAGAGTATCTTCCTTAATCACTAAGTTATCACCTAATTTACACTCAATTTGAGTTTTAAGATTTCAAATGGATTGATTATTGAAAAATGAGTTAATTCCTTAATCACTAAGTTATTAACTAATTTACACACAATTTTAGTTTTAAGATTTCAAAAGGATACATTATTGAAAATGGTGTTTCTTACTTAATCACAAAGTATTAACCTAATTTACATTCAATTTGAGTTTTAATATTTCAAAAGGATACATTATTGAAAACTGTGACTAATTTACACTCAATTTGAGTTTTAAGATTTCAAAGAGATACATTATTGAAAATGGAGTTTCTTCCTTAATCACTAAGTTATAACCTAATTTACACTCAATTTGAGTTTTAAGATTTCAAATGGATTCATTATTGAAAAATGAGTTAATTCCTTAATCACTAAGTTATTAACTAATTTACACTCAATTTGAGTTTTAATATTTCAATAGGATACATTATTGAAAATGGTGTTTCTTACTTAATCACAAAGTATTAACCTAATTCACATTCAATTTGAGTTTTAATATTTCAAAAGGCTACATTATTGAAAACTGTGTTTCCTCCTTAATCACTAAGTTATAAACTAATTTACACTCAATTTGAGTTTTAAGATTTCAAAGGGATACATTATTGAAAATGGAGTTTCTTCCTTAATCACTAAGTTATCACCTAATTTACATTCAATTTGAGTTTTAAGATTTCAAATGGATTCATTATTGAAAAATGAGTTAATTCCTTAATCACTAAGTTATTAACTAATTTACATTCAATTTGAGTTTTAATATTTCAAAATGATACATTCTTCTTTTTTTGTCCAAGTTGCTTTTCTTTTTGTCGCCTTAATCACTAAGTTATAACCTAATTTACACTCAATTTGAGTTTTAAGATTTCAAAAGGATACATTATTGAAAACTGAGTTTCTTCCTTAATCACTAAGTTATAAACTAATTTACACTCAATTTGAGTTTTAAGATTTCAAAGGGATACATTATTGAAAATGGAGAGTATCTTCCTTAATCACTAAGTTATCACCTAATTTACACTCAATTTGAGTTTTAAGATTTCAAATGGATTGATTATTGAAAAATGAGTTAATTCCTTAATCACTAAGTTATTAACTAATTTACACACAATTTTAGTTTTAAGATTTCAAAAGGATAAATTATTGAAAATGGAGTTTCTTCCTTAATCACCAAGTATTAACCTAATTTACATTCAATTTGAGTTTTAAGATTTCAAAAGGATAAATTATTGAAAATGGAGTTTCTTCCTTAATCACTAAGTATTAACCTAATTTACATTCAATTTGAGTTTTAATATTTCAAAATGATACATTCTTCTTTTTTTGTCCAAGTTGCTTTTCTTTTTGTCGGCTTAATCACTAAGTTATAACCTAATTTACACTCAATTTGAGTTTTAAGATTTCAAAATGATACATTATTGAAAACTGAGTTTCTTCCTTAATCACTAAGTTATAAACTAATTTACACTCAATTTGAGTTTTAAGATTTCAAAGGGATACATTATTGAAAATGGAGAGTATCTTCCTTAATCACTAAGTTATCACCTAATTTACACTCAATTTGAGTTTTAAGATTTCAAATGGATTGATTATTGAAAAATGAGTTAATTCCTTAATCACTAAGTTATTAACTAATTTACACACAATTTTAGTTTTAAGATTTCAAAATGATACATTATTGAAAATGGTGTTTCTTACTTAATCACAAAGTATTAACCTAATTTACATTCAATTTGAGTTTTAATATTTCAAAAGGATACATTATTGAAAACTGTGACTAATTTACACTCAATTTGAGTTTTAAGATTTCAAAGAGATACATTATTGAAAATGGAGTTTCTTCCTTAATCACTAAGTTATAACCTAATTTACACTCAATTTGAGTTTTAAGATTTCAAATGGATTCATTATTGAAAAATGAGTTAATTCCTTAATCACTAAGTTATTAACTAATTTACACTCAATTTGAGTTTTAATATTTCAATAGGATACATTATTGAAAATGGTGTTTCTTACTTAATCACAAAGTATTAACCTAATTCACATTCAATTTGAGTTTTAATATTTCAAAAGGCTACATTATTGAAAACTGTGTTTCCTCCTTAATCACTAAGTTATAAACTAATTTACACTCAATTTGAGTTTTAAGATTTCAAAGGGATACATTATTGAAAATGGAGTTTCTTCCTTAATCACTAAGTTATCACCTAATTTACATTCAATTTGAGTTTTAAGATTTCAAATGGATTGATTATTGAAAAATGAGTTAATTCCTTAATCACTAAGTTATTAACTAATTTACACACAATTTTAGTTTTAAGATTTCAAAATGATACATTATTGAAAATGGTGTTTCTTACTTAATCACAAAGTATTAACCTAATTTACATTCAATTTGAGTTTTAATATTTCAAAAGGATACATTATTGAAAACTGTGACTAATTTACACTCAATTTGAGTTTTAAGATTTCAAAGAGATACATTATTGAAAATGGAGTTTCTTCCTTAATCACTAAGTTATAACCTAATTTACACTCAATTTGAGTTTTAAGATTTCAAATGGATTCATTATTGAAAAATGAGTTAATTCCTTAATCACTAAGTTATTAACTAATTTACACTCAATTTGAGTTTTAATATTTCAATAGGATACATTATTGAAAATGGTGTTTCTTACTTAATCACAAAGTATTAACCTAATTCACATTCAATTTGAGTTTTAATATTTCAAAAGGCTACATTATTGAAAACTGTGTTTCCTCCTTAATCACTAAGTTATAAACTAATTTACACTCAATTTGAGTTTTAAGATTTCAAAGGGATACATTATTGAAAATGGAGTTTCTTCCTTAATCACTAAGTTATCACCTAATTTACATTCAATTTGAGTTTTAAGATTTCAAATGGATTCATTATTGAAAAATGAGTTAATTCCTTAATCACTAAGTTATTAACTAATTTACATTCAATTTGAGTTTTAATATTTCAAAATGATACATTCTTCTTTTTTTGTCCAAGTTGCTTTTCTTTTTGTCGCCTTAATCACTAAGTTATAACCTAATTTACACTCAATTTGAGTTTTAAGATTTCAAAAGGATACATTATTGAAAACTGAGTTTCTTCCTTAATCACTAAGTTATAAACTAATTTACACTCAATTTGAGTTTTAAGATTTCAAAGGGATACATTATTGAAAATGGAGAGTATCTTCCTTAATCACTAAGTTATCACCTAATTTACACTCAATTTGAGTTTTAAGATTTCAAATGGATTGATTATTGAAAAATGAGTTAATTCCTTAATCACTAAGTTATTAACTAATTTACACACAATTTTAGTTTTAAGATTTCAAAAGGATAAATTATTGAAAATGGAGTTTCTTCCTTAATCACCAAGTATTAACCTAATTTACATTCAATTTGAGTTTTAAGATTTCAAAAGGATAAATTATTGAAAATGGAGTTTCTTCCTTAATCACTAAGTATTAACCTAATTTACATTCAATTTGAGTTTTAATATTTCAAAATGATACATTCTTCTTTTTTTGTCCAAGTTGCTTTTCTTTTTGTCGGCTTAATCACTAAGTTATAACCTAATTTACACTCAATTTGAGTTTTAAGATTTCAAAATGATACATTATTGAAAACTGAGTTTCTTCCTTAATCACTAAGTTATAAACTAATTTACACTCAATTTGAGTTTTAAGATTTCAAAGGGATACATTATTGAAAATGGAGAGTATCTTCCTTAATCACTAAGTTATCACCTAATTTACACTCAATTTGAGTTTTAAGATTTCAAATGGATTGATTATTGAAAAATGAGTTAATTCCTTAATCACTAAGTTATTAACTAATTTACACACAATTTTAGTTTTAAGATTTCAAAATGATACATTATTGAAAATGGTGTTTCTTACTTAATCACAAAGTATTAACCTAATTTACATTCAATTTGAGTTTTAATATTTCAAAAGGATACATTATTGAAAACTGTGACTAATTTACACTCAATTTGAGTTTTAAGATTTCAAAGAGATACATTATTGAAAATGGAGTTTCTTCCTTAATCACTAAGTTATAACCTAATTTACACTCAATTTGAGTTTTAAGATTTCAAATGGATTCATTATTGAAAAATGAGTTAATTCCTTAATCACTAAGTTATTAACTAATTTACACTCAATTTGAGTTTTAATATTTCAAAAGGATACATTATTGAAAATGGTGTTTCTTACTTAATCACAAAGTATTAACCTAATTTACATTCAATTTGAGTTTTAATATTTCAAAAGGCTACATTATTGAAAACTGTGTTTCCTCCTTAATCACTAAGTTATAAACTAATTTACACTCAATTTGAGTTTTAAGATTTCAAAGGGATACATTATTGAAAATGGAGTTTCTTCCTTAATCACTAAGTTATCACCTAATTTACATTCAATTTGAGTTTTAAGATTTCAAATGGATTCATTATTGAAAAATGAATTAATTCCTTAATCACTAAGTTATTAACTAATTTACACTGAATTTGAGTTTTAATATTTCAAAAGGATAAATTATTGAAAATGGAGTTTCTTCCTTAATCACCAAGTATTAACCTAATTTACATTCAATTTGAGTTTTAAGATTTCAAAAGGATAAATTATTGAAAATGGAGCTTCTTCCTTAATCACTAAGTATTAACCTAATTTACATACCATTTGAGTTTTAATATTTCAAAATGATACATTATTGAAAGCTGAGTTTCTTCCTTAATCACTAAGTTATATTACACTCAATTTGAGTTTTAAGATTTCAAAAGGATACATTATTGCAAACTGAGTTTCTTCCTTAATCACTAAGTTATAAACTAATTTACACTCAATTTGAGTTTTAAAATTTCAAAGGGATACATTATTGAAAATGGAGTTTCTTCCTTAATCACTAAGTTATCACCTAATTTACACTCAATTTGAGTTTTAATATTTCAAATGGATTCATTATTGAAAAATGAGTTAATTCCTTAATCATTAAGTTATTAACTAATTTACACTCAATTTGAGTTTTAATATTTCAAAAGGATACATTATTGAAAATGGAGTTTCTTCCTTAATCACCAAGTATTAACCTAATTTACATTCAATTTGAGTTTTAATATTTCAAAATGATACATTATTGAAAGCTGAGTTTCTTCCTTAATCACTAAGTTATAACCTAATTTACACTCAATTTGAGTTTTAAGATTTCAAAAGGATACATTATTGAAAACTGAGTTTCTTCCTTAATCACTAAGTTATAAACTAATTTACACTCAATTTGAGTTTTAAGATTTCAAAGGGATACATTATTGAAAATGGAGTTTCTTCCTTAATCACTAAGTTATCACCTAATTTACATTCAATTTGAGTTTTAAGATTTCAAATGGATTCATTATTGAAAAATGAGTTAATTCCTTAATCACTAAGTTATTAACTAATTTACACTCAATTTGAGTTTTAATATTTCAAAAGGATACATTAATGAAAATGGTGTTTCTTACTTAATCAAAAAGTATTAACCTAATTTACATTCAATTTGAGTTTTAATATTTCAAAAGGATACATTATTGAAAACTGTGTTTCTTCCTTAATCACTAAGTTATAAACTAATTTACACTCAATTTGAGTTTTAAGATTTCAAAGGGATACATTATTGAAAATGGAGTTTCTCCCTTAATCACTAAGTTAACACCTAATTTACACTCAATTTGAGTTTTAAGATTTCAAATGGATTCATTATTGAAAAATGAGTTAATTCCTTAATCACTAAGTTATTAACTAATTTACACTCAATTTGAGTTTTAATATTTCAAAAGGATACATTATTGAAAATGGTGTTTCTTACTTAATCACAAAGTATTAACCTAATTTACATTCAATTTGAGTTTTAATATTTCAAAAGGATACATTATTGAAAACTGTAACTAATTTACACTCAATTTGAGTTTTAAGATTTCAAAGAGATACATTATTGAAAATGGAGTTTCTTCCTTAATCACTAAGTTATAACCTAATTTACACTCAATTTGAGTTTTAAGATTTCAAATGGATTGATTATTGAAAAATGAGTTAATTCCTTAATCACTAAGTTATTAACTAATTTACACTAAATTTGAGTTTTAATATTTCAAAAGGATACATTATTGAAAATGGTGTTTCTTACTTAATCACAAAGTATTAACCTAATTTACATTCAATTTGTAAGATTTCAAAAGGATAAATTATTGAAAATGAAGTTTCTTCCTTAATCACTAAGTTATTAACTAATTTACACACAATTTGAGTTTTAAGATTTCAAAAGGATACATTATTGAAAACTGAGTTTCTTCCTTAATCACTAAGTTATGGCCAATTTTACACTCAATTTGAGTTTTAAGATTTCAAAAGGATACATTATTGAAAACTGAGTTTCTTCCTTAATCACTAAGTTATAAACTAATTTACACTCAATTTGAGTTTTAATATTTCAAAAGGATACATTATTGAAAATGGAGTTTCTTCCTTAATCACCAAGTATTAACCTAATTTACATTCAATTTGAGTTTTAAGATTTCAAAAGGATAAATTATTGAAAATGGAGCTTCTTCCTTAATCACTAAGTATTAACCTAATTTACATTCCATTTGAGTTTTAATATTTCAAAATGATACATTATTGAAAGCTGAGTTTCTTCCTTAATCACTAAGTTATATTACACTCAATTTGAGTTTTAAGATTTCAAAAGGATACATTATTGAAAACTGAGTTTCTTCCTTAATCACTAAGTTATAAACTAATTTACACTCAATTTGAGTTTTAAGATTTCAAAGGGATACATTATTGAAAATGGAGTTTCTTCCTTAATCACTAAGTTATCACCTAATTTACACTCAATTTGAGTTTTAATATTTCAAATGGATTCATTATTGAAAAATGAGTTAATTCCTTAATCATTATGTTATTAACTAATTTACACTCAATTTGAGTTTTAATATTTCAAAAGGATACATTATTGAAAATGGAGTTTCTTCCTTAATCACCAAGTATTAACCTAATTTACTTTCAATTTGAGTTTTAAGATTTCAAAAGGATAAATTATTGAAAATGGAGTTTCTTCCTTAATCACTAAGTATTAACCTAATTTACATTCAATTTGAGTTTTAATATTTCAAAATGATACATTATTGAAAGCTGAGTTTCTTCCTTAATCACTAAGTTATAAACTAATTTACACTCAATTTGAGTTTTAAGATTTCAAAGGGATACATTCTTCTTTTTTTGTCCAAGTTGCTTTTCTTTTTGTCGCCTTAATCACTAAGTTATAACCTAATTTACACTCAATTTGAGTTTTAAGATTTCAAAAGGATACATTATTGAAAACTGAGTTTCTTCATTAATCACTAAGTTATAAACTAATTTACACTCAATTTGAGTTTTAAGATTTCAAAGGGATACATTATTGAAAATGGAGAGTATCTTCCTTAATCACTAAGTTATCACCTAATTTACACTCAATTTGAGTTTTAAGATTTCAAATGGATTGATTATTGAAAAATGAGTTAATTCCTTAATCACTAAGTTATTAACTAATTTACACACAATTTTAGTTTTAAGATTTCAAAAGGATACATTATTGAAAATGGTGTTTCTTACTTAATCACAAAGTATTAACCTAATTTACATTCAATTTGAGTTTTAATATTTCAAAAGGATACATTATAGAAAACTGTGACTAATTTACACTCAATTTGAGTTTTAAGATTTCAAAGAGATACATTATTGAAAATGGAGTTTCTTCCTTAATCACTAAGTTATAACCTAATTTACACTCAATTTGAGTTTTAAGATTTCAAATGGATTCATTATTGAAAAATGAGTTAATTCCTTAATCACTAAGTTATTAACTAATTTACACTCAATTTGAGTTTTAATATTTCAAAAGGATACATTATTGAAAATGGTGTTTCTTACTTAATCACAAAGTATTAACCTAATTTACATTCAATTTGAGTTTTAATATTTCAAAAGGCTACATTATTGAAAACTGTGTTTCCTCCTTAATCACTAAGTTATAAACTAATTTACACTCAATTTGAGTTTTAAGATTTCAAAGGGATACATTATTGAAAATGGAGTTTCTTCCTTAATCACTAAGTTATCACCTAATTTACATTCAATTTGAGTTTTAAGATTTCAAATGGATTCATTATTGAAAAATGAGTTAATTCCTTAATCACTAAGTTATTTACTAATTTACACTGAATTTGAGTTTCAATATTTCAAAAGGATAAATTATTGAAAATGGAGTTTCTTCCTTAATCACCAAGTATTAACCTAATTTACATTCAATTTGAGTTTTAAGATTTCAAAAGGATAAATTATTGAAAATGGAGCTTCTTCCTTAATCACTAAGTATTAACCTAATTTACATTCCATTTGAGTTTTAATATTTCAAAATGATACATTATTGAAAGCTGAGTTTCTTCCTTAATCACTAAGTTATATTACACTCAATTTGAGTTTTAAGATTTCAAAAGGATACATTATTGAAAACTGAGTTTCTTCCTTAATCACTAAGTTATAAACTAATTTACACTCAATTTGAGTTTTAAGATTTCAAAGGGATACATTATTGAAAATGGAGTTTCTCCCTTAATCACTAAGTTAACACCTAATTTACACTCAATTTGAGTTTTAAGATTTCAAATGGATTCATTATTGAAAAATGAGTTAATTCCTTAATCACTAAGTTATTAACTAATTTACACTCAATTTGAGTTTTAATATTTCAAAAGGATACATTATTGAAAATGGTGTTTCTTACTTAATCACAAAGTATTAACCTAATTTACATTCAATTTGAGTTTTAATATTTCAAAAGGATACATTATTGAAAACTGTAACTAATTTACACTCAATTTGAGTTTTAAGATTTCAAAGAGATACATTATTGAAAATGGAGTTTCTTCCTTAATCACTAAGTTATAACCTAATTTACACTCAATTTGAGTTTTAAGATTTCAAATGGATTGATTATTGAAAAATGAGTTAATTCCTTAATCACTAAGTTATTAACTAATTTACACTAAATTTGAGTTTTAATATTTCAAAAGGATACATTATTGAAAATGGTGTTTCTTACTTAATCACAAAGTATTAACCTAATTTACATTCAATTTGAGTTTTAAGATTTCAAAAGGATAAATTATTGAAAATGAAGTTTCTTCCTTAATCACTAAGTTATTAACTAATTTACACACAATTTGAGTTTTAAGATTTCAAAAGGATACATTATTGAAAACTGAGTTTCTTCCTTAATCACTAAGTTATATTACACTCAATTTGAGTTTTAAGATTTCAAAAGGATACATTATTGAAAACTGAGTTTCTTCCTTAATCACTAAGTTATAAACTAATTTACACTCAATTTGAGTTTTAATATTTCAAAAGGATACATTATTGAAAATGGAGTTTCTTCCTTAATCACCAAGTATTAACCTAATTTACATTCAATTTGAGTTTTAAGATTTCAAAAGGATAAATTATTGAAAATGGAGCTTCTTCCTTAATCACTAAGTATTAACCTAATTTACATTCCATTTGAGTTTTAATATTTCAAAATGATACATTATTGAAAGCTGAGTTTCTTCCTTAATCACTAAGTTATATTACACTCAATTTGAGTTTTAAGATTTCAAAAGGATACATTATTGAAAACTGAGTTTCTTCCTTAATCACTAAGTTATAAACTAATTTACACTCAATTTGAGTTTTAAGATTTCAAAGGGATACATTATTGAAAATGGAGTTTCTTCCTTAATCACTAAGTTATCACCTAATTTACACTCAATTTGAGTTTTAATATTTCAAATGGATTCATTATTGAAAAATGAGTTAATTCCTTAATCATTAAGTTATTAACTAATTTACACTCAATTTGAGTTTTAATATTTCAAAAGGATACATTATTGAAAATGGAGTTTCTTCCTTAATCACCAAGTATTAACCTAATTTACTTTCAATTTGAGTTTTAAGATTTCAAAAGGATAAATTATTGAAAATGGAGTTTCTTCCTTAATCACTAAGTATTAACCTAATTTACATTCAATTTGAGTTTTAATATTTCAAAATGATACATTATTGAAAGCTGAGTTTCTTCCTTAATCACTAAGTTATAAACTAATTTACACTCAATTTGAGTTTTAAGATTTCAAAGGGATACATTCTTCTTTTTTTGTCCAAGTTGCTTTTCTTTTTGTCGCCTTAATCACTAAGTTATAACCTAATTTACACTCAATTTGAGTTTTAAGATTTCAAAAGGATACATTATTGAAAACTGAGTTTCTTCCTTAATCACTAAGTTATAAACTAATTTACACTCAATTTGAGTTTTAAGATTTCAAAGGGATACATTATTGAAAATGGAGAGTATCTTCCTTAATCACTAAGTTATCACCTAATTTACACTCAATTTGAGTTTTAAGATTTCAAATGGATTGATTATTGAAAAATGAGTTAATTCCTTAATCACTAAGTTATTAACTAATTTACACACAATTTTAGTTTTAAGATTTCAAAAGGATACATTATTGAAAATGGTGTTTCTTACTTAATCACAAAGTATTAACCTAATTTACATTCAATTCGAGTTTTAATATTTCAAAAGGATACATTATTGAAAACTGTGACTAATTTACACTCAATTTGAGTTTTAAGATTTCAAAGAGATACATTATTGAAAATGGAGTTTCTTCCTTAATCACTAAGTTATAACCTAATTTACACTCAATTTGAGTTTTAAGATTTCAAATGGATTCATTATTGAAAAATGAGTTAATTCCTTAATCTCTAAGTTATTAACTAATTTACACTCAATTTGAGTTTTAATATTTCAAAAGGATACATTATTGAAAATGGTGTTTCTTACTTAATCACAAAGTATTAACCTAATTTACATTCAATTTGAGTTTTAATATTTCAAAAGGCTACATTATTGAAAACTGTGTTTCCTCCTTAATCACTAAGTTATAAACTAATTTACACTCAATTTGAGTTTTAAGATTTCAAAGGGATACATTATTGAAAATGGAGTTTCTTCCTTAATCACTAAGTTATCACCTAATTTACATTCAATTTGAGTTTTAAGATTTCAAATGGATTCATTATTGAAAAATGAGTTAATTCCTTAATCACTAAGTTATTTACTAATTTACACTGAATTTGAGTTTCAATATTTCAAAAGGATAAATTATTGAAAATGGAGTTTCTTCCTTAATCACCAAGTATTAACCTAATTTACATTCAATTTGAGTTTTAAGATTTCAAAAGGATAAATTATTGAAAATGGAGCTTCTTCCTTAATCACTAAGTATTAACCTAATTTACATTCCATTTGAGTTTTAATATTTCAAAATGATACATTATTGAAAGCTGAGTTTCTTCCTTAATCACTAAGTTATATTACACTCAATTTGAGTTTTAAGATTTCAAAAGGATACATTATTGAAAACTGAGTTTCTTCCTTAATCACTAAGTTATAAACTAATTTACACTCAATTTGAGTTTTAAGATTTCAAAGGGATACATTATTGAAAATGGAGTTTCTTCCTTAATCACTAAGTTATCACCTAATTTACACTCAATTTGAGTTTTAATATTTCAAATGGATTCATTATTGAAAAATGAGTTAATTCCTTAATCATTAAGTTATTAACTAATTTACACTCAATTTGAGTTTTAATATTTCAAAAGGATACATTATTGAAAATGGAGTTTCTTCCTTAATCACCAAGTATTAACCTAATTTACATTCAATTTGAGTTTTAAGATTTCAAAAGGATAAATTATTGAAAATGGAGTTTCTTCCTTAATCACTAAGTATTAACCTAATGATTAAGGATGCAATGTTTCTCTCTCTAAAAAAAACGCTCCCTTCTCTCTCTACTTTTTCTTGATCATGAACCCCGACCGTCCGTATACCATGAATCCCAACGCCTCTTCCGGCGATCCTCAACGTTGGGATTTAGTGTTTCTAAAAAAATTCCACGAGCGTATTTCCTTTTTTGATTCGCTCTTCAGGGTGTTTCAAGCGGATCCCCATCGTTCTTCATATGCGACTCAAACCCTAGCCCCTGCGTCCTTTACATATTTCTCAAATATGGACGGCTCGCGTGATGATGTGATGCACGCCATCGAGAGCCTCCACCCGAGTTTTGTTAATTTCCTCACCTCGCTGAACACGAATCTGCATCCTCACGCTGCGAACGCTGATCCACACCCCTGTGACTCTCCCGCACACACAATGGATTTCGTCACACAGGATTATCCTTCTCAGATTGCTGATGTTAGGACCATTTCGGTCCCTAACCCTAATTCCCGATGGCGGAACCCTAGCTTCCCGATTTCGGTTTCTTCGGACGATCCCGTGAGGCTAGCCAACGAATTTGCTAGCTGTGGCGCCCCTATGACTACAGCCGGAAATATCTCTTCCAATATTTCCGGCGCACTATGTAAGTCGTCTTTAACCTATGGGAATAATGAATATAATACGCAAACCGCAAATTCTGCTATTCCATCCCCTGTTTTGCAGAATGTGGAGAGCCCTTCCAGGGTTTCTGTTGATGTTAGGTTTACCGCTCGGAGTGTAGACCAAGGCACCCGCTCGACTACAGCCGGTAACGTTCTTAACGTTCCCGGCGCACTCAGTAAGTCTTTAAATCCTCAGGACTTTCAGATTGCCACAAAAGAGAAACAAAATACTTCTATCGCTGCTCCTTTTGTACAGAATTTTTCCAGCCAAAAGGACCCAGACGTTTTTCCGACCTTGAATGTTACTTCGACCTCGGGACACGATGGGGCTTCTCGAGACCTGCAAGGATTTGGCCAGAAGTCTTTTGTTGTAGCACTCAACTATACGGCCCCCCCTCCATTCCCTCTTCAATCTAGCCCACCGAAACTCACTCGACATGAGAAGCATGTTTTGGTGGATATCCCGGAAGAGGACTACTTACGCGGCATCCAGGAATTTCAGAATGCTTTCATTGGAAGGATGATTACTTTACCTGGGAAATCTCTCTCTCCCCTCCTCGTGTTACGTGACAAATTATCGGCTGTTTGGAACCTAAATGGCAGATTAAAATTGATCCCTCTCGGCAAAGGGTACTATACGGTTTTGGTGGCGGACCCGTCAGATCGTCAGAGACTCACTATAAAACGATTTTGGACTTTGGATACTGGGACTTTCAAACTTCAGAATTGGTCCCCCAATTTCAACCCTAACAAGACCAAAACTTCGGTTGCTCAAGTTTGGGTACGTTTTTTGGATTTGCCAATTGAATATTGGCAACCTAGGGTCCTGGAAGCCATGGCTTCAGCTCTTGGGACTCTAGTACGCATTGATGATAATACTCTTCACCGAAATATTGGTATGTATGCGAGAATGTTGGTCGAGATTGACCTTCTTCAGGAGCCTCATCAACAAATTATGTATCGTAGAGGAGAACATCTTTCTGCTGCCTCGGTGGTCTATGAAAGACTCCCCGCATTTTGCAAGGAATGCATGACAATTGGCCACTCTCTTGCCAACTGCAACAAATCCAAAGCTCATAACGAACCCACTGGGCGCCGAAGACGGAAAAGTCGCAGTCGAAGTCGCCCTAGAGAACCACCTGCAGGGAAAAGAGTTAATAGTGAGATCACTAAAGAGGATGTTCGAACTCTGGCCGATAATCTTTGGGCCGACAGTGAAGCCCAGGGCCTTCGGGAAGATATCCGCGACTTTAATGAAGCGGAGGTTTCGAAGAAGACGGAATCACGGGAAGGAAGTCCTTTAGTTATTCAAGGGAACGTTTTGGCGGTTGTGCCAACCCACAATGCGTTCGAAGTACTCTCGGAAACACTTGAGAAAAAGAGTGAAAATGTAGGCAACAACTCGGACCCGCTAAAGGAAAAACCACCTTCCATCTTGAAGCCACCCTCTATGTTCCGCACACCCTACACTCAAACATCATTTCCAGTGGGTGTGCCTTTAAAGAAAGCCCTTCGGAGTCCCACGCTCGACTGCCTTCCCCAAGATCCCCCTATTTCGGATGATGCTACGTTGGTTCTGTTTGAAGAACCAAACTATCTCAATCCGGTTGAGGTTGAGAATTCTAATTCGGACTTTGCCTATGCATCCTTACTGGTGGACGAAAGTAGCAGCAAGGTGGAGGAACTTCACTTGGCTGCTCAAATGCCATGGAGCGATATGGCTGATGAGGACAACGGACCGCCGAAGCACGGTCACGCCCCTACTCAATGATTTGCCTTTCTTGGAATATTCAGGGGATAGGGAACGATCACTCACAGAATGCCATTCGTTCCCTATGCCAAAAACATCGTCCGGACCTTTTGGCGATATATGAACCAAAGATAAGTGTATCCTCTATTCCTCCAACTTTTTGGCGTTCCATTCATATGTCCTTTTTGTTTCATAATACCAGTGGCTCTCGTTCGAATATATGGATCCTTTGTAATGATACGATTGTTAACTCCGTTACTTTACTTTCTCAGTCTGACCAATTTGTGGCTATTTCGGTGCTCCATGAAGACAAGAATCTGGCCTTCGCCTTTGTACATGCTCATAATTCATACCTTCTTCGCCGTCAGCTTTGGATTGATCTCCTTACCATTAATATGCCCAACATCTGTATCATTGGCGACTTTAACGTTGTCAAAGGTTCTCATGAGCGAAATCAAAATTCCGCTTTTCGGAGTCTCCCCACGAATGAGTTTGTTGCTTTCATTGACGAGGCAAATCTCATTGATTTGGATTCGGGTGAAAAGGTGTTTACCTGGTCCACTAGACGTGCGAGACAGGGCTATCTTGCAGCTCGTCTTGATCGTGCTTTGGCCTCCCCTAATTTCCTGGATGTTTGGGATTCCACAGCTTTGGACATTTTGTGTCGTTTCAACTCTGATCACAGCCCACTTTTGCTCACTCTCAATTCTCGCAGACCCAGAGCTAAAGCCTCCTTTCGTTTTCAATCCATGTGGCTGCAGCATGATGGATTTCTCAATACGGTTCGTTTGTCGTGGGAGGCCCCGCTTGCCGCGCCTAATGTTGCGCTTGCTTTCAAGTTTAAGTTGAAGCGGCTTAAGCATTCTCTCATTCCTTGGAACAGAACGATCTTTAAGAATGTTTACAATGAAGTCGAGGCTGCCACTTTGGACTTAGACCGCATACAGCATGAAATCAACCTGCTTGGTGATTCGGAATATCGTTTTGCTACGGAAATCGATTGCTTAATACACCTCAATGCTCTTCTCGCGAGGCAACACGAAATGTACTCCCAGAAGGGCAAACTCCAGTGGCTTAAAGATGGGGACAGAAATACAAAATTTTTCCATATAGCTAACAAGGTCCGTAGAGCGAAGCATGTTATCACGGAATTATTTATTGACGAGACCCTCTCCAGAGATAAAAATGAGATAAGCGATCATATTGTTTCATATTATTCTGCCCTTTTTGAGAAACAGGACGATGTCCTACCCATTACTCATCAGTTGAACATTCTGCCTTTCGAGACGATTGCCCCAGGTGAGGATGCTTTTCTCACGACCGCTCCGGATTTCGAGGAAGTTAAGAAAGCGGTTTTCGATATGGACGGTTCGAGTTCCCCGGGACCTGATGGCTTCCCGGGATCTTTTTTCCAGGGATGTTGGGCGATCATTGGCACTGATGTTACTGAGGTAATTCGTTTCCTCTTTGAGTCTCAGTCTATTCCACTTGGCTTCAATGCTAGTCTGGTCACTCTAATACCTAAACTTCCTGAGGTCAAGAGAGTGCAGGATTTCAGACCTATTGTTATGGGCAATTATATTTATAAAGTTTTCACTAAAATTCTTGCCACTCGGTTGGGGAATCTTGTGAGCAAACTCTTCACTCCTTTCCAGTTTGGGTTTGTTCCGGGTAAGAGAATACATACTTGTATTGCTCTTGCCTCTGATGCTGTTAATCTCTTGACTAGTCCCACTAAAGTGGGCAACATGGCGATCAAGATCGATATTACGAAGGCCTTTGATACGATCGAGTGGGGCTTTTTGTTGGCTGTTCTTACCCGTATGGGTTTTTCTGAGAGATTTAGAAACATGATCGAGGTGATCCTACATTCCGCGCGTCTGTCCATAATTTTTAATGGACAAACATACGGTTTCTTTTCATGCACGAGGGGGGTTCGACAGGGGGATCCGCTCTCTCCTCTACTTTTCTGCGTTGCAGAAGAGGCTCTTGGGCGGTGGTTACAATTCGAATCGATGAGCGCCTCTCTTACGATCACTAAGGGTTCCCCTTCTTTCCTTTTATACGCTGATGACATTCTCGTCTTTGCGAAGGCTACTACTAAAAATGCTCAGACCATCAAACGCACGCTGGATTCCTATGGCTCCCACTCGGGTTAGATATACAGCCCCTCCAAATCCCATATATACTATGGTACTTCGGTTTCGACCGCTACCCGTGCTAGAATTTTCAAAATTTTGCGGATAAAAGTTGGGACTCTTCCCTTCACATACTTAGGAGTTCCACTATTTAGGGGTGCTCCTAAAGCCATCTTCTTCACTGATTTGGTGGACTCGATCCTTGCAAAATTTGGTAAATGGAAGGGGCATTCTCTCTCCCTTGCGGGCAGAAAGTGTTTGATAAACTCGGTGATTTCCTCATCGCTTGTCCACTCTATGATGGTCTATCGCTGGCCAAGGGCTCACCTCAAAGTCATAGAAAAGGCCATGAAGAATTTCCTTTGGACTGGAGACATCAATAAACGTAACAGTAGCTGCTCTATCCCCTGGAAACGCTGTTGCACCCCAACTGAAGAAGGTGGATTGGGTATTCGTTCTTTAACTGTGGCTAATGATTCCTTCATGTACAAGCTTGCTTGGGACATTTACAGAATTCCTTCCATGGAGTTTGCTCTCCTTCACCAACGTTACTTTGATGCTAAGCGCTTGCCGAAGAGATCCCATGCCGCTTCCTCTCTTCGATCGGGCATTCTCCGCCAGGTGGCTAATCTTGTTGATTCGGTTCGCTGGATTCTTGGTTCCAACTCCAAAGTCAGCTTCTGGTTTGAGAATTGGGCTGGTTACGTTATTGCTGACCGTATCGGTATCCCACACAACTTTCGACATTTTTTTGTTGGGGTCGTGGGGGATTTTTATTTCGGAGGATCTTGGCATTTCCCTTGGGACTTTATTACGAAGTATCCTGATATTACCCGTGATATTCTTCACGTCAGAGTTACCCATGAGGAAGATACTCTTATCTGGGAAAAATCTGTTTCTGGAGAGCTGACTTCTAAACTTGCATATGATGATATTCGCCAGAAATTTCCTAAGCCTGCTTGGGCCTCTTGGATATGGCAGCCCTTCATCCCTCCTTGCCGTTCCACCTTGGTGTGCAGGGCAGCCTGGGGGAAACTTCCGACTACTGAGTGGTTTCTGCGAAGTGGCTTTTTTGGCCCTACGATGTGCCACCTTTGTTCCAACGGTCCTGATAGCCAAGACCACATCTTCTCAGGTTGTATCTTTTCCAAAGACGTCTTTCGTTTTCTTGCACATATTTTTGATATCCAGATTGCTTTTGATGGGGGTTTTCATAATATTCTTTTGCAAGCTATGGATTGTCGCTTTAATGACCAAATCGGGCAGCTATGGAAAATTGCTTTTGTCACGGCAATTTGGGCAATATGGTGGTTTCGAAATCAGTCCTTTCATGATGGCAAGATCCCAGTCGTTAGACGCTGTCTTGCCCTTATTACGACCAGTACATGCGATTCGGCTACTCTTGCTAAGGGTGTTTCGAACGGTTCGATTAGAGACATTCTGATTACCAGAGCTTTCAAGGTCAAACTTAATCCACATCCACTTAAAATTCCCATTTATCTGAGATGGATCCCGCCACCTCCGGGTTGGTACAAAGTCAATGCTGATGGAGGTGTTTCTTTGGCTCCGGGAGTTTTACACACTGGGGCGATTTTTAGGGACTCCAGAGGTATGTTTGTTGCTGCTTTATCGGATTCTTTTGGTTGGGGATTTTCTTTAGAGGCGGAAATTGCCTCTATTTTGCTGGCTCTTGAGTTCGGTTGGGAGAGGGTTTGGGTTGAATCGGATTCTAAATTAGCTATTCATACGATGACGAGAGAAATCAAGCTGATTCCTTGGAGGCTGCATGGTTTATGGAGTCAGGTTATGAACGTTGTTTCTGGCTTGACCATCACCTATTCACATATTTTCCGTGAGGGAAATAGGCCGGCGGATTATTTAGCTTCTTTGCACTACCACTCTAGATGGGTAGAACATTGTCCGTTCTTTCTTGAGTCTTTTCTGTTTGATGACTTGCACAAGACTTTTTGTAGGTTTTAGGGGTTGTTACACCCCCTTTTTGGCCTTGTATCCTGGGCAGGTTTTTCTTTGTTGGGATCAGTCTCTTTTCAGTCTCTTGGCTGAGAGCTTGATCTCAGATCTATCTCTTTTCAGTCTTTTGACTGAGAGATAGACCTCTCTTTGCCTTGTGCTTTTACTTTTGGGTCCCGAGGTAGTGAGTGGTTGGTAACGCTTTTTCTCCTACGCTGGTTTGTCCTCAAGGGAGGTTTACAGCGGGGTTTTTAATGCGGCCCACTCTCTATTTCTCGCTTTTGTTTTCCTTGTCCTCGGGCTGTGAGGCCACCTTTCTCTTTTCTTTTTCCTTTTATATCATTACCTTTCATTTGCACTAAGTATTAACCTAATTTACATTCAATTTGAGTTTTAATATTTCAAAATGATACATTATTGAAAGCTGAGTTTCTTCCTTAATCACTAAGTTATAACCTAATTTACACTCAATTTGAGTTTTAAGATTTCAAAAGGATACATTATTGAAAACTGAGTTTCTTCCTTAATCACTAAGTTATAAACTAATTTACACTCAATTTGAGTTTTAAGATTTCAAAGGGATACATTATTGAAAATGGAGTTTCTTCCTTAATCACTAAGTTATCACCTAATTTACATTCAATTTGAGTTTTAAGATTTCAAATGGATTCATTATTGAAAAATGAGTTAATTCCTTAATCACTAAGTTATTAACTAATTTACACTGAATTTGAGTTTTAATATTTCAAAAGGATAAATTATTGAAAATGGAGTTTCTTCCTTAATCACCAAGTATTAACCTAATTTACATTCAATTTGAGTTTTAAGATTTCAAAAGGATAAATTATTGAAAATGGAGTTTCTTCCTTAATCACTAAGTATTAACCTAATTTACATTCAATTTGAGTTTTAATATTTCAAAATGATACATTCTTCTTTTTTTGTCCAAGTTGCTTTTCTTTTTGTCGCCTTAATCACTAAGTTATAACCTAATTTACACTCAATTTGAGTTTTAAGATTTCAAAAGGATACATTATTGAAAACTGAGTTTCTTCCTTAATCACTAAGTTATAAACTAATTTACACTCAATTTGAGTTTTAAGATTTCAAAGGGATACATTATTGAAAATGGAGTTTCTTCCTTAATCACTAAATTATCACCTAATTTTAACCCGGCTACTATGAAGAATACTACAACCCAAGATTGGATACGTATTCTTGACCTTCCCATGGAATACTGGCAGCCTAGGATTCTGGGTGCTATGGCTTCCACGTTGGGTACTCTTATTCATATTGACCCATGTACGCTGAATAGAACTTTGGGTCTTTACGCCCGCATGCTTATTGAGATCGATATGCAAAAAGCGGAACTTGATGACAAAATAGCATACCGTCTGGGGGGAAAGTATTCCCTTGCTCCAATAGTCTATGAGAAACTTCCACTCTTTTGTAAGGAATGTTGTATTCTTGGGCATTCCTTTGCCACATGTCACAGGCGGCCAACAACCCCTGACACCACATTCCCAAACTCTAGAGGGAGAAGCCGAAGTAGAAGATATACTCATAGAGGGAAATCCGCTGTGCCATCGGTCTCCCCACCTAAAGTTAACGATGATTCCCGGCAAGACTGCGTGAACCCTGTTGTGGACCCTGTCTCGCAAGTTTCTGACCCTTCCGCCTTGCAGATGGTCATTTTCCAGGATCCTAATCCTCAAGTCCAACCTGATACCTCTAATAATATGTTTGCTGTCTTGGACGGGTGCACTGACGAAAATGATGAAACTTCTGGTACCCTAGGCCATCATGATCCAATGCAGGGGTGCTCTCTTGACCCTGATGGCGTTAAAAAGACTACAGCCGGAAACGTGGATCATACCGTTTCCGGCGCATCTTGTAAGTCTGATTCTGTTAAACCCGTTGCTCAAAATACGTTACAAGCACGAACTACTGGTCCTTCTCTTCCTTTGCAGGTCAAAAAAGCATCGACTAAAGCTTCTCGGGTCACGAAACAATACAAAGACACCTCCAAGCCGATTGATGTTCCTTTGAAGACGGCATTTCGAGGAAAAAAATTATCCCCAAGGGTCGATCCTGTTTCTCTTCATGCGATTACAACGGACCTTGCTTCCACGGCTAATGAACCATTCTTAACGGATTCCTCCAGTATACACATCACAGAAATGGAAGAGGTTGGACATCTTAAATGGGCAGATAAGGTTGAGGCTGACGGGGCTTCTGATGGACCGCCGAAGCACGGTCTTCCGGAACACCAATGATTTTATTGACATGGAATGCACAGGGTCTTGGTAATGAGCACACCCAGGATGCTTTGGGGGCTTATTGTCTTAGACACAAACCGGATTGGGTTGTCGTCCTTGAACCCAAAATTCTGTTTTCTTCTATGCCAGCCTCATTCTGGACTTCTCTCAACCTTTCATTCCTTGGCGAAAACTCAAGACAGGGTTTGCGGCCGAATATCTGGATTTTTTGCTCTGATCAGTTCCGTTCTTCTTGCACGTTGACGCTCTCCACTGATCAACTCTTGGTTGTACAGATGCACTCTAAAATTTTTTCTGGATCTTTTGCTTTTGTTCATGCTAGTAATGACTACATGATACGTTGGGACCTCTGGCTGGATATTACGAATATACGAGATGATAATCTGTGTATTATAGGGGATTTCAAAGCTGTTCGGGGTGCGCATGAGCGTGTAGGAGCCCCTTCTTCCTCTGCTCTTCCGATGCGTGAATTTGATGCATTTATCGATAATGCTCTTCTTCTAGATATCCCTTCTACTGGGAATCCTTATACTTGGTCTACTAGGCGCAAATCCACCTTTCTTGCTGCAAAGTTAGATCGTGTTCTTGCGACTTCGGCCTTTGTCAACAATTGGTCTTCCATTACTCTGGATGTGCTTCACAGAATCTCTTCTGATCATCATCCTCTACTTCTTACGCTCTCTGCCTCACGAGCCCCTTCGGCTTTTCCGTTTCGTTTTCAGACGATGTGGATTCAACATGAGACATTTATGGCTACGGTCAGACACTCTTGGACTCCACAGGTGTTTGGGTTGGACCCCATTCGGGTTGTAATGCTAAAATTGCGACGGCTAAAGAACACTCTTAAGCATTAGAATCGGCACACGTTTCTAAACATTTTTCGCCAAATGGATGCTGCTGAACTCGCCCTTCGGCAAGTCCAGATTGATATAAGCACGTTTGGGGATTCTGAGGCACTTTTTGCTAAGGAGATTGATTGTATGGTGCAACTTCAAAAGATTCTCCGTCGCAGACATGATTTCTATGCTCAACGTAATCGATTACAGTGGCTTTCCTATGGTGATCGAAATTCCGCTTTCTTTCATGCCACCCATAACACAAAAAGATCTCATGTGGGCATACACAGCTTAATTATAGATGGGGTGGAGTGCGATAATCCCGACGTGATAGATACTCATATTGTTGATTATTACACCAACTTGTTTACGGCTAATGGGGGTATTCGGTCGACACCACAACTTCTCCATGATCTACCTTTCTCAACAATTTCTTCGGAGGAGAACGCTTTCCTGGTCTCTATCCCAGAGGTTGAGGAGATATCAACGGCAGTGTTTGCTTTGGATTCGACAAGCTCTCCTGGACCGGACGGTTTTTCTGGGTCCTTCTTCCAAGCTTGTTGGGAGGTTATTTCGGTCGATATTGTTGCTGCTGTCCGGCACTTTTTTAGAGATCTCACCTTACCTCTGGGCCTAAATGCTAATTTTGTAACTCTAATTCCAAAAAAGGTGGATGCTCGCAGAATTCAGGATTTCCGCCCTATCGTTTTGGGTAATTTTTTGTTCAAAATTTTCACAAAAATTATCACTTCCAGGCTTGGTCTCTTGGTGGGTACGCATCTCTCTAGATTCCAGTTTGGTTTTGTTCCTGGGAGACGAATTCATACTTGTATAGCACTTGCCTCTGAGGCCGTCAACCAGCTTGATCTTTCAAGAGTGGGGGGCGGTATGGCTTTCAAAATTGATATGGTTAAAGCTTTTGATACGGTTGATTGGACGTTCTTGTATGCGGTCCTTACTCGTATGGGCTTCTCGGAAAGATTTGTTCGTATGGTGGGCTCTATTCTTTCATCTTCTCGGTTATCAATTCTTCTCAATGGTCATTCGAAGGGTTTCTTTGGTTGTTCTCGGGGCGTCCGTCAGGGGGATCCGCTGTCGCCTTTACTCTTCTGTTTGGCAAATAGGCCCTTGGTAGGTTGCTGGATCATGCCATTGCAAAGGGCCGTTTAATGCCCATCACCGGGGTTGCTCCTTACTTATTTTATGCTGATGATATAATGATCATGACTAAGGCGACATCTGATAACCTTAAATGTTTGTTGGAAATTTTAGAAGCATACGGACAGGCTTCTGGGCAGCATTTTAGTCCTCCTAAGTCGAAGGTTTTCTTTGGCAAATCGGTAACTGGTGCCTTCAGATTGTTGGTTACTCGCCGCACCGGTATGGTTGAAGGCTCTTTGCCGTTTACATACCTTGGGGTTCCAATCTTTAAGGGCGCCCCGAAGTTGCTTCACTTAGCTGCTATTACTGATTCGATAAAAGCCAAGTTTAGTCGTTGGAAGGGTGCATCTTTATCTTTTGCGGGACGGCTTTGCTTGATCAACTCTGTAGTAGCTTCTTCAGCTGTTCATACTATGATGATATACAAATGGCCTTCGCCTTTGATCTCGAGTTTGGAATCGGCTATGCGTAATTTTCTTTGGTCTGGGGATGTGAATAAACGCAACAATTCTTGTTCTGTAGCTTGGAAGCGATGCTGCACCCCCCGGGCTGAAGGGGGTCTTGGGATTCGTTCTTTACGAATTGCAAATGATTCTTATGTTTGTAAGCTTGCTTGGGACATTTTTAGTAACAAATCTCAAGAATTTGAGCTTCTTCATAGCCAGTTTTTTAGACATGGTAGAAATCTTCGCACTCGTTATTTCTCCTCATCAATTGGGCCGGGGGTTCGGAAGCACTTTACTATGTTGATGGAAGATGCTAGATGGGTAATTGGTCGGGATTCGAAGGTTAGTTTTTGGCATGACAACTGGCTTGGGTATAGGATTGTGGATCGTCTTGATATACCTTCTCAGATAGCGGAAAAGCTTGTGGCTACAGTGGGGCATTTCTTCTATGATAACTGTTGGCATTTTGCTCCTATATTTATTCTAGGTTGTACGGAGGTTGTTCGAGACATTCTACGTATTCGGGTTTCTTGTGAATCGGATACTGTTATTTGGTCGAGATCGGTTTCGGGCGAACTTACTTCTCGTCTTGCTTTTGATACTCTTAGGCAGTCTATGCCTCTTGCCGGTTGGGGCAAATGGTTCTGGCGTGATTTTATTCCTATGAGTAGGTCCACTCTTCTTTGGCGAGCTGTTTGGGGGAAAATCCCAACTGGGGATTGGATGCAACGTTTTGGCTTTGCGGGCCCCACTTGTGTCCATTCTGCAAGGATCATTCTGACTCTCAGGATCATGTGTTTTCGCAATGTTCTTTCACTCGACAGGTGTTTAGTTCCATTGCAAATCTTTTTCATTTAACTCTTCGTTTTGAGGATGGATTTGATCACTTGTTTATGCAGGCTCGTAGTACTATTATGAGCGACCAAGTGGATAAATTGTGGCGTTTAGCTTTCACTACCATGGTGTGGGCTGTGTGGACTTTCCGGAACAGGGTGGTTCACGAGGATCAACGGGTTTCCCTACAACGATGCTTGGTGTTCACCTTAGCTCATATCCGTGAATCAGCCCCCCTTGTGGGTGGGGATTCGAACGGTTCTTTTGATGATCTTCTTACTACGAGGGCTTTTGGGGTCCCACTTCGTCCTAGGAAGGTACGAGTGCCGGTGTATGTGACTTGGCAGCCCCTTCCACCGGGATGGGTAAAGGTGAACATTGACGGCGGAGTTAAGTCTCCTCCTAATTCTCTTTATACTGGAGCTATTTTTCGTAATTCTAGAGGATTCTTTATGGCGGCATATTCTGAGTTGTCAGGTTGGGGCTTTCCCCTTGAAGCGGAACTTTTGGCGATTTTTGGTGCCATTGAGTTTGCTTTTGTTCGGGGTTGGACGAGACTTTGGATTGAGTCGGATTCTTTTTTGGCAATTCGTACCTTGAAGAAAGAGATTACCTTGATTCCGTGGAGGATTAGAGGTTTGTGGAGCACAGCGATGGCACTGGCTTCCCAGATGGAGATTCTCTATACACATATACACAGATAGGGTAATGCAGCTGCGGATGCTTTGGTTAAACGACGTGAGACTGGACTATGGATTGGTAATTGCCCGCATTTCCTGGTTCCTTTCCTATATTTGGATATGAATACCTTTTTTTGCAGGTTTTAGATTTTTTATGGGTTTTGAGGATGTTAGTTTTCTTTACGGGTTTGCATCCCTGCTTTTGGCCACTTGTTTTTGGTCTTTTCTTACATGCACTACTTCATCTTGTTGTATGCCTTTGATGGTTTTGCTTTAACACTGACCCTGGGATGTAGGGTCCCCCTTTTTTTTTTTATTAATAAAATAACCACATTTGCACTAAGTTATCACCTAATTTACACTCAATTTGAGTTTTAATATTTCAAATGGATTCATTATTGAAAAATGAGTTAATTCCTTAATCACTAAGTTATTAACTAATTTACACTCAATTTGAGTTTTAATATTTCAAAAGGATACATTATTGAAAATGGAGTTTCTTCCTTAATCACCAAGTATTAACCTAATTTACATTCAATTTGAGTTTTAAGATTTCAAAAGGATAAATTATTGAAAATGGAGTTTCTTCCTTAATCACTAAGTATTAACCTAATTTACATTCAATTTGAGTTTTAATATTTCAAAATGATACATTATTGAAAGCTGAGTTTCTTCGAATCACTAAGTTATAACCTAATTTACACTCAATTTGAGTTTTAAGATTTCAAAAGGATACATTATTGAAAACTGAGTTTCTTCCTTAATCACTAAGTTATAAACTAATTTACACTCAATTTGAGTTTTAAGATTTCAAAGGGATACATTATTGAAAAAGGAGTTTCTTCCTTAATCACTAAGTTATCACCTAATTTACACTCAATTTGAGTTTTAATATTTCAAATGGATTCATTATTGAAAAATGAGTTAATTCCTTAATCACTAAGTTATTAACTAATTTATACTCAATTTGAGTTTTAATATTTCAAAAGGATACATTATTGAAAATGGTGTTTCTTACTTAATCACAAAGTATTAACCTAATTTACATTCAATTTGAGTTTTAATATTTCAAAATGATACATTATTGAAAGCTGAGTTTCTTCCTTAATCACAAAGTTATAACCTAATTTACACTCAGTTTGAGTTTTACGATTTCAAAAGGATACATTATTGAAAACTGAGTTTCTTCCTTAATCACTAAGTTATAAACTAATTTACACTCAATTTGAGTTTTAAGATTTCAAAGGGATACATTATTGAAAATGGAGTTTCTTCCTTAATCACTAAGTTATCACCTAATTTACACTCAATTTGAGTTTTAATATTTCAAATGGATTCATTATTGAAAAATGAGTTAATTCCTTAATCACTAAGTTATTAACTAATTTACACTCAATTTGAGTTTTAATATTTCAAAAGGATACATTATTGAAAATGGTGTTTCTTACTTAATCACAAAGTATTAACCTAATTTACATTCAATTTGAGTTTTAATATTTCAAAAGGATACATTATTGAAAACTGAGTTTCTTCCTTAATCACTAAGTTATAACCTAATTTACACTCAATTTGAGTTTTAAGATTTCAAAAGGACACATTATTGAAAACTGAGTTTCTTCCTTAATCACTAAGTTATAAACTAATTTACACTCAATTTGAGTTTTAAGATTTCAAAGGGATACATTATTGAAAATGGAGTTTCTTCCTTAATCACTAAGTTATCACATAATTTACACTCAATTTGAGTTTTAAGATTTCAAATGTATTCATTATTGAAAAATGAGTTAATTCCTTAATCACTAAGTTATTAACTAATTTACATTCAATTTGAGTTTTAAGATTTCAAAAGGATAAATTATTGAAAATGGAGTTTCTTCCTTAATCACCAAGTATTAACCTAATTTACATTCAATTTGAGTTTTAAGATTTCAAAAGGATAAATTATTGAAAATGGAGTTTCTTCCTTAATCACTAAGTTATTAACTAATTTACACACAATTTGAGTTTTAAGATTTCAAAATGATACATTATTGAAAACTGAGTTTCTTCCTTAATCACTAAGTTATAAACTAATTTACACTCAATTTGAGTTTTAAGATTTCAAACGGATACATTATTGAAAATGGAGTTTCTTCCTTAATCACTAAGTTATCACCTAATTTACACTCAATTTGAATTTTAAGATTTCAAATGGATTCATTATTGAAAAATGAGTTAATTCCTTAATCACTAAGTTATTAACTAATTTACACTCAATTTGAGTTTTAATATTTCAAAAGGATACATTAATGAAAATGGTGTTTCTTACTTAATCAAAAAGTATTAACCTAATTTACATTCAATTTGAGTTTTAATATTTTAAAAGGATACATTATTGAAAACTGTGTTTCTTCCTTAATCACTAAGTTATAAACTAATTTACACTCAATTTGAGTTTTAAGATTTCAAAGGGATACATTATTGAAAATGGAGTTTCTTCCTTAATCACTAAGTTAACACCTAATTTACACTCAATTTGAGTTTTAAGATTTCAAATGGATTCATTATTGAAAAATGAGTTAATTCCTTAATCACTAAGTTATTAACTAATTTACATTCAATTTGAGTTTTAAGATTTCAAAAGGATAACTTATTGAAAATGGAGTTTCTTCCTTAATCACTAAGTATTAACCTAATTTACATTCAATTTGAGATTTAATATTTCAAAATGATACATTATTGAAAGCTGAGTTTCTTCCTTAATCACTAAGTTATAACCTAATTTACACTCAATTTGAGTTTTAAGATTTCAAAAGGATCCATTATTGAAAACTGAGTTTCTTCCTTAATCACTAAGTTATAAACTAATTTACACTCAATTTGAGTTTTAAGATTTAAAAGGGATACATTATTGAAAATGGAGTTTCTTCCTTAATCACTAAGTTATCACCTAATTTACACTCAATTTGAGTTTTAAGATTTCAAATGGATTCATTATTGAAAAATGAGTTAATTCCTTAATCACTAAGTTATTAACTAATTTACACACAATTTTAGTTTTAAGATTTCAAAAGGATACATTATTGAAAATGGTGTTTCTTAGTTAATCACAAAGTATTAACCTAATTTACATTCAATTTGAGTTTTAATATTTCAAAAGGATACATTATTGAAAACTGTGTTTCTTCCTTAATCACTAAGTTATAAACTAATTTACACTCAATTTGAGTTTTAAGATTTCAAAGTGATACATTATTGAAAATGGAGTTTCTTCCTTAATCACTAAGTTATCACCTAATTTACACCCAATTTGAGTTTTAAGATTTCAAATGGATTCATTATTGAAAAATGAGTTAATTCCTTAATCACTAAGTTATTAACTAATTTACACTCAATTTGAGTTTTAATATTTCAAAAGGATACATTATTGAAAATGGTGTTTCTTACTTAATCACAAAGTATTAACCTAATTTACATTCAATTTTAGTTTTAATATTTCAAAAGGATACATTATTGAAAACTGTGTTTCTTCCTTAATCACTAAGTTATAAATTAATTTACACTCAATTTAGGTTTCAAGATTTCAAAAGGATACATTATTCAAAATGGAGTTTCTTCCTTAATCACTAAGTTATTACCTAATTTACATTCAATTAGAGTTTCAAGATTTCAAAAGAATACATTATTGAAAAATGAGTTAATTCCTTAATCACTAAGTTATTAACTAATTTACACTCAATTTGAGTTTTAATATTTCAAAAGGATACATTAATGAAAATGGTGTTTCTTACTTAATCAAAAAGTATTAACCTAATTTACATTCAATTTGAGTTTTAATATTTCAAAAGGATACATTATTGAAAACTGTGTTTCTTCCTTAATCACTAAGTTATAAACTAATTTACACTCAATTTGAGTTTTAAGATTTCAAAGGGATACATTATTGAAAATGGAGTTTCTTCCTTAATCACTAAGTTAACACCTAATTTACACTCAATTTGAGTTTTAAGATTTCAAATGGATTCATTATTGAAAAATGAGTTAATTCCTTAATCACTAAGTTATTAACTAATTTACACTCAATTTGAGTTTAATATTTCAAAAGGATACATTATTGAAAATGGTGTTTCTTACTTAATCACAAAGTATTAACCTAATTTACATTCAATTTGAGTTTTAATATTTCAAAAGGATACATTATTGAAAACTGTGTTTCTTCCTTAATCACTAAGTTATAAACTAATTTACACTCAATTTGAGTTTTAAGATTTCAAAGGGATACATTATTGAAAATGGAGTTTCTTCCTTAATCACTAAGTTATCACCTAATTTACACTCAATTTGAGTTTTAAGATTTCAAATGGATTCATTATTGAAAAATGAGTTAATTCCTTAATCACTAAGTTATTAACTAATTTACATTCAATTTGAGTTTTAAGATTTCAAATGGATAAATGATTGAAAATGGAGTTTCTTCCTTAATCACTAAGTATTAACCTAATTTACATTCAATTTGAGTTTTAATATTTCAAAAGGATACATTATTGAAAACTGTGTTTCTTCCTTAATCACTAAGTTATAAACTAATTTACACTCAATTTGAGTTTTAAGATTTCAAAGTGATACATTATTGAAAATAGAGTTTCTTCCTTAATCACTAAGTTATCACCTAATTTACACCCAATTTGAGTTTTAAGATTTCAAATGGATTCATTATTGAAAAATGAGTTAATTCCTTAATCACTAAGTTATTAACTAATTTACACTCAATTTGAGTTTTAATATTTCAAAAGGATACATTATTGAAAATGGTGTTTCTTACTTAATCACAAAGTATTAACCTAATTTACATTCAATTTTAGTTTTAATATTTCAAAAGGATACATTATTGAAAACTGTGTTTCTTCCTTAATCACTAAGTTATAAACTAATTTACACTCAATTTGAGTTTTAAGATTTCAAAGGGATACATTATTGAAAATGGAGTTTCTTCCTTAATCACTAAGTTATCACCTAATTTACACTCAATTTGAGTTTTAAGATTTCAAATGGATTCATTATTGAAAAATGAGTTAATTCCTTAATCACTAAGTTATTAACTAATTTACATTCAATTTGAGTTTTAAGATTTCAAAAGGATAACTTATTGAAAATGGAGTTTCTTCCTTAATCACTAAGTATTAACCTAATTTACATTCAATTTGAGTTTTAATATTTCAAAAGGATACATTATTGAAAACTGTGTTTCTTCCTTAATCACTAAGTTATAAACTAATTTACACTCAATTTGAGTTTTAAGATTTCAAAGGGATACATTATTGAAAATGGAGTTTCTTCCTTAATCACTAAGTTAACACCTAATTTATACTCAATTTGAGTTTTAAGATTTCAAACGGATTCAATATTGAAAAATGAGTTAATTCCTTAATCACTAAGTTATTAACTAATTTACACTCAATTTGAGTTTTAATATTTCAAAAGGATACATTATTGAAAATGGTGTTTCTTACTTAATCACAAAGTATTAACCTAATTTACATTCAATTTTAGTTTTAATATTTCAAAAGGATACATTATTGAAAACTGTGTTTCTTCCTTAATCACTAAGTTATAAATTAATTTACACTCAATTTGAGTTTTAAGATTTCAAAGGGATACATTATTGAAAATGGAGTTTCTTCTTTAATCACTAAGTTATCACCTAATTTACACTCAATTTGAGTTTTAAGATTTCAAATGGATTCATTATTGAAAAATGAGTTAATTCCTTAATCACTAAGTTATTAACTAATTTACATTCAATTTGAGTTTTAAGATTTCAAAAGGATAACTTATTGAAAATGGAGTTTCTTCCTTAATCACTAAGTATTAACCTAATTTACATTCAATTTGAGTTTTAATATTTCAAAAGGATACATTATTGAAAACTGTGTTTCTTCCTTAATCACTAAGTTATAAACTAATTTACACTCAATTTGAGTTTTAAGATTTCAAAGTGATACATTATTGAAAATGGAGTTTCTTCCTTAATCACTAAGTTATCACCTAATTTACACTCAATTTGAGTTTTAAGATTTCAAATGGATTCATTATTGAAAAATGAGTTAATTCCTTAATCACTAAGTTATTAACTAATTTACATTCAATTTGAGTTTTAAGATTTCAAAAGGATAACTTATTGAAAATGGAGTTTCTTCCTTAATCACTAAGTATTAACCTAATTTACATTCAATTTGAGTTTTAATATTTCAAAAGGATACATTATTGAAAACTGTGTTTCTTCCTTAATCACTAAGTTATAAACTAATTTACACTCAATTTGAGTTTTAAGATTTCAAAGTGATACATTATTGAAAATGGAGTTTCTTCCTTAATCACTAAGTTATCACCTAATTTACACCCAATTTGAGTTTTAAGATTTCAATTGGATTCATTATTGAAAAATGAGTTAATTCCTTAATCACTAAGTTATTAACTAATTTACACTCAATTTGAGTTTTAATATTTCAAAAGGATACATTATTGAAAATGGTGTTTCTTACTTAATCACAAAGTATTAACCTAATTTACATTCAATTTTAGTTTTAATATTTCAAAAGGATACATTATTGAAAACTGTGTTTCTTCCTTAATCACTAAGTTATAAATTAATTTACACTCAATTTGAGTTTTAAGATTTCAAAGGGATACATTATTGAAAATGGAGTTTCTTCTTTAATCACTAAGTTATCACCTAATTTACACTCAATTTGAGTTTTAAGATTTCAAATGGGTTCATTATTGAAAAATGAGTTAATTCCTTAATCACTAAGTTATTAACTAATTTACATTCAATTTGAGTTTTAAGATTTCAAAAGGATAACTTATTGAAAATGGAGTTTCTTCCATAATCACTAAGTATTAACCTAATTTACATTCAATTTGAGTTTTAATATTTCAAAAGGATACATTATTGAAAACTGTGTTTCTTCCTTAATCACTAAGTTATAAACTAATTTACACTCAATTTGAGTTTTAAGATTTCAAAGGGATACATTATTGAAAATGGAGTTTCTTCTTTAATCACTAAGTTATCACCTAATTTACACTCAATTTGAATTTTAAGATTTCAAATGGATTCATTATTGAAAAATGAGTTAATTCCTTAATCACTAAGTTATTAACTAATTTACACTCAATTTGAGTTTTAATATTTCAAAAGGATACATTAATGAAAATGGTGTTTCTTACTTAATCAAAAAGTATTAACCTAATTTACATTCAATTTGAGTTTTAATATTTCAAAAGGATACATTATTGAAAACTGTGTTTCTTCCTTAATCACTAAGTTATAAACTAATTTACACTCAATTTGAGTTTTAAGATTTCAAAGGGATACATTATTGAAAATGGAGTTTCTTCCTTAATCACTAAGTTAACACCTAATTTACACTCAATTTGAGTTTTAAGATTTCAAATGGATTCATTATTGAAAAATGAGTTAATTCCTTAATCACTAAGTTATTAACTAATTTACACTCAATTTGAGTTTAATATTTCAAAAGGATACATTATTGAAAATGGTGTTTCTTACTTAATCACAAAGTATTAACCTAATTTACATTCAATTTGAGTTTTAATATTTCAAAAGGATACATTATTGAAAACTGTGTTTCTTCCTTAATCACTAAGTTATAAACTAATTTACACTCAATTTGAGTTTTAAGATTTCAAAGGGATACATTATTGAAAATGGAGTTTCTTCCTTAATCACTAAGTTATCACCTAATTTACACTCAATTTGAGTTTTAAGATTTCAAATGGATTCATTATTGAAAAATGAGTTAATTCCTTAATCACTAAGTTATTAACTAATTTACATTCAATTTGAGTTTTAAGATTTCAAATGGATAAATGATTGAAAATGGAGTTTCTTCCTTAATCACTAAGTATTAACCTAATTTACATTCAATTTGAGTTTTAATATTTCAAAAGGATACATTATTGAAAACTGTGTTTCTTCCTTAATCACTAAGTTATAAACTAATTTACACTCAATTTGAGTTTTAAGATTTCAAAGTGATACATTATTGAAAATGGAGTTTCTTCCTTAATCACTAAGTTATCACCTAATTTACACCCAATTTGAGTTTTAAGATTTCAAATGGATTCATTATTGAAAAATGAGTTAATTCCTTAATCACTAAGTTATTAACTAATTTACACTCAATTTGAGTTTTAATATTTCAAAAGGATACATTATTGAAAATGGTGTTTCTTACTTAATCACAAAGTATTAACCTAATTTACATTCAATTTTAGTTTTAATATTTCAAAAGGATACATTATTGAAAACTGTGTTTCTTCCTTAATCACTAAGTTATAAACTAATTTACACTCAATTTGAGTTTTAAGATTTCAAAGGGATACATTATTGAAAATGGAGTTTCTTCCTTAATCACTAAGTTATCACCTAATTTACACTCAATTTGAGTTTTAAGATTTCAAATGGATTCATTATTGAAAAATGAGTTAATTCCTTAATCACTAAGTTATTAACTAATTTACATTCAATTTGAGTTTTAATATTTCAAAAGGATAACTTATTGAAAATGGAGTTTCTTCCTTAATCACTAAGTATTAACCTAATTTACATTCAATTTGAGTTTTAATATTTCAAAAGGATACATTATTGAAAACTGTGTTTCTTCCTTAATCACTAAGTTATAAACTAATTTACACTCAATTTGAGTTTTAAGATTTCAAAGTGATACATTATTGAAAATGGAGTTTCTTCCTTAATCACTAAGTTATCACCTAATTTACACCCAATTTGAGTTTTAAGATTTCAAATGGATTCATTATTGAAAAATGAGTTAATTCCTTAATCACTAAGTTATTAACTAATTTACACTCAATTTGAGTTTTAATATTTCAAAAGGATACATTATTGAAAATGGTGTTTCTTACTTAATCACAAAGTATTAACCTAATTTACATTCAATTTTAGTTTTAATATTTCAAAAGTATACATTATTGAAAACTGTGTTTCTTCCTTAATCACTAAGTTATAAACTAATTTACACTCAATTTGAGTTTTAAGATTTCAAAGGGATACATTATTGAAAATGGAGTTTCTTCCTTAATCACTAAGTTAACACCTAATTTATACTCAATTTGAGTTTTAAGATTTCAAACGGATTCAATATTGAAAAATGAGTTAATTCCTTAATCACTAAGTTATTAACTAATTTACACTCAATTTGAGTTTTAATATTTCAAAAGGATACATTATTGAAAATGGTGTTTCTTACTTAATCACAAAGTATTAACCTAATTTACATTCAATTTTAGTTTTAATATTTCAAAAGGATACATTATTGAAAACTGTGTTTCTTCCTTAATCACTAAGTTATAAATTAATTTACACTCAATTTGAGTTTTAAGATTTCAAAGGGATACATTATTGAAAATGGAGTTTCTTCTTTAATCACTAAGTTATCACCTAATTTACACTCAATTTGAGTTTTAAGATTTCAAATGGATTCATTATTGAAAAATGAGTTAATTCCTTAATCACTAAGTTATTAACTAATTTACATTCAATTTGAGTTTTAAGATTTCAAAAGGATAACTTATTGAAAATGGAGTTTCTTCCTTAATCACTAAGTATTAACCTAATTTACATTCAATTTGAGTTTTAATATTTCAAAAGGATACATTATTGAAAACTGTGTTTCTTCCTTAATCACTAAGTTATAAACTAATTTACACTCAATTTGAGTTTTAAGATTTCAAAGTGATACATTATTGAAAATGGAGTTTCTTCCTTAATCACTAAGTTATCACCTAATTTACACTCAATTTGAGTTTTAAGATTTCAAATGGATTCATTATTGAAAAATGAGTTAATTCCTTAATCACTAAGTTATTAACTAATTTACATTCAATTTGAGTTTTAAGATTTCAAAAGGATAACTTATTGAAAATGGAGTTTCTTCCTTAATCACTAAGTATTAACCTAATTTACATTCAATTTGAGTTTTAATATTTCAAAAGGATACATTATTGAAAACTGTGTTTCTTCCTTAATCACTAAGTTATAAACTAATTTACACTCAATTTGAGTTTTAAGATTTCAAAGTGATACATTATTGAAAATGGAGTTTCTTCCTTAATCACTAAGTTATCACCTAATTTACACCCAATTTGAGTTTTAAGATTTCAATTGGATTCATTATTGAAAAATGAGTTAATTCCTTAATCACTAAGTTATTAACTAATTTACACTCAATTTGAGTTTTAATATTTCAAAAGGATACATTATTGAAAATGGTGTTTCTTACTTAATCACAAAGTATTAACCTAATTTACATTCAATTTTAGTTTTAATATTTCAAAAGGATACATTATTGAAAACTGTGTTTCTTCCTTAATCACTAAGTTATAAATTAATTTACACTCAATTCGAATTTTAAGATTTCAAAAGGGTACATTATTGAAAATGGAGTTTCTTCTTTAATCACTAAGTTATCACCTAATTTACACTCAATTTGAGTTTTAAGATTTCAAATGGGTTCATTATTGAAAAATGAGTTAATTCCTTAATCACTAAGTTATTAACTAATTTACATTCAATTTGAGTTTTAAGATTTCAAAAGGATAACTTATTGAAAATGGAGTTTCTTCCATAATCACTAAGTATTAACCTAATTTACATTCAATTTGAGTTTTAATATTTCAAAAGGATACATTATTGAAAACTGTGTTTCTTCCTTAATCACTAAGTTATAAACTAATTTACACTCAATTTGAGTTTTAAGATTTCAAAGGGATACATTATTGAAAATGGAGTTTCTTCTTTAATCACTAAGTTATCACCTAATTTACACTCAATTTGAATTTTAAGATTTCAAATGGATTCATTATTGAAAAATGAGTTAATTCCTTAATCACTAAGTTATTAACTAATTTACACTCAATTTGAGTTTTAATATTTCAAAAGGATACATTAATGAAAATGGTGTTTCTTACTTAATCAAAAAGTATTAACCTAATTTACATTCAATTTGAGTTTTAATATTTCAAAAGGATACATTATTGAAAATGGAGTTTCTTCCTTAATCACCAAGTATTAACCTAATTTACATTCAATTTGAGTTTTAAGATTTCAAAAGGATAAATTATTGAAAATGGAGTTTCTTCCTTAATCACTAAGTATTAACCTAATTTACATTCAATTTGAGTTTTAATATTTCAAAATGATACATTATTGAAAGCTGAGTTTCTTCCTTAATCACTAAGTTATAACCTAATTTACACTCAATTTGAGTTTTAAGATTTCAAAAGGATACATTATTGAAAACTGAGTTTCTTCCTTAATCACTAAGTTATAAACTAATTTACACTCAATTTGAGTTTTAAGATTTCAAAGGGATACATTATTGAAAAAGGAGTTTCTTCCTTAATCACTAAGTTATCCCATAATTTACACTCAATTTGAGTTTTAATATTTCAAATGGATTCATTATTGAAAAATGAGTTAATTCCTTAATCACTAAGTTATTAACTAATTTATACTCAATTTGAGTTTTAATATTTCAAAGAGATACATTATTGAAAATGGTGTTTCTTACTTAATCACAAAGTATTAACCTAATTTACATTCAATTTGAGTTTTAATATTTCAAAATGATACATTATTGAAAGCTGAGTTCCTTCCTTAATCACTAAGTTATAACCTAATTTACACTCAGTTTGAGTTTTACGATTTCAAAAGGATACATTATTGAAAACTGAGTTTCTTCCTTAATCACTAAGTTATAAACTAATTTACACTCAATTTGAGTTTTAAGATTTCAAAGGGATACATTATTGAAAAAGGAGTTTCTTCCTTAATCACTAAGTTATCACCTAATTTACACTCAATTTGAGTTTTAATATTTCAAATGGATTCATTATTGAAAAATGAGTTAATTCCTTAATCACTAAGTTATTAACTAATTTATACTCAATTTGAGTTTTAATATTTCAAAAGGATACATTATTGAAAATGGTGTTTCTTACTTAATCACAAATTATTAACCTAATTTACATTCAATTTGAGTTTTAATATTTCAAAATGATACATTATTGAAAGCTGAGTTTCTTCCTTAATCACTAAGTTATAACCTAATTTACACTCAATTTGAGTTTTACGATTTCAAAAGGATACATTATTGAAAACTGAGTTTCTTCCTTAATCACTAAGTTATAAACTAATTTACACTCAATTTGAGTTTTAAGATTTCAAAGGGATACATTATTGAAAATGGAGTTTCTTCCTTAATCACTAAGTTATCACCTAATTTACACTCAATTTGAGTTTTAATATTTCAAATGGATTCATTATTGAAAAATGAGTTAATTCCTTAATCACTAAGTTATTAACTAATTTACACTCAATTTGAGTTTTAATATTTCAAAAGGATACATTATTGAAAATGGTGTTTCTTACTTAATCACAAAGTATTAACCTAATTTACATTCAATTTGAGTTTTAATATTTCAAAAGGATACATTATTGAAAACTGAGTTTCTTCCTTAATCACTAAGTTATAACCTAATTTACACTCAATTTGAGTTTTAAGATTTCAAAAGGACACATTATTGAAAACTGAGTTTCTTCCTTAATCACTAAGTTATAAACTAATTTACACTCAATTTGAGTTTTAAGATTTCAAAGGGATACATTATTGAAAATGGAGTTTCTTCCTTAATCACTAAGTTATCACCTAATTTACACTCAATTTGAGTTTTAAGATTTCAAATGGATTCATTATTGAAAAATGAGTTAATTCCTTAATCACTAAGTTATTAACTAATTTACATTCAATTTGAGCTTTAGGATTTCAAAAGGATAACTTATTGAAAATGGAGTTTCTTCCTTAATCACTAATTAACCTAATTTACATTCAATTTGAGTTTTAATATTTCAAAATGATACATTATTGAAAGCTGAGTTTCTTCCTTAATCACTAAGTTATAACCTAATTTACACTCAATTTGAGTTTTAAGATTTCAAAAGGATCCATTATTGAAAAGTGAGTTTCTTCCTTAATCACTAAGTTATAAACTAATTTACACTCAATTTGAGTTTTAAGATTTAAAAGGGATACATTATTGAAAATGGAGTTTCTTCCTTAATCACTAAGTTATCACCTAATTTACACTCAATTTGAGTTTTAAGATTTCAAATGGATTCATTATTGAAAAATGAGTTAATTCCTTAATCACTAAGTTATTAACTAATTTACACACAATTTTAGTTTTAAGATTTCAAAAGGATACATTATTGAAAATGGTGTTTCTTACTTAATCACAAAGTATTAACCTAATTTACATTCAATTTGAGTTTTAATATTTCAAAAGGATACATTATTGAAAACTGTGTTTCTTCCTTAATCACTAAGTTATAAACTAATTTACACTCAATTTGAGTTTTAAGATTTCAAAGTGATACATTATTGAAAATGGAGTTTCTTCCTTAATCACTAAGTTATCACCTAATTTACACCCAATTTGAGTTTTAAGATTTCAAATGGATTCATTATTGAAAAATGAGTTAATTCTTTAATCACTAAGTTATTAACTAATTTACACTCAATTTGAGTTTTAATATTTCAAAAGGATACATTATTGAAAATGGTGTTTCTTACTTAATCACAAAGTATTAACCTAATTTACATTCAATTTTAGTTTTAATATTTCAAAAGGATACATTATTGAAAACTGTGTTTCTTCCTTAATCACTAAGTTATAAATTAATTTACACTCAATTTAGGTTTCAAGATTTCAAAAGGATACATTATTCAAAATGGAGTTTCTTCCTTAATCACTAAGTTATTACCTAATTTACATTCAATTAGAGTTTTAAGATTTCAAATGGATTCATTATTGAAAAATGAGTTAATTCCTTAATCACTAAGTTATTAACTAATTTACACTCAATTTGAGTTTTAATATTTCAAAAGGATACATTAATGAAAATGGTGTTTCTTACTTAATCAAAAAGTATTAACCTAATTTACATTCAATTTGAGTTTTAATATTTCAAAAGGATACATTATTGAAAACTGTGTTTCTTCCTTAATCACTAAGTTATAAACTAATTTACACTCAATTTGAGTTTTAAGATTTCAAAGGGATACATTATTGAAAATGGAGTTTCTTCCTTAATCACTAAGTTAACACCTAATTTACACTCAATTTGAGTTTTAAGATTTCAAATGGATTCATTATTGAAAAATGAGTTAATTCCTTAATCACTAAGTTATTAACTAATTTAAACTCAATTTGAGTATAATATTTCAAAAGGATACATTATTGAAAATGGTGTTTCTTACTTAATCACAAAGTATTAACCTAATTTACATTCAATTTGAGTTTTAATATTTCAAAAGGATACATTATTGAAAACTGTGTTTCTTCCTTAATCACTAAGTTATAAACTAATTTACACTCAATTTGAGTTTTAAGATTTCAAAGGGATACATTATTGAAAATGGAGTTTCTTCCTTAATCACTAAGTTATCACCTAATTTACACTCAATTTGAGTTTTAAGATTTCAAATGGATTCATTATTGAAAAATGAGTTAATTCCTTAATCACTAAGTTATTAACTAATTTACATTCAATTTGAGTTTTAAGATTTCAAATGGATAAATTATTGAAAATGGAGTTTCTTCCTTAATCACTAAGTATTAACCTAATTTACATTCAATTTGAGTTTTAATATTTCAAAAGGATACATTATTGAAAACTGTGTTTCTTCCTTAATCACTAAGTTATAAACTAATTTACACTCAATTTGAGTTTTAAGATTTCAAAGTGATACATTATTGAAAATGGAGTTTCTTCCTTAATCACTAAGTTATCACCTAATTTACACCCAATTTGAGTTTTAAGATTTCAAATGGATTCATTATTGAAAAATGAGTTAATTCCTTAATCACTAAGTTATTAACTAATTAACACTCAATTTGAGTTTTAAGATTTCAAAGGGATACATTATTGAAAATGGAGTTTCTTCCTTAATCACTAAGTTATAAACTAATTTACACTCAATTTGAGTTTTAAGATTTCAAAATGATACATTATTGAAAGCTGAGTTTCTTCCTTAATCACTAAGTTATAACCTAATTTACACTCAATTTGAGTTTTAAGATTTCAAAAGGATACATTATTGAAAACTGTGTTTCTTCCTTAATCACTAAGTTATTAACTAATTTACACTCAATTTGAGTTTTAAGATTTCAAAGGGATACATTATTGAAAATGGAGTTTCTTCCTTAATCACTAAGTTAACACCTAATTTACACTCAATTTGAGTTTTAAGATTTCAAATGGATTCATTATTGAAAAATGAGTTAATTCCTTAATCACTAAATTATTAACTAATTTTGAGTTTTAATATTTCAAAAGGATACATTATTGAAAATGGTGTTTCTTACTTAATCCCAAAGTATTAACCTAATTTACATTCAATTTGAGTTTTAATATTTCAAAAGGATACATTATTGAAAACTGTGTTTCTTCCTTAATCACTAAGTCATAAACTAATTTACACTCAATTTGAGTTTTAAGATTTCAAAGTGATACATTATTGAAAATGGAGTTTCTTCCTTAATTACTAAGTTATCACCTAATTTACACCCAATTTGAGTTTTAAGATTTCAAATGGATTCATTATTGAAAAATGAGTTAATTCCTTAATCACTAAGTTATTAACTAATTTACACTCAATTTGAGTTTTAATATTTCAAAAGGATACATTATTGAAAATGGTGTTTCTTACTTAATCACAAAGTATTAACCTAATTTACATTCAATTTTAGTTTTAATATTTCAAAAGGATACATTATTGAAAACTGTGTTTCTTCCTTAATCACTAAGTTATAAACTAATTTACACTCAATTTGAGTTTTAAGATTTCAAAGGGATACATTATTGAAAATGGAGTTTCTTCTTTAATCACTAAGTTATCACCTAATTTACACTCAATTTGAATTTTAAGATTTCAAATGGATTCATTATTGAAAAATGAGTTAATTCCTTAATTACTAAGTTATTAACTAATTTACACTCAATTTGAGTTTTAATATTTCAAAAGGATACATTATTGAAAATGGAGTTTCTTCCTTAATAAAAAAGTATTAACCTAATTTACATTCAATTTGAGTTTTAAGATTTCAAAAGGATAAATTATTGAAAATGGAGTTTCTTCCTTAATCACTAAGTAATAACCTAATTTACATTCAATTTGAGTTTTAATATTTCAAAATGATACATTATTGAAAGCTGAGTTTCTTCCTTAATCACTAAGTTATAACCTAATTTACACTCAATTTGAGTTTTAAGATTTCAAAAGGATACATTATTGAAAACTGTGTTTCTTCCTTAATCACTAAGTTATAAACTAATTTACACTCAATTTGAGTTTTAAGATTTCAAAGGGATACATTATTGAAAATGGAGTTTCTTCCTTAATCACTAAGTTAACACCTAATTTACACTCAATTTGAGTTTTAAGATTTCAAATGGATTCATTATTGAAAAATGAGTTAATTCCTTAATCACTAAGTTATTAACTAATTTACACTCAATTTGAGTTTTAATATTTCAAAAGGATACATTATTGAAAATGGTGTTTCTTACTTAATCCCAAAGTATTAACCTAATTTACATTCAATTTGAGTTTTAATATTTCAAAAGGATACATTATTGAAAACTGTGTTTCTTCCTTAATCACTAAGTTATAAACTAATTTACACTCAATTTGAGTTTTAAGATTTCAAAGGGATACATTATTGAAAATGTAGTTTCTTCCTTAATCACTAAGTTAACACCTAATTTACACTCAATTTGAGTTTTAAGATTTCAAATGGATTCATTATTGAAAAATGAGTTAATTCCTTAATCACTAAGTTATTAACTAATTAACACTCAATTTGAGTTTTAATATTTCAAAAGGATACATTATTGAAAATGGTGTTTCTTACTTAATCACAAAGTATTAACCTAATTTACATTCAATTTGAGTTTTAAGATTTCAAAGGGATACATTATTGAAAATGGAGTTTCTTCCTTAATCACTAAGTTAACACCTAATTTACACCCAATTTGAGTTTTAAGATTTCAAATGGATTCATTATTGAAAAATGAGTTAATTCCTTAATCACTAAGTTATTAACTAATTTACACTCAATTTGAGTTTTAATATTTCAAAAGGATACATTATTGAAAATGGTGTTTCTTACTTAATCACAAAGTATTAACCTAATTTACATTCAATTTTAGTTTTAATATTTCAAAAGGATACATTATTGAAAACTGTGTTTCTTCCTTAATCACTAAGTTATAAACTAATTTACACTCAATTTGAGTTTTAAGATTTCAAAGGGATACATTATTGAAAATGGAGTTTCTTCTTTAATCACTAAGTTATCACCTAATTTACACTCAATTTGAATTTTAAGATTTCAAATGGATTCATTATTGAAAAATGAGTTAATTCCTTAATCACTAAGTTATTAACTAATTTACACTCAATTTGAGTTTTAATATTTCAAAAGGATACATTATTGAAATTGGAGTTTCTTCCTTAATCAAAAAGTATTAACCTAATTTACATTCAATTTGAGTTTTAAGATTTCAAAAGGATAAATTATTGAAAATGGAGTTTCTTCCTTAATCACTAAGTATTAACCTAATTTACATTCAATTTGAGTTTTAATATTTCAAAATGATACATTATTGAAAGCTGAGTTTCTTCCTTAATCACTAAGTTATAACCTAATTTACACTCAATTTGAGTTTTAAGATTTCAAAAGGATACATTATTGAAAACTGTGTTTCTTCCTTAATCACTAAGTTATTAACTAATTTACACTCAATTTGAGTTTTAAGATTTCAAAGGGATACATTATTGAAAATGGAGTTTCTTCCTTAATCACTAAGTTAACACCTAATTTACACTCAATTTGAGTTTTAAGATTTCAAATGGATTCATTATTGAAAAATGAGTTAATTCCTTAATCACTAAATTATTAACTAATTTTGAGTTTTAATATTTCAAAAGGATACATTATTGAAAATGGTGTTTCTTACTTAATCCCAAAGTATTAACCTAATTTACATTCAATTTGAGTTTTAATATTTCAAAAGGATACATTATTGAAAACTGTGTTTCTTCCTTAATCACTAAGTCATAAACTAATTTACACTCAATTTGAGTTTTAAGATTTCAAAGTGATACATTATTGAAAATGGAGTTTCTTCCTTAATTACTAAGTTATCACCTAATTTACACCCAATTTGAGTTTTAAGATTTCAAATGGATTCATTATTGAAAAATGAGTTAATTCCTTAATCACTAAGTTATTAACTAATTTACACTCAATTTGAGTTTTAATATTTCAAAAGGATACATTATTGAAAATGGTGTTTCTTACTTAATCACAAAGTATTAACCTAATTTACATTCAATTTTAGTTTTAATATTTCAAAAGGATACATTATTGAAAACTGTGTTTCTTCCTTAATCACTAAGTTATAAACTAATTTACACTCAATTTGAGTTTTAAGATTTCAAAGGGATACATTATTGAAAATGGAGTTTCTTCTTTAATCACTAAATTATCACCTAATTTACACTCAATTTGAATTTTAAGATTTCAAATGGATTCATTATTGAAAAATGAGTTAATTCCTTAATCACTAAGTTATTAACTAATTTACACTCAATTTGAGTTTTAATATTTCAAAAGGATACATTAATGAAAATGGTGTTTCTTACTTAATCAAAAAGTATTAACCTAATTTACATTCAATTTGAGTTTTAATATTTCAAAAGGTTACATTATTGAAAACTGTGTTTCTTCCTTAATCACTAAGTTATAAACTAATTTACACTCAATTTGAGTTTTAAGATTTCAAAGGGATACATTATTGAAAATGGAGTTTCTTCCTTAATCACTAAGTTAACACCTAATTTACACTCAATTTGAGTTTTAAGATTTCAAATGGATTCATTATTGAAAAATGAGTTAATTCCTTAATCACTAAGTTATTAACTAATTTACACTCAATTTGAGTTTTAATATTTCAAAAGGATACATTATTGAAAATGGTGTTTCTTACTTAATCCCAAAGTATTAACCTAATTTACATTCAATTTGAGTTTTAATATTTCAAAAGCATACATTATTGAAAACTGTGTTTCTTCCTTAATCACTAAGTTATAAACTAATTTACACTCAATTTGAGTTTTAAGATTTCAAAGGGATATATTATTGAAAATGGAGTTTCTTCCTTAATCACTAAGTTATCACCTAATTTACACTCAATTTGAGTTTTAAGATTTCAAATGGATTCATTATTGAAAAATGAGTTAATTCCTTAATCACTAAGTTATTAACTAATTTACATTCAATTTGAGTTTTAAGATTTCAAAAGGATAACTTATTGAAAATGGAGTTTCTTCCTTAATCACTAAGTATTAACCTAATTTACATTCAATTTGAGTTTTAATATTTCAAAAGGATACATTATTGAAAACTGTGTTTCTTCCTTAATCACTAAGTTATAAACTAATTTACACTCAATTTGAGTTTTAAGATTTCAAAGTGATACATTATTGAAAATGGAGTTTCTTCCTTAATCACTAAGTTATCACATAATTTACACCCAATTTGAGTTTTAAGATTTCAAATGGATTCATTATTGAAAAATGAGTTAATTCCTTAATCACTAAGTTATTAACTAATTTACACTCAATTTGAGTTTTAATATTTCAAAAGGATACATTATTGAAAATGGTGTTTCTTACTTAATCACAAAGTATTAACCTAATTTACATTCAATTTTAGTTTTAATATTTCAAAAGGATACATTATAGAAAACTGTGTTTCTTCCTTAATCACTAAGTTATAAACTAATTTACACTCAATTTGAGTTTTAAGATTTCAAAGGGATACATTATTGAAAATGGAGTTTCTTCTTTAATCACTAAGTTATCACCTAATTTACACTCAATTTGAATTTTAAGATTTCAAATGGATTCATTATTGAAAAATGAGTTAATTCCTTAATCACTAAGTTATTAACTAATTTACACTCAATTTGAGTTTTAATATTTCAAAAGGATACATTAATGAAAATGGTGTTTCTTACTTAATCAAAAAGTATTAACCTAATTTACATTCAATTTGAGTTTTAATATTTCAAAAGGATACATTATTGAAAATGGAGTTTCTTCCTTAATCACCAAGTATTAACCTAATTTACATTCAATTTGAGTTTTAAGATTTCAAAAGGATAAATTATTGAAAATGGAGTTTCTTCCTTAATCACTAAGTATTAACCTAATTTACATTCAATTTGAGTTTTAATATTTCAAAATGATACATTATTGAAAGCTGAGTTTCTTCCTTAATCACTAAGTTATAACCTAATTTACACTCAATTTGAGTTTTAAGATTTCAAAAGGATACATTATTGAAAACTGAGTTTCTTCCTTAATCACTAAGTTATAAACTAAGATTTGCTTGGAAAAATGACGTTTCTCTCTCTAGAAAATTTCTCTCCAACCTCTCTCTAAACAATCCTACCATGCTTCCTTCGATCGATGACTTCACGGCGGAACTTGAAGCCTCCGTCCGTCGTGGAGACTTGGATAAGCGTATTTTTGATATGATGGTATACTACAATCCCCAAATCAAAGAATATTTTACGTATGATCAGGAGACTTTACAAACCCTACCTTCCCCGCCGCCAAACTTCTGCCTCTCTCCCGATGGATCTCTTGATCCGGCTCTCATGGGAGTTGAACAGAGGCTCCCGTATTTTTTACGATTCCTGTTTTCCAAACAGGCTTTGCCATCGAAGGAAATCGTCGTACCGAAGCCATGGCGGGATCTCCCTCCATCTCCGGAAACTTTGGCGCTCGCTATTTCAGGATTTACGCCCGCATCGACTACTTTCAATCAATACGGTTCTAATTTTGGGTCGAGTACAACGTTAGGGTCTCTACACCCTTCTGGCGCTCGCTCGACTACAGCCGGGAACGTGCACGAGGCCGTTTCCCGCACTTCCTGTAAGTTATCCAACCCTAATATGCTTTCTCCTTCGATTTCAACACATGCTACTGCTGCGTCAACGGTTTTCACTACCATGGCGGATTTGCATATGATCGGGATAAAGCAAGGGCTTGCCCCTACTGGCGCACTCCCGTCTACAGCCGGAAACGAGTCTAACTCGCTTTCCGGCGCATCGTGTAAGTCCTCATCCCTTGGATTACATGATGTGCTTAATATTGCGAATACTTCTTCTGCGTTTCCTCCTCTACAGGATTCTTCGTTTGATATGGTGCCTCCAACGTTGGCGCAATCAAATACATGCGGGAATAAGCAAGGGACCTGTTTCCCTACTGGCATACTCCCGAATATAGCCGGAAATGTGGGTCTTAACATTTCCGGCGCACTCCGTAAGTTCCCCGATATTCCTCCGAATTTGTCTGGCCCCTGTAAGGCGAATACTCCTGCTGTTTCTCCTGATTACATGCAGGTTTCGCTCACCCCTGATTGCAATAATGCTGCGGAGATTGGGAAGGCGGCCCCTGTTGTTGGAGATAGAACCTTTGCTGAGGTTACAGGAACCCGTAAGCATTTCTCTCGGCCTCCCGTTCGTGAGCCTATCAAGCCAACACCACATGATGAATACTTGCTTATCGATATTCCGGAAGAAGATTATCAGCAAGGGGTCCAGGAATTTCAGAATGCTCTCATTGGACGAATGTTCACCCTTCCAGGGAAGCCTTTAACCCCTCTCTTGGTTTTAAAGAACAAGCTACGGGACGTTTGGAAGTTGAATGGCCGCTTGAAGATGATCCCTCTTGGTAAGGGTTATTACACGGTGATGTTTGAGGAGGAAGAGGATAAAAGGAGAGCTGCTGCACGCTCTTCTTATGCCCTGGATACTGGTACTTTTCGCCTCCAGGCATGGTCTCAGAACTTCAATCCTAGTAAGGTGAAGACTTCGGTTGCACAAGTTTGGGTTCGTTTTTCTGATTTGCCAATTGAGTATTGGCAACCCCGAATTTTAGAGGCTTTGGCCTCCGCCGTTGGAACTTTGGTGCAAGTTGATATCAACACGTCCAACAGGTTGTTTGGCCTGTATGCTCGCATGTTAATTGAAATCGATTTATCGAAAGAGTTGCACCACCAGGTGATGTACAGAAGGGGGCCCCACCTCTCGGCCACTAACATTACCTATGAGAAATTGCCTGCTTTCTGTCGTGAATGCGGAATTTTGGGCCATAGCCTGAGCACTTGCAAGAAGGCTAATATCCGTCAAACTGTCCCGTCTCGTCGTTCTAGTCGTGGACGCAGCCGTTCCCGGAAGCCGAGATTGAACCGTGACCTGCAGCCCACGGGGGAGGATGTGGTGCGCCTCGCGAGTGATCTTGCTGCAGAAAGAGAGGGTCAAACCCTGAATGAGGAAATCAATAAACACCTTAATTCTGGACCTGTTGTCCCTCAAAACCCCGCTTCACAAAAGGAGACTGATATTTTAGCCACTTCGAATGCCTTTGATGCCCTTGCTACTAATGATGTTGGCCCCGGTCAGGCTAATACACCCCATGATGTTGTTAGCACACATATTAATTCTCAGGATGTGCATGGTGAGCCTTTCGTTCGTAAATCCGACATTTTTAAAGGCTCTTACATTGAGGCCTCCCTCCCCTTGGGTATGTCGATCAAGACCTCCTTACCAGCTGGAATTTTGGTGAAGAAAGCTTTACGGAGTAAGCCCTCTTCTCCCCGCCAACCGGAACCTCCGGAGCCAAATATTCCTACCCCCTCTAATGAGAATGAGAATACGGATTCTTCTTTGCTTGCCCTGGTTCCGGTTGCTCATGAGAGGCCCACACACTCTTTTGAGATTCTGGACTCGGTAACGGCGAACACTCAGGAAAGGCTTGTGGTGGATGAGAAAAGCAGCCGCGTCGATGAACTTCATTTCACGGCCAGCCGTAATTGGGGTGATGAAGATGACACGAACGGACCGCCGAAGCACGGTCATGCAGCGGTTCAATGATCTGTTTGTCATGGAATTTACAGGGCATAGGGAATGAGCAAACTCAAAATGCCTTAGTTTCTCTATGTCACAAGTACAGACCCGACTTCTTGGCTATCTATGAACCAAAGATAAGAGTTTCTTCTATTCCTGTTACTTTCTGGCGTACCCTTAATTTGACTTTTCTTTTTCATAATACTAGGGTGGACAGTCGTCCAAATATTTGGGTTTTATGTAAGGATTTGTATGTTCACTCATCCACCTTACTTTTTCAGACGGATCAATGTGTGGCGATCAATGTTGAGGTGGGCCTTCATACTTGTAACCTTGTGTTTATCCATGCACGGAATTCGTATATCCTACGGAGACAGCTTTGGCGTGACTTGTTGACGATCGCTGGTCCTTGCACATGCCTCATTGGGGATTTTAATGCTGTTAGGGGCTCTCATGAGAGGAGCAAGAACACGTCTTTTCGCAGTCTTCCTTCTGTGGAATTTGCAGATTTTATTGATCAAGCTTCTATGATAGAGTTTGATACGGGGGATCATGTTTTCACCTGGTCTACGAGAAGAGCTGGGCAGGGTTTTATTGCTGCTCGTTTGGATCGTGCAATGGCTACCTCCGATTTTCTTGACCTTTGGGCGTCCTCCTCTTTAGAGATTCTTCATCGGCTTTCATCCGATCATCATCCTCTCCTCTTATCCCTTTCCACGCAACATCCTAGGGTTGCTCGTTGCTTTCGTTTCCAGGCGATGTGGATACAGCACGATGCTTTCCTGTCTTTTGTTCGGGAGTCGTGGGAACTCCCGATGGCTGCTGGCTCCCCACTTTTGCGTGTGATGGCTAAATTGAGGCGCCTCAAGTTGGCTCTTAAAATCTGGAATAAAGCCGTCTTCAAATAAATTTTTGTGGAGATTGACAACGCTACTAAGGATCTCAATTCTATCCAGAAAGAGATACACGCTTTGGGGGACAGCGATGTTCGATTTGCTATGGAGGTGGACTGTATTATTCGTCTGAATGAGCTCTTGGCTCGAAGACAAGTTTTTTATTCTCAAAAAGGGCGTTTCCAATGGCTTCAGGATGGTGATAGAAACTCGGCTTTCTTTCATGTGGCTTCCAAGATTCGTCAACATGGCAACCAGCCTCTGGAGCTTTTTATCGATGACGTCCTTGTCTCGGATACCCCGTCTATTGCTTCACATGTGGTGGATTATTATAAAGCTCTTTTCGCTAAGGGGAGTTCAGTTTGCCCCACGGTTGATCACCTTCAGGAACTTCCTTTTGTCTCGATAGGAAATGGTGTCGATTCTTTTCTCACGGCTTCGCCCTTGCTTGATGAAGTTAAGCAAGCGATTTTTGATATGGATGGTTCCAGCTCTCCTGGACCGGATGGGTTTCCAGGGTGTTTTTATCAAAAATGCTGGCACATTATCTACAGTGATATTACAGAGGCGATTCAACATATTTTTCTTTCCCTGGAGCTGCCTATTGGATTTAATGCAAGTTTGGTTACGCTTATTCCGAAGAAACCTGGGGCCAACAGAATTCAGGATTTTAGGCCTATTGTGATGGGTAATTACTTATATAAGGTCTTCACCAAGATTGTTGCCACGAGACTGGGTCCTTTTGTGGCAGGCATCATGTCTCCTTTCCAGTTTGGTTTTGTTCCGGGCAAGCGTATACACACTTGCATCGCTCTGGCTTCGGATGCGGTAAATAAACTGAACACTAAGGCGAAGGTTGGTAACATGGCTGTCAAAATTGACATCTCTAAAGCCTTTGATACGGTGGATTGGGGCTTTCTTAAGGCTGTCCTCTTACGGATGGGTTTCTCACCTCGTTTTCAAGAGATGGTGGATATGATCTTGCATTCAGCCCGTTTGTCGATTCTTGTTAATGGTGCTCCCCATGGCTTTTTTGCTTGTTCCCGCGGCGTTCGTCAGGGTGACCCCCTCTCGCCGCTTCTTTTCTGTGTTGCTGAGGAAGCTCTTGGGAGATGGATCCAATCTAAGCTTGTTACTGCTTCTCTTTCTGCGATTAAAGGCTCGCCCCCTTTCTTATTCTATGCTGATGATATCCTGTTCTTTTTGAAAGCTACCAGGGGTAATGCTCGTTGTCTTCGACAAATTTTGGATGCTTATGGGGAACTTTCTGGTCAACTTTATAGCACCTCTAAGTCCCATGTTTACTATGGTAATTCGGTTGCCAGCCATACTCGCCGTCAGGTGTACCGGGAGCTGGAAATTCAGGAAGGCAAGCTCCCTTTTGTGTACTTGGGGGTACCCCTCTTTCGGGGTGCGCCTAAAGCTATTTATTTCATGGATTTGGTGGACTCTATTTTTGCCAAGTTTAGTAGATGGAAGGGTCGCACACTTTCTCTTGCTGGTCGAAAGTGTTTAATCAATTCGGTGATTTGCGCCTCCACGGTTCATACCATGATGATTTATCGTTGGCCCAGGTCTCTCTTAAAGCTGCTTGAGCGTGCTATGAAGAATTTTCTGTGGACTGGGGATGTAAACAAGCGCAATAGTGGCTGCTCTATTTCCTTGAAACGCTGTTGTACACCCACCTCGGAAGGTGGTCTTGGAGTTCGCTCTTTGACTCTTGCAAATGATTCTTTCATTTGTAAACTAGCTTGGGATATTTACAGGTCCCTGTCTCCTGATGTTCAGCTGTTACATGATAGATATTTTGATAGCTCCAGAAACACTAAATTCTCTTATCATAATTCTTCTTCTATTGCTTCTGGCATTGCTCGGCAGCTTCCACGTGTGGTGGAAGGCTCGCGCTGGATTTTGGGTTGTAACTCTAATGTGAGCTTTTGGCATGATAATTGGCTCGGTTACTTGATTGTTGATCGTATTGGAGTTCCTATGGACTGTCGTCATCTTCTCGTTGGGGTGGTAAAGGATTTCTTCTTTGATGATTGCTGGCATTTTTCTATGGATTTTGTGGTGGCCTATCCAGGGGTGGTTCATGATATCTTGCAAGTGAGAGTTTCTCGTGGTCATGATCGTTTAGTTTGGGAGAAGACTGTCTCGGGCGAACTTACCTCCAGTATTGCTTATGATGATATTAGCCAGCACTATCCGAAGCCCCCATGGTCAGCGTGGATTTGGGCTTCTTTTATCCCTCCTTGCCGTTCCACCCTTGTTTGGAGAGCTGCCTGGGGTCGCCTCCCAACTACTGCTTGGTTTGAAAGATTGGGTTACATGGGTCCTTCTATTTGTGCCCTTTGCTCAGCTAATGATGATACCCAAGATCACATCTTCTCCGGGTGCACTTTCTCTAAGCAAATTTTTGCTTTCTTATGTTCTACTTTCAAAGTTGCTTTTACTTTTGATGAGGGTTTTTACTCTATTCTACTGCAAGCTGTCCATTTTACTTTTAGTGAACAGGTTTCAAGACTTTGGAGAATTGCTTTTGTCACTTCCATTTGGGCAATTTGGTGGTTTAGGAACAAGGCTTTCCATGACGGCCTTTTCCCTTCGGTTCAACGTTGTCTTGCATTGATTATTGCCAACTGCAGCGATTCGGGTACCTTAGCCAAAGGGAGATCTGATGGTTCTCTTCGCGACTTGCTGGTCACGAGAGCATTTCGGCTACGCTTGGAATCGAGACGTGCCCGTGTCCCTATTTATCTGCGCTGGATTCCTCCTCCTCCAGATTGGATGAAGGTCAATGTTGATGGTAGCGTTTGTTTAGCGCCTGGAGTTTTGAGTATCGGAGCATTGTTCCGAAATCCCAGGGGGATGTTTGCGGCTGCCCTTTCGGACACTTTTGGATGGGGGTATCCGCTGGAGGCGGAAATTGCAGCTATTCTTTTAGCTATTGAGTTTGCTCATGCTCGGGGTTGGCGTAACCTTTGGGTTGAATCGGATTCCACACTTGCGATTCAAACCTTGAAAAGGAAGATTCCTTTCGTCCCTTGGCGCCTTCAAGGTTTATGGAGCCAAGTTTCGGAGTTGGCCACTACTATGACTATTCGCTACACTCACATTTTCAGGGAGGGAAATAGGCCTGCTGATTATCTTGCTTCTCTTCATGCTTGTAATAGATGGTTAGGTTTATGCCCTGATTTTCTTCTTCACTTTCTTTTTGATGACATGAACTCTGAATATTGTAGGATTTAGGGGTGGTTTGTACCCATTTGTTTTTGTAATTGTGGAGGCCAGTCTCTATTCAGTCTTTTTGGGCTGAGAGCTTGGTCTTAGGTTTGTCTCTATTCAGTCCTGGGGCTGAGAGCTAAACCTGGTTTTTGCCTTGTATTCTGGGCGTTTCCTACTTGGGGCCGAAGTTGAGGGTGGTTGGTAACGCTTTTTCGACTATGCTGGTTTGTCCTCAAGGGAGGTTTACAGCAAGGTTTTTAATGCGGCCCACCTTTGGCTTCTTGTTTGGTTCCTCAACTCCGGGTTGTGGAGTCCCTTTTGTTCGTTTTTCCTTTTCCTTTATAATATTGCCTTCATTTGCACTAAGTTATAAACTAATTTACACTCAATTTGAGTTTTAAGATTTCAAAGGGATACATTATTGAAAAAGGAGTTTCTTCCTTAATCACTAAGTTATCACCTAATTTACACTCAATTTGAGTTTTAATATTTCAAATGGATTCATTATTGAAAAATGAGTTAATTCCTTAAACACTAAGTTATTAACTAATTTATACTCAATTTGAGTTTTAATATTTCAAAAGGATACATTATTGAAAATGGTGTTTCTTACTTAATCACAAATTATTAACCTAATTTACATTCAATTTGAGTTTTAATATTTCAAAATGATACATTATTGAAAGCTGAGTTTCTTCCTTAATCACTAAGTTATAACCTAATTTACACTCAATTTGAGTTTTACGATTTCAAAAGGATACATTATTGAAAACTGAGTTTCTTCCTTAATCACTAAGTTATAAACTAATTTACACTCAATTTGAGTTTTAAGATTTCAAAGGGATACATTATTGAAAATGGAGTTTCTTCCTTAATCACTAAGTTATCACCTAATTTACACTCAATTTGAGTTTTAATATTTCAAATGGATTCATTATTGAAAAATGAGTTAATTCCTTAATCACTAAGTTATTAACTAATTTACACTCAATTTGAGTTTTAATATTTCAAAAGGATACATTATTGAAAATGGTGTTTCTTACTTAATCACAAATTATTAACCTAATTTACATTCAATTTGAGTTTTAATATTTCAAAAGGATACATTATTGAAAACTGAGTTTCTTCCTTAATCATTAAGTTATAACCTAATTTACACTCAATTTGAGTTTTAAGATTTCAAAAGGACACATTATTGAAAACTGAGTTTCTTCCTTGATCACTAAGTTATAAACTAATTTACACTCAATTTGAGTTTTAAGATTTCAAAGGGATACATTATTGAAAATGGAGTTTCTTCCTTAATCACTAAGTTATCACCTAATTTACACTCAATTTGAGTTTTAAGATTTCAAATGGATTCATTATTGAAAAATGAGTTAATTCCTTAATCACTAAGTTATTAACTAATTTACATTCAATTTGAGTTTTAAGATTTCAAAAGGATAAATTATTGAAAATGGAGTTTCTTCCTTAATCACCAAGTATTAACCTAATTTACATTCAATTTGAGTTTTAAGATTTCAAAAGGATAAATTATTGAAAATGGAGTTTCTTCCTTAATCACTAAGTTATTAACTAATTTACACACAATTTGAGTTTTAAGATTTCAAAATGATACATTATTGAAAACTGAGTTTCTTCCTTAATCACTAAGTTATAAACTAATTTACACTCAATTTGAGTTTTAAGATTTCAAACGGATACATTATTGAAAATGGAGTTTCTTCCTTAATCACTAAGTTATCACCTAATTTACACTCAATTTGAATTTTAAGATTTCAAATGGATTCATTATTGAAAAATGAGTTAATTCCTTAATCACTAAGTTATTAACTAATTTACACTCAATTTGAGTTTTAATATTTCAAAAGGATACATTAATGAAAATGGTGTTTCTTACTTAATCAAAAAGTATTAACCTAATTTACATTCAATTTGAGTTTTAATATTTCAAAAGGATACATTATTGAAAACTGTGTTTCTTCCTTAATCATTAAGTTATAACCTAATTTACACTCAATTTGAGTTTTAAGATTTCAAAAGGACACATTATTGAAAACTGAGTTTCTTCCTTAATCACTAAGTTATAAACTAATTTACACTCAATTAGAGTTTTAAGATTTCAAAGGGATACATTATTGAAAATGGAGTTTCTTCCTTAATAACTAAGTTATCACCTAATTTACACTCAATTTGAGTTTTAAGATTTCAAATGGATTCATTATTGAAAAATGAGTTAATTCCTTAATCACTAAGTTATTAACTAATTTACATTCAATTTGAGTTTTAAGATTTCAAAAGGATAAATTATTGAAAATGGAGTTTCTTCCTTAATCACCAAGTATTAACCTAATTTACATTCAATTTGAGTTTTAAGATTTCAAAAGGATAAATTATAGAAAATGGAGTTTCTTCCTTAATCACTAAGTTATTAACTAATTTACACACAATTTGAGTTTTAAGATTTCAAAATGATACATTATTGAAAACTGAGTTTCTTCCTTAATCACTAAGTTATAAACTAATTTACACTCAATTTGAGTTTTAAGATTTCAAACGGATACATTATTGAAAATGGAGTTTCTTCCTTAATCACTAAGTTATCACCTAATTTACACTCAATTTGAATTTTAAGATTTCAAATGGATTCATTATTGAAAAATGAGTTAATTCCTTAATCACTAAGTTATTAACTAATTTACACTCAATTTGAGTTTTAATATTTCAAAAGGATACATTAATGAAAATGGTGTTTCTTACTTAATCAAAAAGTATTAACCTAATTTACATTCAATTTGAGTTTTAATATTTCAAAAGGATACATTATTAAAAACTGTGTTTCTTCCTTAATCACTAAGTTATAAACTAATTTACACTCAATTTGAGTTTTAAGATTTCAAAGGGACACATTATTGAAAATCGAGTTTCTTCCTTAATCACTAAGTTAACACCTAATTTACACTCAATTTGAGTTTTAAGATTTCAAATGGATTCATTATTGAAAAATGAGTTAATTCCTTAATCACTAAGTTATTAACTAATTTACATTCAATTTGAGTTTTAAGATTTCAAAAGGATAACTTATTGAAAATGGAGTTTCTTCCTTAATCACTAAGTATTAACCTAATTTACATTCAATTTGAGTTTTAATATTTCAAAATGATACATTATTGAAAGCTGAGTTTCTTCCTTAATCACTAAGTTATAACCTAATTTACACTCAATTTGAGTTTTAAGATTTCAAAAGGATCCATTATTGAAAACTGAGTTTCTTCCTTAATCACTAAGTTATAAGCTAATTTACACTCAATTTGAGTTTTAAGATTTAAAAGGGATACATTATTGAAAATGGAGTTTCTTCCTTAATCACTAAGTTATCACCTAATTTACACTCAATTTGAGTTTTAAGATTTCAAATGGATTCATTATTGAAAAATGAGTTAACTCCTTAATCACTAAGTTATTAACTAATTTACACACAATTTTAGTTTTAAGATTTCAAAAGGATACATTATTGAAAATGGTGTTTCTTACTTAATCACAAAGTATTAACCTAATTTACATTCAATTTGAGTTTTAATATTTCAAAAGGATACATTATTGAAAACTGTGTTTCTTCCTTAATCACTAAGTTATAAACTAATTTACACTCAATTTGAGTTTTAAGATTTCAAAGGGATACATTATTGAAAATGGAGTTTCTTCTTTAATCACTAAGTTATCACCTAATTTACACTCAATTTGAATTTTAAGATTTCAAATGGATTCATTATTGAAAAATGAGTTAATTCCTTAATCACTAAGTTATTAACTAATTTACACTCAATTTGAGTTTTAATATTTCAAAAGGATACATTAATGAAAATGGTGTTTCTTACTTAATCAAAAAGTATTAACCTAATTTACATTCAATTTGAGTTTTAATATTTCAAAAGGATACATTATTGAAACTGTGTTTCTTCCTTAATCACTAAGTTATAAACTAATTTACACTCAATTTGAGTTTTAAGATTTCCAAGGGATACATTATTGAAAATGGAGTTTATTCCTTAATCACTAAGTTAACACCAAATTTACACTCAATTTGAGTTTTAAGATTTCAAATGGATTCATTATTGAAAAATGAGTTAATTCCTTAATCACTAAGTTATTAACTAATTTACACTCAATTTGAGTTTTAATATTTCAAAAGGATACATTATTGAAAATGGTGTTTCTTACTTAATCACAAATTATTAACCTAATTTACATTCAATTTGAGTTTTAATATTTCAAAATGATACATTATTGAAAGCTGAGTTTCTTCCTTAATCACTAAGTTATAACCTAATTTACACTCAATTTGAGTTTTACGATTTCAAAAGGATACATTATTGAAAACTGAGTTTCTTCCTTAATCACTAAGTTATAAACTAATTTACACTCAATTTGAGTTTTAAGATTTCAAAGGGATACATTATTGAAAATGGAGTTTCTTCCTTAATCACTAAGTTATCACCTAATTTACACTCAATTTGAGTTTTAATATTTCAAATGGATTCATTATTGAAAAATGAGTTAATTCCTTAATCACTAAGTTATTAACTAATTTACACTCAATTTGAGTTTTAATATTTCAAAAGGATACATTATTAAAAATGGTGTTTCTTACTTAATCACAAAGTATTAACCTAATTTACATTCAATTTGAGTTTTAATATTTCAAAAGGATACATTATTGAAAACTGTGTTTCTTCCTTAATCATTAAGTTATAACCTAATTTACACTCAATTTGAGTTTTAAGATTTCAAAAGGACACATTATTGAAAACTGAGTTTCTTCCTTAATCACTAAGTTATAAACTAATTTACACTCAATTAGAGTTTTAAGATTTCAAAGGGATACATTATTGAAAATGGAGTTTCTTCCTTAATAACTAAGTTATCACCTAATTTACACTCAATTTGAGTTTTAAGATTTCAAATGGATTCATTATTGAAAAATGAGTTAATTCCTTAATCACTAAGTTATTAACTAATTTACATTCAATTTGAGTTTTAAGATTTCAAAAGGATAAATTATTGAAAATGGAGTTTCTTCCTTAATCACCAAGTATTAACCTAATTTACATTCAATTTGAGTTTTAAGATTTCAAAAGGATAAATTATAGAAAATGGAGTTTCTTCCTTAATCACTAAGTTATTAACTAATTTACACACAATTTGAGTTTTAAGATTTCAAAATGATACATTATTGAAAACTGAGTTTCTTCCTTAATCACTAAGTTATAAACTAATTTACACTCAATTTGAGTTTTAAGATTTCAAACGGATACATTATTGAAAATGGAGTTTCTTCCTTAATCACTAAGTTATCACCTAATTTACACTCAATTTGAATTTTAAGATTTCAAATGGATTCATTATTGAAAAATGAGTTAATTCCTTAATCACTAAGTTATTAACTAATTTACACTCAATTTGAGTTTTAATATTTCAAAAGGATACATTAATGAAAATGGTGTTTCTTACTTAATCAAAAAGTATTAACCTAATTTACATTCAATTTGAGTTTTAATATTTCAAAAGGATACATTATTAAAAACTGTGTTTCTTCCTTAATCACTAAGTTATAAACTAATTTACACTCAATTTGAGTTTTAAGATTTCAAAGGGACACATTATTGAAAATCGAGTTTCTTCCTTAATCACTAAGTTAACACCTAATTTACACTCAATTTGAGTTTTAAGATTTCAAATGGATTCATTATTGAAAAATGAGTTAATTCCTTAATCACTAAGTTATTAACTAATTTACATTCAATTTGAGTTTTAAGATTTCAAAAGGATAACTTATTGAAAATGGAGTTTCTTCCTTAATCACTAAGTATTAACCTAATTTACATTCAATTTGAGTTTTAATATTTCAAAATGATACATTATTGAAAGCTGAGTTTCTTCCTTAATCACTAAGTTATAACCTAATTTACACTCAATTTGAGTTTTAAGATTTCAAAAGGATACATTATTGAAAACTGAGTTTCTTCCTTAATCACTAAGTTATAAACTAATTTACACTCAATTTGAGTTTTAAGATTTAAAAGGGATACATTATTGAAAATGGAGTTTCTTCCTTAATCACTAAGTTATCACCTAATTTACACTCAATTTGAGTTTTAAGATTTCAAATGGATTCATTATTGAAAAATGAGTTAACTCCTTAATCACTAAGTTATTAACTAATTTACACACAATTTTAGTTTTAAGATTTCAAAAGGATACATTATTGAAAATGGTGTTTCTTACTTAATCACAAAGTATTAACCTAATTTACATTCAATTTGAGTTTTAATATTTCAAAAGGATACATTATTAAAAATGGTGTTTCTTACTTAATCACAAAGTATTAACCTAATTTACATTCAATTTGAGTTTTAATATTTCAAAGGGATACATTATTGAAAATGGAGTTTCTTCTTTAATCACTAAGTTATCACCTAATTTACACTCAATTTGAATTTTAAGATTTCAAATGGATTCATTATTGAAAAATGAGTTAATTCCTTAATCACTAAGTTATTAACTAATTTACACTCAATTTGAGTTTTAATATTTCAAAAGGATACATTAATGAAAATGGTGTTTCTTACTTAATCAAAAAGTATTAACCTAATTTACATTCAATTTGAGTTTTAATATTTCAAAAGGATACATTATTGAAACTGTGTTTCTTCCTTAATCACTAAGTTATAAACTAATTTACACTCAATTTGAGTTTTAAGATTTCCAAGGGATACATTATTGAAAATGGAGTTTATTCCTTAATCACTAAGTTAACACCAAATTTACACTCAATTTGAGTTTTAAGATTTCAAATGGATTCATTATTGAAAAATGAGTTAATTCCTTAATCACTAAGTTATTAACTAATTTACACTCAATTTGAGTTTTAATATTTCAAAAGGATACATTATTGAAAATGGTGTTTCTTACTTAATCACAAATTATTAACCTAATTTACATTCAATTTGAGTTTTAATATTTCAAAATGATACATTATTGAAAGCTGAGTTTCTTCCTTAATCACTAAGTTATAACCTAATTTACACTCAATTTGAGTTTTACGATTTCAAAAGGATACATTATTGAAAACTGAGTTTCTTCCTTAATCACTAAGTTATAAACTAATTTACACTCAATTTGAGTTTTAAGATTTCAAAGGGATACATTATTGAAAATGGAGTTTCTTCCTTAATCACTAAGTTAACACCTAATTTACACTCAATTTGAGTTTTAATATTTCAAATGGATTCATTATTGAAAAATGAGTTAATTCCTTAATCACTAAGTTATTAACTAATTTACACTCAATTTGAGTTTTAATATTTCAAAAGGATACATTATTAAAAATGGTGTTTCTTACTTAATCACAAAGTATTAACCTAATTTACATTCAATTTGAGTTTTAATATTTCAAAAGGATACATTATTGAAAACTGTGTTTCTTCCTTAATCATTAAGTTATAACCTAATTTACACTCAATTTGAGTTTTAAGATTTCAAAAGGACACATTATTGAAAACTGAGTTTCTTCCTTAATCACTAAGTTATAAACTAATTTACACTCAATTAGAGTTTTAAGATTTCAAAGGGATACATTATTGAAAATGGAGTTTCTTCCTTAATAACTAAGTTATCACCTAATTTACACTCAATTTGAGTTTTAAGATTTCAAATGGATTCATTATTGAAAAATGAGTTAATTCCTTAATCACTAAGTTATTAACTAATTTACATTCAATTTGAGTTTTAAGATTTCAAAAGGATAAATTATTGAAAATGGAGTTTCTTCCTTAATCACCAAGTATTAACCTAATTTACATTCAATTTGAGTTTTAAGATTTCAAAAGGATAAATTATAGAAAATGGAGTTTCTTCCTTAATCACTAAGTTATTAACTAATTTACACACAATTTGAGTTTTAAGATTTCAAAATGATACATTATTGAAAACTGAGTTTCTTCCTTAATCACTAAGTTATAAACTAATTTACACTCAATTTGAGTTTTAAGATTTCAAACGGATACATTATTGAAAATGGAGTTTCTTCCTTAATCACTAAGTTATCACCTAATTTACACTCAATTTGAATTTTAAGATTTCAAATGGATTCATTATTGAAAAATGAGTTAATTCCTTAATCACTAAGTTATTAACTAATTTACACTCAATTTGAGTTTTAATATTTCAAAAGGATACATTAATGAAAATGGTGTTTCTTACTTAATCAAAAAGTATTAACCTAATTTACATTCAATTTGAGTTTTAATATTTCAAAAGGATACATTATTGAAAACTGTGTTTCTTCCTTAATCACTAAGTTATAAACTAATTTACACTCAATTTGAGTTTTAAGATTTCAAAGGGATACATTATTGAAAATGGAGTTTCTTCCTTAATCACTAAGTTAACACCTAATTTACACTCAATTTGAGTTTTAAGATTTCAAATGGATTCATTATTGAAAAATGAGTTAATTCCTTAATCACTAAGTTATTAACTAATTTACATTCAATTTGAGTTTTAAGATTTCAAAAGAATAACTTATTGAAAATGGAGTTTCTTCCTTAATCACTAAGTATTAACCTAATTTACATTCAATTTGAGTTTTAATATTTCAAAATGATACATTATTGAAAGCTGAGTTTCTTCCTTAATCACTAAGTTATAACCTAATTTACACTCAATTTGAGTTTTAAGATTTCAAAAGGATCCATTATTGAAAACTGAGTTTCTTCCTTAATCACTAAGTTATAAACTAATTTACACTCAATTTGAGTTTTAAGATTTCAAAGGGATACATTATTGAAAATGGAGTTTCTTCTTTAATCACTAAGTTATCACCTAATTTACACTCAATTTGAATTTTAAGATTTCAAATGGATTCATTATTGAAAAATGAGTTAATTCCTTAATCACTAAGTTATTAACTAATTTACACTCAATTTGAGTTTTAATATTTCAAAAGGATACATTAATGAAAATGGTGTTTCTTACTTAATCAAAAAGTATTAACCTAATTTACATTCAATTTGAGTTTTAATATTTCAAAAGGATACATTATTGAAAACTGTGTTTCTTCCTTAATCACTAAGTTATAAACTAATTTACACTCAATTTGAGTTTTAAGATTTCAAAGGGATACATTATTGAAAATGGAGTTTATTCCTTAATCACTAAGTTAACACCAAATTTACACTCAATTTGAGTTTTAAGATTTCAAATGGATTCATTATTGAAAAATGAGTTAATTCCTTAATCACTAAGTTATTAACTAATTTACACTCAATTTGAGTTTTAATATTTCAAAAGGATACATTATTGAAAATGGTGTTTCTTACTTAATCACAACGTATTAACCTAATTTACATTCAATTTGAGTTTTAATATTTCAAAAGGATACATTATTGAAAACTGTGTTTCTTCCTTAATCACTAAGTTATAAACTAATTTACACTCAATTTGAGTTTTAAGATTTCAAAGGGATACATTATTGAAAATGGAGTTTCTTCCTTAATCACTAAGTTATCACCTAATTTACACTCAATTTGAGTTTTAAGATTTCAAATGGATTCATTATTGAAAAATGAGTTAATTCCTTAATCACTAAGTTATTAACTAATTTACATTCAATTTGAGTTTTAAGATTTCAAAAGGATAAATTATTGAAAATGGAGTTTCTTCCTTAATCACCAAGTATTAACCTAATTTACATTCAATTTGAGTTTTAAGATTTCAAAAGGATAAATTATAGAAAATGGAGTTTCTTCCTTAATCACTAAGTTATTAACTAATTTACACACAATTTGAGTTTTAAGATTTCAAAATGATACATTATTGAAAACTGAGTTTCTTCCTTAATCACTAAGTTATAAACTAATTTACACTCAATTTGAGTTTTAAGATTTCAAACGGATACATTATTGAAAATGGAGTTTCTTCCTTAATCACTAAGTTATCACCTAATTTACACTCAATTTGAATTTTAAGATTTCAAATGGATTCATTATTGAAAAATGAGTTAATTCCTTAATCACTAAGTTATTAACTAATTTACACTCAATTTGAGTTTTAATATTTCAAAAGGATACATTAATGAAAATGGTGTTTCTTACTTAATCAAAAAGTATTAACCTAATTTACATTCAATTTGAGTTTTAATATTTCAAAAGGATACATTATTAAAAACTGTGTTTCTTCCTTAATCACTAAGTTATAAACTAATTTACACTCAATTTGAGTTTTAAGATTTCAAAGGGACACATTATTGAAAATCGAGTTTCTTCCTTAATCACTAAGTTAACACCTAATTTACACTCAATTTGAGTTTTAAGATTTCAAATGGATTCATTATTGAAAAATGAGTTAATTCCTTAATCACTAAGTTATTAACTAATTTACATTCAATTTGAGTTTTAAGATTTCAAAAGGATAACTTATTGAAAATGGAGTTTCTTCCTTAATCACTAAGTATTAACCTAATTTACATTCAATTTGAGTTTTAATATTTCAAAATGATACATTATTGAAAGCTGAGTTTCTTCCTTAATCACTAAGTTATAACCTAATTTACACTCAATTTGAGTTTTAAGATTTCAAAAGGATCCATTATTGAAAACTGAGTTTCTTCCTTAATCACTAAGTTATAAACTAATTTACACTCAATTTGAGTTTTAAGATTTAAAAGGGATACATTATTGAAAATGGAGTTTCTTCCTTAATCACTAAGTTATCACCTAATTTACACTCAATTTGAGTTTTAAGATTTCAAATGGATTCATTATTGAAAAATGAGTTAACTCCTTAATCACTAAGTTATTAACTAATTTACACACAATTTTAGTTTTAAGATTTCAAAAGGATACATTATTGAAAATGGTGTTTCTTACTTAATCACAAAGTATTAACCTAATTTACATTCAATTTGAGTTTTAATATTTCAAAAGGATACATTATTGAAAACTGTGTTTCTTCCTTAATCACTAAGTTATAAACTAATTTACACTCAATTTGAGTTTTAAGATTTCAAAGGGATACATTATTGAAAATGGAGTTTCTTCTTTAATCACTAAGTTATCACCTAATTTACACTCAATTTGAATTTTAAGATTTCAAATGGATTCATTATTGAAAAATGAGTTAATTCCTTAATCACTAAGTTATTAACTAATTTACACTCAATTTGAGTTTTAATATTTCAAAAGGATACATTAATGAAAATGGTGTTTCTTACTTAATCAAAAAGTATTAACCTAATTTACATTCAATTTGAGTTTTAATATTTCAAAAGGATACATTATTGAAACTGTGTTTCTTCCTTAATCACTAAGTTATAAACTAATTTACACTCAATTTGAGTTTTAAGATTTCCAAGGGATACATTATTGAAAATGGAGTTTATTCCTTAATCACTAAGTTAACACCAAATTTACACTCAATTTGAGTTTTAAGATTTCAAATGGATTCATTATTGAAAAATGAGTTAATTCCTTAATCACTAAGTTATTAACTAATTTACACTCAATTTGAGTTTTAATATTTCAAAAGGATACATTATTGAAAATGGTGTTTCTTACTTAATCACAAATTATTAACCTAATTTACATTCAATTTGAGTTTTAATATTTCAAAATGATACATTATTGAAAGCTGAGTTTCTTCCTTAATCACTAAGTTATAACCTAATTTACACTCAATTTGAGTTTTACGATTTCAAAAGGATACATTATTGAAAACTGAGTTTCTTCCTTAATCACTAAGTTATAAACTAATTTACACTCAATTTGAGTTTTAAGATTTCAAAGGGATACATTATTGAAAATGGAGTTTCTTCCTTAATCACTAAGTTATCACCTAATTTACACTCAATTTGAGTTTTAATATTTCAAATGGATTCATTATTGAAAAATGAGTTAATTCCTTAATCACTAAGTTATTAACTAATTTACACTCAATTTGAGTTTTAATATTTCAAAAGGATACATTATTAAAAATGGTGTTTCTTACTTAATCACAAAGTATTAACCTAATTTACATTCAATTTGAGTTTTAATATTTCAAAAGGATACATTATTGAAAACTGTGTTTCTTCCTTAATCATTAAGTTATAACCTAATTTACACTCAATTTGAGTTTTAAGATTTCAAAAGGACACATTATTGAAAACTGAGTTTCTTCCTTAATCACTAAGTTATAAACTAATTTACACTCAATTAGAGTTTTAAGATTTCAAAGGGATACATTATTGAAAATGGAGTTTCTTCCTTAATAACTAAGTTATCACCTAATTTACACTCAATTTGAGTTTTAAGATTTCAAATGGATTCATTATTGAAAAATGAGTTAATTCCTTAATCACTAAGTTATTAACTAATTTACATTCAATTTGAGTTTTAAGATTTCAAAAGGATAAATTATTGAAAATGGAGTTTCTTCCTTAATCACCAAGTATTAACCTAATTTACATTCAATTTGAGTTTTAAGATTTCAAAAGGATAAATTATAGAAAATGGAGTTTCTTCCTTAATCACTAAGTTATTAACTAATTTACACACAATTTGAGTTTTAAGATTTCAAAAGGATACATTATTGAAAACTGAGTTTCTTCCTTAATCACTAAGTTATAAACTAATTTACACTCAATTTGAGTTTTAAGATTTCAAACGGATACATTATTGAAAATGGAGTTTCTTCCTTAATCACTAAGTTATCACCTAATTTACACTCAATTTGAATTTTAAGATTTCAAATGGATTCATTATTGAAAAATGAGTTAATTCCTTAATCACTAAGTTATTAACTAATTTACACTCAATTTGAGTTTTAATATTTCAAAAGGATACATTAATGAAAATGGTGTTTCTTACTTAATCAAAAAGTATTAACCTAATTTACATTCAATTTGAGTTTTAATATTTCAAAAGGATACATTATTAAAAACTGTGTTTCTTCCTTAATCACTAAGTTATAAACTAATTTACACTCAATTTGAGTTTTAAGATTTCAAAGGGACACATTATTGAAAATCGAGTTTCTTCCTTAATCACTAAGTTAACACCTAATTTACACTCAATTTGAGTTTTAAGATTTCAAATGGATTCATTATTGAAAAATGAGTTAATTCCTTAATCACTAAGTTATTAACTAATTTACATTCAATTTGAGTTTTAAGATTTCAAAAGGATAACTTATTGAAAATGGAGTTTCTTCCTTAATCACTAAGTATTAACCTAATTTACATTCAATTTGAGTTTTAATATTTCAAAATGATACATTATTGAAAGCTGAGTTTCTTCCTTAATCACTAAGTTATAACCTAATTTACACTCAATTTGAGTTTTAAGATTTCAAAAGGATCCATTATTGAAAACTGAGTTTCTTCCTTAATCACTAAGTTATAAACTAATTTACACTCAATTTGAGTTTTAAGATTTAAAAGGGATACATTATTGAAAATGGAGTTTCTTCCTTAATCACTAAGTTATCACCTAATTTACACTCAATTTGAGTTTTAAGATTTCAAATGGATTCATTATTGAAAAATGAGTTAACTCCTTAATCACTAAGTTATTAACTAATTTACACACAATTTTAGTTTTAAGATTTCAAAAGGATACATTATTGAAAATGGTGTTTCTTACTTAATCACAAAGTATTAACCTAATTTACATTCAATTTGAGTTTTAATATTTCAAAAGGATACATTATTGAAAACTGTGTTTCTTCCTTAATCACTAAGTTATAAACTAATTTACACTCAATTTGAGTTTTAAGATTTCAAAGGGATACATTATTGAAAATGGAGTTTCTTCTTTAATCACTAAGTTATCACCTAATTTACACTCAATTTGAATTTTAAGATTTCAAATGGATTCATTATTGAAAAATGAGTTAATTCCTTAATCACTAAGTTATTAACTAATTTACACTCAATTTGAGTTTTAATATTTCAAAAGGATACATTAATGAAAATGGTGTTTCTTACTTAATCAAAAAGTATTAACCTAATTTACATTCAATTTGAGTTTTAATATTTCAAAAGGATACATTATTGAAACTGTGTTTCTTCCTTAATCACTAAGTTATAAACTAATTTACACTCAATTTGAGTTTTAAGATTTCCAAGGGATACATTATTGAAAATGGAGTTTATTCCTTAATCACTAAGTTAACACCAAATTTACACTCAATTTGAGTTTTAAGATTTCAAATGGATTCATTATTGAAAAATGAGTTAATTCCTTAATCACTAAGTTATTAACTAATTTACACTCAATTTGAGTTTTAATATTTCAAAAGGATACATTATTGAAAATGGTGTTTCTTACTTAATCACAAATTATTAACCTAATTTACATTCAATTTGAGTTTTAATATTTCAAAATGATACATTATTGAAAGCTGAGTTTCTTCCTTAATCACTAAGTTATAACCTAATTTACACTCAATTTGAGTTTTACGATTTCAAAAGGATACATTATTGAAAACTGAGTTTCTTCCTTAATCACTAAGTTATAAACTAATTTACACTCAATTTGAGTTTTAAGATTTCAAAGGGATACATTATTGAAAATGGAGTTTCTTCCTTAATCACTAAGTTATCACCTAATTTACACTCAATTTGAGTTTTAATATTTCAAATGGATTCATTATTGAAAAATGAGTTAATTCCTTAATCACTAAGTTATTAACTAATTTACACTCAATTTGAGTTTTAATATTTCAAAAGGATACATTATTAAAAATGGTGTTTCTTACTTAATCACAAAGTATTAACCTAATTTACATTCAATTTGAGTTTTAATATTTCAAAAGGATACATTATTGAAAACTGTGTTTCTTCCTTAATCATTAAGTTATAACCTAATTTACACTCAATTTGAGTTTTAAGATTTCAAAAGGACACATTATTGAAAACTGAGTTTCTTCCTTAATCACTAAGTTATAAACTAATTTACACTCAATTAGAGTTTTAAGATTTCAAAGGGATACATTATTGAAAATGGAGTTTCTTCCTTAATAACTAAGTTATCACCTAATTTACACTCAATTTGAGTTTTAAGATTTCAAATGGATTCATTATTGAAAAATGAGTTAATTCCTTAATCACTAAGTTATTAACTAATTTACATTCAATTTGAGTTTTAAGATTTCAAAAGGATAAATTATTGAAAATGGAGTTTCTTCCTTAATCACCAAGTATTAACCTAATTTACATTCAATTTGAGTTTTAAGATTTCAAAAGGATAAATTATAGAAAATGGAGTTTCTTCCTTAATCACTAAGTTATTAACTAATTTACACACAATTTGAGTTTTAAGATTTCAAAATGATACATTATTGAAAACTGAGTTTCTTCCTTAATCACTAAGTTATAAACTAATTTACACTCAATTTGAGTTTTAAGATTTCAAACGGATACATTATTGAAAATGGAGTTTCTTCCTTAATCACTAAGTTATCACCTAATTTACACTCAATTTGAATTTTAAGATTTCAAATGGATTCATTATTGAAAAATGAGTTAATTCCTTAATCACTAAGTTATTAACTAATTTACACTCAATTTGAGTTTTAATATTTCAAAAGGATACATTAATGAAAATGGTGTTTCTTACTTAATCAAAAAGTATTAACCTAATTTACATTCAATTTGAGTTTTAATATTTCAAAAGGATACATTATTAAAAACTGTGTTTCTTCCTTAATCACTAAGTTATAAACTAATTTACACTCAATTTGAGTTTTAAGATTTCAAAGGGACACATTATTGAAAATCGAGTTTCTTCCTTAATCACTAAGTTAACACCTAATTTACACTCAATTTGAGTTTTAAGATTTCAAATGGATTCATTATTGAAAAATGAGTTAATTCCTTAATCACTAAGTTATTAACTAATTTACATTCAATTTGAGTTTTAAGATTTCAAAAGGATAACTTATTGAAAATGGAGTTTCTTCCTTAATCACTAAGTATTAACCTAATTTACATTCAATTTGAGTTTTAATATTTCAAAATGATACATTATTGAAAGCTGAGTTTCTTCCTTAATCACTAAGTTATAACCTAATTTACACTCAATTTGAGTTTTAAGATTTCAAAAGGATCCATTATTGAAAACTGAGTTTCTTCCTTAATCACTAAGTTATAAACTAATTTACACTCAATTTGAGTTTTAAGATTTAAAAGGGATACATTATTGAAAATGGAGTTTCTTCCTTAATCACTAAGTTATCACCTAATTTACACTCAATTTGAGTTTTAAGATTTCAAATGGATTCATTATTGAAAAATGAGTTAACTCCTTAATCACTAAGTTATTAACTAATTTACACACAATTTTAGTTTTAAGATTTCAAAAGGATACATTATTGAAAATGGTGTTTCTTACTTAATCACAAAGTATTAACCTAATTTACATTCAATTTGAGTTTTAATATTTCAAAAGGATACATTATTGAAAACTGTGTTTCTTCCTTAATCACTAAGTTATAAACTAATTTACACTCAATTTGAGTTTTAAGATTTCAAAGGGATACATTATTGAAAATGGAGTTTCTTCTTTAATCACTAAGTTATCACCTAATTTACACTCAATTTGAATTTTAAGATTTCAAATGGATTCATTATTGAAAAATGAGTTAATTCCTTAATCACTAAGTTATTAACTAATTTACACTCAATTTGAGTTTTAATATTTCAAAAGGATACATTAATGAAAATGGTGTTTCTTACTTAATCAAAAAGTATTAACCTAATTTACATTCAATTTGAGTTTTAATATTTCAAAAGGATACATTATTGAAACTGTGTTTCTTCCTTAATCACTAAGTTATAAACTAATTTACACTCAATTTGAGTTTTAAGATTTCCAAGGGATACATTATTGAAAATGGAGTTTATTCCTTAATCACTAAGTTAACACCAAATTTACACTCAATTTGAGTTTTAAGATTTCAAATGGATTCATTATTGAAAAATGAGTTAATTCCTTAATCACTAAGTTATTAACTAATTTACACTCAATTTGAGTTTTAATATTTCAAAAGGATACATTATTGAAAATGGTGTTTCTTACTTAATCACAAATTATTAACCTAATTTACATTCAATTTGAGTTTTAATATTTCAAAATGATACATTATTGAAAGCTGAGTTTCTTCCTTAATCACTAAGTTATAACCTAATTTACACTCAATTTGAGTTTTACGATTTCAAAAGGATACATTATTGAAAACTGAGTTTCTTCCTTAATCACTAAGTTATAAACTAATTTACACTCAATTTGAGTTTTAAGATTTCAAAGGGATACATTATTGAAAATGGAGTTTCTTCCTTAATCACTAAGTTATCACCTAATTTACACTCAATTTGAGTTTTAATATTTCAAATGGATTCATTATTGAAAAATGAGTTAATTCCTTAATCACTAAGTTATTAACTAATTTACACTCAATTTGAGTTTTAATATTTCAAAAGGATACATTATTAAAAATGGTGTTTCTTACTTAATCACAAAGTATTAACCTAATTTACATTCAATTTGAGTTTTAATATTTCAAAAGGATACATTATTGAAAACTGTGTTTCTTCCTTAATCATTAAGTTATAACCTAATTTACACTCAATTTGAGTTTTAAGATTTCAAAAGGACACATTATTGAAAACTGAGTTTCTTCCTTAATCACTAAGTTATAAACTAATTTACACTCAATTAGAGTTTTAAGATTTCAAAGGGATACATTATTGAAAATGGAGTTTCTTCCTTAATAACTAAGTTATCACCTAATTTACACTCAATTTGAGTTTTAAGATTTCAAATGGATTCATTATTGAAAAATGAGTTAATTCCTTAATCACTAAGTTATTAACTAATTTACATTCAATTTGAGTTTTAAGATTTCAAAAGGATAAATTATTGAAAATGGAGTTTCTTCCTTAATCACCAAGTATTAACCTAATTTACATTCAATTTGAGTTTTAAGATTTCAAAAGGATAAATTATAGAAAATGGAGTTTCTTCCTTAATCACTAAGTTATTAACTAATTTACACACAATTTGAGTTTTAAGATTTCAAAATGATACATTATTGAAAACTGAGTTTCTTCCTTAATCACTAAGTTATAAACTAATTTACACTCAATTTGAGTTTTAAGATTTCAAACGGATACATTATTGAAAATGGAGTTTCTTCCTTAATCACTAAGTTATCACCTAATTTACACTCAATTTGAATTTTAAGATTTCAAATGGATTCATTATTGAAAAATGAGTTAATTCCTTAATCACTAAGTTATTAACTAATTTACACTCAATTTGAGTTTTAATATTTCAAAAGGATACATTAATGAAAATGGTGTTTCTTACTTAATCAAAAAGTATTAACCTAATTTACATTCAATTTGAGTTTTAATATTTCAAAAGGATACATTATTGAAAACTGTGTTTCTTCCTTAATCACTAAGTTATAAACTAATTTACACTCAATTTGAGTTTTAAGATTTCAAAGGGATACATTATTGAAAATGGAGTTTCTTCTTTAATCACTAAGTTATCACCTAATTTACACTCAATTTGAATTTTAAGATTTCAAATGGATTCATTATTGAAAAATGAGTTAATTCCTTAATCACTAAGTTATTAACTAATTTACACTCAATTTGAGTTTTAATATTTCAAAAGGATACATTAATGAAAATGGTGTTTCTTACTTAATCAAAAAGTATTAACCTAATTTACATTCAATTTGAGTTTTAATATTTCAAAAGGATACATTATTGAAACTGTGTTTCTTCCTTAATCACTAAGTTATAAACTAATTTACACTCAATTTGAGTTTTAAGATTTCCAAGGGATACATTATTGAAAATGGAGTTTATTCCTTAATCACTAAGTTAACACCAAATTTACACTCAATTTGAGTTTTAAGATTTCAAATGGATTCATTATTGAAAAATGAGTTAATTCCTTAATCACTAAGTTATTAACTAATTTACACTCAATTTGAGTTTTAATATTTCAAAAGGATACATTATTGAAAATGGTGTTTCTTACTTAATCACAAATTATTAACCTAATTTACATTCAATTTGAGTTTTAATATTTCAAAATGATACATTATTGAAAGCTGAGTTTCTTCCTTAATCACTAAGTTATAACCTAATTTACACTCAATTTGAGTTTTACGATTTCAAAAGGATACATTATTGAAAACTGAGTTTCTTCCTTAATCACTAAGTTATAAACTAATTTACACTCAATTTGAGTTTTAAGATTTCAAAGGGATACATTATTGAAAATGGAGTTTCTTCCTTAATCACTAAGTTATCACCTAATTTACACTCAATTTGAGTTTTAATATTTCAAATGGATTCATTATTGAAAAATGAGTTAATTCCTTAATCACTAAGTTATTAACTAATTTACACTCAATTTGAGTTTTAATATTTCAAAAGGATACATTATTAAAAATGGTGTTTCTTACTTAATCACAAAGTATTAACCTAATTTACATTCAATTTGAGTTTTAATATTTCAAAAGGATACATTATTGAAAACTGTGTTTCTTCCTTAATCATTAAGTTATAACCTAATTTACACTCAATTTGAGTTTTAAGATTTCAAAAGGACACATTATTGAAAACTGAGTTTCTTCCTTAATCACTAAGTTATAAACTAATTTACACTCAATTAGAGTTTTAAGATTTCAAAGGGATACATTATTGAAAATGGAGTTTCTTCCTTAATAACTAAGTTATCACCTAATTTACACTCAATTTGAGTTTTAAGATTTCAAATGGATTCATTATTGAAAAATGAGTTAATTCCTTAATCACTAAGTTATTAACTAATTTACATTCAATTTGAGTTTTAAGATTTCAAAAGGATAAATTATTGAAAATGGAGTTTCTTCCTTAATCACCAAGTATTAACCTAATTTACATTCAATTTGAGTTTTAAGATTTCAAAAGGATAAATTATAGAAAATGGAGTTTCTTCCTTAATCACTAAGTTATTAACTAATTTACACACAATTTGAGTTTTAAGATTTCAAAATGATACATTATTGAAAACTGAGTTTCTTCCTTAATCACTAAGTTATAAACTAATTTACACTCAATTTGAGTTTTAAGATTTCAAACGGATACATTATTGAAAATGGAGTTTCTTCCTTAATCACTAAGTTATCACCTAATTTACACTCAATTTGAATTTTAAGATTTCAAATGGATTCATTATTGAAAAATGAGTTAATTCCTTAATCACTAAGTTATTAACTAATTTACACTCAATTTGAGTTTTAATATTTCAAAAGGATACATTAATGAAAATGGTGTTTCTTACTTAATCAAAAAGTATTAACCTAATTTACATTCAATTTGAGTTTTAATATTTCAAAAGGATACATTATTAAAAACTGTGTTTCTTCCTTAATCACTAAGTTATAAACTAATTTACACTCAATTTGAGTTTTAAGATTTCAAAGGGACACATTATTGAAAATCGAGTTTCTTCCTTAATCACTAAGTTAACACCTAATTTACACTCAATTTGAGTTTTAAGATTTCAAATGGATTCATTATTGAAAAATGAGTTAATTCCTTAATCACTAAGTTATTAACTAATTTACATTCAATTTGAGTTTTAAGATTTCAAAAGGATAACTTATTGAAAATGGAGTTTCTTCCTTAATCACTAAGTATTAACCTAATTTACATTCAATTTGAGTTTTAATATTTCAAAATGATACATTATTGAAAGCTGAGTTTCTTCCTTAATCACTAAGTTATAACCTAATTTACACTCAATTTGAGTTTTAAGATTTCAAAAGGATCCATTATTGAAAACTGAGTTTCTTCCTTAATCACTAAGTTATAAACTAATTTACACTCAATTTGAGTTTTAAGATTTAAAAGGGATACATTATTGAAAATGGAGTTTCTTCCTTAATCACTAAGTTATCACCTAATTTACACTCAATTTGAGTTTTAAGATTTCAAATGGATTCATTATTGAAAAATGAGTTAACTCCTTAATCACTAAGTTATTAACTAATTTACACACAATTTTAGTTTTAAGATTTCAAAAGGATACATTATTGAAAATGGTGTTTCTTACTTAATCACAAAGTATTAACCTAATTTACATTCAATTTGAGTTTTAATATTTCAAAAGGATACATTATTGAAAACTGTGTTTCTTCCTTAATCACTAAGTTATAAACTAATTTACACTCAATTTGAGTTTTAAGATTTCAAAGGGATACATTATTGAAAATGGAGTTTCTTCTTTAATCACTAAGTTATCACCTAATTTACACTCAATTTGAATTTTAAGATTTCAAATGGATTCATTATTGAAAAATGAGTTAATTCCTTAATCACTAAGTTATTAACTAATTTACACTCAATTTGAGTTTTAATATTTCAAAAGGATACATTAATGAAAATGGTGTTTCTTACTTAATCAAAAAGTATTAACCTAATTTACATTCAATTTGAGTTTTAATATTTCAAAAGGATACATTATTGAAACTGTGTTTCTTCCTTAATCACTAAGTTATAAACTAATTTACACTCAATTTGAGTTTTAAGATTTCCAAGGGATACATTATTGAAAATGGAGTTTATTCCTTAATCACTAAGTTAACACCAAATTTACACTCAATTTGAGTTTTAAGATTTCAAATGGATTCATTATTGAAAAATGAGTTAATTCCTTAATCACTAAGTTATTAACTAATTTACACTCAATTTGAGTTTTAATATTTCAAAAGGATACATTATTGAAAATGGTGTTTCTTACTTAATCACAAATTATTAACCTAATTTACATTCAATTTGAGTTTTAATATTTCAAAATGATACATTATTGAAAGCTGAGTTTCTTCCTTAATCACTAAGTTATAACCTAATTTACACTCAATTTGAGTTTTACGATTTCAAAAGGATACATTATTGAAAACTGAGTTTCTTCCTTAATCACTAAGTTATAAACTAATTTACACTCAATTTGAGTTTTAAGATTTCAAAGGGATACATTATTGAAAATGGAGTTTCTTCCTTAATCACTAAGTTATCACCTAATTTACACTCAATTTGAGTTTTAATATTTCAAATGGATTCATTATTGAAAAATGAGTTAATTCCTTAATCACTAAGTTATTAACTAATTTACACTCAATTTGAGTTTTAATATTTCAAAAGGATACATTATTAAAAATGGTGTTTCTTACTTAATCACAAAGTATTAACCTAATTTACATTCAATTTGAGTTTTAATATTTCAAAAGGATACATTATTGAAAACTGTGTTTCTTCCTTAATCATTAAGTTATAACCTAATTTACACTCAATTTGAGTTTTAAGATTTCAAAAGGACACATTATTGAAAACTGAGTTTCTTCCTTAATCACTAAGTTATAAACTAATTTACACTCAATTAGAGTTTTAAGATTTCAAAGGGATACATTATTGAAAATGGAGTTTCTTCCTTAATAACTAAGTTATCACCTAATTTACACTCAATTTGAGTTTTAAGATTTCAAATGGATTCATTATTGAAAAATGAGTTAATTCCTTAATCACTAAGTTATTAACTAATTTACATTCAATTTGAGTTTTAAGATTTCAAAAGGATAAATTATTGAAAATGGAGTTTCTTCCTTAATCACCAAGTATTAACCTAATTTACATTCAATTTGAGTTTTAAGATTTCAAAAGGATAAATTATAGAAAATGGAGTTTCTTCCTTAATCACTAAGTTATTAACTAATTTACACACAATTTGAGTTTTAAGATTTCAAAATGATACATTATTGAAAACTGAGTTTCTTCCTTAATCACTAAGTTATAAACTAATTTACACTCAATTTGAGTTTTAAGATTTCAAACGGATACATTATTGAAAATGGAGTTTCTTCCTTAATCACTAAGTTATCACCTAATTTACACTCAATTTGAATTTTAAGATTTCAAATGGATTCATTATTGAAAAATGAGTTAATTCCTTAATCACTAAGTTATTAACTAATTTACACTCAATTTGAGTTTTAATATTTCAAAAGGATACATTAATGAAAATGGTGTTTCTTACTTAATCAAAAAGTATTAACCTAATTTACATTCAATTTGAGTTTTAATATTTCAAAAGGATACATTATTGAAAACTGTGTTTCTTCCTTAATCACTAAGTTATAAACTAATTTACACTCAATTTGAGTTTTAAGATTTCAAAGGGATACATTATTGAAAATGGAGTTTCTTCCTTAATCACTAAGTTAACACCTAATTTACACTCAATTTGAGTTTTAAGATTTCAAATGGATTCATTATTGAAAAATGAGTTAATTCCTTAATCACTAAGTTATTAACTAATTTACATTCAATTTGAGTTTTAAGATTTCAAAAGAATAACTTATTGAAAATGGAGTTTCTTCCTTAATCACTAAGTATTAACCTAATTTACATTCAATTTGAGTTTTAATATTTCAAAATGATACATTATTGAAAGCTGAGTTTCTTCCTTAATCACTAAGTTATAACCTAATTTACACTCAATTTGAGTTTTAAGATTTCAAAAGGATCCATTATTGAAAACTGAGTTTCTTCCTTAATCACTAAGTTATAAACTAATTTACACTCAATTTGAGTTTTAAGATTTCAAAGGGATACATTATTGAAAATGGAGTTTCTTCTTTAATCACTAAGTTATCACCTAATTTACACTCAATTTGAATTTTAAGATTTCAAATGGATTCATTATTGAAAAATGAGTTAATTCCTTAATCACTAAGTTATTAACTAATTTACACTCAATTTGAGTTTTAATATTTCAAAAGGATACATTAATGAAAATGGTGTTTCTTACTTAATCAAAAAGTATTAACCTAATTTACATTCAATTTGAGTTTTAATATTTCAAAAGGATACATTATTGAAAACTGTGTTTCTTCCTTAATCACTAAGTTATAAACTAATTTACACTCAATTTGAGTTTTAAGATTTCAAAGGGATACATTATTGAAAATGGAGTTTATTCCTTAATCACTAAGTTAACACCAAATTTACACTCAATTTGAGTTTTAAGATTTCAAATGGATTCATTATTGAAAAATGAGTTAATTCCTTAATCACTAAGTTATTAACTAATTTACACTCAATTTGAGTTTTAATATTTCAAAAGGATACATTATTGAAAATGGTGTTTCTTACTTAATCACAACGTATTAACCTAATTTACATTCAATTTGAGTTTTAATATTTCAAAAGGATACATTATTGAAAACTGTGTTTCTTCCTTAATCACTAAGTTATAAACTAATTTACACTCAATTTGAGTTTTAAGATTTCAAAGGGATACATTATTGAAAATGGAGTTTCTTCCTTAATCACTAAGTTATCACCTAATTTACACTCAATTTGAGTTTTAAGATTTCAAATGGATTGATTATTGAAAAATGAGTTAATTCCTTACTCACTAAGTTATTAAGTAATTTACATTCAATTTGAGTTTTCAGATTTCAAAAGGATAACTTATTGAAAATGGAGTTTCTTCCTTAATCACTAAGTATTAACCTAATTTACATTCAATTTGAGTTTTAATATTTCAAAAGGACACATTATTGAAAACTGTGTTTCTTCCTTAATCACTAAGTTATAAACTAATTTACACTCAATTTGAGTTTTAAGATTTCAAAGGGATACATTATTGAAAATGGAGTTTCTTCTTTAATCACTAAGTTATCACCTAATTTACACTCAATTTGAATTTTAAGATTTCAAATGGATTCATTATTGAAAAATGAGTTAATTCCTTAATCACTAAGTTATTAACTAATTTACATTCAATTTGAGTTTTAAGATTTCAAAAGGATAACTTATTGAAAATGGAGTTTCTTCCTTAATCACTAAGTATTAACCTAATTTACATTCAATTTGAGTTTTAATATTTCAAAATGATACATTATTGAAAGCTGAGTTTCTTCCTTAATCACTAAGTTATAACCTAATTTACACTCAATTTGAGTTTTAAGATTTCAAAAGGATACATTATTGAAAACTGTGTTTCTTCCTTAATCACTAAGTTATAAACTAATTTACACTCAATTTGAGTTTTAAGATTTCAAAGGGATACATTATTGAAAATGGAGTTTCTTCCTTAATCACTAAGTTATCACCTAATTTACACTCAATTTGAGTTTTAAGATTTCAAATGGATTCATTATTGAAAAATGAGTTAATTCCTTAATCACTAAGTTATTAACTAATTTACATTCAATTTGAGTTTTAAGATTTCAAATGGATAAATTATTGAAAATGGAGTTTCTTCCTTAATCACTAAGTATTAACCTAATTTACATTCAATTTGAGTTTTAATATTTCAAAAGGATACATTATTGAAAACTGTGTTTCTTCCTTAATCACTAAGTTATAAACTAATTTACACTCAATTTGAGTTTTAAGATTTCAAAGTGATACATTATTGAAAATGGAGTTTCTTCCTTAATCACTAAGTTATCACCTAATTTACATCCAATTTGAGTTTTAAGATTCAAATGGATTCATTATTGAAAAATGAGTTAATTCCTTAATCACTAAGTTATTAACTAATTTACACTCAATTTGAGTTTTAATATTTCAAAAGGATACATTATTAAAAATGGTGTTTCTTACTTAATCACAAAGTATTAACCTAATTTACATTCAATTTTAGTTTTAATATTTCAAAAGGATACATTATTGAAAACTGTGTTTCTTCCTTAATCACTAAGTTATAAACTAATTTACACTCAATTTGAGTTTTAAGATTTCAAAGGGATACATTATTGAAAATGGAGTTTCTTCTTTAATCACTAAGTTATCACCTAATTTACACTCAATTTGAATTTTAAGATTTCAAATGGATTCATTATTGAAAAATGAGTTAATTCCTTAATCACTAAGTTATTAACTAATTTACACTCAATTTGAGTTTTAATATTTCAAAAGGATACATTAATGAAAATGGTGTTTCTTACTTAATCAAAAAGTATTAACCTAATTTACATTCAATTTGAGTTTTAATATTTCAAAAGGATACATTATTGAAAACTGTGTTTCTTCCTTAATCACTAAGTTATAAACTAATTTACACTCAATTTGAGTTTTAAGATTTCAAAGGGATACATTATTGAAAATGGAGTTTATTCCTTAATCACTAAGTTAACACCAAATTTACACTCAATTTGAGTTTTAAGATTTCAAATGGATTCATTATTGAAAAATGAGTTAATTCCTTAATCACTAAGTTATTAACTAATTTACACTCAATTTGAGTTTTAATATTTCAAAAGGATACATTATTGAAAATGGTGTTTCTTACTTAATCACAACGTATTAACCTAATTTACATTCAATTTGAGTTTTAATATTTCAAAAGGATACATTATTGAAAACTGTCTTTCTTCCTTAATCACTAAGTTATAAACTAATTTACACTCAATTTGAGTTTTAAGATTTCAAAGGGATACATTATTGAAAATGGAGTTTCTTCCTTAATCACTAAGTTATCACCTAATTTACACTCAATTTGAGTTTTAAGATTTCAAATGGATTGATTATTGAAAAATGAGTTAATTCCTTACTCACTAAGTTATTAAGTAATTTACATTCAATTTGAGTTTTCAGATTTCAAAAGGATAACTTATTGAAAATGGAGTTTCTTCCTTAATCACTAAGTATTAACCTAATTTACATTCAATTTGAGTTTTAATATTTCAAAAGGACACATTATTGAAAACTGTGTTTCTTCCTTAATCACTAAGTTATAAACTAATTTACACTCAATTTGAGTTTTAAGATTTCAAAGAGATACATTATTGAAAATGGAGTTTCTTCTTTAATCACTAAGTTATCACCTAATTTACACTCAATTTGAATTTTAAGATTTCAAATGGATTCATTATTGAAAAATGAGTTAATTCCTTAATCACTAAGTTATTAACTAATTTACACTCAATTTGAGTTTTAATATTTCAAAAGGATACATTAATGAAAATGGTGTTTCTTACTTAATCAAAAAGTATTAACCTAATTTACATTCAATTTGAGTTTTAATATTTCAAAAGGATACATTATTGAAAACTGTGTTTCTTCCTTAATCACTAAGTTATAAACTAATTTACACTCAATTTGAGTTTTAAGATTTCAAAGGGATACATTATTGAAAATGGAGTTTATTCCTTAATCACTAAGTTAACACCAAATTTACACTCAATTTGAGTTTTAAGATTTCAAATGGATTCATTATTGAAAAATGAGTTAATTCCTTAATCACTAAGTTATTAACTAATTTACACTCAATTTGAGTTTTAATATTTCAAAAGGATACATTATTGAAAATGGTGTTTCTTACTTAATCACAACGTATTAACCTAATTTACATTCAATTTGAGTTTTAATATTTCAAAAGGATACATTATTGAAAACTGTGTTTCTTCCTTAATCACTAAGTTATAAACTAATTTACACTCAATTTGAGTTTTAAGATTTCAAAGGGATACATTATTGAAAATGGAGTTTCTTCCTTAATCACTAAGTTATCACCTAATTTACACTCAATTTGAGTTTTAAGATTTCAAATGGATTGATTATTGAAAAATGAGTTAATTCCTTACTCACTAAGTTATTAAGTAATTTACATTCAATTTGAGTTTTCAGATTTCAAAAGGATAACTTATTGAAAATGGAGTTTCTTCCTTAATCACTAAGTATTAACCTAATTTACATTCAATTTGAGTTTTAATATTTCAAAAGGACACATTATTGAAAACTGTGTTTCTTCCTTAATCACTAAGTTATAAACTAATTTACACTCAATTTGAGTTTTAAGATTTCAAAGTGATACATTATTGAAAATGGAGTTTCTTCCTTAATCACTAAGTTATCACCTAATTTACACCCAATTTGAGTTTTAAGATTTCAAATGGATTCATTATTGAAAAATGAGTTAATTCCTTAATCACTAAGTTATTAACTAATTTACACTCAATTTGATTTTTAATATTTCAAAAGGATACATTATTGAAAATGGTGTTTCTTACTTAATCACAAAGTATTAACCTAATTTACATTCAATTTTAGTTTTAATATTTCAAAAGGATACATTATTGAAAACTGTGTTTCTTCCTTAATCACTAAGTTATAAACTAATTTACACTCAATTTGAGTTTTAAGATTTCAAAGGGATACAATATTGAAAATGGAGTTTCTTCTTTAATCACTAAGTTATCACCTAATTTAAACTCCATTTGAATTTTAAGATTTCAAATGGATTCATTATTGAAAAATGTGTTAATTCCTTAATCACTAAGTTATTAACTAATTTACACTCAATTTGAGTTTTAATATTTCAAAAGGATACATTAATGAAAATGGTGTTTCTTACTTAATCAAAAAGTATTAACTTAATTTACATTCAATTTGAGTTTTAATATTTCAAAAGGATACATTATTGAAAACTGTGTTTCTTCCTTAATCACTAAGTTATAAACTAATTTACACTCAATTTGAGTTTTAAGATTTCAAAGGGATACATTATTGAAAATGGAGTTTCTTCCTTAATCACTAAGTTATCACCTAATTTACACTCAATTTGAGTTTTAAGATTTCAAATGGATTCATTATTGAAAAATGAGTTAATTCCTTAATCACTAAGTTATTAACTAATTTACATTCAATTTGAGTTTTAAGATTTCAAAAGGATAACTTATTGAAAATGGAGTTTCTTCCTTAATCACTAAGTATTAACCTAATTTACATTCAATTTGAGTTTTAATATTTCAAAAGGATACATTATTGAAAACTGTGTTTCTTCCTTAATCACTAAGTTATAAACTAATTTACACTCAATTTGAGTTTTAAGATTTCAAAGTGATACATTATTGAAAATGGAGTTTCTTCCTTAATCACTAAGTTATCACCTAATTTACACCCAATTTGAGTTTTAAGATTTCAAATGGATTCATTATTTAAAAATGAGTTAATTCCTTAATCACTAAGTTATTAACTAATTTACACTCAATTAGAGTTTTAATATTTCAAAAGGATACATTATTGAAAATGGTGTTTCTTACTTAATCACAAAGTATTAACCTAATTTACATTCAATTTTAGTTTTAATATTTCAAAAGGATACATTATTGAAAACTGTGTTTCTTCCTTAATCACTAAGTTATAAACTAATTTACACTCAATTTGAGTTTTAAGATTTCAAAGGGATACATTATTGAAAATGGAGTTTCTTCCTTAATCACTATGTTAACACCTAATTTACACTCAATTTGAGTTTTAAGATTTAAAATGGATTCATTATTGAAAAATGAGTTAATTCCTTAATCACTAAGTTATTAACTAATTTACACTCAATTTGAGTTTTAATATTTCAAAAGGATACATTATTGAAAATGGTGTTTCTTACTTAATCCCAAAGTATTAACCTAATTTACATTCAATTTGAGTTTTAATATTTCAAAAGGATACATTATTGAAAACTGTGTTTCTTCCTTAATCACTAAGTTATAAACTAATTTACACTCAATTTGAGTTTTAAGATTTCAAAGGGATACATTATTGAAAATGGAGTTTCTTCCTTAATCACTAAGTTATCACCTAATTTACACTCAATTTGAGTTTTAAGATTTCAAATGGATTCATTATTGAAAAATGAGTTAATTCCTTAATCACTAAGTTATTAACTAATTTACATTCAATTTGAGTTTTAAGATTTCAAAAGGATAACTTATTGAAAATGGAGTTTCTTCCTTAATCACTAAGTATTAACCTAATTTACATTCAATTTGAGTTTTAATATTTCAAAAGGATACATTATTGAAAACTGTGTTTCTTCCTTAATCACTAAGTTATAAACTAATTTACACTCAATTTGAGTTTTAAGATTTCAAAGTGATACATTATTGAAAATGGAGTTTCTTCCTTAATCACTAAGTTATCACCTAATTTACACCCAATTTGAGTTTTAAGATTTCAATTGGATTCATTATTGAAAAATTAGTTAATTCCTTAATCACTAAGTTATTAACTAATTTACACTCAATTTGAGTTTTAAGATTTCAAATGGATTCATTATTGAAAAATGAGTTAATTCCTTAATCACTAAGTTATTAACTAATTTACACTCAATTTGAGTTTTAATATTTCAAAAGGATACATTATTGAAAATTGTGTTTCTTACTTAATCACAAAGTATTAACCTAATTTACATTCAATTTGAGTTTTAAGATTTCAAATGGATTCATTATTGAAAAATGAGTTAATTCCTTAATCACTAAGTTATTAACTAATTTACACACAATTTTAGTTTTAAGATTTCAAAAGGATACATTATTGAAAATGGTGTTTCTTACTTAATCACAAAGTATTAACCTAATTTACATTCAATTTGAGTTTTAATATTTCAAAAGGATACATTATTGAAAACTGTGTTTCTTCCTTAATCACTAAGTTATAAACTAATTTACACTCAATTTGAGTTTTAAGATTTCAAAGTGATACATTATTGAAAATGGAGTTTCTTCCTTAATCACTAAGTTATCACCTAATTTACACCCAATTTGAGTTTTAAGATTTCAAATGGATTCATTATTGAAAAATGAGTTAATTCCTTAATCACTAAGTTATTAACTAATTTACACTCAATTTGAGTTTTAATATTTCAAAAGGATACATTATTGAAAATGGTGTTTCTTACTTAATCACAAAGTATTAACCTAATTTACATTCAATTTTAGTTTTAATATTTCAAAAGGATACATTATTGAAAACTGTGTTTCTTCCTTAATCACTAAGTTATAAACTAATTTACACTCAATTTGAGTTTTAAGATTTCAAAGGGATACATTATTGAAAATAGAGTTTCTTCCTTAATCACTATGTTAACACCTAATTTACACTCAATTTGAGTTTTAAGATTTAAAATGGATTCATTATTGAAAAATGAGTTAATTCCTTAATCACTAAGTTATTAACTAATTTACACTCAATTTGAGTTTTAATATTTCAAAAGGATACATTATTGAAAATGGTGTTTCTTACTTAATCCCAAAGTATTAACCTAATTTACATTCAATTTGAGTTTTAATATTTCAAAAGGATACATTATTGAAAACTGTGTTTCTTCCTTAATCACTAAGTTATAAACTAATTTACACTCAATTTGAGTTTTAAGATTTCAAAGGGATACATTATTGAAAATGGAGTTTCTTCCTTAATCACTAAGTTATCACCTAATTTACACTCAATTTGAGTTTTAAGATTTCAAATGGATTCATTATTGAAAAATGAGTTAATTCCTTAATCACTAAGTTATTAACTAATTTACATTCAATTTGAGTTTTAAGATTTCAAAAGGATAACTTATTGAAAATGGAGTTTCTTCCTTAATCACTAAGTATTAACCTAATTTACATTCAATTTGAGTTTTAATATTTCAAAAGGATACATTATTGAAAACTGTGTTTCTTCCTTAATCACTAAGTTATAAACTAATTTACACTCAATTTGAGTTTTAAGATTTCAAAGTGATACATTATTGAAAATGGAGTTTCTTCCTTAATCACTAAGTTATCACCTAATTTACACCCAATTTGAGTTTTAAGATTTCAATTGGATTCATTATTGAAAAATTAGTTAATTCCTTAATCACTAAGTTATTAACTAATTTACACTCAATTTGAGTTTTAAGATTTCAAATGGATTCATTATTGAAAAATAAGTTAATTCCTTAATCACTAAGTTATTAACTAATTTACACTCAATTTGAGTTTTAATATTTCAAAAGGATACATTATTGAAAATTGTGTTTCTTACTTAATCACAAAGTATTAACCTAATTTACATTCAATTTGAGTTTTAAGATTTCAAATGGATTCATTATTGAAAAATGAGTTAATTCCTTAATCACTAAGTTATTAACTAATTTACACACAATTTTAGTTTTAAGATTTCAAAAGGATACATTATTGAAAATGGTGTTTCTTACTTAATCACAAAGTATTAACCTAATTTACATTCAATTTGAGTTTTAATATTTCAAAAGGATACATTATTGAAAACTGTGTTTCTTCCTTAATCACTAAGTTATAAACTAATTTACACTCAATTTGAGTTTTAAGATTTCAAAGTGATACATTATTGAAAATGGAGTTTCTTCCTTAATCACTAAGTTATCACCTAATTTACACCCAATTTGAGTTTTAAGATTTCAAATGGATTCATTATTGAAAAATGAGTTAATTCCTTAATCACTAAGTTATTAACTAATTTACACTCAATTTGAGTTTTAATATTTCAAAAGGATACATTATTGAAAATGGTGTTTCTTACTTAATCACAAAGTATTAACCTAATTTACATTCAATTTTAGTTTTAATATTTCAAAAGGATACATTATTGAAAACTGTGTTTCTTCCTTAATCACTAAGTTATAAACTAATTTACACTCAATTTGAGTTTTAAGATTTCAAAGGGATACAATATTGAAAATGGAGTTTCTTCTTTAATCACTAAGTTATCACCTAATTTAAACTCCATTTGAATTTTAAGATTTCAAATGGATTCATTATTGAAAAATGTGTTAATTCCTTAATCACTAAGTTATTAACTAATTTACACTCAATTTGAGTTTTAATATTTCAAAAGGATACATTAATGAAAATGGTGTTTCTTACTTAATCAAAAAGTATTAACTTAATTTACATTCAATTTGAGTTTTAATATTTCAAAAGGATACATTATTGAAAACTGTGTTTCTTCCTTAATCACTAAGTTATAAACTAATTTACACTCAATTTGAGTTTTAAGATTTCAAAGGGATACATTATTGAAAATGGAGTTTCTTCCTTAATCACTAAGTTATCACCTAATTTACACTCAATTTGAGTTTTAAGATTTCAAATGGATTCATTATTGAAAAATGAGTTAATTCCTTAATCACTAAGTTATTAACTAATTTACATTCAATTTGAGTTTTAAGATTTCAAAAGGATAACTTATTGAAAATGGAGTTTCTTCCTTAATCACTAAGTATTAACCTAATTTACATTCAATTTGAGTTTTAATATTTCAAAAGGATACATTATTGAAAACTGTGTTTCTTCCTTAATCACTAAGTTATAAACTAATTTACACTCAATTTGAGTTTTAAGATTTCAAAGTGATACATTATTGAAAATGGAGTTTCTTCCTTAATCACTAAGTTATCACCTAATTTACACCCAATTTGAGTTTTAAGATTTCAAATGGATTCATTATTTAAAAATGAGTTAATTCCTTAATCACTAAGTTATTAACTAATTTACACTCAATTAGAGTTTTAATATTTCAAAAGGATACATTATTGAAAATGGTGTTTCTTACTTAATCACAAAGTATTAACCTAATTTACATTCAATTTTAGTTTTAATATTTCAAAAGGATACATTATTGAAAACTGTGTTTCTTCCTTAATCACTAAGTTATAAACTAATTTACACTCAATTTGAGTTTTAAGATTTCAAAGGGATACATTATTGAAAATAGAGTTTCTTCCTTAATCACTATGTTAACACCTAATTTACACTCAATTTGAGTTTTAAGATTTAAAATGGATTCATTATTGAAAAATGAGTTAATTCCTTAATCACTAAGTTATTAACTAATTTACACTCAATTTGAGTTTTAATATTTCAAAAGGATACATTATTGAAAATGGTGTTTCTTACTTAATCCCAAAGTATTAACCTAATTTACATTCAATTTGAGTTTTAATATTTCAAAAGGATACATTATTGAAAACTGTGTTTCTTCCTTAATCACTAAGTTATAAACTAATTTACACTCAATTTGAGTTTTAAGATTTCAAAGGGATACATTATTGAAAATGGAGTTTCTTCCTTAATCACTAAGTTATCACCTAATTTACACTCAATTTGAGTTTTAGGATTTCAAATGGATTCATTATTGAAAAATGAGTTAATTCCTTAATCACTAAGTTATTAACTAATTTACATTCAATTTGAGTTTTAAGATTTCAAAAGGATAACTTATTGAAAATGGAGTTTCTTCCTTAATCACTAAGTATTAACCTAATTTACATTCAATTTGAGTTTTAATATTTCAAAAGGATACATTATTGAAAACTGTGTTTCTTCCTTAATCACTAAGTTATAAACTAATTTACACTCAATTTGAGTTTTAAGATTTCAAAGTGATACATTATTGAAAATGGAGTTTCTTCCTTAATCACTAAGTTATCACCTAATTTACACCCAATTTGAGTTTTAAGATTTCAATTGGATTCATTATTGAAAAATTAGTTAATTCCTTAATCACTAAGTTATTAACTAATTTACACTCAATTTGAGTTTTAAGATTTCAAATGGATTCATTATTGAAAAATGAGTTAATTCCTTAATCACTAAGTTATTAACTAATTTACACTCAATTTGAGTTTTAATATTTCAAAAGGATACATTATTGAAAATTGTGTTTCTTACTTAATCACAAAGTATTAACCTAATTTACATTCAATTTGAGTTTTAAGATTTCAAATGGATTCATTATTGAAAAATGAGTTAATTCCTTAATCACTAAGTTATTAACTAATTTACACACAATTTTAGTTTTAAGATTTCAAAAGGATACATTATTGAAAATGGTGTTTCTTACTTAATCACAAAGTATTAACCTAATTTACATTCAATTTGAGTTTTAATATTTCAAAAGGATACATTATTGAAAACTGTGTTTCTTCCTTAATCACTAAGTTATAAACTAATTTACACTCAATTTGAGTTTTAAGATTTCAAAGTGATACATTATTGAAAATGGAGTTTCTTCCTTAATCACTAAGTTATCACCTAATTTACACCCAATTTGAGTTTTAAGATTTCAAATGGATTCATTATTGAAAAATGAGTTAATTCCTTAATCACTAAGTTATTAACTAATTTACACTCAATTTGAGTTTTAATATTTCAAAAGGATACATTATTGAAAATGGTGTTTCTTACTTAATCACAAAGTATTAACCTAATTTACATTCAATTTTAGTTTTAATATTTCAAAAGGATACATTATTGAAAACTGTGTTTCTTCCTTAATCACTAAGTTATAAACTAATTTACACTCAATTTGAGTTTTAAGATTTCAAAGGGATACAATATTGAAAATGGAGTTTCTTCTTTAATCACTAAGTTATCACCTAATTTAAACTCCATTTGAATTTTAAGATTTCAAATGGATTCATTATTGAAAAATGTGTTAATTCCTTAATCACTAAGTTATTAACTAATTTACACTCAATTTGAGTTTTAATATTTCAAAAGGATACATTAATGAAAATGGTGTTTCTTACTTAATCAAAAAGTATTAACTTAATTTACATTCAATTTGAGTTTTAATATTTCAAAAGGATACATTATTGAAAACTGTGTTTCTTCCTTAATCACTAAGTTATAAACTAATTTACACTCAATTTGAGTTTTAAGATTTCAAAGGGATACATTATTGAAAATGGAGTTTCTTCCTTAATCACTAAGTTATCACCTAATTTACACTCAATTTGAGTTTTAAGATTTCAAATGGATTCATTATTGAAAAATGAGTTAATTCCTTAATCACTAAGTTATTAACTAATTTACATTCAATTTGAGTTTTAAGATTTCAAAAGGATAACTTATTGAAAATGGAGTTTCTTCCTTAATCACTAAGTATTAACCTAATTTACATTCAATTTGAGTTTTAATATTTCAAAAGGATACATTATTGAAAACTGTGTTTCTTCCTTAATCACTAAGTTATAAACTAATTTACACTCAATTTGAGTTTTAAGATTTCAAAGTGATACATTATTGAAAATGGAGTTTCTTCCTTAATCACTAAGTTATCACCTAATTTACACCCAATTTGAGTTTTAAGATTTCAAATGGATTCATTATTTAAAAATGAGTTAATTCCTTAATCACTAAGTTATTAACTAATTTACACTCAATTAGAGTTTTAATATTTCAAAAGGATACATTATTGAAAATGGTGTTTCTTACTTAATCACAAAGTATTAACCTAATTTACATTCAATTTTAGTTTTAATATTTCAAAAGGATACATTATTGAAAACTGTGTTTCTTCCTTAATCACTAAGTTATAAACTAATTTACACTCAATTTGAGTTTTAAGATTTCAAAGGGATACATTATTGAAAATAGAGTTTCTTCCTTAATCACTATGTTAACACCTAATTTACACTCAATTTGAGTTTTAAGATTTAAAATGGATTCATTATTGAAAAATGAGTTAATTCCTTAATCACTAAGTTATTAACTAATTTACACTCAATTTGAGTTTTAATATTTCAAAAGGATACATTATTGAAAATGGTGTTTCTTACTTAATCCCAAAGTATTAACCTAATTTACATTCAATTTGAGTTTTAATATTTCAAAAGGATACATTATTGAAAACTGTGTTTCTTCCTTAATCACTAAGTTATAAACTAATTTACACTCAATTTGAGTTTTAAGATTTCAAAGGGATACATTATTGAAAATGGAGTTTCTTCCTTAATCACTAAGTTATCACCTAATTTACACTCAATTTGAGTTTTAAGATTTCAAATGGATTCATTATTGAAAAATGAGTTAATTCCTTAATCACTAAGTTATTAACTAATTTACATTCAATTTGAGTTTTAAGATTTCAAAAGGATAACTTATTGAAAATGGAGTTTCTTCCTTAATCACTAAGTATTAACCTAATTTACATTCAATTTGAGTTTTAATATTTCAAAAGGATACATTATTGAAAACTGTGTTTCTTCCTTAATCACTAAGTTATAAACTAATTTACACTCAATTTGAGTTTTAAGATTTCAAAGTGATACATTATTGAAAATGGAGTTTCTTCCTTAATCACTAAGTTATCACCTAATTTACACCCAATTTGAGTTTTAAGATTTCAATTGGATTCATTATTGAAAAATTAGTTAATTCCTTAATCACTAAGTTATTAACTAATTTACACTCAATTTGAGTTTTAAGATTTCAAATGGATTCATTATTGAAAAATGAGTTAATTCCTTAATCACTAAGTTATTAACTAATTTACACTCAATTTGAGTTTTAATATTTCAAAAGGATACATTATTGAAAATTGTGTTTCTTACTTAATCACAAAGTATTAACCTAATTTACATTCAATTTGAGTTTTAAGATTTCAAATGGATTCATTATTGAAAAATGAGTTAATTCCTTAATCACTAAGTTATTAACTAATTTACACACAATTTTAGTTTTAAGATTTCAAAAGGATACATTATTGAAAATGGTGTTTCTTACTTAATCACAAAGTATTAACCTAATTTACATTCAATTTGAGTTTTAATATTTCAAAAGGATACATTATTGAAAACTGTGTTTCTTCCTTAATCACTAAGTTATAAACTAATTTACACTCAATTTGAGTTTTAAGATTTCAAAGTGATACATTATTGAAAATGGAGTTTCTTCCTTAATCACTAAGTTATCACCTAATTTACACCCAATTTGAGTTTTAAGATTTCAATTGGATTCATTATTGAAAAATTAGTTAATTCCTTAATCACTAAGTTATTAACTAATTTACACTCAATTTGAGTTTTAAGATTTCAAATGGATTCATTATTGAAAAATGAGTTAATTCCTTAATCACTAAGTTATTAACTAATTTACACTCAATTTGAGTTTTAATATTTCAAAAGGATACATTATTGAAAATTGTGTTTCTTACTTAATCACAAAGTATTAACCTAATTTACATTCAATTTGAGTTTTAAGATTTCAAATGGATTCATTATTGAAAAATGAGTTAATTCCTTAATCACTAAGTTATTAACTAATTTACACTCAATTTGAGTTTTAATATTTCAAAAGGATACATTATTGAAAATGGTGTTTCTTACTTAATCACAAAGTATTAACCTAATTTACATTCAATTTGAGTTTTAATATTTCAAAAGGATACATTATTGAAAACTGTGTTTCTTCCTTAATCACTAAGTTATAAACTAATTTACACTCAATTTGAGTTTTAAGATTTCAAAGTGATACATTATTGAAAATGGAGTTTCTTCCTTAATCACTAAGTTATCACCTAATTTACACCCAATTTGAGTTTTAAGATTTCAAATGGATTCATTATTGAAAAATTAGTTAATTCCTTAATCACTAAGTTATTAACTAATTTACACTCAATTTGAGTTTTAATATTTCAAAAGGATACATTATTGAAAATGGTGTTTCTTACTTAATCACAAAGTATTAACCTAATTTACATTCAATTTTAGTTTTAATATTTCAAAAGGATACATTATTGAAAACTGTGTTTCTTCCTTAATCACTAAGTTATAAACTAATTTACACTCAATTTGAGTTTTAAGATTTCAAAGGGATACAATATTGAAAATGGAGTTTCTTCTTTAATCACTAAGTTATCACCTAATTTAAACTCCATTTGAATTTTAAGATTTCAAATGGATTCATTATTGCAAAATGTGTTAATTCCTTAATCACTAAGTTATTAACTAATTTACACTCAATTTGAGTTTTAATATTTCAAAAGGATACATTAATGAAAATGGTGTTTCTTACTTAATCAAAAAGTATTAACTTAATTTACATTCAATTTGAGTTTTAATATTTCAAAAGGATACATTATTGAAAACTGTGTTTCTTCCTTAATCACTAAGTTATAAACTAATTTACACTCAATTTGAGTTTTAAGATTTCAAAGGGATACATTATTGAAAATGGAGTTTCTTCCTTAATCACTAAGTTATCACCTAATTTACACTCAATTTGAGTTTTAAGATTTCAAATGGATTCATTATTGAAAAATGAGTTAATTCCTTAATCACTAAGTTATTAACTAATTTACATTCAATTTGAGTTTTAAGATTTCAAAAGGATAACTTATTGAAAATGGAGTTTCTTCCTTAATCACTAAGTATTAACCTAATTTACATTCAATTTGAGTTTTAATATTTCAAAAGGATACATTATTGAAAACTGTGTTTCTTCCTTAATCACTAAGTTATAAACTAATTTACACTCAATTTGAGTTTTAAGATTTCAAAGTGATACATTATTGAAAATGGAGTTTCTTCCTTAATCACTAAGTTATCACCTAATTTACACCCAATTTGAGTTTTAAGATTTCAAATGGATTCATTATTTAAAAATGAGTTAATTCCTTAATCACTAAGTTATTAACTAATTTACACTCAATTAGAGTTTTAATATTTCAAAAGGATACATTATTGAAAATGGTGTTTCTTACTTAATCACAAAGTATTAACCTAATTTACATTCAATTTTAGTTTTAATATTTCAAAAGGATACATTATTGAAAACTGTGTTTCTTCCTTAATCACTAAGTTATAAACTAATTTACACTGAATTTGAGTTTTAAGATTTCAAAGGGATACATTATTGAAAATAGAGTTTCTTCCTTAATCACTATGTTAACACCTAATTTACACTCAATTTGAGTTTTAAGATTTAAAATGGATTCATTATTGAAAAATGAGTTAATTCCTTAATCACTAAGTTATTAACTAATTTACACTCAATTTGAGTTTTAATATTTCAAAAGGATACATTATTGAAAATGGTGTTTCTTACTTAATCCCAAAGTATTAACCTAATTTACATTCAATTTGAGTTTTAATATTTCAAAAGGATACATTATTGAAAACTGTGTTTCTTCCTTAATCACTAAGTTATAAACTAATTTACACTCAATTTGAGTTTTAAGATTTCAAAGGGATACATTATTGAAAATGGAGTTTCTTCCTTAATCACTAAGTTATCACCTAATTTACACTCAATTTGAGTTTTAAGATTTCAAATGGATTCATTATTGAAAAATGAGTTAATTCCTTAATCACTAAGTTATTAACTAATTTACATTCAATTTGAGTTTTAAGATTTCAAAAGGATAACTTATTGAAAATGGAGTTTCTTCCTTAATCACTAAGTATTAACCTAATTTACATTCAATTTGAGTTTTAATATTTCAAAAGGATACATTATTGAAAACTGTGTTTCTTCCTTAATCACTAAGTTATAAACTAATTTACACTCAATTTGAGTTTTAAGATTTCAAAGTGATACATTATTGAAAATGGAGTTTCTTCCTTAATCACTAAGTTATCACCTAATTTACACCCAATTTGAGTTTTAAGATTTCAATTGGATTCATTATTGAAAAATTAGTTAATTCCTTAATCACTAAGTTATTAACTAATTTACACTCAATTTGAGTTTTAAGATTTCAAATGGATTCATTATTGAAAAATGAGTTAATTCCTTAATCACTAAGTTATTAACTAATTTACACTCAATTTGAGTTTTAATATTTCAAAAGGATACATTATTGAAAATGGTGTTTCTTACTTAATCACAAAGTATTAACCTAATTTACATTCAATTTGAGTTTTAATATTTCAAAAGGATACATTATTGAAAACTGTGTTTCTTCCTTAATCACTAAGTTATAAACTAATTTACACTCAATTTGAGTTTTAAGATTTCAAAGTGATACATTATTGAAAATGGAGTTTCTTCCTTAATCACTAAGTTATCACCTAATTTACACCCAATTTGAGTTTTAAGATTTCAAATGGATTCATTATTTAAAAATGAGTTAATTCCTTAATCACTAAGTTATTAACTAATTTACACTCAATTAGAGTTTTAATATTTCAAAAGGATACATTATTGAAAATGGTGTTTCTTACTTAATCACAAAGTATTAACCTAATTTACATTCAATTTTAGTTTTAATATTTCAAAAGGATACATTATTGAAAACTGTGTTTCTTCCTTAATCACTAAGTTATAAACTAATTTACACTCAATTTGAGTTTTAAGATTTCAAAGGGATACATTATTGAAAATGGAGTTTCTTCTTTAATCACTAAGTTATCACCTAATTTACACTCAATTTGAATTTTAAGATTTCAAATGGATTCATTATTGAAAAATGAGTTAATTCCTTAATCACTAAGTTATTAACTAATTTACACTCAATTTGAGTTTTAATATTTCAAAAGGATGCATTAATGAAAATGGTGTTTCTTACTTAATCAAAAAGTATTAACCTAATTTACATTCAATTTGAGTTTTAATATTTCAAAAGGATACATTATTGAAAACTGTGTTTCTTCCTTAATCACTAAGTTATAAACTAATTTACACTCAATTTGAGTTTTAAGATTTAAAATGGATTCATTATTGAAAAATGAGTTAATTCCTTAATCACTAAGTTATTAACTAATTTACACTCAATTTGAGTTTTAATATTTCAAAAGGATACATTATTGAAAATGGTGTTTCTTACTTAATCCCAAAGTATTAACCTAATTTACATTCAATTTGAGTTTTAATATTTCAAAAGGATACATTATTGAAAACTGTGTTTCTTCCTTAATCACTAAGTTATAAACTAATTTACACTCAATTTGAGTTTTAAGATTTCAAAGGGATACATTATTGAAAATGGAGTTTCTTCCTTAATCACTAAGTTATCACCTAATTTACACTCAATTTGAGTTTTAAGATTTCAAATGGATTCATTATTGAAAAATGAGTTAATTCCTTAATCACTAAGTTATTAACTAATTTACATTCAATTTGAGTTTTAAGATTTCAAAAGGATAACTTATTGAAAATGGAGTTTCTTCCTTAATAACTAAGTATTAACCTAATTTACATTCAATTTGAGTTTTAATATTTCAAAAGGATACATTATTGAAAACTGTGTTTCTTCCTTAATCACTAAGTTATAAACTAATTTACACTCAATTTGAGTTTTAAGATTTCAAAGGGATACATTATTGAAAATGGAGTTTCTTCCTTAATCACTAAGTTATCACCTAATTTACACCCAATTTGAGTTTTAAGATTTCAATTGGATTCATTATTGAAAAATTAGTTAATTCCTTAATCACTAAGTTATTAACTAATTTACACTCAATTTGAGTTTTAAGATTTCAAATGGATTCATTATTGAAAAATGAGTTAATTCCTTAATCACTAAGTTATAAACTAATTTACACTCAATTTGAGTTTTAAGATTTCAAAGGGATACATTATTGAAAATGGAGTTTCTTCCTTAATCACTAAGTTATCACCTAATTTACACTCAATTTGAGTTTTAAGATTTCAAATGGATTCATTATTGAAAAATGAGTTAATTCCTTAATCACTAAGTTATTAACTAATTTACATTCAATTTGAGTTTTAAGATTTCAAAAGGATAACTTATTGAAAATGGAGTTTCTTCCTTAATAACTAAGTATTAACCTAATTTACATTCAATTTGAGTTTTAATATTTCAAAAGGATACATTATTGAAAACTGTGTTTCTTCCTTAATCACTAAGTTATAAACTAATTTACACTCAATTTGAGTTTTAAGATTTCAAAGTGATACATTATTGAAAATGGAGTTTCTTCCTTAAACACTAAGTTATCACCTAATTTACACCCAATTTGAGTTTTAAGATTTCAATTGGATTCATTATTGAAAAATTAGTTAATTCCTTAATCACTAAGTTATTAACTAATTTACACTCAATTTGAGTTTTAAGATTTCAAATGGATTCATTATTGAAAAATGAGTTAATTCCTTAATCACTAAGTTATTAACTAATTTACACTCAATTTGAGTTTTAATATTTCAAAAGGATACATTATTGAAAATTGTGTTTCTTACTTAATCACAAAGTATTAACCTAATTTACATTCAATTTGAGTTTTAAGATTTCAAATGGATTCATTATTGAAAAATGAGTTAATTCCTTAATCACTAAGTTATTAACTAATTTACACACAATTTTAGTTTTAAGATTTCAAAAGGATACATTATTGAAAATGGTGTTTCTTACTTAATCACAAAGTATTAACCTAATTTACATTCAATTTGAGTTTTAATATTTCAAACGGATACATTATTGAAAACTGTGTTTCTTCCTTAATCACTAAGTTATAAACTAATTTACACTCAATTTGAGTTTTAAGATTTCAAAGTGATACATTATTGAAAATGGAGTTTCTTCCTTAATCACTAAGTTATCACCTAATTTACACCCAATTTGAGTTTTAAGATTTCAAATGGATTCATTATTGAAAAATGAGTTAATTCCTTAATCACTAAGTTATTAACTAATTTACACTCAATTTGAGTTTTAATATTTCAAAAGGATACATTATTGAAAATGGTGTTTCTTACTTAATCACAAAGTATTAACCTAATTTACATCCAATTTTAGTTTTAATATTTCAAAAGGATACATTATTGAAAACTGTGTTTCTTCCTTAATCACTAACTTATAAACTAATTTACACTCAATTTGAGTTTTAAGATTTCAAAGGGATACATTATTGAAAATGGAGTTTCTTCTTTAATCACTAAGTTATCACCTAATTTACACTCAATTTGAATTTTAAGATTTCAAATGGATTCATTATTGAAAAATGAGTTAATTCCTTAATCACTAAGTTATTAACTAATTTACACTCAATTTGAGTTTTAATATTTCAAAAGGATACATTAATGAAAATGGTGTTTCTTACTTAATCAAAAAGTATTAACCTAATTTACATTCAATTTGAGTTTTAATATTTCAAAAGGATACATTATTGAAAACTGTGTTTCTTCCTTAATCACTAAGTTATAAACTAATTTACACTCAATTTGAGTTTTAAGATTTCAAAGTGATACATTATTGAAAATGGAGTTTCTTCCTTAATCACTAAGTTATCACCTAATTTACACCCAATTTGAGTTTTAAGATTTCAAATGGATTCATTATTTAAAAATGAGTTAATTCCTTAATCACTAAGTTATTAACTAATTTACACTCAATTTGAGTTTTAATATTTCAAAAGGATGCATTAATGAAAATGGTGTTTCTTACTTAATCAAAAAGTATTAACCTAATTTACATTCAATTTGAGTTTTAATATTTCAAAAGGATACATTATTGAAAACTGTGTTTCTTCCTTAATCACTAAGTTATAAACTAATTTACACTCAATTTGAGTTTTAAGATTTCAAAGGGATACATTATTGAAAATGGAGTTTCTTCCTTAATCACTATGTTAACACCTAATTTACACTCAATTTGAGTTTTAAGATTTAAAATGGATTCATTATTGAAAAATGAGTTAATTCCTTAATCACTAAGTTATTAACTAATTTACACTCAATTTGAGTTTTAATATTTCAAAAGGATACATTATTGAAAATGGTGTTTCTTACTTAATCCCAAAGTATTAACCTAATTTACATTCAATTTGAGTTTTAATATTTCAAAAGGATACATTATTGAAAACTGTGTTTCTTCCTTAATCACTAAGTTATAAACTAATTTACACTCAATTTGAGTTTTAAGATTTCAAAGGGATACATTATTGAAAATGGAGTTTCTTCCTTAATCACTAAGTTATCACCTAATTTACACCCAATTTGAGTTTTAAGATTTCAAATGGATTCATTATTTAAAAATGAGTTAATTCCTTAATCACTAAGTTATTAACTAATTTACACTCAATTAGAGTTTTAATATTTCAAAAGGATACATTATTGAAAATGGTGTTTCTTACTTAATCACAAAGTATTAACCTAATTTACATTCAATTTTAGTTTTAATATTTCAAAAGGATACATTATTGAAAACTGTGTTTCTTCCTTAATCACTAAGTTATAAACTAATTTACACTCAATTTGAGTTTTAAGATTTCAAAGGGATACATTATTGAAAATGGAGTTTCTTCTTTAATCACTAAGTTATCACCTAATTTACACTCAATTTGAATTTTAAGATTTCAAATGGATTCATTATTGAAAAATGAGTTAATTCCTTAATCACTAAGTTATTAACTAATTTACACTCAATTTGAGTTTTAATATTTCAAAAGGATGCATTAATGAAAATGGTGTTTCTTACTTAATCAAAAAGTATTAACCTAATTTACATTCAATTTGAGTTTTAATATTTCAAAAGGATACATTATTGAAAACTGTGTTTCTTCCTTAATCACTAAGTTATAAACTAATTTACACTCAATTTGAGTTTTAAGATTTCAAAGGGATACATTATTGAAAATGGAGTTTCTTCCTTAATCACTGTGTTAACACCTAATTTACACTCAATTTGAGTTTTAAGATTTAAAATGGATTCATTATTGAAAAATGAGTTAATTCCTTAATCACTAAGTTATTAACTAATTTACACTCAATTTGAGTTTTAATATTTCAAAAGGATACATTATTGAAAATGGTGTTTCTTACTTAATCCCAAAGTATTAACCTAATTTACATTCAATTTGAGTTTTAATATTTCAAAAGGATACATTATTGAAAACTGTGTTTCTTCCTTAATCACTAAGTTATAAACTAATTTACACTCAATTTGAGTTTTAAGATTTCAAAGTGATACATTATTGAAAATGGAGTTTCTTCCTTAATCACTAAGTTATCACCTAATTTACACCCAATTTGAGTTTTAAGATTTCAAATGGATTCATTATTGAAAAATGAGTTAATTCCTTAATCACTAAGTTATTAACTAATTTACACTCAATTTGAGTTTTAATATTTCAAAAGGATACATTATTGAAAATGGTGTTTCTTACTTAATCCCAAAGTATTAACCTAATTTACATTCAATTTGAGTTTTAATATTTCAAAAGGATACATTATTGAAAACTGTGTTTCTTCCTTAATCACTAAGTTATAAACTAATTTACACTCAATTTGAGTTTTAAGATTTCAAAGGGATACATTATTGAAAATGGAGTTTCTTCCTTAATCACTAAGTTATCACCTAATTTACACTCAATTTGAGTTTTAAGATTTCAAATGGATTCATTATTGAAAAATGAGTTAATTCCTTAATCACTAAGTTATTAACTAATTTACATTCAATTTGAGTTTTAAGATTTCAAAAGGATAACTTATTGAAAATGGAGTTTCTTCCTTAATAACTAAGTATTAACCTAATTTACATTCAATTTGAGTTTTAATATTTCAAAAGGATACATTATTGAAAACTGTGTTTCTTCCTTAATCACTAAGTTATAAACTAATTTACACTCAATTTGAGTTTTAAGATTTCAAAGTGATACATTATTGAAAATGGAGTTTCTTCCTTAATCACTAAGTTATCACCTAATTTACACCCAATTTGAGTTTTAAGATTTCAATTGGATTCATTATTGAAAAATTAGTTAATTCCTTAATCACTAAGTTATTAACTAATTTACACTCAATTTGAGTTTTAAGATTTCAAATGGATTCATTATTGAAAAATGAGTTAATTCCTTAATCACTAAGTTATTAACTAATTTACACTCAATTTGAGTTTTAATATTTCAAAAGGATACATTATTGAAAATTGTGTTTCTTACTTAATCACAAAGTATTAACCTAATTTACATTCAATTTGAGTTTTAAGATTTCAAATGGATTCATTATTGAAAAATGAGCTAATTCCTTAATCACTAAGTTATTAACTAATTTACACACAATTTTAGTTTTAAGATTTCAAAAGGATACATTATTGAAAATGGTGTTTCTTACTTAATCACAAAGTATTAACCTAATTTACATTCAATTTGAGTTTTAATATTTCAAACGGATACATTATTGAAAACTGTGTTTCTTCCTTAATCACTAAGTTATAAACTAATTTACACTCAATTTGAGTTTTAAGATTTCAAAGGGATACATTATTGAAAATGGAGTTTCTTCTTTAATCACTAAGTTATCACCTAATTTACACTCAATTTGAATTTTAAGATTTCAAATGGATTCATTATTGAAAAATGAGTTAATTCCTTAATCACTAAGTTATTAACTAATTTACACTCAATTTGAGTTTTAATATTTCAAAAAGATACATTAATGAAAATGGTGTTTCTTACTTAATCAAAAAGTATTAACCTAATTTACATTCAATTTGAGTTTTAATATTTCAAAAGGATACATTATTGAAAACTGTGTTTCTTCCTTAATCACTAAGTTATAAACTAATTTACACTCAATTTGAGTTTTAAGATTTCAAAGTGATACATTATTGAAAATGGAGTTTCTTCCTTAATCACTAAGTTATCACCTAATTTACACCCAATTTGAGTTTTAAGATTTCAAATGGATTCATTATTTAAAAATGAGTTAATTCCTTAATCACTAAGTTATTAACTAATTTACACTCAATTTGAGTTTTAATATTTCAAAAGGATGCATTAATGAAAATGGTGTTTCTTACTTAATCAAAAAGTATTAACCTAATTTACATTCAATTTGAGTTTTAATATTTCAAAAGGATACATTATTGAAAACTGTGTTTCTTCCTTAATCACTAAGTTATAAACTAATTTACACTCAATTTGAGTTTTAAGATTTCAAAGGGATACATTATTGAAAATGGAGTTTCTTCCTTAATCACTATGTTAACACCTAATTTACACTCAATTTGAGTTTTAAGATTTAAAATGGATTCATTATTGAAAAATGAGTTAATTCCTTAATCACTAAGTTATTAACTAATTTACACTCAATTTGAGTTTTAATATTTCAAAAGGATACATTATTGAAAATGGTGTTTCTTACTTAATCCCAAAGTATTAACCTAATTTACATTCAATTTGAGTTTTAATATTTCAAAAGGATACATTATTGAAAACTGTGTTTCTTCCTTAATCACTAAGTTATAAACTAATTTACACTCAATTTGAGTTTTAAGATTTCAAAGGGATACATTATTGAAAATGGAGTTTCTTCCTTAATCACTAAGTTATCACCTAATTTACACCCAATTTGAGTTTTAAGATTTCAAATGGATTCATTATTTAAAAATGAGTTAATTCCTTAATCACTAAGTTATTAACTAATTTACACTCAATTAGAGTTTTAATATTTCAAAAGGATACATTATTGAAAATGGTGTTTCTTACTTAATCACAAAGTATTAACCTAATTTACATTCAATTTTAGTTTTAATATTTCAAAAGGATACATTATTGAAAACTGTGTTTCTTCCTTAATCACTAAGTTATAAACTAATTTACACTCAATTTGAGTTTTAAGATTTCAAAGGGATACATTATTGAAAATGGAGTTTCTTCTTTAATCACTAAGTTATCACCTAATTTACACTCAATTTGAATTTTAAGATTTCAAATGGATTCATTATTGAAAAATGAGTTAATTCCTTAATCACTAAGTTATTAACTAATTTACACTCAATTTGAGTTTTAATATTTCAAAAGGATGCATTAATGAAAATGGTGTTTCTTACTTAATCAAAAAGTATTAACCTAATTTACATTCAATTTGAGTTTTAATATTTCAAAAGGATACATTATTGAAAACTGTGTTTCTTCCTTAATCACTAAGTTATAAACTAATTTACACTCAATTTGAGTTTTAAGATTTCAAAGTGATACATTATTGAAAATGGAGTTTCTTCCTTAATCACTAAGTTATCACCTAATTTACACCCAATTTGAGTTTTAAGATTTCAAATGGATTCATTATTGAAAAATGAGTTAATTCCTTAATCACTAAGTTATTAACTAATTTACACTCAATTTGAGTTTTAATATTTCAAAAGGATACATTATTGAAAATGGTGTTTCTTACTTAATCACAAAGTATTAACCTAATTTACATTCAATTTGAGTTTTAATATTTCAAAAGGATACATTATTGAAAACTGTGTTTCTTCCTTAATCACTAAGTTATAAACTAATTTACACTCAATTTGAGTTTTAAGATTTCAAAGGGATACATTATTGAAAATGGAGTTTCTTCCTTAATCACTATGTTAACACCTAATTTACACTCAATTTGAGTTTTAAGATTTAAAATGGATTCATTATTGAAAAATGAGTTAATTCCTTAATCACTAAGTTATTAACTAATTTACACTCAATTTGAGTTTTAATATTTCAAAAGGATACATTATTGAAAATGGTGTTTCTTACTTAATCCCAAAGTATTAACCTAATTTACATTCAATTTGAGTTTTAATATTTCAAAAGGATACATTATTGAAAACTGTGTTTCTTCCTTAATCACTAAGTTATAAACTAATTTACACTCAATTTGAGTTTTAAGATTTCAAAGTGATACATTATTGAAAATGGAGTTTCTTCCTTAATCACTAAGTTATCACCTAATTTACACCCAATTTGAGTTTTAAGATTTCAAATGGATTCATTATTGAAAAATGAGTTAATTCCTTAATCACTAAGTTATTAACTAATTTACACTCAATTTGAGTTTTAATATTTCAAAAGGATACATTATTGAAAATGGTGTTTCTTACTTAATCACAAAGTATTAACCTAATTTACATTCAATTTTAGTTTTAATATTTCAAAAGGATACATTATTGAAAACTGTGTTTCTTCCTTAATCACTAAGTTATAAACTAATTTACATTCAATTTGAGTTTTAAGATTTCAAAGGGATACATTATTGAAAATAGAGTTTCTTCCTTAATCACTAAGTTATAACCTAATTTACACCCAATTTGAGTTTTAAGATTTCAAATGGATTCATTATTTAAAAATGAGTTAATTCCTTAATCACTAAGTTATTAACTAATTTACACTCAATTGGAGTTTTAATATTTCAAAAGGATACATTATTGAAAATGGTGTTTCTTACTTAATCACAAAGTATTAACCTAATTTACATTCAATTTTAGTTTTAATATTTCAAAAGGATACATTATTTAAAACTGTGTTTCTTCCTTAATCACTAAGTTATAAACTAATTTACACTCAATTTGAGTTTTAAGATTTCAAAGGGATACATTATTGAAAATGGAGTTTCTTCTTTAATCACTAAGTTATCACCTAATTTACACTCAATTTGAATTTTAAGATTTCAAATGGATTCATTATTGAAAAATGAGTTAATTCCTTAATCACTAAGTTATTAACTAATTTACACTCAATTTGAGTTTTAATATTTCAAAAGGATGCATTAATGAAAATGGTGTTTCTTACTTAATCAAAAAGTATTAACCTAATTTACATTCAATTTGAGTTTTAATATTTCAAAAGGATACATTATTGAAAACTGTGTTTCTTTCTTAATCACTAAGTTATAAACTAATTTACACTCAATTTGAGTTTTAAGATTTCAAAGGGATACATTATTGAAAATTGAGTTTCTTCCTTAATCACTAAGTTAACACCTAATTTACACTCAATTTGAGTTTTAAGATTTAAAATGGATTCATTATTGAAAAATGAGTTAATTCCTTAATCACTAAGTTATTAACTAATTTACACTCAATTTGAGTTTTAATATTTCAAAAGGATACATTATTGAAAATGGTGTTTCTTACTTAATCCCAAAGTATTAACCTAATTTACATTCAATTTGAGTTTTAATATTTCAAAAGGATACATTATTGAAAACTGTGTTTCTTCCTTAATCACTAAGTTATAAACTAATTTACACTCAATTTGAGTTTTAAGATTTCAAAGGGATACATTATTGAAAATTGAGTTTCTTCCTTAATCACTAAGTTAACACCTAATTTACACTCAATTTGAGTTTTAAGATTTAAAATGGATTCATTATTGAAAAATGAGTTAATTCCTTAATCACTAAGTTATTAACTAATTTACACTCAATTTGAGTTTTAATATTTCAAAAGGATACATTATTGAAAATGGTGTTTCTTACTTAATCCCAAAGTATTAACCTAATTTACATTCAATTTGAGTTTTAATATTTCAAAAGGATACATTATTGAAAACTGTGTTTCTTCCTTAATCACTAAGTTATAAACTAATTTACACTCAATTTGAGTTTTAAGATTTCAAAGGGATACATTATTGAAAATGGAGTTTCTTCCTTAATCACTAAGTTATCACCTAATTTACACTCAATTTGAGTTTTAAGATTTCAAATGGATTCATTATTGAAAAATGAGTTAATTCCTTAATCACTAAGTTATTAACTAATTTACATTCAATTTGAGTTTTAAGATTTCAAAAGGATAACTTATTGAAAATGGAGTTTCTTCCTTAATCACTAAGTATTAACCTAATTTACATTCAATTTGAGTTTTAATATTTCAAAAGGATACATTATTGAAAACTGTGTTTCTTCCTTAATCACTAAGTTATAAACTAATTTACACTCAATTTGAGTTTTAAGATTTCAAAGTGATACATTATTGAAAATGGAGTTTCTTCCTTAATCACTAAGTTATCACCTAATTTACACCCAATTTGAGTTTTAAGATTTCAAATGGATTCATTATTGAAAAATGAGTTAATTCCTTAATCACTAAGTTATTAACTAATTTACACTCAATTTGAGTTTTAATATTTCAAAAGGATACATTATTGAAAATGGTGTTTCTTACTTAATCACAAAGTATTAACCTAATTTACATTCAATTTTAGTTTTAATATTTCAAAAGGATACATTATTGAAAACTGTGTTTCTTCCTTAATCACTAAGTTATAAACTAATTTACATTCAATTTGAGTTTTAAGATTTCAAAGGGATACATTATTGAAAATAGAGTTTCTTCCTTAATCACTAAGTTATAACCTAATTTACACCCAATTTGAGTTTTAAGATTTCAAAAGGATTCATTATTTAAAAATGAGTTAATTCCTTAATCACTAAGTTATTAACTAATTTACACTCAATTGGAGTTTTAATATTTCAAAAGGATACATTATTGAAAATGGTGTTTCTTACTTAATCACAAAGTATTAACCTAATTTACATTCAATTTTAGTTTTAATATTTCAAAAGGATACATTATTTAAAACTGTGTTTCTTCCTTAATCACTAAGTTATAAACTAATTTACACTCAATTTGAGTTTTAAGATTTCAAAGGGATACATTATTGAAAATGGAGTTTCTTCTTTAATCACTAAGTTATCACCTAATTTACACTCAATTTGAATTTTAAGATTTCAAATGGATTCATTATTGAAAAATGAGTTAATTCCTTAATCACTAAGTTATTAACTAATTTACACTCAATTTGAGTTTTAATATTTCAAAAGGATGCATTAATGAAAATGGTGTTTCTTACTTAATCAAAAAGTATTAACCTAATTTACATTCAATTTGAGTTTTAATATTTCAAAAGGATACATTATTGAAAACTGTGTTTCTTTCTTAATCACTAAGTTATAAACTAATTTACACTCAATTTGAGTTTTAAGATTTCAAAGGGATACATTATTGAAAATTGAGTTTCTTCCTTAATCACTAAGTTAACACCTAATTTACACTCAATTTGAGTTTTAAGATTTAAAATGGATTCATTATTGAAAAATGAGTTAATTCCTTAATCACTAAGTTATTAACTAATTTACACTCAATTTGAGTTTTAATATTTCAAAAGGATACATTATTGAAAATGGTGTTTCTTACTTAATCCCAAAGTATTAACCTAATTTACATTCAATTTGAGTTTTAATATTTCAAAAGGATACATTATTGAAAACTGTGTTTCTTCCTTAATCACTAAGTTATAAACTAATTTACACTCAATTTGAGTTTTAAGATTTCAAAGGGATACATTATTGAAAATGGAGTTTCTTCCTTAATCACTAAGTTATCACCTAATTTACACTCAATTTGAGTTTTAAGATTTCAAATGGATTCATTATTGAAAAATGAGTTAGTTCCTTAATCACTAAGTTATTAACTAATTTACATTCAATTTGAGTTTTAAGATTTCAAAAGGATAACTTATTGAAAATGGAGTTTCTTCCTTAATCACTAAGTATTAACCTAATTTACATTCAATTTGAGTTTTAATATTTCAAAAGGATACATTATTGAAAACTGTGTTTCTTCCTTAATCACTAAGTTATAAACTAATTTACACTCAATTTGAGTTTTAAGATTTCAAAGTGATACATTATTGAAAATGGAGTTTCTTCCTTAATCACTAAGTTATCACCTAATTTACACCCAATTTGAGTTTTAAGATTTAAAATGGATTCATTATTGAAAAATGAGTTAATTCCTTAATCACTAAGTTATTAACTAATTTACACTCAATTTGAGTTTTAAGATTTCAAATGGATTCATTATTGAAAAATGAGTTAATTCCTTAATCACTAAGTTATTAACTAATTTACACTCAATTTGAGTTTTAATATTTCAAAAGGATATATTATTGAAAATGGTGTTTCTTACTTAATCACAAAGTATTAACCTAATTTACATTCAATTTGAGTTTTAAGATTTCAAATGGATTCATTATTGAAAAATGAGTTAATTCCTTAATCACAAAGTTATTAACTAATTTACACACAATTTTAGTTTTAAGATTTCAAAAGGATACATTATTGAAAATGGTGTTTCTTACTTAATCACAAAGTATTAACCTAATTTACATTCAATTTGAGTTTTAATATTTCAAAAGGATACATTATTGAAAACTGTGTTTCTTCCTTAATCACTAAGTTATAAACTAATTTACACTCAATTTGAGTTTTAAGATTTCAAAGTGATACATTATTGAAAATGGAGTTTCTTCCTTAATCACTAAGTTATCACCTAATTTACACCCAATTTGAGTTTTAAGATATCAAATGGATTCATTATTGAAAAATGAGTTAATTCCTTAATCACTAAGTTATTAACTAATTTACACTCAATTTGAGTTTTAATATTTCAAAAGGATACATTATTGAAAATGGTGTTTCTTACTTAATCACAAAGTATTAACCTAATTTACATTCAATTTGAGTTTTAATATTTCAAAAGGATACATTATTGAAAACTGTGTTTCTTCCTTAATCACTAAGTTATAAACTAATTTACACTCAATTTGAGTTTTAAGATTTCAAAGGGATACATTATTGAAAATGGAGTTTCTTCCTTAATCACTAAGTTATTACCTAATTTACAATTTGAGTTTTAAGATTTCAAATGGATTCATTATTGAAAAATGAGTTAATTCCTTAATCACTAAGTTATTAACTAATTTACATTCAATTTGAGTTTTAAGATTTCAAATGGATAAATTATTGAAAATGGAGTTTCTTCCTTAATCACTAAGTATTAACCTAATTTACATTCAATTTGAGTTTTAATATTTCAAAAGGATACATTATTGAAAACTGTGTTTCTTCCTTAATCACTAAGTTATAAACTAATTTACACTCAATTTGAGTTTTAAGATTTCAAAGTGATACATTATTGAAAATGGAGTTTCTTCCTTAATCACTAAGTTATCACCTAATTTACACCCAATTTGAGTTTTAAGATTTCAAATGGATTCATTATTGAAAAATGAGTTAATTCCTTAATCACTAAGTTATTAACTAATTTACACTCAATTTGATTTTTAATATTTCAAAAGGATACATTATTGAAAATGGTGTTTCTTACTTAATCACAAAGTATTAACCTAATTTACATTCAATTTTAGTTTTAATATTTCAAAAGGATACATTATTGAAAACTGTGTTTCTTCCTTAATCACTAAGTTATAAACTAATTTACACTCAATTTGAGTTTTAAGATTTCAAAGGGATACATTATTGAAAATGGAGTTTCTTCTTTAATCACTAAGTTATCACCTAATTTACACTCCATTTGAATTTTAAGATTTCAAATGGATTCATTATTGAAAAATGTGTTAATTCCTTAATCACTAAGTTATTAAGTAATTTACACTCAATTTGAGTTTTAATATTTCAAAAGGATACATTAATGAAAATGGTGTTTCTTACTTAATCAAAAAGTATTAACCTAATTTACATTCAATTTGAGTTTTAATATTTCAAAAGGATACATTATTGAAAACTGTGTTTCTTCCTTAATCACTAAGTTATAAACTAATTTACACTCAATTTGAGTTTTAAGATTTCAAAGGGATACATTATTGAAAATGGAGTTTCTTCCTTAATCACTAAGTTATCACCTAATTTACACTCAATTTGAGTTTTAAGATTTCAAATGGATTCATTATTGAAAAATGAGTTAATTCCTTAATCACTAAGTTATTAACTAATTTACATTCAATTTGAGTTTTAAGATTTCAAAAGGATAACTTATTGAAAATGGAGTTTCTTCCTTAATCACTAAGTATTAACCTAATTTACATTCAATTTGAGTTTTAATATTTCAAAAGGATACATTATTGAAAACTGTGTTTCTTCCTTAATCACTAAGTTATAAACTAATTTACACTCAATTTGAGTTTTAAGATTTCAAAGTGATACATTATTGAAAATGGAGTTTCTTCCTTAATCACTAAGTTATCACCTAATTTACACCCAATTTGAGTTTTGAGATTTCAAATGGATTCATTATTTAAAAATGAGTTAATTCCTTAATCACTAAGTTATTAACTAATTTACACTCAATTTGAGTTTTAATATTTCAAAAGGATACATTATTGAAAATGGTGTTTCTTACTTAATCACAAAGTATTAACCTAATTTACATTCAATTTTAGTTTTAATATTTCAAAAGGATACATTATTGAAAACTGTGTTTCTTCCTTAATCACTAAGTTATAAACTAATTTACACTCAATTTGAGTTTTAAGATTTCAAAGGGATACATTATTGAAAATGGAGTTTCTTCTTTAATCACTAAGTTATCACCTAATTTACACTCAATTTGAATTTTAAGATTTCAAATGGATTCATTATTGAAAAATGAGTTAATTCCTTAATCACTAAGTTATTAACTAATTTACACTCAATTTGAGTTTTAATATTTCAAAAGGATGCATTAATGAAAATGGTGTTTCTTACTTAATCAAAAAGTATTAACCTAATTTACATTCAATTTGAGTTTTAATATTTCAAAAGGATACATTATTGAAAACTGTGTTTCTTCCTTAATCACTAAGTTATAAACTAATTTACACTCAATTTGAGTTTTAAGATTTCAAAGGGATACATTATTGAAAATGGAGTTTCTTCCTTAATCACTATGTTAACACCTAATTTACACTCAATTTGAGTTTTAAGATTTAAAATGGATTCATTATTGAAAAATGAGTTAATTCCTTAATCACTAAGTTATTAACTAATTTACACTCAATTTGAGTTTTAATATTTCAAAAGGATACATTATTGAAAATGGTGTTTCTTACTTAATCCCAAAGTATTAACCTAATTTACATTCAATTTGAGTTTTAATATTTCAAAAGGATACATTATTGAAAACTGTGTTTCTTCCTTAATCACTAAGTTATAAACTAATTTACACTCAATTTGAGTTTTAAGATTTCAAAGGGATACATTATTGAAAATGGAGTTTCTTCCTTAATCACTAAGTTATCACCTAATTTACACTCAATTTGAGTTTTAAGATTTCAAATGGATTCATTATTGAAAAATGAGTTAATTCCTTAAACACTAAGTTATTAACTAATTTACATTCAATTTGAGTTTTAAGATTTCAAAAGGATAACTTATTGAAAATGGAGTTTCTTCCTTAATCACTAAGTATTAACCTAATTTACATTCAATTTGAGTTTTAATATTTCAAAAGGATACATTATTGAAAACTGTGTTTCTTCCTTAATCACTAAGTTATAAACTAATTTACACTCAATTTGAGTTTTAAGATTTCAAAGTGATACATTATTGAAAATGGAGTTTCTTCCTTAATCACTAAGTTATCACCTAATTTACACCCAATTTGAGTTTTAAGATTTCAATTGGATTCATTATTGAAAAATGAGTTAATTCCTTAATCACTAAGTTATTAACTAATTTACACTCAATTTGAGTTTTAAGATTTCAAATGGATTCATTATTGAAAAATGAGTTAATTCCTTAATCACTAAGTTATTAACTAATTTACACTCAATTTGAGTTTTAATATTTCAAAAGGATACATTATTGAAAATGGTGTTTCTTACTTAATCACAAAGTATTAACCTAATTTACATTCAATTTGAGTTTTAAGATTTCAAATGGATTCATTATTGAAAAATGAGTTAATTCCTTAATCACTAAGTTATTAACTAATTTACACACAATTTTAGTTTTAAGATTTCAAAAGGATACATTATTGAAAATGGTGTTTCTTACTTAATCACAAAGTATTAACCTAATTTACATTCAATTTGAGTTTTAATATTTCAAAAGGATACATTATTGAAAACTGTGTTTCTTCCTTAATCACTAAGTTATAAACTAATTTACACTCAATTTGAGTTTTAAGATTTCAAAGTGATACATTATTGAAAATGGAGTTTCTTCCTTAATCACTAAGTTATCACCTAATTTACACCCAATTTGAGTTTTAAGATTTCAAATGGATTCATTATTGAAAAATGAGTTAATTCCTTAATCACTAAGTTATTAACTAATTTACACTCAATTTGAGTTTTAATATTTCAAAAGGATACATTATTGAAAATGGTGTTTCTTACTTAATCACAAAGTATTAACCTAATTTACATTCAATTTTAGTTTTAATATTTCAAAAGGATACATTATTGAAAACTGTGTTTCTTCCTTAATCACTAAGTTATAAACTAATTTACACTCAATTTGAGTTTTAAGATTTCAAAGGGATACATTATTGAAAATAGAGTTTCTTCCTTAATCACTAAGTTATCACCTAATTTACACCCAATTTGAGTTTTAAGATTTCAAATGGATTCATTATTTAAAAATGAGTTAATTCCTTAATCACTAAGTTATTAACTAATTTACACTCAATTGGAGTTTTAATATTTCAAAAGGATACATTATTGAAAATGGTGTTTCTTACTTAATCACAAAGTATTAACCTAATTTACATTCAATTTTAGTTTTAATATTTCAAAAGGATACATTATTGAAAACTGTGTTTCTTCCTTAATCACTAAGTTATAAACTAATTTACACTCAATTTGAGTTTTAAGATTTCAAAGGGATACATTATTGAAAATGGAGTTTCTTCTTTAATCACTAAGTTATCACCTAATTTACACTCAATTTGAATTTTAAGATTTCAAATGGATTCATTATTGAAAAATGAGTTAATTCCTTAATCACTAAGTTATTAACTAATTTACACTCAATTTGAGTTTTAATATTTCAAAAGGATGCATTAATGAAAATGGTGTTTCTTACTTAATCAAAAAGTATTAACCTAATTTACATTCAATTTGAGTTTTAATATTTCAAAAGGATACATTATTGAAAACTGTGTTTCTTTCTTAATCACTAAGTTATAAACTAATTTACACTCAATTTGAGTTTTAAGATTTCAAAGGGATACATTATTGAAAATTGAGTTTCTTCCTTAATCACTAAGTTAACACCTAATTTACACTCAATTTGAGTTTTAAGATTTAAAATGGATTCATTATTGAAAAATGAGTTAATTCCTTAATCACTAAGTTATTAACTAATTTACACTCAATTTGAGTTTTAATATTTCAAAAGGATACATTATTGAAAATGGTGTTTCTTACTTAATCCCAAAGTATTAACCTAATTTACATTCAATTTGAGTTTTAATATTTCAAAAGGATACATTATTGAAAACTGTGTTTCTTCCTTAATCACTAAGTTATAAACTAATTTACACTCAATTTGAGTTTTAAGATTTCAAAGGGATACATTATTGAAAATGGAGTTTCTTCCTTAATCACTAAGTTATCACCTAATTTGAGTTTTAAGATTTCAAATGGATTCATTATTGAAAAATGAGTTAATTCCTTAATCACTAAGTTATTAACTAATTTACATTCAATTTGAGTTTTAAGATTTCAAAAGGATAACTTATTGAAAATGGAGTTTCTTCCTTAATCACTAAGTATTAACCTAATTTACATTCAATTTGAGTTTTAATATTTCAAAAGGATACATTATTGAAAACTGTGTTTCTTCCTTAATCACTAAGTTATAAACTAATTTACACTCAATTTGAGTTTTAAGATTTCAAAGTGATACATTATTGAAAATGGAGTTTCTTCCTTAATCACTAAGTTATCACCTAATTTACACCCAATTTGAGTTTTAAGATTTAAAATGGATTCATTATTGAAAAATGAGTTAATTCCTTAATCACTAAGTTATTAACTAATTTACACTCAATTTGAGTTTTAAGATTTCAAATGGATTCATTATTGAAAAATGAGTTAATTCCTTAATCACTAAGTTATTAACTAATTTACACTCAATTTGAGTTTTAATATTTCAAAAGGATATATTATTGAAAATGGTGTTTCTTACTTAATCACAAAGTATTAACCTAATTTACATTCAATTTGAGTTTTAAGATTTCAAATGGATTCATTATTGAAAAATGAGTTAATTCCTTAATCACAAAGTTATTAACTAATTTACACACAATTTTAGTTTTAAGATTTCAAAAGGATACATTATTGAAAATGGTGTTTCTTACTTAATCACAAAGTATTAACCTAATTTACATTCAATTTGAGTTTTAATATTTCAAAAGGATACATTATTGAAAACTGTGTTTCTTCCTTAATCACTAAGTTATAAACTAATTTACACTCAATTTGAGTTTTAAGATTTCAAAGTGATACATTATTGAAAATGGAGTTTCTTCCTTAATCACTAAGTTATCACCTAATTTACACCCAATTTGAGTTTTAAGATATCAAATGGATTCATTATTGAAAAATGAGTTAATTCCTTAATCACTAAGTTATTAACTAATTTACACTCAATTTGAGTTTTAATATTTCAAAAGGATACATTATTGAAAATGGTGTTTCTTACTTAATCACAAAGTATTAACCTAATTTACATTCAATTTTAGTTTTAATATTTCAAAAGGATACATTATTGAAAACTGTGTTTCTTCCTTAATCACTAAGTTATAAACTAATTTACACTCAATTTGAGTTTTAAGATTTCAAAGGGATACATTAATGAAAATGGAGTTTCTTCTTTAATCACTAAGTTATCACCTAATTTACACTCAATTTGAATTTTAAGATTTCAAATGGATTCATTATTGAAAAATGAGTTAATTCCTTAATCACTAAGTTATTAACTAATTTACACTCAATTTGAGTTTTAATATTTCAAAAGGATACATTAATGAAAATGGTGTTTCTTACTTAATCAAAAAGTATTAACCTAATTTACATTCAATTTGAGTTTTAATATTTCAAAAGGATACATTATTGAAAACTGTGTTTCTTCCTTAATCACTAAGTTATAAACTAATTTACACTCAATTTGAGTTTTAAGATTTCAAAGGGATACATTATTGAAAATGGAGTTTCTTCCTTAATCACTAAGTTATTACCTAATTTACAATTTGAGTTTTAAGATTTCAAATGGATTCATTATTGAAAAATGAGTTAATTCCTTAATCACTAAGTTATTAACTAATTTACATTCAATTTGAGTTTTAAGATTTCAAATGGATAAATTATTGAAAATGGAGTTTCTTCCTTAATCACTAAGTATTAACCTAATTTACATTCAATTTGAGTTTTAATATTTCAAAAGGATACATTATTGAAAACTGTGTTTCTTCCTTAATCACTAAGTTATAAACTAATTTACACTCAATTTGAGTTTTAAGATTTCAAAGTGATACATTATTGAAAATGGAGTTTCTTCCTTAATCACTAAGTTATCACCTTATTTACACCCAATTTGAGTTTTAAGATTTCAAATGGATTCATTATTGAAAAATGAGTTAATTCCTTAATCACTAAGTTATTAACTAATTTACACTCAATTTGATTTTTAATATTTCAAAAGGATACATTATTGAAAATGGTGTTTCTTACTTAATCACAAAGTATTAACCTAATTTACATTCAATTTTAGTTTTAATATTTCAAAAGGATACATTATTGAAAACTGTGTTTCTTCCTTAATCACTAAGTTATAAACTAATTTACACTCAATTTGAGTTTTAAGATTTCAAAGGGATACATTATTGAAAATGGAGTTTCTTCTTTAATCACTAAGTTATCACCTAATTTACACTCCATTTGAATTTTAAGATTTCAAATGGATTCATTATTGAAAAATGTGTTAATTCCTTAATCACTAAGTTATTAAGTAATTTACACTCAATTTGAGTTTTAATATTTCAAAAGGATACATTAATGAAAATGGTGTTTCTTACTTAATCAAAAAGTATTAACCTAATTTACATTCAATTTGAGTTTTAATATTTCAAAAGGATACATTATTGAAAACTGTGTTTCTTCCTTAATCACTAAGTTATAAACTAATTTACACTCAATTTGAGTTTTAAGATTTCAAAGGGATACATTATTGAAAATGGAGTTTCTTCCTTAATCACCAAGTTATCACCTAATTTACACTCAATTTGAGTTTTAAGATTTCAAATGGATTCATTATTGAAAAATGAGTTAATTCCTTAATCACTAAGTTATTAACTAATTTACATTCAATTTGAGTTTTAAGATTTCAAAAGGATAACTTATTGAAAATGGAGTTTCTTCCTTAATCACTAAGTATTAACCTAATTTACATTCAATTTGAGTTTTAATATTTCAAAAGGATACATTATTGAAAACTGTGTTTCTTCCTTAATCACTAAGTTATAAACTAATTTACACTCAATTTGAGTTTTAAGATTTCAAAGTGATACATTATTGAAAATGGAGTTTCTTCCTTAATCACTAAGTTATCACCTAATTTACACCCAATTTGAGTTTTGAGATTTCAAATGGATTCATTATTTAAAAATGAGTTAATTCCTTAATCACTAAGTTATTAACTAATTTACACTCAATTTGAGTTTTAATATTTCAAAAGGATACATTATTGAAAATGGTGTTTCTTACTTAATCACAAAGTATTAACCTAATTTACATTCAATTTTAGTTTTAATATTTCAAAAGGATACATTATTGAAAACTGTGTTTCTTCCTTAATCACTAAGTTATAAACTAATTTACACTCAATTTGAGTTTTAAGATTTCAAAGGGATACATTATTGAAAATGGAGTTTCTTCTTTAATCACTAAGTTATCACCTAATTTACACTCAATTTGAATTTTAAGATTTCAAATGGATTCATTATTGAAAAATGAGTTAATTCCTTAATCACTAAGTTATTAACTAATTTACACTCAATTTGAGTTTTAATATTTCAAAAGGATGCATTAATGAAAATGGTGTTTCTTATTTAATCAAAAAGTATTAACCTAATTTACATTCAATTTGAGTTTTAATATTTCAAAAGGATACATTATTGAAAACTGTGTTTCTTTCTTAATCACTAAGTTATAAACTAATTTACACTCAATTTGAGTTTTAAGATTTCAAAGGGATACATTATTGAAAATTGAGTTTCTTCCTTAATCACTAAGTTAACACCTAATTTACACTCAATTTGAGTTTTAAGATTTAAAATGGATTCATTATTGAAAAATGAGTTAATTCCTTAATCACTAAGTTATTAACTAATTTACACTCAATTTGAGTTTTAATATTTCAAAAGGATACATTATTGAAAATGGTGTTTCTTACTTAATCCCAAAGTATTAACCTAATTTACATTCAATTTGAGTTTTAATATTTCAAAAGGATACATTATTGAAAACTGTGTTTCTTCCTTAATCACTAAGTTATAAACTAATTTACACTCAATTTGAGTTTTAAGATTTCAAAGGGATACATTATTGAAAATGGAGTTTCTTCCTTAATCACTAAGTTATCACCTAATTTACACTCAATTTGAGTTTTAAGATTTCAAATGGATTCATTATTGAAAAATGAGTTAATTCCTTAATCACTAAGTTATTAACTAATTTACATTCAATTTGAGTTTTAAGATTTCAAAAGGATAACTTATTGAAAATGGAGTTTCTTCCTTAATCACTAAGTATTAACCTAATTTACATTCAATTTGAGTTTTAATATTTCAAAAGGATACATTATTGAAAACTGTGTTTCTTCCTTAATCACTAAGTTATAAACTAATTTACACTCAATTTGAGTTTTAAGATTTCAAAGTGATACATTATTGAAAATGGAGTTTCTTCCTTAATCACTAAGTTATCACCTAATTTACACCCAATTTGAGTTTTAAGATTTCAAATGGATTCATTATTGAAAAATGAGTTAATTCCTTAATCACTAAGTTATTAACTAATTTACACTCAATTTGAGTTTTAAGATTTCAAATGGATTCATTATTGAAAAATGAGTTAATTCCTTAATCACTAAGTTATTAACTAATTTACACTCAATTTGAGTTTTAATATTTCAAAAGGATATATTATTGAAAATGGTGTTTCTTACTTAATCACAAAGTATTAACCTAATTTACATTCAATTTGAGTTTTAAGATTTCAAATGGATTCATTATTGAAAAATGAGTTAATTCCTTAATCACAAAGTTATTAACTAATTTACACACAATTTTAGTTTTAAGATTTCAAAAGGATACATTATTGAAAATGGTGTTTCTTACTTAATCACAAAGTATTAACCTAATTTACATTCAATTTGAGTTTTAATATTTCAAAAGGATACATTATTGAAAACTGTGTTTCTTCCTTAATCACTAAGTTATAAACTAATTTACACTCAATTTGAGTTTTAAGATTTCAAAGTGATACATTATTGAAAATGGAGTTTCTTCCTTAATCACTAAGTTATCACCTAATTTACACCCAATTTGAGTTTTAAGATATCAAATGGATTCATTATTGAAAAATGAGTTAATTCCTTAATCACAAAGTATTAACCTAATTTACATTCAATTTTAGTTTTAATATTTCAAAAGGATACATTATTGAGTTTTAAAACTGAGTTAATTCCTTAATCACAAAGTATTAACCTAATTTACACCCAATTTGAGTTTTAAAACTGTGTTTCTTCCTTAATCACTAAGTTATAAACTAATTTACACTCAATTTGAGTTTTAAGATTTCAAAGGGATACATTAATGAAAATGGAGTTTCTTCTTTAATCACTAAGTTATCACCTAATTTACACTCAATTTGAATTTTAAGATTTCAAATGGATTCATTATTGAAAAATGAGTTAATTCCTTAATCACTAAGTTATTAACTAATTTACACTCAATTTGAGTTTTAATATTTCAAAAGGATACATTATTGAAAACTGTGTTTCTTCCTTAATCACTAAGTTATAAACTAATTTACACTCAATTTGAGTTTTAAGATTTCAAAGGGATACATTATTGAAAATGAAGTTTCTTCTTTAATCACTAAGTTATCACCTAATTTACACTCAATTTGAGTTTTAAGATTTCAAATGGATTCATTATTGAAAAATGAGTTAATTCCTTAATCACTAAGTTATTAACTAATTTACATTCAATTTGAGTTTTAAGATTTCAAAAGGATAAATTATTGAAAATGGAGTTTCTTCCTTAATAACTAAGTATTAACCTAATTTACATTCTATTTGAGTTTTAATATTTCAAAATGATACATTATTGAAAGCTGAGTTTCTTCCTTAAATACTAAGTTATAACCTAATTTACACTCAATTTGAGTTTTAAGATTTCAAAAGGATACATTATTGAAAACTGAGTTTCTTCCTTAATCACTAAGTTATAAACTAATTTACACTCAATTTGAGTTTTAAGATTTCAAAGGGATACATTATTGAAAATGGAGTTTCTTCCTTAATCACTAAGTTATCACCTAATTTACACTCAATTTGAGTTTTAAGATTTCAAATGGATTCATTATTGAAAAATGAGTTAATTCCTTAATCACTAAGTTATTAACTAATTTAAACTCAATTTGAGTTTTAATATTTCAAAAGGATACATTATTGAAAATGGTGTTTCTTACTTAATCACAAAGTATTAACCTAATTTACATTCAATTTGAGTTTTAATATTTCAAAAGGATACATTATTGAAAGCTGTGTTTCTTCCTTAATCACTAAGTTATAAACTAATTTACACTCAATTTGAGTTTTAAGATTTCAAAGGGATACATTATTGAAAATGGAGTTTCTTCCTTAATCACTAAGTTATCACCTAATTTACACTCAATTTGAGTTTTAAGATTTCAAATGGATTCATTATTGAAAAATGAGTTAATTCCTTAATCACTAAGTTATTAACTAATTTACATTCAATTTGAGTTTTAAGATTTCAAAAGGATAACTTATTGAAAATGGAGTTTCTTCCTTAATCACTAAGTATTAACCTAATTTACATTCAATTTGAGTTTTATTATTTCAAAATGATACATTATTGAAAGCTGAGTTTCTTCCTTAATCACTAAGTTATAACCTAATTTACACTCAATTTGAGTTTTAAGATTTCAAAAGGATCCATTATTTAAAACTGAGTTTCTTCCTTAATCACTAAGTTATAAACTAATTTACACTCAATTTGAGTTTTAAGATTTAAAAGGGATACATTATTGAAAATGGAGTTTCTTCCTTAATCACTAAGTTATCACCTAATTTACACTCATTTTGAGTTTTAAGATTTCAAATGGATTCATTATTGAAAAATGAGTTAATTCCTTAATCACTAAGTTATTAACTAATTTACACTCAATTTGAGTTTTAATATTTCAAAAGGATACATTATTGAAAATGGTGTTTCTTACTTAATCACAAAGTATTAACCTAATTTACATTCAATTTGAGTTTTAAGATTTCAAATGGATTCATTATTGAAAAATGAGTTAATTCCTTAATCACTAAGTTATTAAATAATTTACACACAATTTTAGTTTTAAGATTTCAAAAGGATACATTATTGAAAATGGTGTTTCTTACTTAATCACAAAGTATTAACCTAATTTACATTCAATTTGAGTTTTAATATTTCAAAAGGATACATTATTGAAAACTGTGTTTCTTCCTTAATCACTAAGTTATAAACTAATTTACACTCAATTTGAGTTTTAAGATTTCAAAGTGATACATTATTGAAAATGGAGTTTCTTCCTTAATCTCTAAGTTATCACCTAATTTACACCCAATTTGAGTTTTAAGATTTCAAATGGATTCATTATTGAAAAATGAGTTAATTCCTTAATCACTAAGTTATTAACTAATTTACACTCAATTTGAGTTTTAATATTTCAAAAGGATACATTATTGAAAATGGTGTTTCTTGCTTAATCACAAAGTATTAACCTAATTTACATTCAATTTTAGTTTTAATATTTCAAAAGGATACATTATTGAAAACTGTGTTTCTTCCTTAATCACTAAGTTATAAACTAATTTACACTCAATTTGAGTTTTAAGATTTCAAAGGGATACATTATTGAAAATGGAGTTTCTTCTTGAAAATGGAGGTTCCGGGATCTCGTCCATGTGATCCTTGCCTCTGCTCGTCTCTCCATTCTTCTTGATGGAGATCCGAAAGGTTTCTTTGGTTGCACTCGTGGGGTTCGCCAAGGAGATCCTCTTTCACCCCTTTTGTTTTGCATTGCGGAGGAAGCTTTAGGAAGATGGATACGTTGGTATGAGCAAATGGGTTTTCTTTCCCCTATTTCTGGGTTACCGAGGTTCTTACTATATGCTGATGATATTTTGGTGTTTGCTAATGCCTCCAAGAAGGATGCGGATAATCTAAAACGCTTACTGGATGATTATGGTAGGCTTTCGGGGCAACTTTATAACCCTTTGAAATCTAAGGTGTTTTATGGTCCGTCGACTACAGCTAGATTACGGGCTTACATGGGACGTGTTACTAGCATTATGGAGGGTTCTTTACCCTTCGTTTATCTTGGTGTGCCTATCTTTATTGGAGCTCCGAGAACAGCGCACCTTTTGCCGATTGCGGACTCCATTATCTCTAAATTCTCGACATGGAAAGGAAACATGCTTTCTATGGCTGGTAGAATCTGTTTGATTAACTCCGTCATTGCCTCTTCCCTGGTACACACGATGATGGTTTATAAATGGCCGACCAATTTGCTGAATAAAATTGATAAAGCAATGCGAAATTTCGTTTGGATAGGAAATATCAACAAACGTGGCTCTTCCTGCACTATTAGATGGGCTAGATGCTGTTCTCCTCGAGCTGAAGGAGGGTTAGGTATTCGCTCTATCAAGCTGGCCAATGAATCCTACACAGGGAAGCTCGCTTGGGATATCTTCTCAAGACCTTCAGGAGATTTCCAGCTTTTGTACGAGAGACACTTTACGCCTTCTGGGACTCCTAAAAGGCTTAATAGAGTCTCCTCCATTGGCCCTGGCATTAGACGACATTTCACAAGCATTTCTGAGAATGCTATATGGATTATTGGGGAGTACTCGAACGTTAGCTTCTGGCATGATAACTGGCTGGGCTACACGATTGTGGACAAAATTGGACTTCCCTTTGCTGTCGCTCGTTTGCTAACAGCAAAGGTGGGAGATTTCTTCTTTGACGGGTCCTGGCACTTTGAGTTATCGTTTGTCCTTGCTTATGAGGACGTGATACGGGATATCCTGAGTATTCGAATTGCTTGCGAACCGGATCGTGTGGTTTGGTCCAAGACTGTTTCTGGGGAGCTCACTTCTCGCCTTCTTTATGATGAAATTAGGCAGCCCTTTCCCACGGTTAATTGGTCTTCTTGGCTTTGGCGCCCGCACATACCTCCTTGTCGCTCTACAATGGTTTGGAGGGCTTTATGGGGAAAACTTCCTACTGCGGACTGGCTGATTAAATTCGGTGTACACGGCCCTTCAATCTGCCCCCTTTGTAAAGAGCATGAGGAGACGCAATCACATATCCTTTTTACTTATGCTTTTTCCTCTTCCTTGTTGAATAATATTGCTGCTCTTTTCAATATGCGTCTTACTCTTCAGGATGAGCTAGCTGGCCTTTGCATGCAGGCTAATACTTTCCTTCTTGGAGAGCATTTGCGGGACCTATGGCAGGTCGCTTTTATCACGTCTGTTTGGGCCATTTGGTGGATGAGGAACAAGGTGATTTTTGACGATGTTGCTCCCTCGTTACATGCTTGCCGGCTGCTGGTTGTTACGGCAATCAGGGAAGCAGCCCCTATCACTTCTAGCTACTCCCGATGTGGAAGCAGGGATTTCGTGATTGCCCAGAATATCGGCTTTCCCCTTCGCAGCCGCCATCCCCCTCCCCCAACTCCTTTCCGTTGGATTCCCCCTCCGGAAAACTGGCATAAGGTTAACACCGATGGGAGTGTTCTCGCGGCTCCAGGTACTATTTTTGTTGGAGCAATTTTCCGTAACTCTTTGGGTCTCTTTGTTGCTGCTTTTTGCTCGGAATGTGGCGTAGGTTTCGCTTTGGAAGCCGAAATTGCAGCAATTCTCTTGGCTATCAAGTTTGCTTATGAGAAGGGATGGATGCGTTTATGGGTGGAGTCGGACTCTACCCTTGCTATACATACGTTACAAAGGAAGATTCCGCTAGTCCCTTGGCGCCTTCGAAGTTTGTGGAGTGCTACGATACCAATGCTTAAAAGAATGGATGTTCGGTTCTCACACATATGGCGAGAAGGTAATGCTGTGGCGGATTGCTTGGCCAAGACCCGCAAGAATAATATTTGGATGGAGGATTATCCCGCTGATATTCATGATTTATTGTTTAGGGATCTTTATGCTACTTATTTTCGGAAGTAGTTTAGGTTTCTATTTTGATACTTTGTTTTTGTTTTCTTGGGTCAGTCTCTTTTCAGCCCTGGGGGCTGAGAGCTTGATCCAGGGTTCCATTCTTTCGAGTAAGCCTAGCTGGGTCTGGAACCTTTCTGCCTTGTATTCTGGGCATTTCCTATTTTTGGTCTTTGGAGAACAGTGTGGTTGGCAACTCTTTTTCGCCTACACCGGTTTATCCTCAAGGGAGGTTTATGGTGAGGTTTTTAATGAGGCCCACGCTGTTCTATAAGTGACCGAGTCCCGGGTTGTGGGACACCCTTTCTTTTCTTTTAATAAAGTTTACCTTTACGTGCACTAAGTTATCACCTAATTTACACTCAATTTGAATTTTAAGATTTCAAATGGATTCATTATTGAAAAATGAGTTAATTCCTTAATCACTAAGTTATTAACTAATTTACACTCAATTTGAGTTTTAATATTTCAAAAGGATACATTATTGAAAATGGAGTTTCTTCCTTAATCACCAAGTATTAACCTAATTTACATTCAATTTGAGTTTTAAGATTTCAAAAGGATAAATTATTGAAAATGGAGTTTCTTCCTTAATCACTAAGTTATCACCTAATTTACACTCAATTTGAGTTTTAAGATTTCAAATGGATTCATTATTGAAAATGAGTTAATTCCTTAATCACTAAGTTATTAACTAATTTACACACAATTTTAGTTTTAAGATTTCAAAAGGATACATTATTGAAAATGGTGTTTCTTACTTAATCACAAAGTATTAACCTAATTTACATTCAATTTGAGTTTTAATATTTCAAAAGGATACATTATTGAAAACTGTGTTTCTTCCTTAATCACTAAGTTATAAACTAATTTACACTCAATTTGAGTTTTAAGATTTCAAAGTGATACATTATTGAAAATGGAGTTTCTTCCTTAATCACTAAGTTATCACCTAATTTACACCCAATTTGAGTTTTAAGATTTCAAATGGATTCATTATTGAAAAATGAGTTAATTCCTTAATCACTAAGTTATTAACTAATTTACACTCAATTTGAGTTTTAATATTTCAAAAGGATACATTATTGAAAATGGTGTTTCTTACTTAATCAAAAAGTATTAACCTAATTTACATTCAATTTGAGTTTTAATATTTCAAAAGGATACATTATTGAAAACTGTGTTTCTTCCTTAATCACTAAGTTATAAACTAATTTACACTCAATTTGAGTTTTAAGATTTCAAAGGGATACATTATTGAAAATGGAGTTTCTTCCTTAATCACTAAGTTAACACCTAATTTACACTCAATTTGAGTTTTAAGATTTCAAATGGATTCATTATTGAAAAATGAGTTAATTCCTTAATCACTAAGTTATTAACTAATTTACACTCAATTTGAGCTTAATATTTCAAAAGGATACATTATTGAAAATGGTGTTTCTTACTTAATCACAAAGTATTAACCTAATTTACATTCAATTTGAGTTTTAATATTTCAAAAGGATACATTATTGAAAACTGTGTTTCTTCCTTAATCACTAAGTTATAAACTAATTTACACTCAATTTGAGTTTTAAGATTTCAAAGGGATACATTATTGAAAATGGAGTTTCTTCCTTAATCACTAAGTTATCACCTAATTTACACTCAATTTGAGTTTTAAGATTTCAAATGGATTCATTATTGAAAAATGAGTTAATTCCTTAATCACTAAGTTATTAACTAATTTACATTCAATTTGAGTTTTAAGATTTCAAATGGATAAATTATTGAAAATGGAGTTTCTTCCTTAATCACTAAGTATTAACCTAATTTACATTCAATTTGAGTTTTAATATTTCAAAAGGATACATTATTGAAAACTGTGTTTCTTCCTTAATCACTAAGTTATAAACTAATTTACACTCAATTTGAGTTTTAAGATTTCAAAGTGATACATTATTGAAAATGGAGTTTCTCCATTAATCACTAAGTTATCACCTAATTTACACCCAATTTGAGTTTTAAGATTTCAAATGGATTCATTATTGAAAAATGAGTTAATTCCTTAATCACTAAGTTATTAACTAATTTACACTCAATTTGAGTTTTAATATTTCAAAAGGATACATTATTGAAAATGGTGTTTCTTACTTAATCACAAAGTATTAACCTAATTTACATTCGATTTTAGTTTTAATATTTCAAAAGGATACATTATTGAAAACTGTGTTTCTTCCTTAATCACTAAGTTATAAACTAATTTACACTTAATTTGAGTTTTAAGATTTCAAAGGGATACATTATTGAAAATGGAGTTTCTTCTTTAATCACTAAGTTATCACCTAATTTACACTCAATTTGAATTTTAAGATTTCAAATGGATTCATTATTGAAAAATGAGTTAATTCCTTAATCACTAAGTTATTAACTAATTTACACTCAATTTGAGTTTTAATATTTCAAAAGGATACATTAATGAAAATGGTGTTTCTTACTTAATCAAAAAGTATTAACCTAATTTACATTCAATTTGAGTTTTAATATTTCAAAAGGATACATTATTGAAAACTGTGTTTCTTCCTTAATCACTAAGTTATAAACTAATTTACACTCAATTTGAGTTTTAAGATTTCAAAGGGATACATTATTGAAAATGGAGTTTCTTCCTTAATCACTAAGTTAACACCTAATTTACACTCAATTTGAGTTTTAAGATTTCAAATGGATTCATTATTGAAAAATGAGTTATTTCCTTAATCACTAAGTTATTAACTAATTTACACTCAATTTGAGTTTTAATATTTCAAAAGGATACATTATTGAAAATGGTGTTTCTTACTTAATCACAAAGTATTAACCTAATTTACATTCAATTTGAGTTTTAATATTTCAAAAGGATACATTATTGAAAACTGTGTTTCTTCCTTAATCACTAAGTTATAAACTAATTTACACTCAATTTGAGTTTTAAGATTTCAAAGGGATACATTATTGAAAATGGAGTTTCTTCCTTAATCACTAAGTTATCACCTAATTTACACTCTATTTGAGTTTTAAGATTTCAAATGGATTCATTATTGAAAAATGAGTTAATTCCTTAATCACTAAGTTATTAACTAATTTACATTCAATTTGAGTTTTAAGATTTCAAATGGATAAATTATTGAAAATGGAGTTTCTTCCTTAATCACAAAGTAATAACCTAATTTACATTCAATTTGAGTTTTAATATTTCAAAATGATACATTATTGAAAACTGTGTTTCTTCCTTAATCACTAAGTTATAAACTAATTTACACTCAATTTGAGTTTTAAGATTTAAAAGGGATACATTATTGAAAATGGAGTTTCTTCCTTAATCACTAAGTTATCACCTAATTTACACTCAATTTGAGTTTTAAGATTTCAAATGGATTCATTATTGAAATATGAGTTAATTCCATAATCACTAAGTTATTAACTAATTTACACACAATTTTAGTTTTAAGATTTCAAAAGGATACATTATTGAAAATGGAGTTTCTTCCTTAATCACTAAGTTATCACCTAATTTACACTCAATTTGAGTTTTAAGATTTCAAATGGATTCATTATTGAAAATGAGTTAATTCCTTAATCACAAAGTTATTAACTAATTTACACACAATTTTAGTTTTAAGATTTCAAAAGGATACATTATTGAAAATGGTGTTTCTTATTTAATCACAAAGTATTAACCTAATTTACATTCAATTTGAGTTTTAATATTTCAAAAGGATACATTATTGAAAACTGTGTTTCTTCCTTAATCACTAAGTTATTAACTAATTTACACTCAATTTGAGTTTTAATATTTCAAAAGGATACATTATTGAAAATGGTGTTTCTTACTTAATCACAAAGTATTAACCTAATTTACACTCAATTTGAGTTTTAAGATTTCAAATGGATTCATTATTGAAAAATGAGTTTCTTCCTTAATCACTAAGTTATAAACTAATTTACACTCAATTTGAGTTTTAAGATTTCAAAGGGATACATTATTGAAAAATGAGTTAATTCCTTAATCACTAACTTATTAACTAATTTACACTCAATTTGAGTTTTAATATTTCAAAAGGATACATTAATGAAAATGGAGTTTCTTCCTTAATCACTAAGTTATCACCTAATTTACATTCAATTTGAGTTTTAAGATTTCAAATGGATTCATTATTGAAAAATGAGTTAATTCCTTAATCACTAAGTTATTAACTAATTTACACTCAATTTGAGTTTTAGTATTTCAAAAGGATACATTATTGAAAATGGTGTTTCTTATTTAATCACAAAGTATTAACCTAATTTACATTCAATTTGAGTTTTAATATTTCAAAAGGATACATTATTGAAAACTGTGTTTCTTCCTTAATCACTAAGTTATAAACTAATTTACACTCAATTTGAGTTTTAAGATTTCAAAGGGATACATTATTGAAAATGAAGTTTCTTCTTTAATCACTAAGTTATCACCTAATTTACACTCAATTTGAGTTTTAAGATTTCAAATGGATTCATTATTGAAAAATGAGTTAATTCCTTAATCACTAAGTTATTAACTAATTTACATTCAATTTGAGTTTTAAGATTTCAAAAGGATAAATTATTGAAAATGGAGTTTCTTCCTTAATCACTAAGTATTAACCTAATTTACATTCTATTTGAGTTTTAATATTTCAAAATGATACATTATTGAAAGCTGAGTTTCTTCCTTAAATACTAAGTTATAACCTAATTTACACTCAATTTGAGTTTTAAGATTTCAAAAGGATACATTATTGAAAACTGAGTTTCTTCCTTAATCACTAAGTTATAAACTAATTTACACTCAATTTGAGTTTTAAGATTTCAAAGGGATACATTATTGAAAATGGAGTTTCTTCCTTAATCACTAAGTTAACACCTAATTTACACTCAATTTGAGTTTTAAGATTTCAAATGGATTCATTATTGAAAAATGAGTTAATTCCTTAATCACTAAGTTATTAACTAATTTACACTCAATTTGAGTTTTAATATTTCAAAAGGATACATTATTGAAAATGGTGTTTCTTACTTAATCACAAAGTATTAACCTAATTTACATTCAATTTGAGTTTTAATATTTCAAAAGGATACATTATTGAAAACTGTGTTTCTTCCTTAATCACTAAGTTATAAACTAATTTACACTCAATTTGAGTTTTAAGATTTCAAAGTGATACATTATTGAAAATGGAGTTTCTTCCTTAATCACTAAGTTATCACCTAATTTACACTCAATTTGAGTTTTAAGATTTCAAATGGTTTCATTATTGAAAAATGAGTTAATTCCTTAATCACTAAGTTATTAACTAATTTACACTCAATTTGAGTTTTAATATTTCAAAAGGATACATTATTGAAAATGGTGTTTCTTACTTAATCACAAAGTATTAACCTAATTTACATTCAATTTTAGTTTTAATATTTCAAAAGGATACATTATTGAAAACTGTGTTTCTTCCTTAATCACTAAGTTATAAACTAATTTACACTCAATTTGAGTTTTAAGATTTCAAAGGGATACATTATTGAAAATGGAGTTTCTTCTTTAATCACTAAGTTATCACCTAATTTACACTCAATTTGAGTTTTAAGATTTCAAATGGATTATTGAAAAATGAGTTAATTCCTTAATCACTAAGTTATTAACTAATTTACATTCAATTTGAGTTTTAAGATTTCAAAAGGATAAATTATTGAAAATGGAGTTTCTTCCTTAATCACTAAGTATTAACCTAATTTACATTCAATTTGAGTTTTAATATTTCAAAATGATACATTATTGAAAGCTGAGTTTCTTCCTTAAATACTAAGTTATAACCTAATTTACACTCAATTTGAGTTTTAAGATTTCAAAAGGATACATTATTGAAAACTGAGTTTCTTCCTTAATACCTAAGTTATAAACTAATTTACACTGAATTTGAGTTTTAAGATTTCAAAGGGATACATTATTGAAAATGGAGTTTCTTCCTTAATCACTAAGTTATCACCTAATTTACACTCAATTTGAGTTTTAAGATTTCAAATGGTTTCATTATTGAAAAATGAGTTAATTCCATAATCACTAAGTTATTAACTAATTTACACACAATTTTAGTTTTAAGATTTCAAAAGGATACATTATTGAAAATGGAGTTTCTTCCTTAATCACTAAGTTATCACCTAATTTACACTCAATTTGAGTTTTAAGATTTCAAATGGATTCATTATTGAAAATGAGTTAATTCCTTAATCACTATTAACTAATTTACACACAATTTTAGTTTTAAGATTTCAAAAGGATACATTATTGAAAATGGTGTTTCTTATTTAATCACAAAGTATTAACCTAATTTACATTCAATTTGAGTTTTAATATTTCAAAAGGATACATTATTGAAAACTGTGTTTCTTCCTTAATCACTAAGTTATTAACTAATTTACACTCAATTTGAGTTTTAATATTTCAAAAGGATACATTATTGAAAATGGTGTTTCTTACTTAATCACAAAGTATTAACCTAATTTACACTCAATTTGAGTTTTAAGATTTCAAATGGATTCATTATTGAAAAATGAGTTTCTTCCTTAATCACTAAGTTATAAACTAATTTACACTCAATTTGAGTTTTAAGATTTCAAAGGGATACATTATTGAAAAATGAGTTAATTCCTTAATCACTAAGTTATTAACTAATTTACACTTCATTTGAGTTTTAATATTTCAAAAGGATACATTAATGAAAATGGAGTTTCTTCCTTAATCACTAAGTTATCACCTAATTTACACTCAATTTGAGTTTTAAGATTTCAAATGGATTTATTATTGAAAAATGAGTTAATTCCTTAATCACTAAGTTATTAACTAATTTACACTCAATTTGAGTTTTAATATTTCAAAAGGATACATTATTGAAAATGGTGTTTCTTATTTAATCACAAAGTATTAACCTAATTTACATTCAATTTGAGTTTTAATATTTCAAAAGGATACATTATTGAAAACTGTGTTTCTTCCTTAATCACTAAGTTATAAACTAATTTACACTCAATTTGAGTTTTAAGATTTCAAAGGGATACATTATTGAAAATGGAGTTTCTTCCTTAATCACTAAGTTATCACCTAATTTACACTCAATTTGAGTTTTAAGATTTCAAATGGATTCATTATTGAAAAATGAGTTAATTCCTTAATCACTAAGTTATTAACTAATTTACATTCAATTTGAGTTTTAAGATTTCAAAAGGATAAATTATTGAAAATGGAGTTTCTTCCTTAATCACTAAGTATTAACCTAATTTACATTCTATTTGAGTTTTAATATTTCAAAATGATACATTATTGAAAGCTGAGTTTCTTCCTTAAATACTAAGTTATAACCTAATTTACACTCAATTTGAGTTTTAAGATTTCAAAAGGATACATTATTGAAAACTGAGTTTCTTCCTTAATCACTAAGTTATAAACTAATTTACACTCAATTTGAGTTTTAAGATTTCAAAGGGATACATTATTGAAAATGGAGTTTCTTCCTTAATCACTAAGTTAACACCTAATTTACACTCAATTTGAGTTTTAAGATTTCAAATGGATTCATTATTGAAAAATGAGTTAATTCCTTAATCACTAAGTTATTAACTAATTTACACTCAATTTGAGTTTTAATATTTCAAAAGGATACATTATTGAAAATGGTGTTTCTTACTTAATCACAAAGTATTAACCTAATTTACATTCGATTTTAGTTTTAATATTTCAAAAGGATACATTATTGAAAACTGTGTTTCTTCCTTAATCACTAAGTTATAAACTAATTTACACTCAATTTGAGTTTTAAGATTTCAAAGGGAAACATTATTGAAAATGGAGTTTCTTCCTTAATCACTAAGTTATCACCTAATTTACACTCAATTTGAGTTTTAATATTATGGATTCATTATTGAAAAATGAGTTAATTAAGATCACTAAGTTATTAACTAATTTACACTCAATTTGAGTTTTAATATTTCAAAAGGATACATTATTGAAAATGGTGTTTCTTACTTAATCACAAAGTATTAACCTAATTTACATTCAATTTGAGTTTTAATATTTCAAAAGGATAAATTATTGAAAATGGTGTTTCTTCCTTAATCACTAAGTTAACACCTAATTTACACTCAATTTGAGTTTTAAGATTTCAAATGGATTCATTATTGAAAAATGAGTTAATTCCTTAATCACTAAGTTATTAACTAATTTACACTCAATTTGAGTTTTAATATTTCAAAAGGATACATTATTGAAAATGGTGTTTCTTACTTAATCACAAAGTATTAACTTAATTTACATTCAATTTGAGTTTTAATATTTCAAAAGGATACATTATTGAAAACTGAGTTTCTTCCTTAATCACTAAGTTATAACCTAATTTACACACAATTTGAGTTTTAAGATTTCAAAAGGACACATTATTGAAAACTTAGTTTCTTCCTTAATCACTAAGTTATAAACTAATTTACACTCAATTTGAGTTTTAAGATTTCAAAGGGATACATTATTGAAAATGGAGTTTCTTCCTTAATCACTAAGTTATCACCTAATTTACACTCAATTTGTGTTTTAAGATTTCAAATGGATTCATTATTGAAAAATGAGTTAATTCCTTAATCACTAAGTTATTAACTAATTTACATTCAATTTGAGTTTTAAGATTTCAAAAGGATAAATTATTGAAAATGGAGTTTCTTCCTTAATCACCAAGTATTAACCTAATTTACATTCAATTTGAGTTTTAAGATTTCAAAAGGATAAATTATTGAAAATGGAG